>CM060958.1:8113298-8790798 GCA_030765055.1 Mantis religiosa
CCAGCCAGCACAACGGACGGACGGCTGAGTGAGTCAGTCAGCAGGGAGCTGCTAGCGAGTGAGTGTGAAGTTAAAACTTTTTTCTACAAACGACTTAATTTTACCAACCCACAAAATCACAGAATTATGCAAGTGGACATAAACTGTACTACCCAAGAGGGCTGCACCTCGTGGTTGAGTGTTTAGACCACTGGGCCCTTGCAAAGACGGCCCGAGTTCGATCCCAGGTGACCGCAAATTACGATTTGTGGTGGATAACAGGGCGCATCGTGTGACAACAAACGAAGACAGTCACGGCCTGCAACAGCCACTCTGACGACATGACCCAGCGAGTGAAGAACGTTGTTTTTGCAGGATTGCCGATTGAGTGTTGCAGATATTGTTGTTTGCGATGTTTTTGTATAGGACAGTACCCTTGCCTGTAGAAGTCAATGAAAGTGGTACCAAACTATGTGGCAGTCGACCATGTGCAACTCCTCCAAGTGCTTCGAGAAGGAATTACAAACATATGTAAATATTAATTTAAATATTGTTCTTGCAATGAAAGCGTCGTCATTTTAAGTATGAAAAACAGTCCTAAATCTCGTCGCTGTTATTAGAGTTTTATGCACTGTACAGTGCTGCCAACTCTGTCGCGCATTCACAAAGAGTCCACGTGTATTTAAAAAAAAAACAGAAGTTCCTATCTGGTCCCAGTCCTGAAAAAATGGGTGTTGTGAGTTGAACGCAACTTGTAGTAACCTATTGCTACCTTATTTCATATAAAGTTTACTTATATAATAATTCCCTGTGGACTATCAGGTGGTAAAAACACATCTTTTCTGTCAACTTTATTCGCGTTCTTCAAAGTTCCACCTCCTAGAGGAAAGCGACAACCTGTAAACACTTCATTATCTGCATTGATCTCCCATAATGTACAAGTTTAAAAACAATGCATTTTATAACTCTAAACCTTTTAGGGGTTTACACGAAAATTTGCTTTCTAGGACTGTTTTGTTAATTTTGTTGTTTCTTTGTTTCAGGTAAGGACATATGTTCCGCGCCATTAAGCTCTCTCGGGTCTAGGTAAGAGAAAGATATTGTTGGAAAGTTTCTCTCTATCTTTAAGTAAATTCAATGTAACAATACATTAGACATAATGATTAAATTGCATAACGAGCACCAAATAGCAAAAATAGGTTAAATTGAAGCATTTATTTTGAACTTTTTACCAGGTAATTGTGATAGATGTACTCCATACTAGCTTCCAATTTTTTTACCCAGTCTTAATTAGTTCACAAGAAAAATATATGTTCTAACGTTTATTAATCTACGAATGCTGATCAACAAAGATTCAGACTGATTTTTTTTCACAGATGTTTATTTCTGCAATTAAATGTTTACATGATTTTTTCAAAAAATTCCCCTCCTACTTAAATGCACTTTTTGTAGTGTTTCTGTCAGTCACTGAACACGTGCTATAGACCATTCTTTGTCAGGTCCTTGAGAATCGCCTCACTTTTCTTGAGCACTGCTTCAGAGTTCTCAAATAGAATACCCCTAAGCTTTACCTTTAGTGTGCAAGATCGGAGCTATAAAGTGGAGTGGTATACAGGTAATGTTGAATAGAGACAGAAGCTGCTTGATTTGCGACGTGAGGCAGTGCATTATTGTGATGAAGTCGCCACCCAGTCCGAGAAAGCTCTAGTCGTTTCTTTGCAATGTACTTCCTCAGAGTAGCCAATACTGACGTGTAGTATGCTGCTGTAACAGTAGTGTGAGGGGGAACTGCATGTGACGTGAGGCCGTACATTGTCATGATGAAGTCGTCACCCAATCCGAGAAAGCTCTGGTCGTTTCTTTGTAATGTGCTTCCTCAGTGTAGGCAATACTGGCGTGTAGTATGCTGCTGTAACAGTAGTGTGAGTGGGAACTGCATGTGACGTGAGGCCGTGCATTGTCATGATGAAGTCGTCACACAGTCCGAGAAAGCTCTGGTCGTTTCTTTGTAAAGTACTTCCCCAGTGTAGCCAATACTGACGTGTAGCATTCCACTGTAACAGTAGTGTGTGGGGGAACTGCATGTGACGTGAGGCCGTACATTGTCATGATGAAGTGGCCACCCAATCCGAGAAAGCTCTAGTCGTTTCTTTGCAATGTGCTTCCTCAGTGTAGCCAATACTGATGTGTAGTATGCTGGTGTAACAGTAGTGTTAGGAGGAACTGCACGCGACGCGAGACCGTGCATTGTCATGATGAAGTCGTCACCCAGTCCCAGAAAGCTCTAGTCGTTTCTTTGCAACGTACTTCCTCGGTGTAGCCAATACTGACGTGTAGTATGCAGTTACATGCAGTTCCCCTCACACTACTGTTACAGCAGCATACACGTCAGTATTGGCTATACTGAGGAGGCACATTGCAAAGAAAAGACCAGAGCTTTCTCGGACTGGGTGGCGACTTCATCATAACAATTCATGGCCTCACTTCGCAAATAAGGCCATGCAGTATCTGGCTCGATTCAACATTACCTGTGTACCACAGCCACCGTATAGCCCCGATCTTACAAACTGTGACTTTCTCTTTTATTCCCATCACTAAAGACAAAGCTTAGGGGTATTCGATTTGAGAAATCTGAAGCAGTACTCAAGAAAGGTAAGGTGGTTCTCAAGGACCTGACAAAGAATGGTCTATAGCACATGTTCAAGAACTGGTGGAGACGCTATAAAAAGTGCATTGACGTAAGATGGGGACTACTTTGAAAAATATCATGTAAACATCGAGTTCTAGAAATAAACATCTGTGAAACAAAATCAGACTCATCTCTGGTATTTAGGAATACTTCTCATAGATGCAGTTTCCACAAATTTGTCACATTATGTACAAATTAAGCATGCGCTTTTGCATTAGTGAGCAATTACTTTGTTAGCTTTTACTTTTTTAAAACTTCCGGGCAATGTTTTATCAACATTTAAGGAACCGAAATTTTTAAAGTAAGGTATGCACTGCAAGTTAAGTGATAGTGAGAACTAAAAATCAAATGTGATATGTAAAGCGTTAATTTGTTTTACTTTTTGTTGTGTGTTTATGCATGTAACATCATTGTTTGTTGATATCCTCATAGACGCATCGTGCTGCGAGCTCCCTGTCTGACAATGTAGGTCATTCCATACTCCATAATAGTTAACCGAACGTCGCGCTCTCTTGTTATGGCGCTATAAATGAATGCTTTAGTGATTGTTACATATGGAATATTAATTTGCATTATGAGCGCTATTATACTACGTTTCACGGGTATTGATTTCTGTATAATTAGAATATTTGAGCCGGTTTGGCAAGAGGGAATTAAATGACATATATCTTAAAAGAAAGTTTGTTGGTTTCAGTGATGTACTGTCCATTCTTAAGAGTTTATATTTCAAATTATGAAATTAGTCTTTAGGGACAAAACACCTGACGTTATTTTGTTCATAAAATATTTTAAGGAAATTCAAGTTTTTTCGTTGAATATTTTTATTAATAAACCAGCTAGCGCATCTACTATTACTTCTGTCTACATAGGAAGCGTTCTTTCCACGTACCAACTATTTTCCTGAAATAAATTTCTTCTTATTATTTATTTTGTTCTGTATCTGATTACCGTAATCAACTGGAGGACTTTTCGAGGAGCAAACAAAGCTTACATCAGAGAGATTGGTCAGGGTGGGTGATGAGCCTGAGATGATACGAAATGCTGCATATGATCGTCTGCAATCGAAACCAGCTTCCTTCTTGAGAGAGGAGTGCCACTGTAAGGTACATAAAAGTCAGTAATACAAACTGCCACCTCTAATTAAAAATAAGGACGGTTTCATACTAAAAATGACGATATAGTAATAATAATCGTGATCAATTCAATCAATTCAAAGGCACTTTCTGTTGCCTTACTATTTGATAATTAATACATTCAATAATTGTTTACATAAATTATATTACGGACGATGGTTCTGTGCCGGAGGAGAATGTGTGCGCAGTAGTTTAGAATCCAGCTGCTGAGCCTACACTCTCGGTCATGCGCAGTACACTGAAATGGCCAGTATCGTGGAGAGGTTTGACCGGGTAACTTCTAACGCTTCGGTGCCGTCTTGTTAAGATTTTAAAGTTTCAGAAATTGTGATTCTTAATTGCACTGGTGATTAGAGTTTTGTCTGTGTGTATGTGTGTGCTTTTATATATTTTCCTATTTAGATTAAAATGTCTCCAATTCAAAGCAAACTTGGTGGAAAAACACCTCACAGCCAAAAAGGAAAGTCCATTAACACTACACTGATACAGTTTATAGACAAAGTGCACCAAAAGCTTGACAATTCAGAAAAATGTATTGGAATATTCCTCGATCTGACTAAAGCTTTCGATTTAGTTGATCATGGAATACTATTAAAGAAATTATCTCATTACGGAATTAGGGGAACTGCAAATAACTGGTTTGTCTCCTACTTGAGAGAGCGAAGGCAAATAATAGAAATAGAGTTTGTTGATAAAACTACAAAGTAAATAAAAACTATAAAATCAAAGGCTGCTAGCATAAACTGTGGAGTTCCGCAGGGTTCAGTTTTAGGGCCATTGCTATTTATTTTGTATATTAATGATTTGGCACTTTATTCACAAAATTCTTTAATATGCTCCTTATTCGCAGATGATACGAGCTGCTTCATATCAGCTCAAAATGATGACGAACTCAAAGAAAATATAATAAATAATTTGAAAGAAGTATCAACTTGGTTTCAAAATAACAAATTAGTTATAAATAAGGATAAGAGTCAGGCATTGGGTTTTTATAATAAAATCAATAAGCCAGTTAATTTACCTGATATTGTAATGGATGATAATGAAATTAAATATACAGGAAAGACAAAATGTTTAGGAGTTTGGATGTACGACAGTCTAAATTGGAATATGCATATTGAAAGTCTAATGAAGAAATTAAGTAGCATTTGTTTCCAAATATCAATTTTGAAGCATAGTGTAAATTTGAATGCATTAAGAATAGCGTATTTTGCAAATTTTCAATCATTAATTTCTTATGGGAAATAGTGGTAGTATTATCAAAGTATTTAGAATCCAAAAAAGCGTAATTAGAATTATGATGAATTTAAAGAGAACAGATAGCTGTAAGCAATGGTTTAAAAAATTAGGCATATTGTCATTACCGAGCATTTACCTTTTAGAAATAATACGACAGGTTAAAACGAACTTAGATAAATTTCAAAAAAGCAATGATATTCATGACCATAACACGAGAAATAGTTCAAACTTACATGTCACCTATCATAAAAAGAAAATGTATGAGCACAGTTTTAAATTCAACGGAATTCATATCTACAATAAACTGCCAACTGAAATAAAAAAACATTGAGTCCTTCACAAAGTTTAAAAACACATCAAAGAAGTATTTGTTACAAAAGTGTTACTACTCAGTAGAAGATCATTTAAATGACAAAGGGTAGGAATAAAAGGAATGTAAATTTTAATTATTAATTTAGTTATTATGCTTAACAACTTATTGTAATTCTTGTTTCTTGTTACTATTTTTTTGTGTAGTTAGTAATATGACAATTCCACATCACCTTCACAAAGTTTAAAAACACTTAAAAGAAGTACAAAAATGTTACTACTCAGTAGAAGATTATTTAAATGACAAAAGTTAGGAATAAAAGGAATGTAAATTTCAATTATTAATTTAATTATTATGATTAACAACTTATTGTACTTCTTGTTACTATTTTTTGTGTAGTTAATAATTTGACAATTCCACACCATGAATGTATGATTTACGGATGCAATAAATGAATATGAATATGAAACCGCTAAGTTATTAATAATGTGAATCTATTCTAAAACGGGAAGCAGTTTCTGGCGATATGCTAACAAAATGCAAGAGAGGGTGAGTGCAGCAACATAAGTATCTGAGAGAACATTTTGTAAAATAATTATAAAATGGGAGAAATGTGAGGCACAAGTCACTTCCTTTGAAACATCTGAAAATTACATCGTGTACCAGAAACAATCACTGTCATTGATGTCTTTGATAGGCGTGTAATTTGCCAAACAATTTATAATTTGTATATTCAGGAGAAAAGTGTACCCACTGTCAAAAATCGGGACTACTGAAACATCAAGATTCCATTAAATTTAAAGAGGGAAGCACTAGTTTATGTGGCATAGGTTTCAGCTGGAAGAAAACAAGGAAAACAGGGTCTTGTTATAGGAAAGGTATATGAGAAACTGGCACGTGTCATATTTACGTGGCATAAAAAAGCTTAAAGACGAAGAAAGGTCGGTTATCTACGAAGATGAAAGATATGTTCATACAAGAACCGGCTAACTCACGTCCATGCGCTACAAGCTGCAGAGGCATCACCACAGATTTTTATTTTCCTGTAAATTAAATCATTGTGAAAGCAAAGAAGTAAAACAGTAAAGAAAATCTGTGGTTCCTAAGTGGCTAAGATGAACAAATGCTCATATATCTTAAGGTATGCGTCTTAGTAAAGATGTGGGTCCATATCAAGTGGAGGGCTGAGAAGAACAATCGAGGCAGCCAAATCTTATTGCAATAAATGGGGTTTGAAAGTGAATGAAAACAAAACAAAGATTATGGTCTTCAAAAAAGGATACAGGTTGCGTACGGATGAGAAATGGGAGGTTAATAGAAGAGAAATAGCGGTAGTAAGGAGATTTGATTATTTGGAGACAAGGTTGAGTTCGGATGGCAGCTGGAAAGAACAAAAAAGATGTCTGTGGCAAAAGGTAAAATGGCCTTGAGGGTGATAAGATCATGCTACAGTAAACTGCCAGATATAAATGTCAAATGGTTGGAGAGGATTTATACGGCAGTAGTAGAAAATAGAATGTTACATGGATCAGAGGTATGGGGAATAGATGAGGCTTGGAGAGAGACTGATAGAGTGCATGGATCCTTTTGTAAATACATATTGGGATTACCAATAGCATCACCTAATGGGGCAGCACAATTATAACTAGGCAGGTATTCTACTAAAATTAAAATCTTGTCAGGGGCAATGAAATATTTATACAGGATCACTAACTTGGAAGATGGCAATATAATTAAAGAATGTTTTCATATTCAAAAGAGAAGTAACTGGGGTGGGTCTTGGACACATAAAATGTATGACTTGTTGAAGCAGATAGGTATGGGTCATTCTTGGATAAATGCAGAGTATTGGTATAGAGGCTTCTGGAAAGAAGTTAAGCTAAGATTAGAAGATATTGACAGACAAGACATTTTTGCCAATACAAGTGACAAAAGCTCACTGAGATTATATAGAGAAATGGGGGAGGGAAGGATATATAGATATATGTAGTAAGTTAGGGCGAGAAGGTTTTGCTTGGGCGAGAACAGGAGTGAGAAACTTGAAAGGTATAGGTCAAGAGAGGGAACTAGATAAATGTCCATTGTGTGGAGAAGAGAATGTAGACTTCCATTGTATATTATACTGTAGTCAAACAAAGATATTGAGAGAGCAGGCTTGGCTACGTAAATGTGACAGTTTGGGGGGGGGGGGTGAAGTTATAATTAGAAAAATGTTCTCAGTAAAAGGAGAAAAGAACAGGAGAAATATAGGGAATTATTTAGGGAAATTTAAAGAGAGATGGCTAAGAACAATTAAGAGAAAAATGTAGAGTGAGACAGGTGAAATGGCAGAAAGTTTAAAAAGGAGCAGAGGGCCTCCAATACACAAAAACCTAGGGTTAGGTGTATGGGGGCTGAATTACTATTCAATGGTGGGCAACATGATAACATGATAGGATTTTCAGGATTTAGGAATATATGGCATATTTCAATATTGATTTTATAATTGTAATCTTGATTTTGTATTTCCATTTGTTGATTTAAAAGGAAATAAATTACTATTACTAGTAAAGATAAGTCGGTGAAGTATGGCCTTGCTGCGTTGTCTTCCATCTTCTACCGCTAGCAGAAGATGCAAGTGACGTTAGGTCATAGACTCTCTCTAGTGCGCGAAGAAAATAGGTCACCGGTACAGAACTATCGTCGCTACTGTAAGCCAAATAGTAACTGAAGCAAATAAAATAAAAATTCAATGCAACAAGAATGACTTAGAATTTAGACATCATTAGCTAGGAAAATAATTGTTAAGGCAAAGGAATTTGTTATAAATCTTTTAATGCAATTAAACGTTCAGATGAACTCAAATCAACAATTAGTCACTCTTCAGGCAATTAGAACAGAACAGTTCTGAGATCAGACAGCTACATCAAAAGTACCTATTGAGAACGGAAGCATTTGTTACAATTTCGCAAGGTCGGGGTAGCAATGACGTGGGGGGGGGGTATTTTAAGCGTTTCGTATTCTACAGAAGTATACCATATGGTCGATTACACTAGGGAACACGTTTTTTGTACGCGGAACAAAATAGGCTAATTCTTGTGCAAAATTACCCGCTGATTCCAAAAATGTCTCTGAAAATGCTGTATCACGTAACTTTTTTGAGATATTCTTATTCTTTTATATAAAATTACAGAAATGAGGTATGATACCAACTCATATTGACTTAATTTAAAATAATAGCCATTGATTCTTCTAAATACAGCTTAAAGGCAGTGTTGCTTCATAATGGCAATTTACTACCTTCAATACCTTTATTTCGTGCCATAGGAATGAAGGAGACATACGATTCCATGTCCATAATTTCAGATGCTATTAGCTATCAAAACCATGGATGGGAAATTTGTAGTGACCTCAAGGTAGTTGCATTGCTAACGGGACTGCAGGGAGGTTTCACAAAATATTGCTGTTTTTGTGCCTATGGGACAGTTGGGCAACTGACAAGTATTTTATAGTGAAAGAGTGGGGGAAAAGGGAAGACTATACCCCCGGAGCAAGCAATGTTAAGTATGTGCCTCCAAACAAAGTTCTTCTCCCCCCACTTCACATAAAACTCGGGTTAATGAAGAATTTTGTTAAATGTTTGGACAAAAGTGGAAGTGCATTTGAGTATTTAAGAAGTATCTTTCCCAAAATAAGTGAATCTAAATTGAAGGAAGGTATATTTGTCGGTCGTCAAATAATACTACTTCTTAAAGACAGTGTTTTTGAATCAAAGCTTAAACGTGTTGAACTGGCAGCATGGAAATCATTTAAATCATTGGTGGAAGGCTTCCTGGGCAATAACAAAGAAGAAAATTATGAAACTTTAGTCTCAGAACTATTAAGGAGCTGCAAAGAAATGGGTTGCCGTATGTCACTTAAAATCCACTTTTTGCACTCTCACCTTAATAGTTTCCCTACAAACCTAGGAGCTGTAGTAAGTGATGAGCAAGGTGAGCGTTTTCACCAGGACATTTCTGAGATGGAAAGACGTTACCAGGGTATCGCTGGGATTCAACCACGTTCGGAGACTATTGTTGGTTCCTCAAACGGGAGAGTCAATACAAAAAAATCAACAGTGAAACACTTCTGAGATAATTCAGGTATTGGTTTTCATCAGTATCTTGTGTTTATTTATTTTAATAATAATTAATAATAATTATTATTTTCAATGTTATTTGGCAATAAAATACCTATTATTTTCAATTAATCAAATGTGAGTTATCACATCACATTTCTGTAAGTTTTCATAAAAAGTTATGAATACCTAAAAACGTTACGTGATACAGCATTTTGAGGGGCATTTTTGGAATCAGCAGATCAGTTTACATAAGAATTTGATTATTTTGTTTCTGGTATAAAAAATAACTTTGTTTTGTTCCCCAGTGTTATCGGCAGTCCATAACGCCTTAAGACAACACCTCCAGTATAACATAGTAGGTAGAGGATATCCCATCCAAAAGTTCAATAGCTGCCAACACTTCCTGATTAAAAATGATTTATTTAGAAGAAGATACTGCTGATTGTGTGAAAAATGAAAAGGAGATTAAATACCAGATTTACCGAGTGGAATCGCATAGGCGGTTTCATCTGTGTGTCGCATAAGGGAGGCCTTGGTTCGATGCCGTGGCCGGCCTACCTTACCCCTGTACGTTTTCGGGGGTTTTCCCGGATCGGCATCTGAATGCTGGTTAGGTTTATTGCATCATCGGAATTTCCGTCACTCCATTTCATCTCTATTATGACTTCACATTTCTCTCATCAGGTGGTCACCTGGTTGTATGAGAGGATCCTCTCAGGTCTCCGAATCTAGTGGGATCCTTTCTGGACCACAGCGGATAGAATAAATAAAATAAAATCTGAATATCATACCCCGGCTCCTTGAAACTATACCGGGGCACACATTCAAATGTCACATTTATGATTTCTTAATAAAACATTACATTATTAATAATACATAATTGTTGCAGATTTTCTACAACTACAAAAACTACAAAAACAAAATTGATAAAACACAAAATAAACGACTACTACCTATAATACTACAAAATTTACTGGTAACCAGAAAATTTCTACTGAACACAATACTAATATTCCTTTAAATACTTAACCAAACATTACAGATAAATTTAAATAACAAAAACTATACAAAACTACAAAAAGCTACCGATAATTGCTGGAAGTTAGCAATTCTAATTTAAACTGAGAAAAATCTCAGCTAAATTTATTTTATTTATAACATATATTTAAAAGTACTGGTAACCAGCACTTATTTTTAAATTAACCACAAGAATAATAAATTTATTTCTTCTTTTCTTATTTTAATCTTCTTAATTAAACATATAATTCAAAAAGAAATTTATATATTACATATCTAATTTAGATGATGATTAAATATAATTTAAACAACAATACATTCTTTTGATATAAACCATTAAAGAACTTTTTACCAAATTCTGAAATTAAACACAATAATTCATATTTATTTTTACAAATATACACTAAATACATATAAATAATTATTTCTTTGGTCTAATTCTTCTTCTTTCTGCCCATTCTTATCTGCCGGTCGAAACCACATCATATTTTCTATTTAACTACTCTCGTTCCTCATCTAAATTCTCTTCCTCTTCTATATCTTGTCCAATTTGTTCGATTTCCTTCTGCTATTATTAAGTTTAAAGATTCATTAACATTAAACTTTTCTCTTATAATTCTTTATTTTATTCTAATTGATTTTCTTAATTCTTGCCTTTCAATTGATAATCTTTCAGGTCTTCTTTCTTCTATAATTTCTGACTCCCAAGCTTTTTTACTTACATAATTGCTTAGAAATTGTAACTTTTTTACTAATTCAGAATCCCTAAATATGTCATGAATACAATATCTTTCCTCTAACTGCGAAATTCCATATTTTTCGCATTCAAAAATGACATGCTTGGGATCACCTATTTTATTACATAAATTACATAAATAATTTTCAGTTTTATTAATTTTTTTCCAATATGAGTTATATGGTCTATGACCAGTTATATAACGAATGAAACCTTTAGTTGGTTAGATGAAATTTAATCTTAACCTTTCTTTTATACTTGGAAACAATCTAAAAGTTCTTCTTCCTTCTGGAATTTCATTCCACACCATTTGCCACCTTTTATAAGAGAGTATTTTTACCTCCCGTACTTTATTGGTTCTTATTCCACAAATCTTATGTACTTTATCCAAATGTCCATTTCGTATCCTATACTTTGCCCCCCTTAGCCTAATTAACAAATCAATGGGTCATATTGCTGTTGTTACCAGGAGAGCCGTCGTAGATGTCGTACTGGCTGCACCAGTGACGTGCAGCGGATGGAATACCGGCTGTACTCACCTGGCGGGACGTTTCCAACTGGTTAACTGTTGGAACCCTGCCCTGTGCGCTGTCGTGACTCTTAGGGTCGGTCGCACTGTCTCCTCTCACCTCATCCTTCCCTCCTGGAGTATCACACTTGTGGCACAGCTACAGTAGATAAGTTTGGATCTCCATGCTGAATTACCTCCATAGTGCAGTCCAGTCTGTTTCATTCTGTTGAATTTTAGTAACTCATATTTTTAAGTGATAGAATCTTGCTGCACAAAAGCGTACAAACTTTGAAATTTCTGAGATATCTTATACAGTGTGATCCAAATAAACCTGAACCATTTCAATAGTTCATAACTTTTGAACCAATAATAGGACACACGTGTAAATTTGAGAGAATATTTTAACCTTGTGGGTTCGTGAAATTAAAAGTCCAATCGCACAAATTTAAAATGTTCTTTATTTCCACCGAATTACAGTTGGAACACTTGCCGATTACATAAAATTACGTAGCACGCACAATTGCAATTCACCAGTCCTTCCGTTACAGTTCCACTTGCAGTTGCAATTACGTACACTCCTCCGATGCACGTACGCAGTCCGTCCCCTCACTGGACGCTCCTCACGGCTGCTCGCTAAGAACTGAACTGAACTCGCCAACTGCAGCCCCCCTTTTTATAGGGATATCGCTGTTTCTCGAAGTCTAGCGTTTCAGTGAATCACCGCGAAGGTTCCAGACGGCAGGGGGAGGGGAAAGAGACGGCCAGTGATGTTTTTCCAACCATCCCTTCGTTAGCACTATAAGACAAATGGGTAGGCGTGGTCGAATGCCTCCCATCTGACCCTACTGCCGACCGATTCTATAGGAAGTTCCGACGTTCGGGTGACAATATAATACACAATTGGGAGATTAGATTACACTATTTACATCTCAGAGAAAATGTTGGAAGTGTCCTCCACCAGCATCTATACATGTTTGTACTCGTCTTATTTCGGTTCTAATGGATTCCTTGAGAACATCAACTGTCCGAGGCCTATTCTTATACACTCTATTTTTTAGATACCCCTACAAGAAAACATCCGGTGAGGTTAGGTCAGGGGATCTGGGGGGCATCAGACCTTTTGAAATTATTCGATTATCAAAGAAACTGGTTATAAGTTCCATGGTGTCATTAGATGTACAGCACGTTGATACATCTTGAGATGTAAATAGCGTAATGTAATCTCCAAATTGTATATTATATTCTCCCAAAGTTCCACGTCTATTTAAATGGTTCAGGTTTATATGGATCACACTACACATTTGCATTTTCCAGCATGTATATTTTTCTGAAGTGGGAAGACATTCACTTTCTTTTTCCTAGGTATGCCGTAGCAGTCAGCGACCTTATGAGATATAAATTCGAAACAAAAAATAAAAGAAAGACAGAAAAATGGACATAAACAGTTACAATAGTCAAGGTATATAAGTGTAAAGGAGTTTGTAAAATTTGATACAATAGTGGTAATAGCTTATTAATGCCACAGTCAAAGTTCAAAGCCACCAGGTGATATAGCCCATTACTGTATTCCCCTAGTCAAGTTTTGTCAACCTACTAATGCTTAGTACATTGTCTTTAGATAGAATTTGGACCGGAAAAGCTGAGATAGCTTTTTGATTTTCTCAAAAATGTGTTGTTATTAAGAGGCATCCTCTTTATCCTTGGCTATGGTATGCCATGCCATAGGAAGCTTGAATACTTGGTGGATTCCTTTGATGTTAGTGCAAGGAGTTACCGCTTCTTGAGGCACTCTACTGCTTGTCAAACAAGGAGCAGCGACACGAATAAAACAGTCCTCCCTCAGTATTACATAAGTATTTAATTAATTAAAAACTTTGGTCGTTATTTTTATATATAACATCGTCTCAAATAGCATATTAGATGTGGTGCTGCCTCAGCAGCATGACTAAAATACCAAATTTTGTTTAAATATCAAATCAGTACTTATAGTCAGTCTTCCAAGGAGGTTCTTCAAGCAATCCTCCATTGCGTCTTGATCTAGTGTAGCTATGTCCCATCCCCGGGAGGAAGGATAACGAAAGAGGTGAAAACAGCTGTCAATATGTCAAGTGACAGAGCAAAGTTGGGTTTAGTCATTTAGGATTCATATTGATACATTTGAAAGGATGAAGGTTTTCTTTTAATTGGAATGCGTTGGCCATGACTAAACAGAGTAGGTCACAAACAGTTGAACATGAATGTTAATGTTTAATCCAAATACATAGTAACTATAATAAATACGACAGAAAGATAAAATTATAATAGAAAGTCGCTTTTAGGACTATATATTTGAAAAATACATTTTATGGCGCTATGGTCGGCGTTCCGCGCATGCGCGCTGGTTACCTACATCTCTCGTCTACGCACTGACGCCATTGCAGTCTGATTCTTCATTGTATACGTTGGTTACTGAGTGTTTAAGATTCCTCCGACAATCGTGAGTGCCGACGATTGTGAAGTACGGGCTGTTATACGATTTCTTAGTGCTAAAGCCGTAAAACCGATCGATATTCCTCGTGAGATCTGTGAAGTTTACGGACAAAACATTATGAGTGATGGAATGGTAAGGAAATGGGTGAGAGCATTTAAAGATGACCGCACAAATGTACATGATGAAGAAAGGAGTGAGCATCCTTCGGTCGTTACTGAAGATTTGGTGCAGAAAGTGGACAAAAAGGTTAGAGAAAACAGACTCTTTACAATTTCATCATTGTGCGACTGTTTTCCTCAATATTCTCGTAGTGTTTTGTATCGCATTGTGACCGAGAACTTGAAGTACCGGAAATTGTGTTCACGTTGGGTTCCGAAAATGTTGACGGCTTTGCACAAAACCCAACGTTTAGGCAGTGCATTGACTTTCCTTGAGCGGTACCACAATGAAGGTGAAGATTTTTTAGACCAAATTGTTACTGGTGACGAAACATGGGTGGCCTACGTCACACCAGAATCGAAACAACAATCCATGGAATGGCGACATTCATCATCACCCACAAAAGTTAAGTTTAAGCAAACAATTTCTGCCCGGATAATCATGTGCACAGTTTTTTGGGACAGAAAAGGAGTATTGCTAGAGGAGTTTCTGCCTCGTAATGAGACAATCAATGCAGCGTCTTATTGTGAGACATTGAACAATCTGCGCCGTGCAATCCAGTACAAAAGACGTGGCAAGTTGAGTAAGGGTATCGTTTTGCTGCATGAGAATGCCCGTCCACATGTGGCTAATCGGACCAAAGATCACATCAAATCTTTTCAATGGGTAACTCTAGATCATCCTCCATACAGCCCTGATCTGGCGCCCAGCGACTACCATTTGTTCCTACACTTGAAGAAACATCTGGGTGGTCAGCGTCTTCCAGACGATAACGAAGTCAAAACAGTTGTGATACAGTGGTTAACACGTCAGTCGGGTGAATTTTATGAGGAGGGTATTCAAAAACTGGTGCCACGTTATGACAAGTGCCTCAATATTCACGTAAATTATCCCATGTGTACGAATTATAGAAACTAAAATTGATAAACCTAAAGCTCCTTCACAAACAGCAAATGATAAAAAAAATATAGTTATATATAAAGCAGCTTTTATTCAATCAACACATCTTCTTAATTGGAAAATAATTTCAATTTTATCATTAACAGTGATATACCTCTATTTTAAAAAAGTAGATTAAGGTACAGGCTTTCATGTAAAAATAAAATTATTGCGATATCTATGCACGTCTTTTTTTAATTCCAAAAAGGTACCGACTTAAAAAACATGTCTGGTATTTACATAGGTGGTTTGAAAAGTTTCCGACCTAATAAAGATAAAAGATATTTTTCACGTTTTATTTTTTTATTTTTAAACATAGTCTCCTTGCAGCTTTACAATATGTTTAGTAAAACGATTGCCTATAAGCTTTCTATTTCGAAATGTTTTTGATCTACCCATATCATATAATCAGCAATAACTTGTACAAAATATTATTCAAAACAATTAATGTTTACATACACAGCGAAAGACAAAAGAAAAACTAGTATTATTGTAGTTACAGTGGTACCGATAGGAAGCCTGAGAGATGCCTTACAAAACAAGACTTAGTTCAGAAATATCTGTTCAGTATTACTGAAGTTTTGAACAATTTTCTTTAAGCTTACGAAAAAGGGGCGTGTCATTATGTTAACACCCAGTAATATAATTAGAAAATTAGGTAGAAAATATTGCTCCAATGAACTTTTAACTATATATTTGTAATTTAAAGGGATGGCATTATAATAAAATATAAAAATAAAAAAAAGTGAATTATAACCCCAAGTGAAGTACCTTCTCACCTTAAACATGCTCAACTTAAATATCAGTTCTCATGTTAAAGTAGTTTTCCATTTTATGTTACACTATTTACACGCATATACACAAAAGTTTTAAAACTATTGTTTTGTTTAGGGCGACTCCAAAACTGTATTTCTGGCAAAGTCTGATATTACCTTTACTGACTGTTTTACGGCAGTTAAAGGAAAAGAAGAAGCAATTGTTTTGAAATGAAAGATGTGGTCAGAATAACATCAAGTGAGCATCGGAAGAAACATTTATTTGCTTGATCTTACAGAGACCAAAGAATATAAAAGGAATTTCATAATGCCAAGAAGAATAAAAATGATGTGAACAATGCGGGCAGACGAAGAGAGATGAAATACAGAACGCTTCTCAGACAGAGTCGGAATCGAGCCACGATACTTTCAGAAATCTATGATGGTCATAAGCTTTTTCTCCTAAGCTGGTAATAAAAACTCTTCCTTTATAGATGTTCCTATTAAGCATCGAGTTTTCTACAGAGATTTGGTAAGATAGTGGTGTTAAATACTTCTTCAAGAAGTGCAATAATTCTAGATGACTATAAAGCTAAGACATTTAGTGATTGTGGGAAGTGGATTAATACAGAGTTGAGAAATGGTTTCTAGGGAGCTTGCCCTCTGCTGTCGGCCACTCTGTCACCTATTACTTTATTCCTCTCTCCGAGAACCCCGAAATGTGACGAAACTGGGACTGGCAACCATAATGGTCATTTAATTATTAATTTTTGTATCGGCTGAAAGGAGTTTATATGGCTATTAATATTTCATAACTGCTGAAGTGATAAATTTATAATATAAACAAACTGAAAACAATTAAAAACACATTCAAATGAAAGATAGTAAAAGACAAAGTATATAACAGAATAACACATACAATAACATTAAATAAGATGGATAACAATTGAAAAAAGATATGTGAGGCTAGATTATGACCAGTTGTGTTCTGAGAAAAATAGAGGATATACTTTGAATTAGTGAGAAAAGTCGCTATCTTCTGAATCAGTGAGTAGGATGTCTTGAGGCAGTTCTTTTTTGAATCTGGTCCGTTCGAAGTTTCGTCGTCCAATGTCATAGGTTACAGCGCCTGATACTTCAGATAATCTAATGAAGAATGTATTTGATATCAATTTGAAGTACAGATGTATGGGAAGAATACCAAGCTCCTGATGGATGAACCATGGAGCCTTTGTAATACTGCGGAGAATTTTTTTTTTTTTTTTTTTTTTTTTGTATAACCTGAAGTCGATGAATGTCCACCCCATACAGGAGCAGCGTAAGAAATTAGGTATAAATGTATTATTTTATATTGACAGGAATACTGCGTGGTAGGGATGAGTAGCAACTGTGGTGGGGATAGTGCACCTATCGCAAAAATGCGTCACACGCGTAAGATTACGATATCGGAGGGCGGTGCATAAGGTGTCTAAAAACAAATTTCATTCTCGAAGTCAGTTTTGCAGCTCTTATAAACTAAGTTGTAATTCTTACTATGGTAGTAATCTCCACGCTTTTGTTGGATCTTAAATAGTACATAGGCACTTGGAACAAAACCCTGTTCTCCTCCAGCAGGCATGATAAACAACTGCCGGCCTTTCAATATCGCTGCAGAGTCCCTGTAACGTATTTCACTCCAGGCATATGGTCCAGTATGTGCTGTATTTATATAAGTTTCATCCATATAAACTATATAAACGTCACTTCGATATCTCCGAATATTTCGTAAATACTTAGGCCTTTTTGCAGTATGGTGCGATGTTCGATTAAAATTTGTCTGTCACGCTTAGTGTTTTTTTTTTTTTTTCAAATAATCCTAGCTTCAAAAGAACTCTTCTTAATGTTCAGACACTGCCTTGGAAGTCAGTAGAATTTTTAGCTTCATAAGCACTTTTTTCAAAGTTGGTATTTGTTTTACTGTGCTTTAAAAATTATTCATAGTTCGCCTAACAGCTTCTGAATTAAAACATCCAAATTAGATTTTGTGCATGTTCTTTATCTTTGTTTACTGGGCACAGAGAACGACGTTGTTGCGCCAGAACCAATGGCTTTTCTTTCCTTAATAACTCTCTTAAACTGCTTTCAGACACAACTGTTGCCTCAGATACCCTTCCCCAGATTTTTATAGTTGACCCAGACCATTGTTCCTTTTTTATAAATCTATGGATATTGGTTATTACTTCTCATGTTTTTAAATGTAGCACTTTATTTTCTAATGTGCCGCTAGGATGCGTCATTTATAAATGCTCTCTTGGAACCAGGAGACAAGCACATTTTGAAACAAGCTGTAGTGTTACCGAGTAGCTCTGCACGTGTTTAGTTGCTCGCAACTGACCTGCCCTCCCCTCCAGTTGCAACCGTTCCACTGCGCATCGCTCTGCGCTTTTCAAGATAAAAAAATACATCTATACAGATATGGGATTACTAACATACACCCTTTTACAAAAAAAATATGCAGACTCATCGTTATCACGTCCGGTTTACAATGTTGTCAGGGAACACGTCTCTTTAGCTTCGTCCTACTGAATCCTGTCATAACTGAGTCTGTGTTACTAGCCGAGCGGATCCTACAAGTTTGTAGGAGCTAGAACTACAAAGGTTCGAATCCCAAACATCCTTTTGATTTTTATTGAAGAAATATGAAATTTATAGTACGCAATTAGTAATATAGCTTCCAATAACTAAGTTTTACTTGATTTTATGGCATTTATGCCCACACATAAAAACTGAAACGCTCTATTACGTTTTTAAAATAACTGAAAAAAAATTATTCCTATATGTAACATCAAATCAAAATGTAAATTAACTTAGTATCGTGTGTGTAAACTCTCTACTTCTATTACAGCCCTCATTCTGTGGGGCATGGATGAGAACAAATGACTAGTGAAATTTTAAAGGGAGGATACCTCGCATTATATGTCAGCAACATTCAAAACAAATGAATGAGTCCGAGTGTTTACACAAACAATATTAAGACAATTATCTAATAAGTCTCCTTTTATTTTACAATCGACAAAGATATGTTATTGGCGTTCTATGAATGAATATGTTTAAAATATTATTTATCTTCTGCAAGAAAAATACAAGACATTATTATTAAAGTAGCAATTCTAAAAGGAAACATTGACATCAAGGACTCAAACTCATGTTGCTCTGCTTACGACACACATACGTTTCACCGCTGGACTATCATACATACAGCCAATTCACAAAACATCTTCCTATCTCTCACATAGCTTTGAAAAGAAGCCAGAGTGATATCAAAGCGTATATTGTGAACACAGCGTCATTTAATGCTTCCAATGTTTTCCGAATCAAACTGTTTTTGCTGGCTGCTATTTTATTTAAATATTATTTATTTACTTATTCAGTTATTTATTTACTTATTTATTTATTGTGGTCTAAGGCTGTTTATGACAAAATATGTGTTTATTGTAATTATAATACTTGGCTTTGCAACGCCAAGTAAATTGCTCTAAGGTCGGCCACGCGTCTAAACGAACATTGTGTAGATCGTTACCAAACAGTTAGCTACATGTGTGTAAGAAATTCGATAATTAATAGATACTTTTCTCACCATGGCATAAGTATATTATATCTAGAGTGCCACTCACGATATTCTGATGAGCCAATTTATACAAGTAATGAGTTGAAGTAAATCAGGTAACGGAGGGGACACTTAGCACCTCCTCCCATACACCCTCTGGAGGAATGGATGGGGTGACGGGATGTGTGGGCTGTACAGACGTACTACGTGTTCCAAGAAGTTGAGATAGATAACTATCTACTGATAAGCGATGCCAACGCACAGCATTTAGCCTTGCTCGTCAGATATCTGTGTTACTTTAGCAAACGTTAACGGGAAATGTAACCGCCACATTCATTTACTGTAAACGGGGGTATGATAACGTCATGTGACTAGATGGAGAACTCTGTACCTGTTCTCTTTGAGAGGGCTTCCGATTCAGGGTCCCTAACATTTACAGACTGAAGCTCCGCGACAGCTGAAGTCATACAGGCCCTCCGTAGAGGGTTAAACAGAAAGATCTACCCCTTAGGGCCCGCCTCGGTAGCGTGGTGGTAGCATGTCTGCCTCACGTTTAAGAGTTCCTGAGTTCGAATCTCGGTCAGGGTGGGTTACTTGGATAAGGTATTTCCGGGTTTTTTCCTTATCCTGTAAGACGAATGTCGGGTAACTCTAAGCTCCAAGGACCCCGGGCTCATTTGACTCTCATTTCACCCATTCCATTCATCGTCCGATATGACTTAACTTTGGAGGACGTACCTAAATTAAAAAAAAAAAAAAACAACCCTTGGGGACGATGATTTCCTGTCGTTTCGACATTGGTCAACCCTGAAAAAACCAAATGGATCAAGGATAAGCCCGCGCCGTGGCTCAGTGGTTAGACCGCTTGGCACTCATCAAGGCGGCCCGGGTTCGATCCCAGGCGACCGCAAAGTGAGATTTGTGCTGGACAACACGGCGCTGGGGCGAGTTTTCTCCGGGACCTCCGGTTTCCCCCGCCATCTCATTCCACCGGTGCTCCATCTTCATCTCATGTATCATCAGCGTCACCGCCTGCGGAGCCGTATGTAGTAAAAGCGGGCGTTAAGCACTACACATTTCATTTCGGATCAAGGACGAAGCGAAATAAGAAGAAACGTACAATGGAGGGACAGGAAACATAGGATACAGTAAGCCTTTCCAGCATTCACCTGTCGACCAGGGGAATCCCTCGAAAAGGATCATGAATTAGGAGCATTGGTCTAGGGAATGGAATCCAAAAGCTGCCGATTGCACGTCGTAGAGGCTCCTTGCCTGAATATACTTTTTTGTGTGTAATTTTACGTCGTTCAACGTTAAGTCATATCGGACGATGAATGAAATGATTTTCAGATGAGTACAGGGTACATAGAACTTAGAGATACCAGACATTCATCTTTCAGGATAAGAGAAAACCTCCAACGTCAAGTTATATCCGACGATGAATGAAATGATGCTCAAATGATCCCAGGGTACATAGAGCTGAGAGTTACCAGACATTCATCTTTCAGGATAAGAGAAAACCTCCAACGTTAAGTCATATCGGACGATGAAAGAAATGTTCAAATGAGTACAGGGTACATAGAGCTGAGAGTTACCAGACATTCATCTTTCAGGATAAGAGAAAACCTCCAACGTTAAGTCATATCGGACGATGAATGAAATGATATTCAAATAAATACAGGGTATATAGAGCTGAGAGTTACCAGACATTCATCTTTCAGGATAAGGGAAAACCTCCAACGTTAAGTCATATCGGACGATGAAAGAAATGTTCAAATGAGTACAGGGTACATAGAGCTGAGAGTTACCAGACATTCATCTTTCAGGATAAGAGAAAACCTCCAACGTTAAGTCATATCGGACGATGAAAGAAATGTTCAAATGAGTACAGGGTACATA
Organism: Mantis religiosa; assembly: GCA_030765055.1. NCBI lineage: Eukaryota > Metazoa > Arthropoda > Insecta > Mantodea > Mantidae > Mantis > Mantis religiosa. Next base: position 8,134,820 of record CM060958.1, read on the forward strand.
GAGCTGAGAGTTACCAGACATTCATCTTTCAGGATAAGAGAAAACCTCCAAGGTTAAGTCATATCGGACGATGAAAGAAATGCTCAAATGATCCCAGGGTACATAGAGCTGAGAGTTACCAGACATTCATCTTTCAGGATAAGGGAAAACCTCCAACGTTAAGTCATATCGCACGATGAAAGAAATGTTCAAATGAGTACAGGGTACATAGAGCTGAGAGTTACCAGACATTCATCTTGCAGAATAAGAGAAAACCTCCAAAGTTAAGTCATATCGGACGATGAATGAAATGATGTTCAAATGAGTACAGGGTACATAGAGCTTAGAGTTATCAGACATTCATCTTTCAGGATAAGAGAAAAACCTCCAAAGTTAAGTCATATCGGACGATGAATGAAATGATGTTCAAATGAGTACAGGGTACATAGAGCTTAGAGTTACCAGACATTCATCTTTCAGGATAAGAGAAAACCTCCAACGTTAAGTCATATCGGACGATGAATGAAATGATGTTCAAATGAGGACAGGGTACATAGAGCTTAGAGTTACCAGACATTCATCTTGCAGGATAAGAGAAAACCTCCAACGTTAAGTCATATCGGACGATGAATGAAATGATGTTCAAATGAGGACAGGGTACATAGAGCTGAGAGTTACCAGACATTCATCTTTCAGGATAAGAGAAAACCTCCAACGTTAAGTCATATCGGACGATGAAAGAAATGTTCAAATGAGTACAGGGTACATAGAGCTGAGAGTTACCAGACATTCATCTTTCAGGATAAGAGAAAACCTCCAACGTTAAGTCATATCGGACGATGAAAGAAATGCTCAAATGATCCCAGGGTACATAGAGCTGAGAGTTACCAGACATTCATCTTTCAGGATAAGGGAAAACCTCCAACGTTAAGTCATATCGCACGATGAAAGAAATGTTCAAATGAGTACAGGGTACATAGAGCTGAGAGTTACCAGACATTCATCTTGCAGAATAAGAGAAAACCTCCAAAGTTAAGTCATATCGGACGATGAATGAAATGATGTTCAAATGAGTACAGGGTACATAGAGCTTAGAGTTATCAGACATTCATCTTTCAGGATAAGAGAAAAACCTCCAAAGTTAAGTCATATCGGACGATGAATGAAATGATGTTCAAATGAGTACAGGGTACATAGAGCTTAGAGTTACCAGACATTCATCTTTCAGGATAAGAGAAAACCTCCAACGTTAAGTCATATCGGACGATGAATGAAATGATGTTCAAATGAGTACAGGGTACATAGGGCTTAGAGTTACCCGACATTCATCTTTCACGATAAGGGAAAACCGCGGAAAAACCCTTATCCAGTCAAGTCACCCTGACCGAAATTAGAACTCGGGACTCGTGAGGCAGACACTCTACCACCACGCTACCGAGGCGGGTTCTGGATCTTACCGCTGAGTTACTGAGTAACTAGTGATTTGGTATTTTATTACCGGTTAACCTTTCTTTGACACTGAAACCGATTTTGAAATCTCATAGCATATGCAAATCAAATCAAATCAGCATAGCTAATAGGCGGTTTCTGGAATCTATGGCAGGCCTTAGTGTGCGAGTTTTATATTAGTCTTTGTTCATTTTAAAATCAAATTAGATAAAATATTTTTAAAATTTTGCAAATATAATCTACTTGCTACCTTAACTAATTAACTAAGCTTACAGGTTACTGGTTTCCAGTAACCTTACAAATCTATTCATCTGGTAAAACTAATGCCAGCCTCGGTAGCATTGCCCGTAGATGGTAGGGTGTCTGCCTCACGTTCAAGAGGTCCCAAGTTCGAATCTGGGTCAGGGTAAGATACCTGGATAAGGCTTTTCCCGGGGTTTCTCTTATCCTTAAAGCAGGGGCGGTTCCTCCATAAGGTTGCAGGTTTGCGCTACACCCACTGATTCTGAATATACAACAGGTGCATGTTGCACATTAAAGCTGTACTTGTTTGCATTGTTTTATATACAAACATGTTTCAAGTACGCTTATCGTCTGTAGCTGCCCATGACCGCAGAAGTCGAAATAAACAGTGATCAGCTGTAGGAGCCGCAGGTTTGCAGTGAAGAGTTAACCTAAGATTTCGCCCAAATGTTGGCTCTCTGAGGGGGTTGCGGGAAGGTGAAGAGATGGGAGTGGCTTCTTATACATTGCTTAAATGGAGATTTATAAACCTAGCTCCTCCTACTCTTAGCAACGGCTATAGCGTGACCTTCAGGCTTAGCTTCTGTGTGCTCTGCTTTTCGAACACAGGGAGAATTTAATTAAATGCATGGAGGTTATTCAGAAGAGAGCTCTGTTAAACAACAACGCCACACTTGTTCAGGCTTCTGGGTTTATGACCACTTTGAAAGATTATAATTTTGTATTCTGGCCGTCTTTCGGACATTTTGTACAATCAGCTGCAGAAACGAGACTGCAATGCAACATCTGCCATCGCCCAGCTAAACGCATTTAAAAGGGAAGTGCAAAAGGTAAGAAATAGCGTGGATATCGAGGAACACGAAGAACCTGCAATTAAGAGGAGAAGAATAGAAGATCATGATGTGAAAAGAAGAGAAGCTCTTGAAGTATGTGACATTCTTAGAGAAGCAAAGGACAGATTTAGCTTCACGGAGCATCTGGTAGCCTCAACTTTGTTTCATCAAGATAATTTCTAAGACATTTCCAGAGGATTCCCTTAGCGAAACAATAAGGTTCTATCCTTTTATCATTGGAACAAAAATTCGTACAGAACTGACTGTAATTTACAGTCGAGTGGAATTTCGTGGAATGTCCAGCGCCTTGTGCTTGATGGACTTCAATAAGGAAACAATTTATGTACTACATTCAGCGAATATGTCAAACTCCTCCGAGTACTGTTAACTATGCCAAAGTCTACCGCTGAAACAGAATGCTGTTTCTCAACTTTAAAAAGAATAAAAACTTTCCTTAGGAACACAATGTCACAGGACTGATTGTCGGCATTAGCAATGCTTTCAATTGAGAGAGAGTTTGTTATGAAGATCAGCGACTTCAACGCAAAAGTTATCGATAGATTCGCCTGGTCTAAGGAGAGTAGAGCAGAGAATCTGTATAAATAGGTGAGTCATTACTACTCTGTATTTTATTTTTCATTGGTGCACCACCAATTATTTAACCCACCAGCCGCCACTGACTTAAAGACAAACGTCGGGCAACTCTAAGCTCTGTGGACCGCGGGCTAATTTGAGCATCATTTCACCCATTTTATTCATCGTCCGATATGACTTGACGTTGCAGGACGTAAATTACAAGGGGGAAAACTAGTCTATCTAAAAACAGTATTTTTTTAGTTCACTTGTACTTTTTTGTACTTGCACTTTTACTTAATTAAAATATGCCTTTCTACTAAAGCCTTAAGCTACGACATTATAAAACAAAGAACTTTTAGGAGGTGTAAATTCCCTGTTTGTGCGTGATCATAAATCTCAGGACTGATATGGTAAGGCATACGAAATCCGCTGCGTGGGATCCTCAGTATCGACCTTCCTGGGCCCCTTTTAATGTCCTGCCTCGGTAATGAAGGTTTTGGTCAGAGAAGTCAACCGCAGATTTAAAACAACTGCGAAGAGTTCTTGGCGCGCAGTGATACTGTTTGTTTAGATAGCCTGGCTTGCGGCAGCAAGGACTGACTAGCATATCGTGTCTATCCTAAAATGGGGCGGCTCACGGAGTGAGGATGGGGCGAGAGGATACGAAGGGAGCTAATGTGTGTTTCAAAATTCGAAGGTGTTTGTCCTTGAGCGCTACTAGGTGGGCAAGCAATCGGAGTACTGCGGTTTTGTAGTATTGTATTCCCCCTAAGTGATATGTGACGAGCGTCAAATTAATCAATCTCTAATACTTCAAATTTTGAAAAACTTATCCATGAGGAAGGACAGTGTAATGTGTTTAACATAACCTTAAAAACCTCATATTTTTAGCTCAAATAGTTTTCCTAAAAACAAATAGATAACATTATATTATAACAATGCATTGCGACGTAAGCAATGTAATGTATATCATTATGCATTTGGAAAAATATTACAAATAGAGTTTAATATGAAATATTCGGGTATTATGGAATAGCTGCTTTAAAACATTGAAAAATTAATTATATTTCATATACGCGGTCGATCCAGAAAGTAAGTTCTGTTTGGCAATAAAATTAAATTGTGTACAGATAGAGAAAAATTATTTATTGCACAAAATTTTACAACCCTTAAACTACTTTTCCACATAACTGAAGAAATTTTGCAGGCATTTGTCATAGCGAGGCAGAAGTTTTTGTATACCTTCTTCATAGACGTTTGCCGACTGTGTCTTCAACCAGTTGGAATCATTTTTCTTTCAGGTCTTCGTCATTGTTGAAGTGTTGACCGCCAAGGAAAGATTTCAGATGCAAAAACAGATGAAGGTCACTAGGACCGTACGGGAGTGGTCAAACACGTCCCAGCTAAATCCTTGTAGGATGTTTTATACGCATTTCCAGTGTGTGGTCGTGCGTTGTCATGAAGAAACACAACACCTTTTGACAGTCGATAAATTTCAATTGGTTTCACTTTCCTAACATTCAGAAAACGAAACACAGATCTGATTACACAAGCGGCGGGATTTTCAATCAACACCGACATTGTAAACAAGCACAACAAAGCGTACGTGGCTGACAGCGATCTCACAATGGCGCACGTTTCTTCTCCTTGATACAGAGCGTCTACCGCGCATGTGAGGAGCTGCGATCGCAGCGCTGCAGGGGAGATAAATTGAAACAAGAGAACTAACTTTCTGGACGCCTCTTGTAAAATGAAAGACGATTTGTTTAAAATAGACAAAACATATACAAACAAATGTTATAGGTCTATTGTATGTTTGAAATGGGAAGGTGTTTGTCCTTGAGCGCTACTAGATGAGCAACCAATCGGTGTCCTGCAGTGTTATCGTATTGCATTCCCCCTAAGTGGTCTGTGGCGAGCGCCAGACTAATCAAGATGCTACTTGCAGCTTATGTCTTCGTTGTTAATTCGGCCTTCATTTCTTCCATCTTCTCGGTGATGTTGAAGTCGTCCTGCTTCCTGACAGCAATTGTGACTTTGAGGGTTTGTAGAATTAAAACTACAATTTGCCGAAATTCTAAATGTTCTTTATTTTCGTAGAAATACACTCCATAGCAGCAAAATTACATCACATATCACAATCTACAGCACCAAAGTCGATGACAATAACAAACAGCTCTCATTACAACATCAAAACAGCTGACTCTCGTTTTACAACTTTACTATTCGACTGGCATGTCACAATCTCTTAAACACCTCGCTGATAATTTCTAGATTATTCGAAAATAAAACAGAAACCAAACAACCTCTATCACTCCAGAAGTAACTATAAATTTCCATTTATAGATAGATAGATACTTTATTTCACTGCTTAGAGCATGGCCCGGTGGCAGCGCTGTCAATATAATATACAATTCTTTACCGTATGATATACAATTCTTTGCAGTATAATATACAACTCCTTACAATATAATATACAATTCCTTACAATATATATAGAATTCCTTTCATGCACTATGACTATGCACTATGGTAACAATATAATATACAATTCCTTACAACATATATACAATTCCTTTCATGCACTATGGTAACTATACAGGATTTCTTTTTAACCTCTCTTTGAAATTATTTACATTTGGAGGCAAAGTCTCCAGTAATTCTGCAGTCAAATTGTTCCAGTCATTAATTGTTCTATTGGTAAAGGAAAATTTACCTATATCAGTTTTCTGTTCCCTATTTCTTATTTTTTTAGAGTGATCATTCCTTCCCCTATATGATGGTGTCAACAACCGCTTTGTTATATCTTTCCATGCAGGTTCCCCCTTATATGCTCTAAAAATTGCACATAGCCTTGCCCGTTTTCTACGTTTCTCCAATGATTCCCAGGAGGTAGCAGTGCCTGTAGGGTTTTCAAATCGCATTCCTCTATCAACAAATTTAGCTGCTCGTTTTTGGACTCTCTCGAGTGCTTGTTTTTGACGAACCCGATATGGATCCCAGCATGCCGCGCTATATTCTAATATTGGTCGGACTAAGGATGTGTAAGCTAAATTTCGCGATTTCCCATTGCTGCGTTTTAATATTCTCATTACAAAGTGTAATGCTTTGCAGGCTTTTCCAGTGACCGAGTTTACATGTTCCCCCCATTCCAATCTTTCATTTATTATTACACCTAGATATCTAGTGCTACTTACCCTGGGTATTCTCTTGTTATCTAATTTATACATCACATTTTCTTCTGTTCTTGTCCTTGAAAATATAATTGTTTTACATTTACTTGGATTTATCTCCATTTGATTGGATTGCGCCCAGAGTTGAATTTTGTTTAAATCTTCTTGTAAATTGTTAACGTCACCTTCAGTCTTGAACATGCAGAACTTTATCTGCATGTTATCTTGTCTGCCGGGTCTTGGTTTTCACACTGCCCGCCTATCAGTTGCTTTTGTGTAAACAAATCGCGCGATCGTAGATACGGGTTCGCGATAATCTTATTAGTTTGAATATTTCAGTATTGTAACTTTGTGGGTTCGTGAAATAAAAAGTCCATTTGCACAAACTAAAATGTTCTTTATTTCCACCGAATTACAGTTGGTACATGTATCACACACAATTACGCAACACTTTCAATTACATAACACTCACTGCCACATCACCCTGCCAAAGATGTTTCCCAAGAGTGAGAAAATTTACCCTCCTTGGGTACATGGCATGTCACCCGTCGATTTGGGCATGACGCGGTACGAGAAGTCTAGGTTGGCTCCCTCAACCATCCGCAGTTGCTTTTTAAAGTTTTTATCTAGTTATCCGGACCACTTTTAATATACTCCTGGAAATTGAATTAAGAACACCGTGAATTCATTGTTCCAGGAAGGGGAAACTTTATTCACACATTCCTGGGGTCAGATACATCACATGATCACAGTGACAGAACCATAGGCACATAGACACAGGCAACAGAGCATGCACAATGTCGGCACTAGTATCGTGTTTATCCACCTTTCGCAGCAATGCAGGCTGCTATTCTCCCATGGAGACGATCGTCCTGCGGAACGGCTTGCCATGCCATTTCCAGCTGGCACCTCAGTTGGACTAGCGTTCGTGCTGGACGTGCAGACTGCGTGAGACGACGTTTCATCTAGTCCCAAATATGCTCAATGGGGTCAGATCCGGAGATCTTGCTGGCCAGGGTAGTTGACTTACACCTTCTAGAGCACGTTGGGTGGCACGGGATACATGCGGACGTGCATTGTCCTGTTGGAACAGCAAGTTCCCTTGCCGGTCTAGGAATGGTAGAACGATGGGTTCGATGACGGTTTGGATGTAACGTGCATTATTCAGTGTCCCCTCGAGATCACCAGAGGTGTATGGCCAGTGTAGGGGATCACTCCCCGCATCATGATGCCGGTTGTTGGCCCTGTGTGCCTCGGTCGTATGCAGTCCTGATTGTGGCGCTCACCTGCACGGCACTAAACACGCTTACGACCAAAATTGGCACCAAGGCAGAAGTGACTCTCATCGCTGAAGACGACACGTCTCCATTCGTCCCTCCATTCACGCTTGTCGCGACACCACTGGAGGCGGGCTGCACGATGTTGGGGCGTGAGCGGAAGACAGCTTAACGGTGCGCGGGACCGTAGCCCAGCTTCATGGAGACGGTTGCGAATGGTCCTCGCCGATACCCCAGGAGCAACAGTGTCCCAATTTGCTGGGAAGTGGCGGTGCGGTCCCCTACGGCACTGCGTAGGATGCGACGGTCTTGGCGTGCATCCGTGCGTCGCTGCGGTCACGTGCACCTTCCGCCGACCACTGGCGACAACATCGATGTACTGTGGAGACCTCACGCCTCACGTGTTGAGCAATTCGGCGGTACGTCCACCCGGCTTCTCGCATGCCCACTATACGCCCTCGCTTAAAGTCCGTCAACTGCACATACGGTTCACGTCCACGCTGTCGCGGCATGCTACCAGTGTTAAAGACTGCGATGGAGCTCCGTATGCCGCGGCAAACTGGCTGACACTGACGGCGGCGGTGCCCAAACCCTGCGCAGCTAGTGCCATTCGACGGCCAACACCGCGGTTCCTGTTGTGTCCGCTGTGCCGTGCGTGTGATCATTGCTTGTACAGCCCTCTCGCAGTGTCCGGAGCAAGTATTGTGGGTCTGACACACCGGCGTCAATGTGCTCGTATTTCCATTTCCAGGAGTGTATATACCGATGGTTCCAAACCCGTAGACGGTGTTGGATGTGCTTATGTTGATGGTTCCGAACCCTCTAAATTCGGCTTCCATGACAGCACCTCCATTTTTAGCGCAGAGCTTTATGCTATATACCGAGCCATTTTATTTGTCCGTCGCCGCATAATTCGTGACTGCTTAATTTTAAGCGATTCCCTGAGTGCCCTTCAAAGCCTTCGGCAGTTGTACAGCTACCATCCGATAGTACAGCGTATCCAGGATGCGCTCCACGTTCTATACAACTCTGGTATGAACGTGGTGTGTGCCTGGATTCCTGCGCACGTTGGCTTACTGGGGAACGAAAGTGCGGATATGGCAGCTAAGTCGGCAACGACACAGCCTGGGGTGTACATACAGCTGGTTACCACAGAAGATTTTAAACCAACATTGCGGAGAGCTGTGGAGTCCTGCTGGCGGGCAGAGTGGTCTGCTCTCCGCAGGAATAAACTCCGCTGTGTAAAGAACCTTCCGCTTCCGTGGGTAACCTCCTGTCCTTCTTCTCGTAAGGAGGAAGTTTGTTTGGCTCGTTTACGGCTTGGCCACTGTTATTTTACACATAGTTTTTTACTAAATAAGACACCTGCTCCAGTTTGCCCGCTGTGCGGTGCCGCTGTATCGGTCCGCCACGTGCGTGTGGAGTGTTTTAGCTCAGCACGTCTCCGCAGTTCAGGCCACGCCGTGGCTCAGTGGTTAGACCGCTTGGCTCTCACCAAGACTGCCCGGGTTCGATCCCAGGCGACCGCAAAGTGAGATTTGTGGTGGACAACACGGCGTTGGGGTGAGAAAATGTTCGAAGTGTCCTCCACTAGCACCCATGTATCGTTAGTCCCATTTTCTTTGATATGTCTTTAGACAGTGAAGTTTATATGGGTGTCTTCAAGATATTTGTTGAGCAGCTGGACGATATCGAATTGAGAGAAGGTTAATTCCAGCAAGATGGAGCACCGTGCCATACATCTAATGACACCATAGAACTTGTAACCAGTTTCTTTAATAATGGAATAATCTCAAAGTGTTTGTGGTCTCAAAGCCCCTGACCTAACCTCCCCCAATTTTTTTCTTGTGGGAATATCTAAAAAAATAGAGTGTAGAAGAATAGGCCACCGACAATTGATGTTCTCAAGGAATCCATTTACACCGAAATAAGTAATATTGGCGAGGATACTCTCCGTAAAACTTGAGAGAATATGGTGAGACGAGTACAGACATGTATAGGTGCTGGTGGAGGACACTTCCAACATTTTCTCTGAGATGTAAATAGTGTAATGTAATCTCCCAATTGTGTATTATATTCTCCCAAAATTGTACGTGTGTCCTATTATTGGTTCAAAAGTTATGGCCTATTGAAATGGTTCAGGTTTATTTGGATCGCACTATAAAAGGAGCACTATATGACATGAGTACACAGAACTCCTCTACTTAATATCTGGGACTAATTTTTGGAGCAAAACTCCCTAAAAAGTGGGATAAAATTTGTTGTACTCCAACGTATCTTTTCCGTGAAGAGATGCAAACTTCTCCGTACCAAAACGTCTCTAGAGTTTTGAAAAATGTATGTAAAGTATAAATACTGTCCCTACAATTATAAATATCAATTCAAAGAGGAAGCTATGATTAATAAAACTCAATAAAACCTAAAAGATAAATTTTAATGATGTTTACTTTGTCAACTATGTAGATATTACATTTCACCCTAAAGTTAGCTACCAAAATTTTACTCCAGCTGCCGGTCAGCTTGGCGGAGATACTGGCGGATGACGAGACAGCTGTGGCCAAGGTTTTAAAATTGTTTTTACAGGTTTATTTTAGAATTTAGTGGTCCAATTGTGTATGCCTTATATCCGTATTTTTAATCTTTTAGACTTCTGCCATTTTGTGTGTGTGCATTTTATTGACGATTTTATTCAGTAGGTAGAGAGCTTTTAGTTCTTTTTATCTGGGTTTTAGCGTGTTTTCGTTTTTAAAGGGCGCTAATGACCGCGCAGTTGTGTGCCCTTAATCACACATCATCATCATCATCATCATCATCATCATCATCATCATCATCAGCGACAACTCACTCTCTCGATCCGACTAAGAACTCAGGACTGAGAACTGTGTACTGCCTGAGTTTTTTTACATTTTTTTAAAGCTTTATTGAAACAAAAACAAGGATCATCGCTTCTTATGTGGAAGCGGGGTTAGGTGAGGGAAAGTGTGGGTAGGTTTATGCAGATCCCGCGATAAGCATTCTGGTAATTTTCGTATATTTCTAGCAGCATCTATCTTGCTGCCTGGCTTAAGTATAAGGCTTGCGCCCTGGAAGCCAAACTGGGGAGTCAGGGTGGATTTTGTCAAGGTGTGCTCGGTACTAAGTGTTCAGTCGGCGTAGATGGCCCAAGTATGGGTTAACTGTTAGGTTTATAGCTCTAATTTGTTCGCCGATGGTGTGTTTGCGGTCGTATGAGTCGTGGTGGGCTTGGAGTGTTCGAACGATCCTGTGCAGGTTGATCTTGCTGTTGTCCAGTCCGTTGGCTAAGGTCTGGAGTGAAGATGGGATGTCCATGGTGGCAGATTGGTGTGCTCGCTTGATGAGTGGCTCTAGGTTGTGGTACTTGTCTTCAGCTTCCGAAAGTTTGTTGATGACATCCTCCATTCGATCCAGGCGGGCGGAGAATTTTGCGAGTTCCGATGTGAAGAAGGTCAGAAAGGTGTGGAAGCTCTTTGCTGTCGCCCCTATGATGGTCTCCTCGAGCTGTGTGATTATCTCTGCGGGATCAGGTGCTGTGTCCGTGGAGGTCGCCTGGATGGTCGTGGTGGCGGAGGCGAGTTGCGTCTCCAGTGCAGACAGGCGGTTGTTTGTGTTGTGAAGTTCGGTCTGGATCTTGGTTGAAGCAGTCCTGAATTCCTCATAGAAGGCTGGCGTAGATGGTGAGGAATGGCCCGGGACAGGAGCTGCTGGTGTGGTAGTTCTGCGCCTGTTGTTCGGATTGAGCGGGCACTGTGCCTGACCTGTGTAGTGGCCAAGGCCATCGCAGGTGGCACAGTAGCGTCGGCGGCGGCGAAGGTCGTGGCGCGTGCATTCGGATGTCAGTGATGAGGCACCGCAATAGTGGCACCGAGGTGGAGCGTTGCACGTTGAGACGTCGTGTCCGTAGCCACAGCAGCGTCGACATTTGTGGTGACAACGCTCTGCTAGCCTCGATTCTGAGATACCGCCCTAACAAGGGCAGGCCCTTCCTCAAGGGCCTGAGTCCTCTAATGCGTCGCTTGTATAGGCAGATCACTGCATCTCGAAGCTTCGCGGCTTGAACAACCATCCTGATTGTTCCAGACGTCAGGGGGAGGGGAAAGATTTGGTACAGTGGCTCGTGGTAATTTTCTAACCATCACCTCAGTGAGCGCCACAAGATCAATGGGTAGACGGGGCCTGAATGCCTCCTGTCCCCCACCCAACTGCCAGTTGGTCGTGCCTTCCGATAATTGCGTGACAGTATCTATTCCGAGAAGTTCTTATTCGTTTTGCCATATCTCTTGTTCATTTAAAGAAAATTTAGCACCATATTGTTACCCAAACGACAAGCCCGCGATGCCGAGCAATAAATGAAGGCCGGCGGAGGGAGGGGAGACAGGAGGGGTGGCTGAGTCTTCGTTTACCCCTCCTCCTACAGCTCGAAGTTGCACGAGGCTTCGAGAAACTTCGGGGCCGATCGATACCGGAAGCGACAGTCAGTTGAGAGTAGTGTTGTTATGGCGTGCGTTGTGTAAGTAGCGTCGAGCGTACGTGTAGACTGATATTGGAAAATCAACTAATTGTGTACATTAAATTGTAATTGTGAACAGTGTATTGCTACGAAAATAAAGTGCAATTTTTTGTGTTTGTAACCTCGACTTTTTATTTCACGAACCCACAGAGTCACAATATCTATTAGATTCCCTACAAGAAAACTATCAATAAGATAATATTTATTTTGAATAGAGGAATAACCATTTGTAAGAATAGTCTGTTAATGTGCGGAGGTCATGCAGGTGCAACATCAAATATTTTGAAATTATTGTCCTTTACGCGATACATTATCACTTTGTTTTTCATTTTCGCATGATATGCATCCCGCATTCATAAAAGAATGTGATAATCGTGAGCAAACTGTAGAGTAATCAATAGAGCAATAATCAATGACAATGCATAATTAATGTTCAATTTACCACCCTCCTCTGTGTGCTGTAACATCCGCCCGCCTGCAAGCTGCAGCAATGCTGCATTCAAGCGATCATAACCACAGTTCAGCAAACGCTTTGCTACCGTAGCCAAAATAACGAGATATCCTACTACCAACTTCACAAACATTTGTCTCAACCTAGTTTCATCATTCTTTAGACCACTAAAACCGGCAAATAATTCTGAAATATATGAAACTATAAAGCACTTATAATTTCCCAACATGATTTAATAAAACAAGGTGTTTCCAAACTACCCTCCGGAGACCTTGAGGATCGTGATGAATCGTACTACAAGAGATGGTTTAATTATATCAGAAAACTAATATGACAAATGTGTTAGCCTTTCAAGAAATTGCAATGCTGCTCAGAACAGTTTCGGCCCCAATAAAGATACAAGACATTTTTTCAGAGTTTTTTTTTCAACATAGTCTCCTTGTAACTCTACTCACTTCACTCAGCAATGCTTCCATCTCTGTAACCCATCCAAATAGTACTCGGTGTTTTTCAACATAGTCTCCTTGTAACTCTACACACTTCTCCCAGCGATGTTCCCATCTCTGTAAACCGTCCAAATAGTATCGACGTTTTTCAACATAGTCTCCTTGTAACTCTACACACTTCTCCCAGCAATGCTTCCATCTCTGTAACCCGTCCAAATAGTACTCGGTGTCTTTCAACATAGTCTCCTTGTAACTCTACACACTTCTCCCAGCGATGTTCCCATCTCTGTAACCCGTTCAAAGAGTACTCGGTGTTTTTCAACATAGTCTCCTTGTAACTCTACACACTTCTCCCAGCAATGCCTCCATCTCTGTAGCACGTCCAAATAGTACTCGGCGTTTTTCAACATAGTCTCCTTGTAACTCTACACACTTCTCCCAGCAATGCCTCCATCTCTGTAGCACGTCCAAATAGTACTCGGCGTTTTTCAACATAGTCTCCTTGTAACTCTACACACTTCTCCCAGCGATGCTCTCATCTCTGTAACCCGTCCAAATAGTACTCGGCGTTTTTCAACATAGTCTCCTTGTAACTCTACACACTTCTCCCAGCGATGCTATCATCTCTGTAACCCGTCCAAATAGTACTCGGAGTTTTTCAACATAGTCTCCTTGTAACTCTACACACTTCTCCCAGCAATGCTTCCATCTTTGTAACCCGTCCAAATAGTACTCGGAGTTTTTCAACATAGTCTCCTTGTAACTCTACTCACTTCTCTCAGCAATGCTTCCATCTCTGTAACCCGTCCAAATAGTACTCGGCGTTTTTCAACATAGTCTCCTTGTAACTGTACACACTTCTCCCAACGATGCTCCCATCTCTGTAACCCGTCCAAATAGTACTCGGAGTTTTTCAACATAGTCTCCTTGTAACTCTACACACTTCTCTCAGCAATGCTTCCATCTCTGTAACCCGTCCAAATAGTACTCGGCGCTTTTCAACATAGTCTCCTTGTAACTCTACACACTTCTCTCAGCAATGCTTCCATCTCTGTAACCCGTCCAAATAGTACTCGGCGCTTTTCAACATAGTCTCCTTGTAACTCTACTCACTTCTCTCAGCAATGCTTCCATCTCTGTAACCCGTCCAAATAGTACTCGGCGTTTTTCAACATAGTCTCCCTGTAACTCTACACACTTCTCCCAAGGAGGCTTCCATCTCTGTAGCCCGTCCAAACAGTACTCGGCGTTTATCAACATAGTCTCCCTGTAACTCTATACGCTTCTCCCAGCGATGCTCCCATCTCTGTAAGCCGTTCAAATAGTACTAGGCGTTTATCAACATAGTCTCCTTGTAACTCTACACACTTCTCCCAGCGATACTCCCATCTCTGTAACTCGTCCAAATAGTACTCGGCGTTTTTCAACATAGTCTCCTTGTAACTCTACACACTTCTCCCAGCGATGCTCCCATCTCTGTAACCCGTCCAAATAGTACTCTGCGTTCTTCTACATAGTCTCCTTGTAACTACACACTTCTCTCAGCGATGCTCCCATCTCTGTAACCCGTCCAAACAGTACTCGGCGTTTTTCAACATAGTCTCCTTGTAACTACACACTTCTCCCAGCGATACTCCCATCTCTGTAACTCGTCCAAATAGTACTCGGCGTTTTTGAACATAGGTTCCTTGTAACTCTACACACTTCTCCCAGCGATGCTCCTATCTCTGTAACCCGTCCAAATAGTACTCTGCGTTCTTCTACATAGTCTCCTTGTAACTACACACTTCTCTCAGCGATGCTCCCATCTCTGTAACCCGTCCAAACAGTACTCGGCGTTTTTCTCTACAAAATAATTTTTCACGAACGTGATTGCCTCTTCATTTGACGAAAATCTCTGTCCTCCGTGCGCAATTTTCAAATGAGGAAACAAAAAGAAGTAGCTTGGGGCTACATCTGATGACTCAAGCAGCTGAAAGCCAAATTCGTGGATTTTAAGCATTACAACCGCTGAGGTGTGAGACGGTGCGTTGTCTTGGTTAAAGAGGAGTTTCTTTTTCTACAAACGTGGCCCTTTTTCCCCAGGTTCTGCCTACAGCTTATCAAGTAATGATGCGTAGTATGCTCTTGTAATGGTTTTTCCTTTCTGAACTAATCGATTAAAATAACTCCATGACTATCCCCAAAACACAGTCGCCATCACTTTCCCAGCCGAAGAAAGTTGTTACTTTTTTATTTGGAGCCGGTTTACCCTTTGTAGTCCACTGATGGACTGTATTTTTGTTTCTCGCGTATAATTGTGTATTCAAGTTTCGTCTAGAGTAATTAATATGTGCCAAAACACGGATTTATTGCGCCTAAACTGCGCCAACGGGACGTTGGAAATGTTCATTCGAACACGTTTTTGGTCTAACGTGAACAAACGCGGCACCCAACTCGCCGACAGCTTTCTCATGTCTAAATGTTAATTTAATATGTGACAAACATGTTCTTTTGACATGTCCATAGCCTCTGCTATCTCTCTCACTTTAATTCAGGGGTCGTCTAGCACCAGTTGGTGAAATTTGGCGATGTTTTCAACGGTAGTTGTAGTTTTTGACGTCTCGAACGTTCATCGTCTCCCAAGCTCTTACGCCCATGTTTAAATTCACCTGCCGAAATTTACATTGCGGTAAATGATCGTGCAGAGTCTCCACCACGTCGTATTTGATTTACGTAGGCGTATTGCCTTTCAAAATCAAATATTTAATGAAAGTATTTATTAAATGTTTATTGGGCTAACCGGGCAGCACAATTAGAGTTGGGAAGACATTCAAAAAGGGTTAAAATTGTCTCAAGGGTATTGAAATATCTATACAGAGTTGCTAATTTGGAGGAAAGCAATATTATCAAGGAATGTTTTCTATTGCGGGTGAGAAGCAAATGGAGAGAGTCTTGGGCGCAAAAAGTAAGGGAACTGGTGGAACAGATATGTATGGGACATATTTGGAGAAACGAGGAGTATTATTATAGGGGCTTTTGGAAAGAGATAGAATTAAGGCTGGAAGATTCAGATATATTTACCAGTGTAAGGGAGAAAAGGTCATTGAGGGCATATAGGGAAATAAAAACTGTGTGGGGGAGGGAGAAGTACATAGATGCGTGTAATAAGTCAGGGCGAGAAGGATTTGCCTGGACAAGGATAGAAGTTAGAAATTTGAAAGGTATTAGATATGATAAGGATACAGGGAAAAGCCCAATGTGTGGAGAAGAGGATGCAAATTGGCATAATATACTTTATTTCAAACAAACAAAGATATGGAGAGAACAAATTTGGCAACAAATGTGAGACAGTTTTAGAGATGTGGGGAGATAATAATAAAAAATATGTTATTGGTAAAAGGAGAAAAGAATGTAAGAAATATAGGTGAATATCTGGGGAGAGTTAGAGAGAAATGTTCAGGATTGATGAAGAATAAATAAAAATTAAGGGCTGGAAAACTAGAAAGAGGGATACAAGGTAGATGTGGGTCATCACTACACGCAGAACCAGGAGTTATGTGTATTGAGACTGAGACTCGAGGCAAGGAGGTAGAAAGATTATGTTGGATGTGTGAAAGAAAGATTACAAATATCAATATACCAATGAAAATGAATGTAGAAAAAGTTGAGAAATAAATAAGATTAATTTAATATTTAATACAGTCATATATAAGAGTAATCCTAAGGTTTTTTGTAATAGAGTGGGAACAGGAATTTGAAACTATTTGTCGTTAATTTGTTTCCATCTTCATCAGTCACACGTTCGGGCGCAATTTGGGACAGGATTTCTATGTTGGACGCACAATTCTTTCTCTTCTCGTGTGAGTTTTTGCAGCTATCTATTTCCTCTGGTCACCAATTGTATCATCTTATTCTAAATAAGAGTCATGAGACATCTGTTTTTCAGACGAGGTTTGGAATAAAGTTTCGGAGAAGTCAAGTTCCGTAACTATTTAATTGTATTATTTAGATTACATTTTGTTTGAACTTCCTTTCCCAGTCACTTCCAACATATCGATAAATTCTTACTTTGTTATATTTATACAGATTCAAACTATTACTTAAATGTTCTTGATCTTGCACCACTACGCATCACACCCAAACCTAACCCAAAAGTACTGTTACAGAGTCTAAACTGGGAGTTGAGGTAGCAGGACTTTCTAATTTCCCTGGAGATGAACGACTTATCCTCTTAATCACTGCACGCTGATATTACTACAGTCATTTGGTTTATAAAATCCCATCCTTGATGTAAGACAACTGCTCTGATAGGTCCATATTGTTGATGAATATCAAATACGTAAGGTATAATTGGGAAATACCTCGTGACAGCTGGAGCCCAACCACGTGAATAATAGACATACATATAAATATGATTAACGCCCATTTTAATTACTGCGAACCTATGGGAAATGTAACAACTGTCTGACAGGAACAAGCTGAATGTCACTATGGGGAGTAAGTTAATTATTATTATTTACTATACAAGCAACTAACTGATAACGCCAGCTCTAATTCATGTTATTATAGTTGTAAATATGCGACCTAATTCTATTACTCATACCACTACTTCTATGTCATATATGTAAGTGATTATTGTAACTTCTTAAGTAACTGCGTTGTACAGTGTACTGGAGCTTGGAGCACCGGTCACTAAATGCCCCATGGATTCCACTGGCGTATGGATTTTCTCTCACTTCTTCATAAGAAATGTGAATACCTATTAGGCAACCATCTTGGCCAAGATAGATAACAGTCCAACCGGAGGAATGGTGATGCAGACTCCATCACATTCCTCTATCCACCCGTAGGTGGTAGCGTGTCTGCCTCACTTTCAAAAGTTTCTTTCCGGGGTTTTCCCCTATCCTGAAAGACGACTCTAGTATCTCTAAGCTCTATGTATCCTCCACTCTTTTGAAGATCATTTCATTCATCGTCCGACATGACCAAACATTGGAGAAATTCCCTTATCCTGAAAGATGAATGTCAGGTAACTCTAAGCTCTATGTACCCTGTACTTATTTGAACATCATTTCATTCATCGTCCGATATGACAACGTTGGAGGTTTTCCCTTATCCTGAAAGATAAATGTTAGGTAACTCTAAGCTCTATGTACTCTGTACTCATTTGAACATCATTTCATTCATCGTCCGATATGACTTAACGTTGAAGGTTTTCTCTTATCCTGAAAGATGAATGTCTGGTAACCCTAAGCTCTATATACCCTGTACTCATTTGAATATCATTTCATTCATCGTCCGATATGACTTAACGTTGGAGGTTTTCTCTTATCCTGAAAGATGAATGACTGGTAACTCTAAGCTCTATGTACCCTGTATTCATTTGAATATCATTTCATTCATCGTCCGATATGACTTAACGTTGGAGGTTTTCTCTTATCCTGAAAGATGAATGTCTGGTAACTCTAAGCTCTATATACCCTGTACTCATTTGCACATCATTTCATTCATCGTCCGATATGACTTAACGTTGGAGGTTTTCTCTTATCCTGAAAGTAGAATGTCTGGTAACTCTAAGCTCTATATACCCTGTACTCATTTGAATATCATTTCATTCATCGTCCGATATGACTTAACGTTGGAGGTTTTCTCTTATCCTGAAAGATGAATGTCTGGTAACTCTAAGCTCTATGTACCCTGTATTCATTTGAATATCATTTCATTCATCGTCCGATATGACTTAACGTTGGAGGTTTTCTCTTATCCTGAAAGATGAATGTCTGGTAACTCTAAGCTCTATGTACCCTGTATTCATTTGAATATCATTTCATTCATCGTCCGATATGACTTAACGTTGGAGGTTTTCTCTTATCCTGAAAGATGAATGTCTGGTAACTCTAAGCTCTATATACCCTGTACTCATTTGAATATCATTTCATTCATCGTCCGATATGACTTAACGTTGGAGGTTTTCTCTTATCCTGAAAGATGAATGTCTGGTAACTCTAAGCTCTATGTACCCTGTATTCATTTGAATATCATTTCATTCATCGTCCGATATGACTTAACGTTGGAGGTTTTCTCTTATCCTGAAAGATGAATGTCTGGTAACTCTAAGCTCTATATACCCTGTACTCATTTGAACATCATTTCATTCATCGTCCGATATGACTTAACGTTGGAGGTTTTCTCTTATCCTGAAAGATGAATGTCTGGTAACTGTAAGCTCTATATACCCTGTATTCATTTGAATATCATTTCATTCATCGTCCGATATGACTTAACGTTGGAGGTTTTCTCTTATCCTGTAAGATGAATGTCTGGTAACTCTAAGCTCTATGTACCCTGTATTCATTTGAATATCATTTCATTCATCGTCCGATATGACTTAACGTTGGAGGTTTTCTCTTATCCTGAAAGATGAATGTCTGGTAACTCTAAGCTCTATATACCCTGTATTTATTTGAATATCATTTCATTCATCGTCCGATATGACTTAACGTTGGAGGTTTTCTCTTATCCTGAAAGATGAATGTCTGGTAACTCTAAGCTCTATGTACCCTGTACTCATTTGAACTTAATTTCATTCATCGTCCGATATGACTTAACGTTGGAGGTTTTTTCTTATCCTGAAAGATGGATGTCTGGTAACTCTAAGCTCTATATACCCTGTATTCATTTGAATATCGTTTCATTCATCGTGCGATATGACTTAACGTTGGAAGTTTTCTCTTATCCTGAAAGATGAATGTCTGGTAACACTAAGCTCTATATACCCTGTACTCATTTGAACATCGTTTCATTCATCGTCCGATATTACTTAACGCTTGAGGGCGTGAATGCAGAAAAACAATTAAAAACCGTTGTCGGCAGCCCTAAGAAATTCAATGTTATGAAGGCACAGGGTGATAATTATAATATTGTGCACTTAAAAGGGAGCTACATTTTTTAGATGAGGTCTTATCTCTCCTGCGTTTTACCATTTACACACATGTCATCCAAAGCAGAGGACAATTTCAACGTACTTTATAAAGAAATTTCAAGAAGTAAATGTTAGTTTTCATGAAAATATGTTAAATTTTAGGACGCTTTTGAGTATATGATAAATTTTAGTTTTGAATATAAACGGCAGTTTGATTTGCAAATGTTTTTGTCAGAATCTGCATTGTTGCATCCCTGAAAGTTGATAAGCAGCAATACATAGTGTGGTATCAACAGAATTTTCGTTTTCAGTTGTGTTCTTCACAGGTATACAGGGTGTTTCAGAAAATTAAATTGTCGAACATGAATTTTTATGTGTAATATAGGATAGGATAAAATTCTACCGAAGGCACTTGGCACATCTACTAGGTTGATATTTTGTAACTATTCCCCAAGGTCTCACTATAGTGTAGAGGGAAAGGTCCCTACCATTTAGTACTTTGAAGCTCCCTGACAGTCTAGTACAACTGACATCCTTCCAACTGCAGTCGCGAAACAGTCCACCAGTCCCGCTTGGATACCGGAGGCTCCCACGTTAGAGTTCTGAAAACTCCTGGAAGGTTTGCACAACTGGTAAAGTGTGTCTAGTGAACGCGAGTGCAGTTGGCTCCTCAAAGGAACCTGACGCTCCCGCCCACTTATGACCGTCAAAAATCTATCTCCACACTTCAGAAATTTAACACTGTCGTTGAGGACCAATAGAAACCCTGATTTTCTCGAAGTGACAGTCGCATGTCTGCTCCACGTGGAGTCTCAGTTGCCAAAGTTCCAACTTCCAGTACATCTGTTTCATTACGTGCATAAATTCGTTGTGTATCACGATGTGGAGACCGTGGGAGGGAAATGCAGCGTTAGATAAGTTTCAGTCAAGTGAAAATAATCAAAGTGAAGACAATAGTGTGAATAACTGGGCCGAGTTATATTACTGGAAAAGCGTAAAAAAAAAAAAAAAAACAAAGTTATAACGGGAACTGTTTCTAAGCAAATTCAAGCGTTTGTTTTGAACACATATAAATATGTGCTGACAAATAATCTTGGTAAGGGGTCGTGCAATGAACCTGATAAATTCTGGGTATTCACAGAAATACAGTAAGAAATATTGTGACGAAAGGAATACCAAAGACGCCGATCAAGTATGAAAACAAAAGGAAACGTTTCTCTAAAGTAGATAATTTCACATGCGTTTTAATTCGTCGAGAAATTTATAGATTCTATGCAAAAGGGAGAGCGCCCACCTCAGATGAATTGGTTGCACATTTACAAGAAACTTGTGATTTTCCTTATCGGCACTGCACTTTGCGCGGCCTCCTAAAGGAGCTGGGTTTCAAGTACCGCACTTTGAATAAAATAGGGGTTACTATGGAAACCACTAGAATTGTATTTGTCAAAACTAAGGAAGTTTTGCAGTAATGGACATAAGATAATTTATTTAGACGAAACCTCGTACGACACCCATGACGTATCGAGAAAGCTGGCAACCTCGCAGAACGGTCTGGGAGAAGGAGGGTCTGTGTTGTAAAACGAAAATAAGGGTTCGTCAAAGGCAGAGGCCGACGTGCACACGAGTTAACTAAACAGACTCTGTATCTCCGACCGTGGTCCTGAAACGGCTGTCTAGGCTGGCTACAATATGCAGAGTGAACAGAACTAATAACGAACCTGCATTGGTATAATTAACTGATTAGAAATAAGGATGTACTGCAAAAATATGAGTCTTTTATATTTATTTCTCATCTTTCTTCTACATACAATTTCATTGATACATTGACATTTATAACATTTCTTTCACAAAATAACAAAATGACTTATTCACATTTAACATACCCTTTCTACCTGCTTGCCTCAAGTCTGGGTCTCTATACCAATAACTCCTGATTTTCCGTGTATTGATGACCCTCCCCTCCCTTGTATCCCTCGTTCTAGTTTTCCAGCCCTTAGTTGTTATTTATTCTTCACCAGTCTTAACCATTTCTCTCTAAATTTACCCAGATATTCACCTATATTTCTTACATTCTTTTTTCCTTTTAACAATAACATTTTTTTTTATTATTAATACCTCACCCCCATCTCTAAAGCTGTCCCACTATTGTTGCCAAATTTGTTCTCTCCATGTCTTTCTTTGTCTGCAGTAAAGTATATTGTGACTTTGTGGGTTCCTGAAATTAAAAGTCCAATTGTAAAAACTCAAAATGTTCTTTATTTCCACCGAAATACGGTTGGAACACTTGCCGATTACATACAATTACGTAGCGCACACAATTACAATTCACCAGTTCGTCTGTCACAGGTCCATTGCACGCTCACAGTTACGTACAACTTCTCTGATACACGTACACAGTCTTGCGGTCCGTTCACTCACTGGGCGCTCCTCACGGCTGCTCGCCAAGAACTGAACTCTCTTCCAGCCCGACGCGTCGCTTATATAGGACCAGCTGGCCAATCGAGAAGGTTCCGGGTTAGATGAAATATCCTGGATGTTCTAGAACTCAGGAGGAGGGAAAGGGACGGCACAGTGGCCTGCGATCCCTTCAGTTAACGACACGAACAAATGAGTGGGCGTGGTCTGAATGCTTCCCATCTTGCCCTACCCTGCTGTGCCTTCCAATAATTAGGTGACAATGTTATGCCAATCTGTATCCTTTTCTCCACACATTGGACATTTCCTTGTATCCTTATCATATCTAATACCTTTCAAATGTCTAACTCCTGTCGTTGCCCAGGCAAATCCCTCTCGCCCTAACTTATTACACACATCTATATACTTCTCCCTCCCCCACACTGTCTTTATTTTCCTATATATCCTCAATGACCTTTTCTCCCTTACACTGGTAAATACACTCCTGGGAATTGAAATAAGAACACCGTGAATTCATTGTCCCAGGATGGAGAAACTTTATTGACACATTCCTGGGGTCAGATACATCACATGATTACACTGACAGAACCATAGGCAACAGAGCAT
Organism: Mantis religiosa; assembly: GCA_030765055.1. Classification (NCBI taxonomy): domain Eukaryota; kingdom Metazoa; phylum Arthropoda; class Insecta; order Mantodea; family Mantidae; genus Mantis; species Mantis religiosa. The sequence continues at coordinate 8,157,700 of CM060958.1, forward strand.
GCACAATGTAGGCACTAGTATCGTGTATATCCACCTTTCGCAGCAATGCTGGCTGCTATTCTCCCATGGAGACGATCGTAGAGATGCTGGATGTAGTCCTGTGGAACGGCTTGGCATGCCATTTCCAGCTGGCGCCTCAGTTGGACCAGCGTTCGGGCTGGACGTGCAGACCGCGTGAGACGACGTTTCATCCAGTCCCAAACATGCTCAATGGGGGACAGATCCGGAGACCTTGCTGGCCAGGGTAGTTGACTTACACCTTCTAGAGCACGTTGGGTGGCACGGGATACATGCGGACGTGCATTGTCCTGTTGGAACAGCAAGTTCGCTTGCCGGTCTAGGAATGGTAGAACGATGGGTTCGATGACGATTTGGATGTACCGTGCACTGTTCAGTGTCCCCTCGACGATCACCAGAGGTGTACGGCCAGTGTATGAGATCGCTCCCCACACCATGATGCCGGGTGTTGGCCCTGTGTGCCTCGGTCGTATGCAGTCCTGATTGTGGCGCTCACCTGCACGGCACTAAACACGCTTACGACAATCATTGGCACCAAGGCAGAAGCGATTCTCATCGCTGAAGACGACACGTCTCCATTCGTCCCTCCATTCACGCCTGCCGCGACATTACTGGAGGCGGGCTGCACGATGTTAGGGCGTGAGCGGAGGATGGCCTAACGGTGCGCGGGACCGTAGCCCAGCTTCATGGAGACGGTTGCGAATGGTCCTCGCCGATACCCCAGGAGCAACAGTGTCCCTAATTTGCTGGGAAGTGGCGGTGCGGTCCCCTACGGCACTGCGTAGGTTCCGACGGTCTTGGCGTGCATCCGTGCGTCGCTGCGGTCCGGTTCCAGGTTGACGGGCACGTGCACCTTCCGCCGACCACTGGCGACAACATCGATGTACTGTGGAGACCTTACGCCCCACGTGATGAGCAATTCGGCGGTACGTCCACCCTGCCTTCCGCATGCCTAATATACGCCCTCACTCAAAGTCCGTCAACTGCACATACGGTTCACGTCCACGCTGTCGCGGCATGCTACCAGTGTTAAAGACTGCGATGGAGCTCCGTATGCCACGGCAAACTGGCTGACACTGACGCAGGCGGTGCCCAAACGCTGCGCAGCTAGCGCCATTCGACGGCCAACACCGCGGTTCCTGGTGTGTCCGCTGTGCCGTGCGTGTGATCATTGCTTGTACAGCCCTCTCGCAGTGTCCGGAGCAAGTATGGTGGGTCTGACACACCAGCGTCAATGTGTTCTTATTTCCATTTCCAGGAGTGTATAACTTGGCTATCTATATCTTCCAGCCTTAATTCTACCTCTTTCCAGAATCCTCGTTTCTCAAAATATGTCCCATACCTATCTGTTCCCTCAGATTTTTGCGCCCAAGACTCTCCCCATTTGCTTCTCATCTGCAAAAGAAAACATTCCTTGATAATATTGCTTTCCTCCAAATTAGCAACTCTTTATAGATATTTCGATACCCTTGAGACAATTTTAACCCTTGTTGAATGTCTTCCCAACTCTAATTGTGCTGCCTCATTGTGTGAAGCTACAGGTAAGCCCAAAATATATTTACAGAAAGATCAAATATAAGTATGACTGGTACAGAGACGGGGCTGCACACCATTCACACTCAATTGTACATGGCTTAGCAAAATAAATACTTAAATACTAAGAAATAAATAGATAAATACCGTAAAAGAGACCTCCAGTTGATAGATGATATGAAATGAAGATCGATTGTTTTTATTCTCTCTTAATATTAAAAGTCAGTAAATTTATTCTTGCGGGACGAAATTCTGGCACACTTCCAGCATTGATATTATAATGGTAATTGACACTGCCATTATTTATGTATTAATGCCCTCCTCTCGTTGTTAATTAGATCCTCATTAGCACCTCATTTTTAATCACGTAACAAAAATGGTGCTACAGAGCTGGAATTACCAGCCTAAATTTTAGTTTGAATGAATTGCTTTAATTTTCAACAATCGGCTAAGTTGAAAACTTCCTGAGATGTTAGGTTATGAATTTAAGATCCCTGGGATAGGCGTTTGTTTAATTCAAGAGAAGGAAGTGACAGAATGGAATACTGGCTTAACAAGATTTTGGAGTAAGTCAGAGAGACCAATGTAATTATTCGTCTATTCATTCGATTGACTTAGCTCTATTGTACTCGTGGAAAGTTTGCTCGTTGTGTGAGCAGGACTAACATTGATCCGTAAGTAATCCTTGTGAGCTAATTGCAGGACAGCGCCTGAAAATCTTCTTTATTTTTGTCTTCTGAAAACTACCCGTGCTCTGTAGATGCTCTTTGACCAACGTTCCACAACAACAATGATTAAAACATGCTTCTACATCAGAAATGTTTAGTATGAACTGCACAAAAAGTTATTTTACATTAGTAATATGCCGTTATAACATGCATTGGATTGGATTGTGTTACGCTAAGGGGCTTCGGCAGGAAATTAGGAATGACCCGGGGAAACCCTAGAAAAACCATGGATGCTTGTCACCGCGATCCTTCTCGAAGCTCTGCTGCATTCTAGAACACTGACTGGAGGTATAAGAACTCTTTGCTGCCTACAAGTCTGACTTCCCAACAAAGCCACGCACCTCTATGCCAATAGGCTGACGACGTCCTCATCTTGGCACAGAAACAAACGTCCGCTAATGCCTCCCTCCGCTGCAACGATCACTCCGAGCCATCGGCACGTGGAGTGAAAGGTGGAGGATGTCCATTAGCCCACAGAAGAGCTTTGACTTCTGCTGGAGAAGGTCCTCCACTGGCGCCCGGACGGAGACCTGCGGTTGAGGCGGAGAAGGATTCCTTGGGTCCGAGCTGCCAAATACCTGGGTGTCTGACTGGACCGCGGCCTCACCTTCACCCCACATGTCCGTGAAAAACATCAGCCTCGGCCATGCAGCGCTCAGGCAGTTGTATCCCATATTCCGGTCAACCACGCCCACTCGCCTGAAACTACGGGTGTATCGTGCGATCATCCCGCCACTGATCCTGTATGGATGCGAAGTGTGGGTTTCGGTGGCTCGTACCACCATCCGCAGACTGCAAGCCGTGCAGAACAGGGCTCTTAGGATGATCTACGATACCGAACGTACGTTTCCATCACACATCTTACACACCCATTCTGGCATACCTTACGTTGAGGTCGTTGTGCGTGAACGCTCGCGCACATTGTATGCCAGAATTACACCTCATCCCAACCACCTAGTTAACACACTAGGACAAGATGACCACCGCGTACCCAGAAGGAGAAAGAGCCACCGCCTCCTCAAGGAAGCCCTTGGATGGTGAGACCAGCCTCTCATCCCTTCAGTACTACATTCTCTCCCGGCCACACTAGGGCTGGATTTGACCTGTCGGCTGGCCCCCCGGCAGTCCAGTCCCCCTCTATGACCCAAACGCGAACCCCAAACTAAATGTTTCCCAACTACCTGACCTCTCGCTCCTGGCGCCGTCACACTGGACGGATACTGCAACGCATAGGGCATAGGGCACTGGCCTCTTGCCTGGAAGCTCACCCCGCCGCCAGGAGCACTAGCAGAGATCGAATCAGGTCCATCACTTTATACGGACATCCAAGCTTTGGAGATAAGACAAATTCTATAAGACCGCACGGGTACCACTCAGCGGATAGGTAGCGTGGCGCTCTGTCCACCGTCCGGGAGCACCCGGACGACTTGTTCTCGCTCATGGCTCATGGCTCAAAAGAGTCAACTGCTATTATGTGTTTCAAATGTGAAGGTGTTTGTCCTTGAACGCTCCTAGGTAAGGAACCAATCGGAGTACTGCAGTGTTGCCGTCCTGCATTCCCCCTAAGTGGTGTGTGATGAGCGCCAAACTAATTAATCTCTAATAAATACTATCCCCGCTAAGACAAAAATTTAGAGTTTGTAAAAACTGATCCATGAGGAAGGAGAGAGTAATGTATCTAACATAACCGTAAAGCCTCATATTTTTAGCTCAAAAAGTTTTCCTAATACAAATAAATAAAATAAATACCATTATATTGTAAGAATACATTGCGACGTAAGCACTGTAATGAATATCATTATTGGTTGTCATGTATGCGTGAACGTATATTTGAAATTACTTAGATCTGAAACGTAAACATTTGACATGACGTGATAAAATAAATATGTACTTTGAATAAGCCAAGGTGTTTGTTAAATTCGATGAGAGGAAACAATACATTCCCTGCTGGTCTGGCAGAACGTCTCTGGTCACATTATATCTTTGTTTATGAATGGTTCGTAATCTCTATTTACTCTAGAGTGTTCAAAGCATCATTATTCAGTTGTTCTTCCATGAAAAAGTGTATCAGCTGGATCAATGAGTCACGATACACCTTCCTGCCCTTACTAGTGCTAGAACAATCCAATTGAGTTAACGTAGGCTCAAATTTTGTTGCAAACAGAAATAAAATTTTTAAACTGTCTGACGTTGAACGACTTGTTTACAAAGAAATTAACAAAGAACACAACAACACTGGGAAAACTGCGTGAGACATCAGATAAACTACAAGAAGACGACTTTTGGAAAGAAATAGCACGTAACGAGATTCTGCAACATATCATCATAAATTTGTAGTAATCAGACGTTGAAGAAAATTACAGTGTCGAATTGTCTCTTAACGTAAGTAACATTCACAGCTATATGGATACATTGCTGGTATTTTCATTGGATTAGAAAAATAAGTAACTCATAAACTATAATTGACTTTAAACTAAACATTTTAAACATTTGCGTAATATACGAATAATAATGTTGCATTTGTTATTTCAACAACTGCATTATTATAAAAGTTTGGAAAATTCAGTTTTCGTTAGCGCCAAGAACACTCGCAAGTGTGAGAGAGAAAGAGAGAGAGAGAGGGAAATATAAGAAGAGTGGGGATAACGAGGTGGTAATGCTGTAGGCTCTAACGCATCTGATTGGCTACAGGCGAGAGCTCTTCCCATTTGAAACACATAATAGTTCAGTTTCTAGTTGAGTTGTGAAGAAATTTTGAATGTGCGGAGATCTGAACTATACCGTACCGAATTCTTTTGTTTGATTGCATGCAGCTGAGCCACAAACGACCTTGAAGACTTATTTGTACGTCACGTCATTTTGTTGCTGCCAGGGTTGTACAAACTTTGGTTTGCTGCAGTAAAGAGAGTTTTAAATTTCTGCAAAGCAAGACTTTTGTTTCTAATAACCCACGAAGTGAACATATTTTTCCTGTACGACAGAGTGTAACTTATATTCCAATTTCTAATACGCTCAACTAAGAGTGTCCATGGCAGGTAGCAAGTGAGAGAGTTTTTCTATTGTATTCCAGTCATCAGTACCAGCAGAAAACCTAGTAAAGCCTCTCTAAATATCACGTTATTTCTGACTAACATCGTGACAATGGAGTGCGTAGGTTGATGTCACTGCAGTTTTACAGTTTGGAAAAGAAATCCTAACCGCAAGTATGCCTAAAAATAAGCCTAATAAAAGTCTACATCGCTTTTTTCCAGTCTTTAGACCTCTTTTTCTGCATATTTTTAGGTCTTTTCAATGATCCATTTTAGAGAAATGATAGGTTTCCAAATTTCTAGTCTAATCATTGGAATAAAGATTTAAAAACTCCAAAATTAAAAAACAAATCCATTAGGTAGGTAAAAATTGTGTCGTATCTGTGAAAGATATTGCATCTAAATCACACACATACACACACAAACACACACACACACACACACACACACACACACATACACTAATACTCCTTTTGGAATCAAAGACTGGGGTTCTAAAAAAGCATGTACAGATCTATTATTTTATCTTGACAGGAATCCTGCGCGGTAGGGATGAGTAGCAACTGTGGTGGGGATAGTGCACCTATGGCCACAATGCGTCACACGTGTAAGATTACGAGAGGGGAGGGCGGTGCATAAGGTGTCTAAAAACAAATTTCATTCTCGAAGCCAGTTTTGCAGCTCTTATAAACTAAGTTATAATTCTTATTATGGTAGTAATCTCCACGCTTATGTTGGATCTTAAATAGTACATAGGCATTTGGAAAAAAACCGTGTCCTCCTCCAGCAGGCATGATAAACAACTGTCGGCCTTTCAATATCGCTGCAGAGTCTCTGTAACGTATTTCACTCCAGGCATATGGTCCAGTACGTGCTGTATTTATATAAGTTTCATCCATATAAACTATATAAACTTCGCTTCGATATCTCCGAATATTTCGTAAATACTTAAGCCTTTTTGCACGTATGGTGCGATGTTCGATTAAAGTTTGTCTGTCACGCTTAGTGTTTTTTTTTTTTTTTTCAAATAATCCTAGCTTCAAAATAACTCTTCTCAAACTTCAGACACTGCCTTGGAAGTCAGTAGAATTTTTACCTTCATAAGCACTTTCTTCAAAGTTGGTCTTTGTTTATCTGTGCTTTAAAACTTATTCATAGTTCGCCTAACTACTTCTGAATTAAAACATCCAAATTGGATTTTATGCATGTTCTTAATCTTTGTTTACTGGGCATAGAGAAGTACGTTGTTGCACTAGCACCAATGGCTTTTCTTTCCTTAATAACTCTCCTAAACTGCTTTCAGACACAACTGTTGCCTCAGATACCCCTCCCCAGATTTTTATAGCTGACCTAGACCATTGTTTCTTTTTTATAAATCTATGGATATTGGTTATTACTTCTCGTGTTTTTAAATGTAGCACTTTATTTCCTAATGTGCTGCTAGGAGGCGTCATTTATAAATGCTCTCTTGGAACCAGGAGACAAGCACATTTTGAAACAAGCTGTAGTGTTACCGAGTAGCTCTCCACGTGTTTAGTTGCTCGCAACTGACCTGCCCTCCTCTCCAGTTGCAACCGTTCTGAGGTGGACTCGTCCAGATACCACTGCGTATCGCTCTCCACTTTTCAAGATAAAAATAATTCATCTGTATTTTCGGTGAAATACAACTTACTGTAAGGGATAATACCGAAATTATGGTTTGCCAGAAGCAAAGAATCATGATGGATGTCAAAGGAATGTTGGTTCTTTGTTACGACAAGGGCAAGGCCAGTTGAGTTGGGGGAAAGTGTTGTAACAAAAGCAGTGTCCTTAGCCCACTTGACGTGTATGAATAGGGAATTCTTTGGATCATTTACAATGGCGACAAAACAGCCACAAAGTATTTTGGTTGAAAAGGAGTTTTTTGAGAGTGAAAGTTATATATACACACGCGCAGATGTGGCCAGTTCGCGGCTAGGAAGCCATTATAACAGTCTTCGGCTTGAAGCCGATCAGAAGAGTCTTCGGCGTGCAGCCGATGAGACAAGAGTCCGAGGCGTGAAGCCTATTAGGGCGGTCGGTTCGTAGATATATAAGGAACGAATAAATTTATAGAGTAATAAACATTCTGCATTTAGTGACTCTAAACAGAGATTGGTAACCCTTGGTCGGCAACTTTCATTTCGAGGTTTGAAAAGAAGAAGCACTAAATAAATAAGTTCGAAACGGGCATTCCAGTGTTGTTAAAATCTCCTTCTCACACCCATCCACGCATACCCTGAGAGAAACCTCATTGCTCGCCGACTTATTTGCACGCCATTATATTTTTGTATCAAATTGGCGCCACAACGTGAAATTGTTTGCACCCAGAAACGTAATAGCTTCAGGGACTAGTCGAGAAAATGATAATGCTAGCTATGTCCCAAATTGTTAGATACCAATAACAATTATTTTTTTACTAAAGTTGCTATAAATTAGGAATAAAGTTAAGTTGGGGCTAGGCATGGTTGATCTATCACTACTAGCCATTGCTGTGCGTGCAACGTTGTACAGTTAAGCATGCATACTGGCTCGCTTTGCCGAAGCATGCGGCTAATTACTTTGCGCGCTCTGAAGATGCTAATTACAGAATTATTTTATTTTCCATGTTAGAGAGCTATTTTACCGAGGATTACTGCCCAAACCCCATGTTTGTAGCACATCTGGTTTCGGAGATATGTAAAGTTAAGACGCCTGACCAGAAACAAAAGAATCATTAACTGTCAGTGAAGAAAAACACACACGTGCTATGCTGCAGTTGCATTTTGTACCTTACATTCAGTAGAGTAGTGATATTTTAAGAGTGCACACGTGCTTTTCAAAGTTAGTAAATATACCGCTTAGCACACCTAGTACTGGTGCGTCTAGAAGTAACTGCGAAATAACTCGTAAACGTTTACATAAGCAGGCTAGAAATATTCTTGTTAAATTGTATTCCTTTTTCAAACAGATGTCAATTAAATACATTTTCGAAAGTACAAATTTCGCTCAGAGTCGAGAGTTAATGTTACAATCTTGTCACGTGAGTGCTCATTCTGTGACGAACATTGTTAAAGAAGGCGAACAGTTTAACAAATTAGGAGAAATTCCCATTTTAGTTAATTGATGGAAATTAATCACTTCTCCACACTAGCCATACATAGGCTAAGGTTTTTGATGGATAGAGTCAACATGAAAAATTCAATGCCATGGCCGGGATTTGAACCACCGATCTCCTGGTTTACGTCCACTCGCTCTAAACCATTGAGTTACCATGATCAACGTGCTGTCCTGACATTAAATTCTCCAACTGACTCATATATTTCCCCAGTAGACCACTAGGGGCTCTCGCATCCGACATACACTCTATCCATAAAAAAACCTTAGCCTATAAACGTCCTCCAACGTTAAGTCATATCGAATGATGAATGGAATGGATGAAATGAGGCTCAAATGAATCCGGGGTCCATGGAGCTTAGAGTTACGCGACATTCGTCTTACAGGATAAGGGAAAACCCCAGAAAAAACCTTATCCAGGTAACTCAGCCTGACCGAGATTCGAACTAGGGACCTCTTGAACGTGAGGCAGACATGCTACCACCACTCCACCAAGGCGGGCAAAAATGATTAATTTCCATCAATTAACTAAAATAATAAGAGTTAAATGATGAAGCCTGGGACTCAAGTACTTACGATACTAAGTCGCCACAAACGGTGTATCTCGGATGCGAGAGCCCCTAGTGGTCTGCCGGGGAAATATATGAGTCAGTTGGAGAATTTAATGTCAGGATGGCACGTTGGCCATGGTAGCTCAATTGGTTAGAGCGACTGGACGGAAACCAGGAGATCCGTGGCTCAAATCCCGGCCATGGCATTGAATTTTTCATGCTGACTCTATCCATTAGAAATTCCCGTATTTAGAACTCCAGGGAAACATCGAGCAGCTAAAAAAACGTGTTGTATGTATTTATTTATTCACTGCAATTGGGTACTACCCGGTGGCAGAGTTAAGAATACAGATCAAATTACAATACTAGATTTAGAACAATAACACAATAAACAATACAAACATGATATTATTTTACTTTAGTCACTTAAAACATATCTAATTACTTCTCTATTTACATATTATATACCATTATAATTTAAAAGTTAAACTATAAACCATCTAGATTTTTTCTAAATTTCTTCAGCGACAGGGGACAGCCCTGAAAGACTGCTACAGGCAATTCATTCCATTCTTCAATGGTTCTATTAACAAAAGAACATTTTCCTACGTCGGTTCTGTATCTTCTACCCTTAATTTTATACCTATGATCGTTTCGTCCATAATAATCCGGATTATCTAACCTTACACTAACGTCCACCCATGCCTTTACACCAGCATTAGCTTTGAATAATGCTACCAACCTATGTTTTTACGCCTAATTCTTAATTCCTCCCATTTAGTCTAATCTCCTTTTATAGGCCCAAAATACTTGCCTCTTTTTATGAATTTTATTGCCCTCTTCTGTATTTTTTCTAATGGATCGATTTGGTTAGCTCTGTATAGGTCCCAGCATGCTACTCCATATTCCATAACCGGCCGCACTAAGGCCTTGTAGGCAATTTCCCTGGACCTAGCGCTTCCCTTTTTCAATATTCTCATTACGAAATGTAATGCCTTCCACGCATTCCTAGATGTGGAATTTACTTGCTCGTCCCATCCAGCATTACTTGCCAACTTACCAACTTACAGAATATTCAAAAGTGTGTTTTACGTAGAACAATTTATGATTTATATGTCAAGGTTGAATATCCCACTGCCAAACGTCTACCAATTTAATGCACTTAATTTCTTTACTATTTTCCTGTATGCTCGAATAATAAGTGCCACTTGTATTGCTATTTTCAGGCATCCCCTTCCTTTACTGCTATCTTCATAATTTGCTGAGAGTAAAATGAAGGAAGAGATGCTTATGTAAAAGGAAATAGACTTTCTTTTTTGTGCTTCCTCACATGCATACATCACTTTGTCTCGAAGCTGTGTATAGAGTTTTGTGGGAAGGTCCACAAAGCCAGAGATAGGAACGGCCGAGAGCGAAACATTCTATTGTATTTGCATCTGCATTGTGTACAAGAGGGAAGGTGCTGCCTAGAGGACAACTGCATCAAAATTGTTTCCTAAGGGAAATGTGCTAGATAACTGATGTGTAGTAGTCTCTTGTTATTTATGAATAACGGCTATTTATCGTGTATAATGGGACTAAAATGACAAGACGAAGTTAATTACAACTTACTTTATTTGCGAGATTATACTAGCTTACAATCCCTTTCTCTTTTTGGAAGTACACGGAGTAAACACGTCCATTTACGTGGTACAATATTTTTATGTATCAACCTGTGCTGCTCGAACTCTTCTACGTACACAGAACGAGCATTGTTGCGACGGGTGTGGCCGGCTCGCAGAGACAGATAGTGTAGCGCGGAGATAAAAGTTTGCTGAAACAGAAAAAGGGACAGATAATGCCCAGCCACACACACAGACTGGCCCGCGCAGCGCTAATGAAGAGCCGAGGAGAGACGGGGTGGAGAGGAAAAGAGGTAGAGAAACGTCTGGACAATTTCCTCGCCTTCGCAAGGGTCCCTGAAGCTTCGACAGCCTTCGTGAAACAGCTAATCGTGTATAAATGGTGAGCTAGAACTGGTAACAGTCAGTGATCCTGTATGGATGTGAGGTCTGGGTTTCGGTGGCTCGTACCACCATCCGTACACTGCAAGCCGTGCAGAACAGGGCTGTTAGGATGATCTATGATACCGAACGTACGTTTCCATCACACATCCTACACACCTCCCGTAGGGGAAGGTATACGTCCCTTTCAGCTGCCAAAGTGCGGGCGCTGCGGACCCCTAGCACTCGTGGTACCTCTGACGTTACTGGAGGAACCTCGGGCCGAACATGCCGAGCCCCTCCCGAATGGGAGCTGTTCGGGTTGGGTTGGACTCGAGGGGGCAGTGTGTTCCCGTCACCCACGGGCAATTGGGTACCTCTGGCCAGGCCATCGGCCGCCCGGAAGGGGTAGAGGGTTGCCTCATAAGTCCCGGGTGCTAGCCTGCAGAGCTAGTAGCTGGTGAACTAGACACTGGCGGCCCTACCAAGGTTTATTGGTAGCTGGTTCATTAAGGACCGGCGCGTAAGTGGCGTATCCACTTCCGTCCTGTCTGCCGTGTGCAGGCGGGGGGGGCAGTTTATAAAATAGGTGCTGTCCTATGGTAAATATACCCGAGAGGCCCGGGTTCAGGTCCTACGGGGCCAGGACTAATGGGAGTAGATCCTCACATTAATTAATCCTACACACCCATTCTGGCACATCTTACGTTGAGGACGTTGTGCGTGAACGCTCGCGCACATTGTATGCCAGAATTACACCTCATCCCAACCACCTAGTGAACACACTAGGGCAATATGACCACCGCGTACCCAGAAGGAGAAAGAGCTACCGCCTCCCCAAGGACGCCCTTGGATGGTGAGACCAGCCTCTCGTCCCTTCACTACTATATTCTGTCCCGGTCACACTAGGGCTGGATTTGACCTGTCGGCTGACCCCCGGTCCCCCTCTGTGACCCAAACGCGAACCCCAAACTAAATGTTTCCCAACTACCCCACCTCTCGCTACTGGCCCCGCCAAACTGGACGGACCCTGCAACGCATTGGGCACTGGCCTTCTGCCTGGAAGCTCACCCCGCCACCAGGAGCACTAGCAGAGGTCGAATCAGGTCCATCACTTTACACGGACATCCAAGCTTTGGAGATAAGACAAATTCTATAAGACCGCACGGGTATATCTGCTCAGCGGATAGGTACCGTGGCGCTCTGTCCGCTGTCCGGGAGCACCCGGACGACTTGTTCTCGCTCATGGCTCAAGGCTCTAACAGCCAGTAACGGCAAGGAGCTGCTAGAGAGTGCAGGGACGCAGTCAGTTCCGCAGGAGCCAAATCAGTGAGTAGCAATTGTGAAGTGCAGACGGCAGTTAGAGTCAGCAGATTGTTTATCGTAGGTATCTGAGCCCCTCCTTCGGGAGTTGTTCGGATTGGGATGGCTTCGAGTGGGCAGTGTGTTCCCGATACCCGTGGGTATCAGGTACGTCTTCGGACGGGGTTGAGGGAAGCCATTAAGTTTCCGGGTACTAGCCTGCAAAGCTAGTAGAAGGTGTGCTAGATCACCAGGCGGCCCCACCGAGGTCATATCGGTAGTCTTCACCTTTGGTGTTGGCGCGCCTAAGTGGCGTATCCACTTCCATTCCGTCTTGTGTCCCTAGGACCAGATGGGGGGGGGGCTTGTTAGGAAACTAGGTCTTGCCCTAATGGAAAGCCCCACGGAGGATGCCGGGCGCCCTTTGGGACAGCTCGGATAATCCATGGTTGAAAGAGGCCCGGGTCTTGTTCCTACGGGTTCAAGGCTAATGGGAGTAGAACCCCTGGACTCAACTGTTTATCGTGGGTGTGGAAATTTAAATGAGAACTGATAAACGTCTAGTGATTAGATAGCAAATTCGTTTGTTTATTTACATATGCAGAAGCCACGGGAGACTGTATTGGTGTATGTTACGTCATTCTGCTGAGATCACAATTGCACAAGAGCCTTGAATTTCTGCAAACTGGACTTTTAATCTTACGAGCCCACAAAGTCACAATACGCTTTGCTTGCCAACTCACAACTCCATAACTGTCCCTCTGTATTGCATTCACTACTTGCAGACTCGTCATTCTGAGCTGGACGTCTGTATTCCTTGCAGACTGATTCAGAACTACTTTACTTCCCCGACTTGTATATTCACACTATTCGAACGGTTACCGTGGATTTATCTGTGGTAATAGATACCTCTCAGATAATGCACTGATTACTCCACGTGGAGTGAACATCTATCTGACATTTGTGATTCCTGCGAACTTCATTGACTGAAGTAATTCGTTTATTGGTGCTTAGAAACGAACGAGGGGCACGTCAGTACCCCTCTCACTCTTACAAGGATAATTATCTAAGAGGTTTCTATTAACAAAGATAAATCCATGGTTACCGTTCAAACAGTACGACTATACTTTCTTTTATACCTGGTGACGTCAGTTTCTCGAATGTTGCGAGAAAATGTTCAAAACATCTAAATTTATTATTGTTTTGTAAAATATTATATAGTCTTAGCTATCAAGCACCAAAATATTATGACTGTACGTGGTTTGTATGTACCTTTAAAAAATTAAATGCCATAGTGTTGCATAGTAGCATAGTAGCAACACATAGTCTTCGTTCAGCTGTCTTGGAATCTATAAAGCCCACCTACCAATTCTTAGCACACCCAGACTTGCTAAAACAAATGACTCTATGGAGAGACACAAAGCCCAAATGAAAGCCTCAACATTTTGATGTGGAAAAGGTGTCCTAAAACATCATTTGTGTCTTCCATAGTGGTGAAAATTGCTACATTTGATGCTGCAATAGTGTTTAATGACGGGAATGTTGGCAGAAAGAAAGTTATGCACCAGCTAGGGTATCAACCTGGTGTGTTTATGGAAACTATTTTGCAGAGTATCGACAACATTCACATCGCTGGTGCAGAAAGAGCTATGAAATTAATGCAGAAAGAAGCAAGGCAGAATAGGAATTTAAAAAGAAAGGCTGAACGAGACCAGAATGAGGATACAGACTATGGATGTGGGAAGTTCTGACTTAAAATTAAAAGGCAAACTGAATAATACTTTAATTGCCTTTCCCCGTAACTTGCATTTTCTACAACTTCAACCCATTTTTCTCTCAAAATACTGATGCAATTTAACACACAGCTTTCTTATGCCACATTGAACATTTTGTTGTGGAAACTTAGAGTTAGACTGAAAAATTTAATACCATAGCCGGGATTTGAACCACGGATCTTCTGGTTTCCGTCCAGCCGCTCTACAATTGAGCTACTATGGCCAACGTGCTGATATGACATTAAATTCTCCAACTGACCCGTATTTTCCCGGTAAACCACTTAGGGGCCAGACTGAATATATCAGTCTTCAGTTGTTAATAAACAATCACAAAATGGAGATAAAGTTTTAACTCAGAGTCTTTCTAAAACTCTATTGGAAACAAGATTAAGTATTGGGTATTGGAGTTTCCCATATTAAAAGGAGAATAACAAAGCATTTTCCACAATACAGCTGAAGCAACTATATTTGAATGAAGCCTATACTTTCTCATTGTGCTTCATATGCAAATTTTGGACACATTTTCATATTATGGCCTGCACATATAAACTTTTTGCATATATTGGAGCTATTGTTACTTTTCCAGTCTTTCCTTCAGTTAGAGAAGGCACATTCCTTTAAGTAGTGTTTCTTTGGTTAGACAGCTGTTGTAGTACAGTGCGATACAAATTAACCTGAACCATTTCAATAGACCATAACTTTTGAAGCAATAATAGGACACACGTGCAACATTTAGAGAATATAATACACAATTGGGGGACTACAATATACTACTTACATATCAGAGAAACTGTTGGAAGTGTCCTCCACCAGCATCTATATATGTTTGTACTCGTCTCACCATATTCTCTGAAGTTTTACGGAGATGGCATCGAATTGAGAGAAGGTTAATCCCAACAAGATGAAGCAAAGAGTCATACATCTAATGACATCATGGAACTTGTATCCAGTTTCTATGATAATCGAATAATCTCAAAGGTATGTGCCCCCCCCCCCCCAGATCCCCTGATCTAAGGTCACCGAATTTTTTCTTGTGGAGTATCTAAAAAATAGAGTGCACAGGAATAGGCCACGGACAATTGATGTTGTCAAGGAATCCATTCGAACCGAAATAAGTAACATTGGCGAGGATACTCTCCGTAAAACTTGAGAGAATATGGTGAGACGAGTACAAACATGTATAGATGCTGGTGGAGGACACTTCCAACATTTTCTCTGAGATTTTTTTATTTTCTTATTTTTTTATTTTTTAATCTGCGAGCTTAGGTCCAGGTGTCTCGAGTCTAAACCTGGACTTACTGTGTTCTTTAATTACAAATGATATACATTTAATTAATAAATAAAAGGTTTCTTCTTGCAGACAAAACTTTTGCCTACATTGACTAACCTAATGACGACTATCTCCAGTGGCCTTACAACTAAATCTAACCTAACAGCAGCATCATTACTGGGTACATTTTCTAATACATAACTGAATTACATCTGAATAATAAATTATATTGATACAAAGCTGCTGACTTATTTCAAATATTTTGCACCTGCAACTGAGGGCTTCCCAACCTTGTATCCTGAAGTCCATTAAAATTTGTTGAATCTCCATATTGATTGGACGTGCAATATTTACTTAACAGTTGTAGGTGTTTTGTTTAGTTATTTCATTTTACTCCATGGTCCTGGTTAACTTCGACCATCTTTGAGTGCTTTTTCATGTGTCTTTTGGGTTTCTTGTGCTTCTCCGTAAATTCATGTTGATTTCCTTCCAATAAATGTTAATATTAGACGATGCCATCTCTTTATGAAGGTCCCATGAATGTTGATCCTCTTCCAACAGATGCTGATGTTAATTGATATCATTTTGCTGTGTAAATATGGTTTATCTCGTAAATTGTATCGGGGTATATCTTGATGTGTTGTCTCTCCCCTTCTTGTATTCCGTAGTTGTGCTCTGTTCTAGTTATAGTCTTCAATTTCTAAATT
This sequence comes from Mantis religiosa, assembly GCA_030765055.1. Taxonomy (NCBI): domain Eukaryota; kingdom Metazoa; phylum Arthropoda; class Insecta; order Mantodea; family Mantidae; genus Mantis; species Mantis religiosa. Next base: position 8,173,709 of record CM060958.1, read on the forward strand.
GGATACTAGTTCTGTCATAATTTTCAACTGTTTATAATCCTCTTCTTTCCTCACTATATTCCATATTGGTTTTCCTTTAAGTTTTGTTCTACATTCTTGTAGTTTGAATATATATATTTACTGCATTTAAACAATGAATGCTCTGGGCTGCCTGGATGTAAATAGTGTCATGTAATCTCCCAATTGTGTTTTACATTCTCCCAAAGTTGTACATGTATGCTACTATTGGTTCAAAAGTTATGGTCTATTGAAATGGTTCAGGTTAATTTGGATCGCACTGTACTACAACAGCTGTCTAACCAAAGAAACACTACTTGAGGGAATTTGCCTTCCCTAACCGAAGGAAGGACTGTAAAAGTAAAACTAGCTCCAATATATGCAAAAAGTTCATATGTGCAGGCCATGAAATGAAAATGTGTCCAAAATTTGCATATGAAGGACAATGACGAAAGTATAGGCTTCTTTCAAATGTAGTTCCTTCAGCTGTATTGTGAAAAATGCTTTGTTTCTGAATCCTTATTTATTCTCCTTTTAATGTGGGGAAACTCCAACACCCAATAGTTAATCTTGTTTCCAATAGAGTTTTAGATTATAGATAACATCGAACCTTTGGCTCTCACTGGTTTATCAACAGCAACTATTATGAATTTAAGACCTGAACGTGAATGTGCGTCTTATCTGTCTCACTTAAAACTACAAATCCCGGAGCATCCTACCACAGCAGGACAACAATCAAGTTCTGTAACCTGTTTAAAGGAAATGTGTAATTTTCATGATTATTACATATATAAAGACGGTTCGCGTTACCAATTTGAAGATAATATATCTGCAGTAGGATGTGCTTTTGTTGTTTATGAAAACCAAACGGAACTAACTCATTCCATGTTTAAATTGTCACCTGAATGTTTTGCATTCCAATCGGAGCTCTTAGCAATTAAAGAAGCTATAAAATGGTGTACTGTTAATGGGAACAGTGATTCACAATCAGCTTTACTCGCTATTAATGATAAATACAATTTAAATTCATTAGCACATGAAATCAGAACCTTGCTTCAAAACCCTCCAGGACATATTTGCATGGGATGGCTTAAAGGACACAGTGGAGTTTTAGGTAACGAGAGAGCTGATTGCTGCAGAATCCAATTTTCCTGTGACATACACTTTATGTCCTATTTCTACTGTAAGGAGAATAATACATCAACCTATTCTTGAAGAATGGAACCAACAAGGGCTAACAACTCCAAATGGAAGTTTAACAAAAATATTATTTTTCCCAAGTGTATATGACAGAGGAAAATGAGAAACTCTTGTACCATATTTTGTTTTGACACAATTTTTAAGTGGACATGGTACTTATCACGCTTTCACTTAACATCCAACCCCGAGTGCATGTGTGGTGAAGAACTTCAAACTGTTGTCCCATTTTCTGGAGAGAAAGACAAGCTAGACTCTCTAGGAACTGAATTTTCTGCTCCGCTCACATCTTTGCTAATGAAGTCACAACAGTATAAGTACTTCATGATGTTTATAAACTCCGTGTTTAAACGTCTGAAATAGTTTAAATTAATATGCATTAGATAAAAACATCATTTCTTCCTTCTAGAATTTAAAATATTTTTGTTAAAATTGTATATTTTTATGTATCAACTCTAACCCTAATATACTACTGTGTAAAATAGGGTTCAATAAATCTGGATAAATAGAAACATAGAGTTTTAGAAGGACTCTGAGTTCATACTTTGTTATCTCCATTTTGTGATTGTTTATTAACAACTGAAGACTGATACATTCAATCTCGCTATGACATCCCGCAAATAGCATTGCCAAACCAAACAAATGCAATAAATTTTCCAGAACACAAAAATAAAAGACTAACATCACTTATAAGAAGACCTAATATCACTTTAATCGTTGCAGTATGGAGAATAAGATGAAATGAGAATGTAAATCTTGAAATTCTGATCGTTTACGTCCATTTTGAACCCTCTCAAAGGCAACGCGACTCCACTTTAGAGTCATACTGTGCACACACGGACGTCATTCAAATTTTTCAGTGGACAGAACCCCAAACAAGTACTTCTCATTAAATTTCGGTATCAAATTTTTTGGGTAGAATATAATACGTCCTTGATTTACATTACCTACATATAGAGAGAGCAAAACACAACATTAACAATGTCATATATCAAAGTTAAAAGCTGTTCCCGTAGACGGCTGCTCGTTTTGCACGACGACCTCTAAAATGCGTGTCGTTTCCAACATGCTGGACAACAGCAGTAAGCAGATTCCCCTCTGTAATGACGGCCAGTTTCAATAATGTACTTGATCACATTAATTGTTCAACTCCTGCAACCTGGAAATGACGCTCATCGATTAGAACTGGAGTTCCACCCTGTCAACACCCAAACAGGGGTAGGTACTCGTTGACCTACTATGTTTTTGTCAGTCCCTTACATTTCCCCAACTAGGAGAGTTTTAAATGACTTATCTAGGAAAGCTATTTTCCTGCTACAGTGTTTCATAATCAGCTTTTGTTCATGTTAACATGATGAAAGGTGAATTTTCTGCATTCAGTGTTAGCAACCTCATCTACATAGGTAGTCTAAAAAGTTTCTAACCTAATAATGATACAAGATATATTTTCACAATTTTTATTTTTCAAAATAGTCTCCCTGTAACCCTACACACTTCTCCCAGCGATGTTCTCATCTCTGTAACTCGTCCAAATAGTACTCGGCGTTTTTCAACAGTCTCCTTGTAACTCTACACACTTCTCCCAGCGATGCTTCCATCTCTGTAACACGTCCAAATAGTACTCGGCGTTTTTCAATATAGTCTCCTTGTAACTCTACACACTTGTCCCAGCGATGTTCCCATCTCAGTAACCGTCCAAATAGTACTCGGCGTTTTTCTACATAGTCTCCTTGTAACTCTACACACTTCTCCAAGCGATGCTCTCATCTCTGTAACCCGTCCAAAAGGTACTCGGCGTTTTTCAACAGTCTCCTTGTAACTCTACACACTTATCCCAGCGATGTTCCCATCTCTGTAACCCATCCAAATAGTACTCGGCATTTTTCTACATAGTCTCCTTGTAACTCTACACACTTCTCCAAGCGATGCTCTCATCTCTGTAACCCGTCCAAAAGGTACTCGGCGTTTTTCAACATAGTCTCCTTGTAACTCTACACACTTCTTCCAGCGATGCTCCCATCTCTGTAACACGTCCAAATAGTACTCGGCGTTTTTCAACATAGTCTCCTTGTAACAATACACACTTCTCCCAGCGATGTTCTCATCTCGGTAACCCGTCCAAATAGTACTCGCCGTTTTTCAACATAGTCTCCTTGTAACTCTACACACTTCTCCCAGCGATGTTCTCATCTCTGTAACCCGTCCAAATAGTACTCGGCGTTTTTCAACATAGTCTCCTTGTAACAATACACACTTCTCCCAGCGATGTTCTCATCTCGGTAACCCGTCCAAATAGTACTAGGCATTTTTCTACATAGTCTCCTTGTAACTCTACACACTTCTCCAAGCGATGCTCTCATCTCTGTAACCCGTCCAAAAGGTACTCGGCGTTTTTCAACATAGTCTCCTTGTAACTCTACACACTTCTCCCAGCGATGCTCTCATCTCTTTAACCCGTCCAAATAGTACTCGACGTTTTTCAACATAGTCTCCTTGTAACTCTACACACTTCTCCCAGGAATGCTCCCATCTCTGTAACACGTCCAAATAGTACTCGGCGTTTTTTAACATAGTCTCCTTGTAATACACACTTCTCCCAGCAATGCTCCCATCTCTGTAACCCGTCCAAATAGTACTCGGCGTTTTTTTTAACATAGTCTCCTTGTAACTCTACACACTTCTCCCAGCGATGCTCCCATCTCTGTAACACGTCCAAATAGTACTCGGCGTTTTTCAACATAGTATCCTTGTAGCTCTACACACTTCTCCCAGGGATGTTCCCATCTCTGTAACACGTCCAAATAGTACTCGGCGTTTTTAACATAGTCTCCTTGTAGCTCTACACACTTTTCCCAGCGATGTTCCCATCTCTGTAACACGTCCAAATAGTACTCGGCGTTTTTTAACATAATCTCCTTGTAACTCTACACACTTCTCCCAGCGATGTTCCCATCTCTGTAACACGTACAAATAGTACTCGGCGTTTTTCAACATAGTCTCCTTGTAGCTCTACACACTCCTCCCAGCGATGTTCCCATCTCTGTAACACGTCCAAATAGTACTCAGCGTTTTTCAACATAGTCTCCTTGTAACTCTACACTCTTCTCCCAGCAAAGCTCCCATCTCTGTAACCCGTCCAAATAGTACTCGGCGTTTTTCAACATAGTCTCCTTGTAACTCTAGACACTTCTCCCAGCGATGTTCCCCTCTCAGTAACTCGTCCAAATAGTACTCGGCGTTTTTAACATAGTCTCCTTGTAACTCTACACACCTCTCCCAATGATGTTCCCATATCTGTAACACGTCCAAATAGTACTCGGCGTTTTTAACATAGTCTCCTTGTAGCTCTACACACTTCCCCCAGCGATGTTCCCATCTCTGTAACACGTCCAAATAGTACTCGGCGTTTTTTAACATAGTCGCCTTGTAAGTCTACACACTTCTCTCAGCGATACTCCCATCTCTGTAACCCGTCCAAATAGTACTCGGCGCTTTTCAACATAGTCTCCTTGTATCTCTAGACAGTTCTCCCAGCGATGCTCTCATCTCTGTAACACGTCCAAATAGTACTCGGCGTTTTTCAACATAGTCTGCTTGTAACTCTACACACTTCTCCCAACGATGTTCCCATCTCTGTAACCCGTCCAAATAGTACTCGGTGTTTTTTAACATAGTCTCCTTGTAACTCTAGACACTTCTCCCAGCGATGCTCCCATCTCTGTAACCCGTCCAAATAGTACTCGGCGTTTTTCAACATAGTCTCCTTGTAACTCTACACACTTCTCCTAACGATGCTCCCATCTCTGTAACCCGTCCAAATAGTACTCGGCGTTTTTCTCTGCAAAATAATTATCACGAATGCAATTGCCTCTTCATTTGACGAAAATCTCTGTCCCCCGAGCACAATTTTCAGATGCGAGAGCAAAAAGAAGGCGCTTGGCACTAGATCTGATGAGTCAAGCAGTTCAAACCGTAATTCGTGAATCTTCGCCATTGCAACCGCTGAGGTGTGAAATGGAGCGTTGTATTGGTGAAACAGGATTTCCTTTTTTCTGCAAATATGACCGTTTTTTTACAAGATCTCCCTTCAGATTATCAAGTAAGGATATGCAGTATTCTCCTGCAATGGATTTTACTTTTTGAACATAATCGATTAAAATAATTCCATGATGACCACAAAAACAGTCGCCGACACATTCCCGGCCGAAGAAACAGCTTTTGCTATTTTTTGAGCCGGTTCCCCCGTTGCAGTCCACTGTGTAGACTATATTTTTGTTTTGGGCATGTAAAGGGGTATCTAAGTTTCATCGACAGTAATTAATTGGTGCCAAATATCGGTTTATAGCGCCTAAACTGCGCCAGCCAAGCGTTGGAAATGTTCATTCTAACACGTTTTTGGTCTAACGTGAGCAAACACGGCACCGAACGCGCGGACAGCTTTCTCATGTCTAAATGTAGATTTAACATGTGAGAAACAAGTTATCTTGTTTGCTATCTCTCTCACTTTAATTAAGTGGTCGTCTAGCAACATTTGGTAAACTTTGGCGATGTTTTCGTCGGTAGTTGCAGTTTTAGACGTCTTGAACGTTCATCGTGTCCCAAGCTCTAACGGCCACGTTTAAATTCAGCTGCCCAAATTTTCACTGTGGTAAATGATGGTGCAGAGTCCCCATACACAGAGTACAACTCATCTTTTATTTGCGTAGGCGTATTGCCTTTCAAACACAAATATTCAATGACAGCTCGACAGTCGATTTTATAAATTTTCATACAAATATTCACATCAACTCATTCAAACGACTGTTACATAACAAATGAGCGTCAAAAATGGCTAAAACTTGGGTGAGTATCAACAGATGAACAACGAAATGCACTAGCTTTTATTTACGACTGCTGCCATCTTCATGTTGAGTTTGGAAGCTCTTCGGACCACCCTCGTATGATATTTTACAGTGAAAAACATTATAAATTTTGAAAGTTTTAAATGAAAAGTTCCTTCTGTTCTCTTCCAGACATGTTCTGTATTAGGAAAAACTTCTATCTACATCGCATGATATGACTGGAGCAAATGTAAAACTGAAGGCGACGCTACTGTTTACTCTATAGAACCTTAAGTTCATCCCGAATTCTGCACAGAGTGGAGCATCCTGTTTTCTTTTTTTCTGGAGAACTGCTTTTAGTTTCTGCTGCACCTGTCGTTGTATTCCGTCTCTGATTGCCGTAGCCAATGGGCTACCTTCCACCAACGGCGCAAATTGATGACAGTTGACGATCTATACCTCGTGCACAGATAAGCGCAGAGGTTCTACTCCTATTAGTCCTGGACCCATATGACCAAGTACCCGGGTCTCCTTCTACCCGGGAGCGATTGATACTCCGGGGCTCCTTCCATAGGGCAATATCTGATTTCTTGAAAAGCCCCTCCCGCTCAGCACAACGTCAAGAGGGGATGGAAGTGCATACGCCACTTACGCGCGTCAACCCCGCAGGAAGACTACCGAAAACCTCGGTGGGGCTGCCTGGTGATCTAGCAGACCTACCAGCTCTGCGGGCTAGTACCCGGGACTTATTAGGAAACCCTCTACCCCCTCCAGGCGGCCGTAGCCTGGCCGGAGGTACACAATTACTTGTGGTTGTCAAAAACACACTGCCCCCTCGAGTCCAACCCAATCTGAACAACTCCCATTCAGCGAGCGGCTCGAATGTTCGGCCCGAGGTTCGTTTAGTAACGTCAGAGGTACCACGAGTACTAAAGGTCCGTAGCACCCGCACCACGGGAACCTGGTGCACAGCTGACTTCACGAAATTTTGGCTAAACTTCCGGGCCCAATTGATACACACCCACGCATACGTCTCTGCTCAAGGGTGAAGCAGACGCTGATGGCTACAAATTGGTATACCATCACAGGGCAATAAAAACTGCTACAAACTGAAAGAGCATCGTGAGGTAGAACCTTACTGTTACAAGCGGCAGAAAGAACAGACTACTTCACGTGATACCAATACCCCGCTTCGCGCAATGAAAATAAAGGTGAAGTTATGCTGAACAGTGTAGTATTTTGTACTGTAATGCCCGATTTTACCAACAAATGTTAAGACTTAACACGAGTTTGGCAATAGTTAAAACAAATTTGCGAAATTGAATTTCACCAACAAGTGCTAACGTAACACAAGTGTTAAATCTCATGTTAAACTAACACGCCGAATTTCTAATGTTAAGTCCTTAACAATTGTAAATAGTCAAGATGGCGAGCAGGAACTCAGCTGTTGATGTCGATTTGCTATATTTAAGACCGTCTAAATGGCATTCGTAATAGAGTACGCCCTATGAGGAGAAATTATTTTGAGGAATCATCCGAAGAAAACTGTTTTACGGAGGTACAGACTGTCGAAACATGCTGCTATGAAGGTTACTGCGAAAGTACAAGAGAGGTTAGAACATGCATCGAAAGGAATATGGCGATCTCACCTTTGCCTCAAGTATCAATAAACCTGCGATTTTATAATTCACTGAATTATGTGCATAATACACTGTCCACCTCCCGTCTTGAAACGTTCAAGTCACTCGTCACTTGTCCTTCTTCGCACCTCGTTTTAAATTTACGTAATAATGAGTTAGAATATACATCGCAAGGAATACGCCGATCTCGCCTTTGCTTCAAGTATTAATAACTTTGCGATTTTATAATTCACTGAATTATGTAGATAATACATTGTCCACCTCCCGTCTTGAAACGTTTAAGGCACTTGTTCTTCGCATCTCGTTTTAAATTTACGTAATACTGACAAGTTGTTTGGTGCTTGTAGTAGTGACACATGCACTTGAATTAAATTCGTTTCCAACATTTTCCCCGCGACATCTTTCTTTTTTACATTCACTGCATCCGTCCTCTTATATTCCACGATATCCTTACACTTCTTCACCATTTCAATTAACAATTCTTTTTCGTCGATGAGAAATTTGTCTCACGGCTTTATTTATGATTTTGTTCATCCACCATTTGTGCAGACGAAAATGAAAACAAAAACACATCGGAGTACGTTCAGAAAATCATCCATAGCCTTCTATAGCTGTGATATTTACAAGTTCCTTGGCGTTAACACAGGTTTGTTAACATTTTAAGAAAACAGGTTGGTGAAATGCAAGAAATTTAACATTAGTTTCAGCGCTGTGACAATTGTTACGTTACATTTGTTAACGTAGATTTTAACATCTGTTGGTGAAATCGGGCATAAGAGTTAAATGATGAAGCCTGGGACTCAGGTACTTACGATAGCAAGTCGCCACAAACGGTGTATCTCGGATACGAGAGCCCTTAGTGATTTGCCGGGAAAGTATATGACTCAACTGGAGAATTTAGTGTCATGACGGCAAGTTGGCCATAGTAGCTCAATGGGTAAGAGCGACTGTACGGAAATCAGGAGATCCATGGTTCAAATCCCGGCCGTGGCATTGAATTTTTCAAGTTGACTCTGTCAAAGACCTTAGCGTATATACGGCTTATGTAAGAAATGATTGATTTGCATCAATTAACTTGCTAAAGCTATTTTTGAACAAATATTTCATGAATTATATGGGAAAATTCTTGGAAATCTTCGTATCACATCCTTAAAAAATCCTAAATTCAAGCAACTATTTTAGTATTTAACGAAATTTTAGTTTTTGGGTAATGCTGTTGACAGACAGGCAGACACTTGTAAACTTCGTGTTTCAGGTTACCCCACACACTGTTAGACCGGGGAGCGAGAGCACTAATCACTCTATCTTCAAACACTTCCCTAATTTTATTCATGGACTCCTCTGTTGTATGGGCAGTAGCAGAATTTTGATGAAGCCACCTATATTACGTCAGTTTATAATAAAATGTCATTTAGGTACCTCTTTGCTCGTAGAATGTTGGACCGACTATGCATCTAGCACTAACAGCAACCAAACTGCAACTTTCCGATCATAATGAGGATTTCTTGAACGTGATGTGGATTTTCAGAGACCCAGTACCGACCACTGAGGTGGAACCATGCCTCATCGGAAAAGAACAGAAGCTGTGAATCACTTAAACCAGGGGAAGACAAGTAGTGGCGGTGTGTTGTCAGCTCCATCAGCTCTATCCGCCAAATATGCTCCCGAACGAAGGGCAGGTTAGCGTGTGACGTCACCGCGCTGATTTCTGCTGCCCAAGAGGAAGGAAATAGTTTGATGTGTTGGGGTTCCAACAGCGTAGGAAAGATAGGAAACATATCGGTTATTAATAATATTTACAACTTACATCTTGAGTTTTGTAATATTAATGCTGACTGCTTTAATTATACAATTGGTCACAGTTTATGAACAAATACATTTTGACTCTGTGCTGTGAGAAAATATATAAAACTTCAACTCGTAGTTTATCTGAAGGTCAGGCATTTTATAAAGTAAATAAAATAAAACAAAGTAATTGTTACGTTACATTTGTTAACGTCGATTTTAACATCTGTTGGTGAAATCGGGCATGAGGGTACAGAAACTGGAAGGACTATGGGAAGTGCAGTACGATTTTCTTTTCAGTAGTGGAATTCCTGCTATTGGTTCAGAACACTTGTGTACAACACGAGAAGAGGCTCTCTTCCCTTTAGCACTTATAGACAAACATTTGTTTCCAGCCTCCTGACAGAAGAGGTTCGAGGTAATGGAGTACCATGATCGATGGTTGTGAAGTACAAAGTGTCAGTATGACCTCAGGGGAAGCCAGGAAACAAAAAGGTGGAAGTGCTAGCACAAAGCTTCTACAAACAACTTAAATGTGTATCAAAGAAGGGACGAGGAAGATGTTCTTGTTTTTTTTTTTTATGAGCGAGATTGATATGAAAGTAAGTTTGAAGGGAGGGCTACAGGATCCAATAAATTATCTACTCTTTAGTTTTGCTTCCATCCGGGGAACTGCAAAAATACACGCCTCGACGTCTTTCTGTCGGGGAAGACGCCCCTGAAAGCAAAAAGTGTTACAAGATAGGCGATAGTAAAGAGGGGGAGAAAAAATTCAAGCTTGCCTATCGATCTTTGGCCCAGAACGTGAGAGGGATGGGAGTTATCCTAGGACGCTTTGCGCATGCGCGTTCAACACGATAGACTAAACGTGCTTCCCGCTTCACAGGAATAACAACTTTCACTTTAACTCTCTCTCTCTACTACTTGTGTATATTAATTAGTGATAGCATTAGATTTCACCAGGTAAACAGGCAGAGTATTTTGAAATCCAGAAATACAGAAATAACACTTTTACATTAGATTTACGTTCCGTGGGTTCACTTGTGCCATAAAGGAATATGTCAATAAAGTATACAGTTTCATAGTTCATAGCATATATACTTGAAAATGTAACCTAAAGGGATACATTATACGAGCTGACTACAAAATATGATACATACCAGGGCTGTGCAATAAAGAATGATCTTTTTTTTTTTTTTTTTTTTTTTTTTTTTTTGAGAACGTACCTTTACTCATCCTCATAATTTTGATGCCCCTTCTCAAAATATTCTCCCCTGAATGCGATGCACTTGTCCCAGCGTTTCTGCCATTTTTTGAGAGATCCTTCAAAATCGCCTCCTCACCACTGCTTCTGATAATGGATAATGTCTCCCACGAAGGCGTTTCTTCAAGTTAGGGAAGAGAAAAAAGTCACATGGGGCTAAATCCGGACTATAGGGAGGCTGAGGGATGCACTTCACGTTGATTTTTGCAAGATATTCAGCAACAACATTGGCAATATGCGGCCGCGCATTATCGTGGTGCAGCATCCAGCCTGCTTCACGGAAATGTGGTCTTTTGCGCCTTGCAATGTTTTGAGGATATCCCTGTAGTATTGTAGGGGAGGGGATCCGTCCCCTTCAGCTGCCAAAGTGCGGGCGCTGCGGACCCTTAGCACTCGTGGTACCTCTGACGTTACTAGAGGAACTCCGGGCCGAACAGCCGAGCCCCTCCTTCGGGAGTTGTTCGGATGGGTAGGTCTCGGAGGGGCAGTGTGTTCCCGATACCCGTGGGAGATTGGGTACGTCTTCGGACGGGGTTGAGGGAAGCCAAAAGTTTCCGGGTACTAGCCTGCTCAGCTAGTAGAAGGTGTGCTAGATCACCAGGCGGCCCCACCGAGGTTATCGGTAGTCTTCCCTTCGGGGTTGGCGCGCGTAAGTGGCGTATCCACTTCCATCCCGTCTTGAGTACAAGCGGGGGGGCTTTTTAAGAAATCAGGTATTGCCCTATGGAAAGACCCCCGGAGTATTTAATTGACTCCCGGGTAGAAGGAGGCCCGGGTCCTTGGTCCTACGGGTCCAGGACTAATGGGAGTAGATCCTCTGCACTAACTATCCCTGTAGTATTGTCCAGTTACTGATGTGTGTGCAGGTACAACATGCTGATAAACAATTCCATGAATATTGTCACCCGAACGTCGGAACCCCCGATAGGACCGGCCAGAAGGGATGTATTCCGCCACGCCAACCCATTTATCTTGTAGCAGTAACGAGGGGGGCCTAGAAAATCGTCACTGTGCCGTCTCTTCCCCCTCCCCCCTTCCGTCTCGAACCTTCATGATGATGCACTGTACCGCGAGGCTTCCAGAAAACAGCGATATTCCTATAAAAGGGGCTGCAGTGGCGAGTGAGTTCAGTTCTGGACGAGCAGCGTGAGGAGTGCCGAGTGTGTTAACGGACCGGAAGACTGTGAACGTGCATCGGAGGAGTTTACGTAACTGCGTGCAGTGGATCTGTGACAGACGAACTGGTGAATTGTAATTGTGTGCATTACGTAATTCTGTGTAATCGGCAAGTGTTCCGACTGTAATTCGGTGGAAATTAGGATCATTTTTGAGTGGTGCAATTGGAATTTTAATTTCACGAACCCACAAAGTCACAATATCAAAGAATGAGATGACCATAACTTTCCCAGCAGAAGCAACCACTTTTGCTTTTTTGGGGGGTTGATGATGAAGGAGATTTCCACACTGAGCTTTGCTGTTTGCTCTCAGGATCAAAATGATGTAGCCAAGTTTCATCAGCAGTGATTACGTTTGAAAGAAACTCCGGATCTTCCTCTAACATCAACTTTAACTGCATGTTACCTCCATTGTAACGGTAGGCGATACTGAACATGTCTGAACTTGCGTGGTTCTCACAGGCGGGAACCAGGAGTACCAACAATGAAACTACTACGGCGTGTTTGTTTCACATTAAGCTAACAGAATATAATAAGACTGAATTTTAGTGCGAAAAATTATGACCGTAAAAATTTATGATTTTCTTTATTGAACAGCCCTCGTATAAATTAAGACGAATTTGTTCGAGTTCTTCTCGGGAAGCAAGCCAGGTAAAAAGACGATTAGAAATTTACGTTTCGGGAGAGTACATCTCTCGCATCATCAGGATATTTTAAAAAATGTCATAACCGTAAATTAATCACTGGTTACTGTCACAAACGACTGTATTTACTCTCTGGTGACTCAAGTAGTAGGTGTGACGTCACTCCCTCCCCTCCTTTATGACTAGATGAATAATCTTTAAGCGATAGACGCTCTTTCTGAAACTGCCAGCTGATGGGGTAGGATGATTTTGTAGCCAGCTCCACTTCTGGACAGGTAAACGGCCGTTATGGCTGCCTTTGTAAATCTGTTTGTTGTAGTAAATACTCTTATTAAGTGAATTCCACTTTTAATTAGCTTTACCCTACCTTTTTACCAATGAACCATTATAGAAAAGATACCATCCTCTCGCTAAAGTATGTAGTTCTGCTCCGAGTGTTTGCTCCCGAGTGTTCGACCTGACCACGTGTTCCTTGATTATTCACAAAGTAAGATCAGGTCGTCACAATATAACACAAATATAAACAAAAGCAAAACACTATCAGTATTCGCATCACTGAACAAAAGACTGTTTTCAGTAAATTAAGTGCCAGGTCAGGAGATGGCGTGTGGGACAGGAATTCTTCATCCGTAGTTCATTTGTCTGCATCTTAATCAGCCACACGTTCGGGCGCAATTTGGTGCGGGATTTCTATGTTTGAGATGGGATGCACGTTGACTTTTCGAAGACCCAAGTCGAGAAGCCAGATATAACAAGGTTAGTTCGTTGTATATTCAGTTGTTTCTTGATGATTGTGTTTGATTACATAAGAGTCATGAGAATCTAAGTTTCAGGCGTGGTGCGGAATAAAGTTTCGGAGAAGTCAAATCTTGTAACTATTTAATTGTATTATTTAGATTACATTTTACTTGAGCTTCCTTTCCCAGTCACTTCCATCATATCGATAAATTCTTACTTTGTTATATTTATACAGTTCCAACTATTACATAAATGCTCTTGATCCTGCACCACTATTCATCACACTCACGATTACAAAACATATCTATCAAGATTATTGATTTTAAGTAACTATCGTTACTCCTATCTTAATTTTGTGATTGGCCGATTTAATACCACGTCACAACATTACGTCATACAATTATTACTACGGCCAGTCTCAAAATTACATATATTTTTATAAATTTATAAAATATTCATACCTTTTCTAAATATAACTCGAACTACTGTTACACGTGAGTATAGAAAATTGTGTCAAAGAGACGTAACCATTTAACTTGATTATCAAGCTGTAGAGATCTGTGCTTCTTAAGTCGACGTATTTCCATTTAAGGCCGGTTTCCAAGAGGAGTTGAACTGAAATCCAGCATCACGATTAAGTGTGTTCCTCTCGGAGGAAATGTATGTATGTATGTATTTATTGACTGCAATTGGGTACTACCCGGTGGCAGAGTTAAGAATACAGATCAAATTACAATACTAGATTTACAACAATAACACAATAAAAAATACAAACATGATATTATTTTAACTTAAGTCACTTAAATCATATATAATTACTTCTCTACTTACATATTATATACCATTATAATTTAAAAGTTAAACTATAAACCATCCAGATTTTTTCTAAATTTCTTCAGCGACAAGGGAAAGCCCTGAAAGACTGTTACAGGCAATTCATTCCATTCTTCAATAGTTCTATTAGCAAAAGAAAATTTTCCTACGTCGGTTCTGTATTTTCTAACCTTAATTTTATACCTATGATCGTTTCGTCCATAATAATCCGGATTATCTAACCTTACACTAACGTCCACCCATGCCTTTACACCAGCATTAGCTTTGAATACCAACCTATGTTTTTTACGCCTAATTCTTAACTCCTCCCATTTAGTCTCATCTCCTTTTATAGGCCCAAAATACTTGCTTCTTTTTATGAAGACAAGGCCCCTTAACTCCGATCCCAGTAACTGTTGCATTTTCTAAAGGTGGTTCTCTCGGGAAAGTTGGCTCTATGATCGTTATCAAAACAATGTTCTGCCAGCCCAGACATCAGGACCATCCACAAACCGCTTCCGAAGATTGAACATCTATTGAGTCCGGTGAAACACAATTTAAAGTTCCAGGTTCCGGGAGCGTACCGCAATCCCTGTGAATGTGGGGCACCGTGTATAGGACAAACTGGAAGGACCATCGCTATCAGAATAAATGAACATGAACGGAGCATTCGTTTAATGCTACCTGACCATAGTTCAAGAGATCTTTGAATACCTCCTCTTGCGCAAATCCATCGCATTTAGGAGGTTACTCACCAAAGTTTCAGCCATTTTGGATGCTCAGTTGTTATGTAACAATTGCTTGAGGTAATTGATGTGAGTGTTTTTATGAACAAGGACAAAATCGAGTATCGAGCTGTCATTAACTTTTTGTTTTTGAAAGGCAATATCTCTACACAAATCAAAGATGAGCTGGATTCTGTGTATGGGGACACTGCACCATCATTTACCACAGTGAAATTTTAGGCAGCTGAATTTAAACGTGGCCGTAAGAGCTTGGGAGACGATGAACGTTCGGGACATTCAAATACTGCAACTACCGACGAAAACATCGCCAAGGTTCACCAAATGGTGCTAGACGACCGCCGAATTAAAGTGAGAGAGATAGCAGAGGCTATGAACATGTCAGAAGAACGTGTTTATCCCATATTAAATCAACATTTAGACATGAGAAAGCTGTCCGCGCGTTGGGTGCCATGTTTGCTAACGTTAGACCAAAAACGTGTTCGAATGAACATCACCAACGCTCATTATGGCGTAGTTTAGGCGCAATAAATGCGAATTTTGGCGCCGATTAGATACTGTAGATGAACTTTGGATACACCATTATAAGTACGAAACAAAATTATAGTCAAAATACTGACCTGCTAAAAGAGAACCGCACAAAAAAGCATAAACTGTTTGTTGAACTGGGATTTTTTTGAATAGTAATGAAGTTCTTCTAATCAGTTATCTTCAGAAAGGAAAAACCATTACAGGAGCATACTACGCCTCATTAATTGACAAGCTGCAGACAGACCTTGCGGAAGAACGGCCACATTTGCAGAAAAACAAAATCCTGTTTCACCAAGACAACGCACCGTCTGAAACCTCAGCGTTGCAATGGCTTCACTCACCAGATCTAGCCCCAAACGACTTCTTTTTTTTTACCTAATCTGAAAATTGCACTCAGAGGACAGAGGTTTTCGTCAAATGAAGAGACAATCACCTTCGTGAACAATTATTTTGCAGAGAAAAATGCCGAGTACTATTTGGACGGGTTACAGGGATGGGAACATCGCTGGGAGAAGTGTGTAGAGTTACAAGGAGACTATGTTGAAAAACGTCGAGTACTATTTGGACGAGTTACAGAGATGGGGACATCGCCGGGAGAAGTGTGTAGAGTTACAAGGAGACTATGTTGAAAAACGCCCAGTACTATTTGGACGGGTTACAGAGATGAGAACATCGCTGAGAGAAGTGTGTAGAGTTACAAGGAGACTATGTTGAAAAACGCCGAGTACTATTTTGACGGGTTACAGAGATGGGAACATCGCTGGGAGAAGTGTGTAGAGTTACAAGTAGACTATGTTGAAAAACGACGAGTACTATTTGGACGGGTTACAGAGATGAGAGCATTGCTGGGAGAAGTGTGTAGAGTTACAAGGAGACTATGTTGAAAAACGCCGAGTACTATTTGGACGGGTTACAGAGATGAGAGCATTGCTGGGAGAAGTGTGTAGAGTTACAAGGAGACTATGTTGAAAAACGCCGAGTACTAATTGGACGGGTTACAGAGCTGAGAGCATCACTGGGAGAAGTGTGTAGAGTTACAAGGAGACTATGTTGAATCACGCCGAGTACTATTTGGACGGGTTATAGAGATGGGAGCATCGTTGAGAGAAGTGTGTAGAGTTACAAGGAGACTATGTTGAAAAACACCGAGTACTATTTGGACGGGTTACAGAGATGGGAGCATCGCTGAGAGAAGTGTATAGAGTTACAAGGATACTATGTTGAAAAACGCCGAGTACTATTTGGACGGGTTATAGAGATGGGAGCATCGTTGTGAGAAGTGTGTAGAGTTACAAGGAGATTATGTTGAAAAACGCCGAGTACTATTTGGACGGGTTACAGAGATGAGAGCATCGCTGAGAGAAGTGTATAGAGTTACAAGAAGACTATGTTGAAAAACGCATAGTACTATTTGGACGGGTTACAGAGATCAGAACATCGCTGGGAGAAGTGTGTAGAGTTACAAGGAGACTATGTTGAAAAACGCCGAGTACTATTTGGACGGGTTACAGAGATCAGAACATCGCTGGGAGAAGTGTGTAGAGTTACAAAGAGACTATGTTGAAAAACGCCGAGTACTATTTGGACGGGTTACAGAGATGAGAGCATCGTTGAGAGAAGTGTGTAGAGTTACAAGGAGCCTATGTTGAAAAACGCCGAGTACTATTTGGACGGGTTACAGAGATGAGAGCATCGCTGGGAGAAGTGTATAGAGTTACAAGGAGACTATGTTGAAAAACGCCGAGTACTATTTGGACGGGTTACAGAGATGGGAACATTGCTGAGAGAAGTGTGTAGAGTTACAAGGAGACTATGTTGAAAAACGCCGAGTACTATTTGGACGGGTTACAGAGATGGGAACCTCGCTGGGAGAAGTGTATAGAGTTACAAGGAGACTATGTTGAAAAACGCCGAGTACTATTTGGACGGGTTACAGAGATGGGAACATCGCTGGGAGAAGTGTGTAGAGTTACAAGGAGACTATGTTGAAAAACGCCGAGTACTATTTGGACGGGTTACAGAGATGGGAACATCGCTGGGAGAAGTGTATAGAGTTACAAGGAGACTATGTTGAAAAACGCCGAGTACTATTTGGACGGGTTACAGAGATGAGAGCATCGCTCGGAGAAGTGTATAGAGTTACAAGGAGACTATGTTGAAAAACGCCGAGTACTATTTCGACGGGTTACAGGGATGGGAGGATCGCTGGGAGAAGTGTGTAGAGTTACAAGGAGACTATGTTGAAAAGCGTCGAGTACTATTTGGACGTGTTACAGAGATGGGAACATTGCTGAGAGAAGTGTGTAGAGCTACAAGGAGACTATGTTGAAAAACACCGAGTACTATTTGGACGTGTTACAGAGATGGGAACATTGCTGAGAGAAGTGTGTAGAGTTACAAGGAGACTATGTTGAAAAATAAAACAATAAAAATTCTAAAAAAATGTCTTGTGTCTTTATTAGTTCGGAAACTTGTCGGACCAACTATGTACTTTTATTGCAAAGTATTATCATTTTCAGTAGTCACCTAGGGACTTCCAAAAACCACATGGGACATGAAGATCGAATACTGGAATCGAAACTACGGCCTCCCGCTACCGTTGCTTGCTCTAATTACCGTTAGTGTATTATAAATGAAGTAAATAGTGAACGGATACGTTTTAAACCTGAGTTTGCTTTCTCGAATGGAGCAGGTAGAGGAAGATTTGACAGTGACGTCTATTGTAATTTACTTACGTTACGTTACGTTATTAACTACATTGTCTGCCTTTAGACTGTGACAGACAAAGGAAGCGCCGTAGCAAACATCCAGGAAGATAAGCAGCCTACGAATATCTGCTTGCAAACGCAGCGCTAAATACCTCAATACCATCACATTACTGCTAATTAATATTCCCTTTACCAGCCGTATCCAATATGCGCTATCAATTAACGCGTCTGCCATTTCTATCTTCTCATTTTAGCCCAAACTACGCTGTTTTTTTGTTATTTAACGTTCTCCATTGAAGGTCAAGTTGCACGATGAATGAGAGGACATTCAAACGAGTACAGGGTACATAGAGCTTAGAGTTACCAGACATTCATCTTTCAGGATAAGAGAAATCCTCCAACGTTAAGTCATATCGGACGATGAATGAAATGATGTTCAAATGAGTACAGGGTACATAGAGCTTAGAGTTATCAGACATTCATCTTTTAGGATAAGAGAAAACCTCCAACGTTAAGTCATATCGGACGATGAATGAAATGATGTCCAAATGAGTACATGGTACATAGAGCTTAGAGTTACCAGACATTCATCTTTCAGGATAAGAGAAATCCTCCAACGTTAAGTCATATCGGACGATGAATGAAATGATGTCCAAATGAGTACAGGGTACATAGAGCTTAGAGTTATCAGACATTCATCTTTCAGGATAAGAGAAAACCTCCAACGTTAAGTCATATCGGACGATGAATGAAATGATGTCCAAATGAGTACATGGTACATACAGCTTAGAGTTACCAGACATTCATCTTTCAGGATAAGAGAAAACCTCCAACGTTAAGTTATATCGGACGATGAACGAAATGATGTTCAAATGAGTACAGGGTACATAGAGCTTACAGTTACCAGACATTCATCTTTCAGGATAAGAGAAAACCTCCAACGTTAAGTTATATCGGACGATGAATGAAATGATGTTCAAATGAGTACAGGGTACATAGAGCTTAGAGTTACCAGACATTCATCTTTCAGGATAAGAGAAAACTTCCAAAGTTAAGTTATATCGGACGATGAACGAAATGATGTTCAAATGAGTACAGGGTAAATAGAGCTTATAGTTACCAGACATTCATCTTTCAGGATGAGGGAAAATCCTGAAAGAACCTTATCCAAATAGCTCACCCTGACTGGAAAACCTTGAATTTGAGGCGGACACGCTACCTCCGCACTACAGAAGTGGGAGAAGGTAGAAAGTGGCTAGAAAAGGTTCTAAGTTTACAGTGGTAGAGGGAGCAAATCCCTGTGTTACTTTTGGACGGCATTCTCTGTCTATTTTGTTTTAATGTAGCTTCCATAAACTATTTGATATACAGCAAACCAAGACAGTCATGGTCTCATACCAGCCGGTCTGACGACATGATCCAGCGAGTGGAGAACTTTGTTTTCGAGGATCGCCAATTGAGCATTTTCAGATCTTCATACAGGATTGTGTGCACAGGTCCCACGGAAATTCCAATTTTTGAGACGATGTCTTCAACTTTCTTGGTTTGTTGTCACACGATGTTCTGCATTCATTAAACTGCCGGAGTCAGTTATGTGCATAAGAATCATCCACACTTTGATTCGCAACTGAAGTCCAAAAATCCCCTACTAAGCTAACATATTCCGCATACTTTCACGTGTCCAATAGCTTAGATGTTTCAATATGGTACAAACCTGTCAATTAGTCTACTTAAAACATCTTTTGATTGAAGATTATACCAACTGTTTCAAACGACTTGTCTTAAAACTTCTTTTAGACCTTCATCCGAAACAATATGGATAGGTCGGCTATCCTTTACATTGCATTTTACAATTTTATTTGTTAATTCAGGTTCCTTGATGGAAGAAATCGGTTTTCCTACGAAATTACTTAGATTGGACTGCGATGCCTGAGGAACAGTTGCAGATGATTCGTTAGAGCTTCGAAATGGATTGGTGTGTTTCAAATGATAATTCAAACTCCCATTGTAAATAAAAAATTTCCCACAAATTTCACAAGAAAGCTTTTTCTTTTGTGTCAGAAACTTTTCGAGATTCATTTAGCTTAAAGAAAAAATTTACACTCAGTTTCCCTCGCAAATGTTCGTATGCCCTAATTTTAATTTCACTCAGCATAGAAGCTTTTACTTATTTTTACTTTTTAACACAAACCTTTCACTCACGGTCACGAAATCACAAAAGTTACTGGCTTACTGCAGTTAACAGCACAGTTACAACACCACCAGGCCTGAGAAGAGGGGTCAGCTGTTTCCATAGCTGCGTAAGCGAAGTGATTAGTTCAAGTTTGTACAGCTCAGTTTATACTAGCAAGCGATAAATAACACTGGGCAACAAAAAGTAATTTTTGTATGTTTCGAGCACTTCATGAGGTAATTCCTAATGCTTTTGGGTTGAGAAAACCAAATATGACAATGGAACATTTCTATTAGCTCTAGTTTCTATGATATACACCAGGAGGAAGTATTATATAATAACGGATTGAGAGAAAGGATACATTTTAATTACATACAAGCTAACAACAATGAAAGTGCATGGTAATTACATGCTAAGAGTTCTAAGTTGCTGGAAAAATACTTCGCAGATAGTCGTGTCTGAAGAGAATCATGTGGTGGCCTATTGACTTGGTCGTCCTTTAGCTTGCCTCTTGTCATGGAGTTCCGAAGAATCCCTATACAAAGACCAAGCATTACTTCATTCCAACGGCCCCGATGTCTTTGTTCTATAACAGAAATGTCCTGATGGAATCTCTCCCCATGTTCATCACTAAGAGCTCCACAACTAGGAGGGAAAAAGTCTAGAAATGAAATGTGTAGTGTTTAACGGCCGCTTTTACTACATACGGCAGCGCAGGCGGTGACACTGATGATACATTCGATGAAGATGGAGCACCGGTGGAATGAGATGGCGGGGGAAACCGGAGGTCCCAGAGGAAACCCGCCCCAGCGCCGTATTGTCCACAACAAATCTCACTTTGCGGTCGCCTGGGATCAAACCAGGGCCGCCTTGGTGAGAGCCAAGCGGTCTAACCACTGAGCCACGGCGCGGCCGAAAAACAAGTCTAAGTGGGAGTGGAGGAAATGGATCTTAAGGGACATGTTACATCCAAAGTTACAGTATTTTTGCAGGAGCACTGACACCTAATGTTTGTGCAGGTTTGCCAAATGCCCCCAAAAATTCTCCCAAATTTTAAATCTTCACTCTAAAAAATGAAATGTCACTTTATCTTCTAAACAAGAGCAAATCCATCATTTTGATGGTGATTTTTGAATTCAGCAGATGGAAATACATGTAAATTCACTATTTTTAAATCCGAAACAGTTTCATTGTTACTTAGTGTGATCAGTTGTATACGATATGTTGTCACACACAAGTTAAAAGGAAAGAAACCTCTCTGTCAGCATCTGTATGTAGTTATGTATCTCTTAGAATATTCCACAACAGAAGTGTTATATAGACTTTCTCGGGGTTCAGAGTGATTTCTTTTAGCTATCACGAGTTATATTATCTCAAATCTCAAAGAACATTACATGTCTAGTGAAAGTTTAATGCGTTGGTAAGGCTGTTTAGGTTGAAAGCAATACATCAAAAAGTGGACCAAATTTGGCTAAAAGAGTTTCGATTAATATTTATTGTAATCGAATCTTTAATCTAAAATAATCGATTAACCGTTTCCACTAATCGATTAAATCACGCCGCGTAGTTATAAACAATAAAATTAAAAGATAGTTAATGTAGAGGGTGTTCCTTTCGAAAGATTTCTTTTTATAAATTTTCATGCGGTGGTATTGGAAGATGCCCAACTTAATATACCAATTTTTGGGTTTTGGATTATGATCTTTGCAGGCATATATGCAAATATCTTGTTTCTAAAATGTTATCTTGGGGTGATATTTCTCTAAGAGACAAGTAAAGTTAAAAGCGGATGAGACAGATGTAATTTTCGATGAGTATATTTGTACAAGGAATAATTGAAAGCCATTTGTAGGAGTGTCTCTCACACAGGTTTCCCTTTTTATGTAAAAAGCGTAACGATAGTCATATAATGGTTCATGAAGCATGATACCAAGGAAAATGTATTTGTTCTAGGGAGGTTTTACGCGGCAGAAAATTCGGTTTGAGAGTTATATTGTGAGCCTATAAAAGAGCTTGAAGACAAAGGTTACGCCCGAGAAGAAAACCAATTTAGAGGGTAGATCGATACTCAGTTCGCCCAAAACAAGCGCTCATAAAACTGTTTACGACTGCAGTCGGTAATGAAAATCGAGATTTTAGAGGTGTCGATGCACAGGTAATTTAACATTATCTACCAGCTCTTTACAAAAGATACCTTCGTATGGCTTAAACATTTATGAACAAGAAGCTCATCTTGGAAAATGTTTAGAAACTACAGCTTTAGTTTAATTGAATTTTCGGAAATACACTGATGGGAGTTTTAAACCCGTCTTACTAAACATAGCAGGGATAAAGCATCCATACATATCAAAGAGAATTGTCGGGTGTCTTATGTTTTGTTTAAATTGTAACGCGTTATTAAGTCCAGTTGTAGAGAAGGGTAGGACAAGACAGGGCAGGATGGGACATCACAGCACAGCGCAACATAGGGCAAGAAAATTTTTAACATAGTTATACTCTGAAGTAGGTGTTTTACACTCGAAGTTGCTAAATGTAAAAAGGAGAAAATCTCCAGACGAGGGTGGTCTGAAAATTTCCCGGCTTCAACATTCTTAAATAAAAGCTAGTGAACCTCCTTCATCTGTTGACAGTTACTCACCAAAATTTCAGCCACTTTAGACGCTCAGTTGTTATGTAACACTCGTTTGAGTGAGTTGATGTGAGTGTTTTTATGAAAATGGACAAAATCGAGTACCGATCTGTCATTAAATATTTGTTCCAGAAAGGCAATACGCCTACGCAAATCAAAGATGAGTTGGATTCTGTGTAAGGGGACTTTGCACCTTCATTTACCACAGTGTAATTTTGGGCAGCTGAATTTAAACATGGCCGTAAGAGCTTGGGAGACGATGAGCGTTCGGAACGTCTATAAACTGTAACTACTCAAGAAAACATCGCCAAAGTTCACCAAATGATGCTAGACGACCGCCGAATTAAAGTGAGAGAGATAGTAGAGGCTATGAACATGTCAAAATAACGTCTTTATCCAATATTAAATTAACATTTACACATGAGAAAGCTGTCCGGGGGTTGGATGCCATGTTTGCTCACGTTAGAAAAAAGACGTGTTCGAGTACACTTTCCAATACTCTGTTGGTGCAGTTTAGGCGCAATAAATACCAGTTTCGGCGCCGATTCATTACTGTAGATGAAACTTGGATATACCGTCATACGTCCGAAACAAAAATACAGTTCAAGCAGTGTACTACACAGGGGGAAACGCCTCCAAAAAAGAGTAAAAACTGTGTTTTTAGTTTAATCCGTTATCATCAAAAAGCAAAAACCTTTACAGGAGCATACCACGCACAATAACTTGACAAACTGAAGGCAGAACTTGCGGCAAAACAGCCTCATTTGCAGAAGAAAATCCTGTTTCACCAAGATACGCACCGTCTCACACCTCACCGGTTGCAATGGCGAAAATCCACGAATTACGGTTTGAACTGCTTGACTCAAAAGATCCAGCCCCAAGCAACTTCCTTTTGTTCCCTCGTCTGAAAATTGCGCTCGCAGGAAAGAGATTTTCATCAAATAAAGAGGCAATTACCATCCTGAACAATTATTTTACAGAGAAAAACACCGAATACTCTTTGGACGGGTTACAGAGATGGGAACATCGCTGGGAGAAGTGTGTAGAATTACAAGGAGACTATGTTGAAAAACACCGAGTACTATTTGGACGGGTTACAGAGATGGGAGCATCGCTGGGATAAGTGTGTAGAGTTACAAGGAGACTATGTTGAAAAACACCGAGTACTATTTGGACGGGTTACAGAGATGGGAGCATCGCTGGGAGAAGTGTGTAGTTACAAGGAGACCACGTTGGAAAACGCCGAGTACTACTTGGACGGGTTACAGAGATGGGAACATCGCTAGGAGAAGAGTGTAGTTACAAGGAGACTATGTTGGAAAACGCCGAGTACTATTTGGACGGGTTACAGAGATCAGGGCATCGCTGGGAGAAGTGTGTAGTTACAAGGAGACTATGTTGGAAAACGCCGAGTACTATTTGGACGGGTTACAGAGATGGGAGCATCGCTGAGAGAAGTGTGTAGAGTTACAAGAAGACTATGTTGAAAGATAAAACTTAAAGAATGTCTTGTATCTTTATTAGGTCGGAAACTTTTCAGGCCAACTATGGAAACATATAATACATACTATTGTGATTGCATGTATATGTAACAAAGCCATTTTGGTTGGTACAAGTTTGTGAATAGAGAGAGTGGTTGCGTACGCACGGGATGTTTTTGGTTGGGAAGGTATTGCCATTCCCCGTTAATTCAGTTTTGTGTCGTCATTTGTATGATGCGGCAGGCAGCGGACAGGCTATTATCAGATCAATACGTATGGTACGCTGCACCAGAAGCAATAATCTTTCCTGCTCCATTGGATAATTAACCTGTTTGTTTTTTCTTCTTCCCTATACAAAGCTGCGAACATTGCAACTATGGACTTACCCTGTTTAATTTACCGTTCAACATAAACAACATCGCCGGAAATGGGACGTAATTCATGTGGCATAATGAGAACCAACCACAAGTTTGAATGTGTTAGTTAAACCATTCCCAAGTGTTGTTGCTAATTATAATATCTCATTTACAGCTTTACAATGTTTGTTTTTAAACGCATTATTGCTAAAACATTCTTACAAAAGTTTATTTTTAAATACCTACAACGACAAATCAACTTTAGTTGAATCAACACGAAATAAAAACTTC
This sequence comes from Mantis religiosa, assembly GCA_030765055.1. Taxonomy (NCBI): domain Eukaryota; kingdom Metazoa; phylum Arthropoda; class Insecta; order Mantodea; family Mantidae; genus Mantis; species Mantis religiosa. Next base: position 8,198,694 of record CM060958.1, read on the forward strand.
AATCTTGGTTCGCAGTTGAAACACCTGGCAATTATTCTTTCTTGCGACATGATTTGATTAGCATCTATATTTCACGTAATTTTACATGGGGTCGCATCACGTCATCGCCGCCTCTATAACGTAGGTGGCAGCATTCGTCATCACGTTCAACAGATCCGGAGTTTGAATCTTGGCCACAGTGAGTTTTTTGCCTAAGATTTTGCCAGGGTTTCCCTTACCATGAACGCTCTAATGGGAAAAACCTGCAAAGATGTCATATCGGACGATAAATGAGAGTCCAAACGAGTACAGGGTACATAGAGCTTAGAGCTATCAGACATTCATCTTTCAGGATAAGAGAAATCCTCCAGCGTTAAGTCATTTCGGACGATGAATGAAAAGATGTTCAAATGAGTACAGGTTTTATAGAGCTTAAAGTTACCAGACATTCACCATTCAGGATAAGAGAAAACCTCCAACGTTGTCATATCGGACAATGAATTAAATGATGTTCAAATGAGTACAGGGTACATAGGGCTTAGAGTTACCAGATATTCATCTTTCAGAATAAGAGGAAACCTCCAAAGTTAAGTCATAGCGGACGATGAATGAAATGATGTACAAATCAGTACAGGGTACATAGAGCTTAGAGTTACCAGACTTTCATCTTTCAGGATAAGAGAAAACCTCCAACGTTAAGTCATATCGGACGATGAATGAAATGATGTTCAAATGAGTACAGGGTACATAGAGCTTAGAGTTACCAGACATTCATCTTTCAGGATAAGAGAAAACCTCCAACGTTAGGTCATATCGGACGATCAATGAAATGATGTTCAAATGAGTACAGGGTACATAGAGCTTAGAGTTACCAGACATTCATCTTTCAGGATAAGAGAAAACCTCCAACGTTAAGTCATATCGGACGACGAATGAAATGATGTTCAAATGAGTACAGGGTACATAGAGCTTAGAGTTACCAGACATTCATCTTTCAGGATAAGAGAAAACCTCCAACGTTAAGTCATATCGAACGATGAACGAAATGATGTTCAAATGAGTACAGGGTACATAGAGCTTAGAGTTACCAGACATTCATCTTTCAGGATAAGAGAAAATCTCCAACGTTAAGTCATATCGGACGATGAATGAAATGATGTTCAAATGAATACAGGGTACATAGAGCTTAGAGTTATCAGACATTCATCCTTCAGGATAAGAGAAAACCTCCAACGTTAAGTCATATCGGACGATGAATGAAATGATGTTCAAATGAGTACAGGGTACATAGAGCTTAGAGTTACCAGACATTCATCTTTCAGGATAAGAGAAAACCTCCAACGTTAGGTCATATCGGACGATCAATGAAATGATGTTCAAAGGAGTACAGGGTACATAGAGCTTAGAGTTACCAGACATTCATCTTTCAGGATAAGAGAAAACCTCCAACGTTAAGTCATATCGGACGATGAATGAAATGATGTTCAAATGAGTACAGGGTACATAGAGCTTAGAGTTACCAGACATTCATCTTTCAGGATAAGAGAAAACCTCCAACGTTAAGTCATATCGGACGATGAAGAAAATGATGTTCAAATGAGTACAGGGTACATAGAGCTTAGAGTTACCAGATATTCATCTTTCAGGATAAGAGAAAATCTCCAACGTTAAGTCATATCGGACGATAAATGAAATGATGTTAAAATGAGTACAGGGTACATAGAGCTTAGAGTTACCAGACATTCACCTTTCAGGATATGGGAAAACCCTGAAAAAAGTTTTATTCGGGAAACTTTCCCTGACTGAGATTGGAATTAGCGACTTCTTGAACCTGAGGCAGACAAGCTAGCAGAGTCCACGTGTTGTTAAAAAACCGGAAGTTCCTATCTGGTTCCAGTCCTGAAAAAAGTTGGTGTTAAAAGTTGAAGGCACCTTGTACAATTGTGTATTACAGTGACGTATGCTGTGTTTGTGACTGGGGCTATCACTGGGCCAACCTGATCCGGACGATAAGAGATTGTTGATTAAATGTTAGCGTCACAAACAGTGCATTTAAATAAACTTTTCTTGAAACAAGCTGTTAAAACAATTGAAATAGAAAACAAAAGCGAACAATATCACACATCTGTTTATATATACATGAATTACAGCGTTCTTTATTTGTGGGTAAACTGCGTTGTGACACTAACAAAAAAACAGTTCCTCGTTATGTCTTCTCAATGAAACCAAAATGTCATTTTCCTTCGAAAGAAGAGTCTAGTTGCTAAGACGAACTTGTCGTTGTGTTGCACGTAAATATCATTTTATTCGTTTCAGGGCTGAGAAAATACTTTCTGCTCTTGCAATGGTAGAAGCAAATGTTATAATCAGTTAAAATACCTTTTATAAAGGTTCTTTTCTTTCCTTCTGTTCACATTGCAAGTGCGGAAGAGCTGGAGTAGACATTTCCTGTTTTATTATCACTAACTTATCCTCCTATTTAAACTGCCTTAATAATTTTTGCACTAATTATTTAATTACACATTCCTCTCACATTTCTAAGAATCAGCACTAGCAACTGTCTTGGTACACTGTGTTTATGAAATAAACAATACTAATACGGCTGTTGTGGACTGTAACAATCACACAATAATTGAAAACACGCTCTTTCTTGCCTTTAACTCCACGTGCTATGTGGAATTCCAAAGGGAAGGAGGCGAGAGTGGCGTGCATTCTGAAGCCCCGCAAGGATCCGGTCTTTCCGTCTAGCTACCGATTCATAAGTCTTCTCCCAACCGTCTCAAAACTATTTGAGAGGTTGCTCCTATCCCGCCTGACCCCTCTTTTCGAGGAAAGGCAGATCCTACCCGATCACCAGTTTGGTTTTCGTCATGGACACTCCACGACCCTACAGCTACTACGTCTGGCCGAGAGGACAGACCTGGGATTCCAGGAAAACCTCAAGACAGTCGCGGTGCTGCTAGACGCAGAGAAAGCATTTGCCACAACCTGGCACCAAGGCCTACTGTACAAACTCAGGGAGTCCAACGTACCTCCTCCCTATCTCGCCCTGATTAGTAGTTTCCTAAGAGACCGCACGTTCAGGGTGAGAGTGGAAGGACGGATATCATCTATCAGACCAATAGCCGCGAGTGTCCCGGAGGGCAGTGTACTGTCCCCGTTACTCTTTGCGGCATACATGTCTGACTTCCCCTTAGAACCACAGACTGTTACGTGCCAATATGCTGACGACGTCCTCATAATGGCACGTAACAAAAACCTAAGATACTGTCATCCTCCGCTGCAGCGCCAGCTCCGAGCTATTGGCCGTTGGAGTGAGAAGTGGAGGATGGCCATTAGTCCCGAGAAGAGCTCTGCTCTTCTCCTGGCTAAGGTCCGAGCTGGGCGACCAGATTGGTCGCTGAGGTTGAGGCAGAGGCAAATCTCTTGGGTTCCCACTGCCAAATACCTTGGCGTCCACCTCGATCGCGGTCTCACCTACGCACCTCATGTCCGGGTCAAAGCTGGACAAGGGCATGCAGTAATAAGGCAGTGGTACCCTTTACTTAAATCCACCATGCCAACGCACCTCAAGCTACGCCTGTATCGGGCGATCATACCGCCCCTGATTCTGTACGGCTGCGAAGTCTGGGGATCAGCGGCTCCGACCACTATTCGCAGACTACAGCGCGTCCAGAACAGGGCACTGCGCATGATCTACGATACCGGGCGTAGATTCCCTTCCCATATCCTTCATACATACTCTGGGGTCCCGTACATCGTAGACGTGGTGCGGGACAGATCCCTCACCATCTACGGTAAGTTGGACTCCCATCCAAACATACTGGTGAACACCCTTGGCCGTTACGACCACAGGGCTCCTCGCCGCCGACCGAGTTACCGGTTGCCCAAAGACGCTTTGTGTAACTAGAACTGAACAGATCCACATTCCCCTGACTCCAAACCCCCAAGCCCAGAAATGGGCTTGGTAAATTCAATACTTAAACACTGTTCCTTTCCCTCTAGCCTGTTAAGCGGACTGTGTTCAGATGCCTCCCTGCGGGCGGAAGAGCGCAGCCAGCACTGGGCGCATAACCCCCCACGGGGCAACAGCGCGCATAAGGCTAGATATTCCGCTGCCGAAAACAACCGCCTGAGACAATAATGACTCTTCTATACTGCCCAGATAAAGACGCAATAAGCGACTAGGTGCTGGGCAGCAAACACTCCATCCAGGTAAACCTGGGCGACTCGACTCTTCTGCTGGTCTTCTGGAATTCCAAAGCCAGTCGTGTCTGTGCGGTACTTTTCGGAGAAGCTCGTATGAGTCTAGTGACTTAAGGTTCCGAAGCCTTGGCGAGTTAAAATCTGCATTCCTCCCCCCCCCCCCTCCCTCACTGCCCTTTACCGTAGAGAAGGCTGCAACAGTAGCTACCGAAGCTCTGCTTGCCCCTCTGTTTAGTGACAGGAAAAGAGAGATGTTCCACCCTACGCACTAATTCTTTATGGGGGTAACTGACTGGTATTACAATTATTATAAATATTGCTTATTAATTTCTAATTAACTTTTATGGTAGTATCTTTTATGGCTCAGCACGACCATCTGTGCCGAAGAGATTAGACACAGTCCATAATTGTGGCATACGTATAGCAGTTGGGGCATTTACAACGAGCCGAGTTATAAGCCTGTATGCTGAGTCTGCAGAACCTCCTCTGCAGTACAGGCGCAACATGCTATTAGCAAATTATGGCTGTGGACTTAATTGCATGCCCACACATCCAACGTTTACGCCGTTCTTTAATACCTTCATGGACGTGCGTTATAGGAACACTTCTATTAAACCAAAGCCACCTGGTTTTCGTTTCCGGGAGCTCCTTAGACATCTGGATACTGAAATGCCCAAGATGTATCCTAGGGGGGAGAGAACATACCCTCCTTGGTTGTGCAGAGCGTCCTACTTAGATCTGGGCATGACTAAATATGATAAATCTACCATGTCTATGTTTAGTATCCGCACATGTTTATTAGAATTTTTATCGCGATATGAGGACCATTTTGTAAGGCTCCAAGAACTCAAATGGTGTTGGTTGTGCTTACGTGTGTGGAACCGAACCGTATACATTCGGATTCCACACTAGCACTTCTATATTTACTGCAGAGCTTTATGCAATATACCGGGCCATTTTACACGTACGTCGACGAAAGTTGGGGGACTGCTTAATCCTGAGTGATTCCCTCAGTGCACTTCAAAGCCTACGGCAGCTGTACAACTACCACCCTATTGTGCAGCGTATACAGGATGCCCTCCACGTTTTACACGCTTCTGGCGTTAGCGTGGTGTGTGCACGGATCCCTGGTCACGTAGGCTTGCGGGGGAATGAAAAGGCAGATTCAGCAGCCAAGACGGCTATCATGAAGCCCAGGGTTCGAGTACCATCTGTGACATCGGAAGATTTTAGGGCCGTATTGCGGAGAACTGTGCAAACCTGCTGGCAGGTAGAGTGGTCCGCTCTCCGCAATAATAAACTTAGATCTGTCAAAGAACTTCCGATTCCCTGCGTTACCTCCTGTCGGTCATCTCGTCGCGAGGAGGTGAGTTTGGCTCGGTTACGTATTGGGCACTGCTTTTTTACTCATAGTTTTCTATTTAAAAAGGAGCCTTCTCCACTGTGTCCGTTTTGCAATGAAGCGTTGTCTGTACGACACGTGCTGCTAGAGTGTTTTCACCTAGCAGACCTTAGGACGTCTCTACAGCTGCCGGCCAGCTTTGCAGAAATGCTAGCGGACGATAACGCAGTAGTGGAGAAGGTTTTTAGATTCTTTTCGAGGTTAGACTTTAGGATTTAGTGAATGAAATATTTAGTAAGTTTTCATTGATTTTTTTTATGTTCGTTTAGTTTTAATAGGTTTATTTACAGTTGTATAGTTTTTTAGAAATTTTATATCTGGCTTTTGCCATGACTAGTTTTTTAAAGGGCGCTGATGACCGCCGTAGTTGAGCGCCCTTATACACATCATCATCATGTAGTTAACTTTAGATGTGGGCTTGGGTGATAGCCTTGATAGCCCATAATGTACTACACTGCTGTGTTACTTTGTCTGACAGTTGCTACGTACGAGGGCTATCCAGAAAGTAGATTACGTTTTCGTCTGTTTCCGCTAGGGGCGGGGCTAGCGCGGCCATCTTGGGGTCAGAGCGTTGCGCAGCTCAGTCGGCATCTAGCTGTGCTAGTGAGAGGTTCGTGCTGTGCTCCGTTCAGATACTGTGACGGTTTGAAATGTCTGCGTTAATTGAAAATCCCGTGAGCTGCGAGGTGCGTGCAGTAATAAGGTTTCTGACTGCAAAAAACTGTAAACCGATAGAAATCTATCGGCAGCTTTGTGAAGTGTATGGGGACAACATTATCACTGAAGGTGGAGTGCGTCAGTGGGTCATCAGATTTAAAAATGGCCGAACCAATGTTCACGACGAAGATCGAAGTGGGAGACCCAGCATAGTGACTGCCGAACTTGTCGAAAAAGTCGATGCTAAAGTCCGTGAAAATCGAAGGTTCACAATAACGGAACTTTCTTTGAGTTTTCCACAAATTTCGCAAAGTTTGTTGCACGAAATCATCAGCGAAAAGCTTGGTTACCACAAGTTTTGTGCAAGATGGATTCCAAAAATCTTGACAGAGGACCACAAAAATCAGCGAATGGCTGCAGCGTTGAACTTTTTGGACGTTTACCATAAGGATGGTGACTCTTTACTCGATCGCATCGTTACTGGTGACGAAACATGGGTGAAACACGTGAACCGTGAAACGAAATTGCAATCAATGCAGTGGGGGCACACAAGTTCTCCCCAAAAACCCAAGAAATGCATGCAAACAATGTCGGCAAGGAAGATGATGGCGACTGTTTTTTGGGACAGAAAAGGTGTGATTTTGGTGGACTTCCTGGAAAGAGGCACTACAATAAACTCTCAAAGGTATTGCCAAACTCTCCAAAAACTCAGAAGAGCCATTCAAAACAAGCGCAGAGGAATGTTGAGCTCTAAGATCTTGTTGATTCACGACAACGCCCGGCCCCACACGGCAAATGTCACTCGTGAAGTTCTTGAATCTTTTAAGTGCGAGTTGTTTCCTCATCCGCCGTACAGTCCCGACCTGGCACCGAGCGACTTCCACCTATTCCCAGCAAGAAGAAGTGGCTGGCTATGCAGCGTTTTGATGACGACGCACAGCTGCAAGAAGAGGTAACGAAGTGGTTGAAGGCGCAGGCGGCCGAATTTTTCGACGAAGGAATTTCCAAGCTCGTACATCGCTACGATAAATGCCTTAATTTGAATGGTGACTATGTCGAAAAGTAGTATTTGAGTGTGGCTTTCATCTGTATATAATAAAATTTGTCTCCTATACTTTGTTTACTTTTTATTCCAAAACGTAATCTACTTTCTGGATAGCCCTCGTATTTTGGACATATTTTCGGTTACTTCTAGCAATACTCTGTCCTATATAGGGCAGAGATGACCCCATCAAATTCTCAAGCAAATACAGGTATGAGCATAGTGATAGTTCTTTGTGAATTTGATATTTAACAGAAATTTTTCGTTCGGAGTCATGTTCACACACAAACACACACAGATGGACCAGTATAAAGATGTATTTTTGTTGTGGAGTCCTACAGTGAAGTCCCAACACAGTATTTTTGGCTGGTAGTTTCCTCTCGTGGTGCCGTGAACGAGAGATATAAGAAGACGCCTAAGCGAGGTGATAGCGGTGCACGGAGAGATTATTGCAGCGCGAATGTCAATACCGGGGTGCCCTAAAAATAAATGTTGCGGATTCGTAGCACATATTTCACTGTCACTTAGCCGGTCTGCTATGAATAATACAGAGACCTGGCACGTCAGCCTCTCTGACGTGAAACCATCTCTCTTTCTAATGTGATACATACCCCACGATCGATGTCGTCATTATAACCAAGGAGACAAGCCCCTTCTTTCATAGTCTCAGATCAGGTCAAGCAATCTTATTACCGCATTTAATAGTGGCACAAAAATGTTTCCACAAAATATGTTTCCACAAAAATACATTTCTCTGAACATCCAAGTTAGGCCTAATACCACTCTCATATCAGATGCGCTTTTAACCCATACTTCCCATGGAAAAAATTATAAAAAATTATAAAACTGGGTTTACATTATTAAACATTCACATTATGATTCTTGCAATACCTTGATACTCAGGATACTTGTATATTGTCGCCATTGCACCATATTTTAGAAAATTTTCTCGGTCCTTTTTCGTTGCACCAGTGGTGATTCTGCAATTTTTATTCTTATCAGCTTTTCACGGTTTAAGCAATGAAGTGTCGTTCCGCTCCCAAATTTTAAATTTAAGGTATTATGTGCATCTTTTTCCTGGTCTACCTATATTTCTTCTTTCTAATGATTTGTAATCTAAAACTAATTTTGGAATGCGGCTACCGTTAATTCTGTGGACATATTTCTTCCAGTTACTTCTATTTTGTTTTATTCTATCTGTTAGCTTAAACATATTCAATTTATTTCGAATATCCTCACTCCTTTGCTCATCTAGAAGATTATGCCCTGCTACATTTCTCAGAAGTTTAATTTCCGGTGTTTCAATGATCTCTTTTTCATCTTCTTCTTTGTTTGTTAATGTCCAAAATTCATGCCACAGAATAATATATGAACTTATTGTGTATATTCCAAAATTTTACAATTTACATCTTTAGGCTACATTTATTTGTGTTTACCTTGTTGCTACTGCCCAGCAACGCAAAGGAGATCCCTGAAAGGAATGTGCCACTTTTACTCAGTGGGACAATGACAGCGACTGTGTGTGTGACAGAGAATGCATGCTACACAAGAAGCAGAACCGTTAAAAACCATGCACACTATTCATTCTGTACATTAAAACCAAGAAGATTCATTCACAAAAGTAGAAGTCGTCAGAACGTTTTTGAATGGTCTGTAACTGTACAGACATGGGGTGTCATAAACCTGTCCAGGAAGGGTGTGTGAACCTTCTGAAATCCTACTGCGTCTCAGGCCTTGGGGACTCTCCTATGGAGGACAGTACCTTGTCTTACATGACACCCTCGTCTTCTGCTCTGTCAGGTAGCTCTTAACCTCCATGTCTCCTTGTTACTTAATTACCCCTTTCTTCCCCTTCCATCTTCCTTTCTTATATTCTTTACACTCTTGCCCATTTTACTTTCTGTAAGAACTCAGCAATACTTCTTACCTTCTTTTCCTCTTTTCCTGTTAACATTTTTATGGCTATTATCCTCTTCTCTACTTTCTCCCATTTTTCCTCCCAAACCATTTTTGTCCAAATTGCTAACTCCTTACATTTTATTAAATAGTGTTATATGCTTTCTTTTCCACCACAGAATTCACAAATTCCGTTTTCTCTACCTCTTATACCATTTAGGAATATGGTTTGGTGTGGGTTCTTTTCGGTTCGTTGTCCTTTTGAGTGCTTGGTTAGGGATGGAGTATGAAGGGTTTGACGGTGAGATGGAAAGGTAGGTGTTTTGTCTAATTGTCGGTGAGCTGGGATCTCTTTCTCAGGGTTCGGTTATGAAAAGTCGTGCTGACCGTCTCTCAATTCCTTTATTTTCTTTAACCTGGCTATCTCTTTACTCTCTTGCTAACACTTTCGTTGTCTTCCTAATTTTCCTTTCCCCTTAACGTTTTTACGTTTCTTTGCTAACTCTCTTTATTCCCTATATTTGCACTGTCTTCAAGACCATAACTCTACTTCGGACTGCGACATCGGATCCTACTTCTCTCACAATAACACGTCTTCTTCCCGTCGTATTAAGTACCAGAGTGCTGCTCTTTCCCCCGTCGTATTCTCAGCTTCTATTCTAGCTTTTCTCGCCTATCACCGCCCATTTTCTATTCCTTTACTATTTTACGCCTATCAGGTGGTTTACTCTACATTTTATTGGCAGGGTTTGTTTCTTTAATTTTCTCTTATTGGTCACCTCCGTCTGTCTTTCCTATGCAGCAGTAATATTTTCCACCCCTTTGGGTTGTATGACCTCTCAGCGTCATAACGGTATTCAATCATGCTTGGCTGAATTTCCCTTAAGCTTCGCATACCTTGCTGGCGTCTCAATGTCGGGGTAACCTTCGAGGGTTTTTGTTCTATTGTTCTATTTCCTGCCTCGTCTCTGTGCTCAGAAGCAACTCCTGTCCGATTTTTCCTTCATTTACACTATATTGCTATTTCGAATATTCTTCTTAACTTTATTTCTTATATCATTTATTCCCCTTTTATTCCCATTATGCTTATTTATGGTCTCTACTGTTGTATTAATTTCTAGTTATCTTTTCCCTCTTGGAACCTGAGGTTTCTGCTTCAGGTTCCTGTTCTCATCCAAGCTAACCCTTCTCTCTCTTGCCTATTACAGTATATAGGAAGTACCACTGCTTTATAAAAATTTAATTTAGTGTCTCTTCTCGTAGTTTTAAATTGAACAGTGTATTTCTAAGGAAATAAAGTAAATTTTGAATTTCTGCAAGCTTAACTTTTAATTCCACGAACCCACATTAAGAATATCTTTGGTTTATGAAACCACAATAAAGAAGTGATTGCTTAATTATTGCTTACGAGTGTTTAACGTCTTCCAAAATTCCGTTATAACGTCCATGATGGCAAATAAGCTGGTGGACATATGCAACTTGTACCTTTTAAAGGGAAGTTAATGTTAGTGAGGTTGAGGATGGAAGCATTAAGTGATAAACAGAACAGAAAACAACATCAAATAATTGTAGATAAATTAACCAAAACTAAATTGCTTATACAATGAGACGAGCATTTTATTTCACGTGTTTGATAATACTAAATAAAGCATTTGTAACTGAAAAGGAAGCTGTTGATATTTACAATAAGTGGTTGAAAGTATTGTACAATTAAGATCATTACAAAATGCTCTGAAGTTAAAGAAATAAATATCATTGATGTAACTATTTTTACAATTCATATAGTTAATGAAACTAAATTAAACATGCGTTCGTTGAACTCCCTTCAGCTGTTTCATACATCAAAACCATATCCGTCATTTCGACGTTCGTATAGCGTTCCATATTGCTTGGATTTGCTATCTAAGTACACGCAAAATCCTCTCTGTTAGGACGGAATGTGTAGTTTTACACTGAAGAGCTACCTTCAACTGTCAGAGTTATTAGTCGACTCTGCTTTGTCACATTACCTGAAACGTAGACTAGGGTCACTGATAAAGAGCAAGGAGTAATGTTTTTGTTTTCGTGGCTGGAACGTCCCAATAACAACGTGTGAGGTTCACACACCAGTGGTTCCTGCACTGCCTAATCACAAATAATGTAATATATAATTCTGCATAAAATTATACCTAACAGAACTTCGAAGCTGCGACCCCGAAATTCGGACTAGTTAAACTATAAACTAGAAAACTCCTATAATCGTTCGGTGTCGTTTTGAAACAACCTGTACATGTAAACAAAATGGAGAACAGATCTTGTTAGAATTTCTTCTCTCAAAAGTTAATTCTACTGCCGTGGTGCTGTCGCTTTTAAAACCCTCGTTTTGAACCGGCGACTTTGAGATCAGTAGGTCAACATATAAGTAATCCAGACCAACAATGAAAGTTCAACAAAAATGTTCAATAAAAATGATCACTTTTTTAACAACGTACCTTTACCCATTCTCATAATTTTGATGTTCCTTCTCAAAATAGTGTCCACTGAATGCGATGCACTTGTCCCAGCGCTTCTGTCAGTCTTCAAAGACATGCTAAAAACCATTTTTGAGAGATCCTTCAACATCGCCTCTGCAGCCTTCACCACTGCTTCTGATGATGGACAATGCCTCCCACGAAGACGTTCCTTCAAGTTAGGGAATAGAAAAAAGTCACATAGGGCTAAATCCGGACTATAGGGAGGGTGAGGGATGTACTTCACGTTGATTTTTGCAAGATATTCAGCAACAACATTGGCAATATGCGGCCGCACATCCAGCCTGCTTCATAGAAATGTGGTCTTTTGCGCCTGATATGGACTTGTAATGTTTTCAGGACATCCCTGTAGTATTGTCCAGTTACTGATGTGTGTGCAGGTACAACATGCTGATAAACCGTTCCATGAACATCAAAGAATGAGATGACCATAACTTTCCCAGCAGAAGCAACCACTTTTTCTTTTTTGGGGGTTGGTGATGAAGGAGATTTCCACACTGAGCTTTGCTGTTTGCTCTCAGGATCAAACTGATGTAGCCAAGTTTCATCAGCAGTGATTACATTAGAAAGAAACTCCGGATCTTCCCCTAACATTAACTTTAGCTGCATGCAGGCCTGCATGCGAATGTCCTTTTGTTCGGGAATCAACAGTCTTGGAAACCATCGCGCACAAACACGTCTCATGTGTAATGTTTGTGTCACCAATGTGTGGGTGGCACTCAATGAAATGTTCCGTATTTCAGAAAGTGATCTTTAGGTAATTCGTCGATTCTCTCTCACAATGGCAGCAGCAGTGTTTCTTTTCCTTACGTAAGAGCAGTAACTGGAGAACTGGGTCCACCTTCCTTTGAAATTGATTGTCTCCCCTCTTTAAACATTTTCAATCACCTTCGAGCTGTGCTGTAGGGAAGAAAAGACTCTCCATAGGCCTCCTGTAATATTATATAGGCCTCATCTGAAGATTTGTTGAGACGAAAGCAGAATTTCGAAGCCGCATATTTTTCCTCACGTGTTGCCTCCATTGCAGCTGTAGGTAATACTGAACATGTCTGAACTTGCCTGGTTCTCACGGGCGGTAACCAGGAGTACCAACAGTGAAACTGTTATATTTAATCTTCATCATATAAATTAGAGATGTAATATATAAATTACTTTTTGAATTATATGTTTAATTAAGAAGATTAAAATAAGAAAGGAAAAGAAGAAATAAATTTATTATTCTTGTGTTTAATTTTAAAATAGGTGCTGGTTACCAGTACTTCTAAATATATGTTACAAATTTAGCTGAGATTTTTCTCAGTTTAAATTAGAATTGCTGGCTTCCAGCAAAAATCAGTAGCTTTTTTATTGTTTTGTATAGATTTTGTTATTTAAATTTATCTGCAATATTTGGATAAGTATTTAAAAGAATATTAGTATTGTGTTCAGTAGAAATTTGCTGGTTACCAGTAAATTTTGTTGTAATATAGGTAGCAGTAGCTCTTGTTTTTGTTTTGTGTTTCATCAATTTTCTTTTTGTAGTTTTTGTAGTCGTAGAAATCTGAAAAAATTATGTATTATTAATAATGTAATTTTTATTAAGAAATAATAAATGTAAAGTTTGAATGTGTGCCCCGTTATAGTTTCAAGGTGCCGGGGTATGATATTCAGATTTTATTTTATTTTATTTTATTTTATTTTATTTTATGTTAGTGAGACTACTACGGCGTGTTTGTTTCACATTAAGCTAACAGAATATAATAAGACCTAATTTTAGTGCGAAAAATTATGTCCGTAAAAACATTATGATCATTCTTTATTGCACAGACCTCCTACTTTGTATTGTTGATGTATCTACAAGTTGTTAGACAAGAAGTAAAAGTGTTGAGATGTAAGCAATAAATGTCATACGATCGTGTTTGTGTATAAGAAACAAATGACGAACAATCCGAAACACCATGTCCTGTCTGCAGCAGTCTACAAAATTACTCTTCTCTGAGGATGATATAACCGCTCTGCCGATAGATTGAGTTTGCTGCAAGCGAGTGGACCAAACTGACTCTTTCATATTCCCTCATAGACGGCTATTATCACACGGGACTGGCTCGTCGAGTGACTATTCGCTTGTTTTTTGTACCCGTCATTTTAACTGTTGTACTTAAAACGATCAGCCCACCTACTTTAAGGGGATCACTTACAGAACGTACGTAATTCTCGTTTATTTTTGCTCTGTATAGAGTACCAACTATACAAAGCAAAGGCATTTGTGTTGGTAACTCAAGGAACCGTTTTATCAATATACACATCATTTACCGACTAATATAACACTAGCTAATAATATTGAATGTTTTTGGTTTGCGTCTAAGCGCACACGCCACATTGAAGTCAAGGTTCAAGACCTCTCAAGTTCGAAATTACGTCATGGTGAGTTACCTGGGCTTTTCACTTATCCTGAAAGATGTGTCTTGTAACTCTAAGCTCTATATACCCTGTACTCATTTGAACATCATTTCATTCCTCGTCCGATATGACTTAACGTTGGAGGTTTTCTCTTACCCTAAAACATGAATGTCTGGTAACTCTAAGCTCTATGTACCCTGTACTTATTTGAACATAATTTCATTCCTCGTCCGATATGACTTAACGTTGGAGGTTTTCTCTTATCCTGAAAGATGAATGTCTAGTAACTCTAAGCTCTATGTACCCTGTACTTATTTGAACATCATTTCATTCATCGTCAGATATGACTTAACGTTGGAGGTTTTCTCTTATCCTGAAAGATGAATGTCTGGTAACTCTAAGCTCTATGTACCCTGTACTCATTTGAACATCATTTCATTCATCGTCCGATATGACTTAACGTTGGAGGTTTTCCCTTACCCTAAAACATGAATGTCTAGTAACTCTAAGCTCTATGTACCCTGTACTTATTTGAACATCATTTCATTCATCGTCCGATATGACTTAACGTTGGAGGTTTTCTCTTATCCTGAAAGATGAATGTCTAGTAACTCTGAGCTCTATGTACCCTGTACTCATTTGAACATCATTTCATTCATCGTCCGATATGACTTAACGTTGGAGGTTTTCTCTTATCCTGAAAGATGAATGTCTGATAACTCTAAGCTCTATGTACCCTGTACTCATTTGAACATCATTTCATTCATCGTCCGATATGACTTAACGTTGTAGGTTTTCTCTTATCCTGAAAGATGAATGTCTGGTAACTCTAAGCTCTATGTACCCTGTACTCATTTGAACATCATTTCATTTATCGTCCGATATGACTTAACGTTGGAGGTTTTCTCTTATCCTGAAATATGAATGTCTGGTAACTCTAAGCTCTATGTACCCTGTACTTATTTGAACATCATTTCATTCATCGTCTGATATGACTTAACGTTGGTGGTTTTCTCTTATCCTGAAAGATGAATGTCTGGTAACTCTAAGCTCTATGTACCCTGTACTCATTTGAACATCATTTCATTCATCGTCCGATATGAGTTAACGTTGGAGGTTTTCTCTTATCCTGAAAGATGAATGTCTGGTAACTCTAAGCTCTATGTACCCTGTACTCATTTGAACATCATTTCATTCATCGTCCGATATGACTTAACGTTGGAGGTTTTCTCTTATTCTGAGAGATGAATGTCTGCTAACTCTAAGCTCTGTGTACCCTGTACTCATTTGAACATGATTTCATTCATCGTCTGATATGACTTAACGTTGGAGGTTTTCTCTTATACTGAAATATGAATGTCTGTTAACTCTAACCTCTATGTACCCTGTACTCATTTGAACATCATTTCATTCAACGTCCGATATGACTTAACTTGGAGGTTTTCTCTTATCCTGAAAGATGAATGTCTGGTAACTCTAAGCTCTATGTACCCTGTACTCATTTGAACATCATTTCATTCATCGTCCCATAGGGCATAATGGGGGAGGTTTTCTCTTATAGATATATGAAAGGCATTACAAGGAAAAATGCAAACAAACACTATCAAAAGGGACTGTTGGAAAACTTCAGATCCCCTATGAAGAAAATTTAGTTTATTTTGAGTTAATAAATAGTTATATCACTTTTGAAGGACTTCACTTTTTTAATAATCATTACTTTCGAAAACGCAGTGTAACCCACGTTTGATCCCATTCATTCAATTGCTATTGTGTAACTAGAATTTATAGGAGTGTTAGCTTACTTACGTTTCCTGTAGCAGTGTGTAGCTCCTATTATGTGTTTCAAATGGGATGATGTTTGTCCTGGAGCGCTACTTGGTGAGCAACCAATCGGAGTACTGCGGTGTTGTCGTATGGTGACAAGCGCCAAACTAATCATTCTCTAATAAATACTATTCTCGATAAGAAAAAATTTCAGATTTTGGAAAAACTGATCCACGAGGAAGGAGAGAGTGATGTATTTAACATAACCGTAAAAATCTCATATTTTTAGCTCAAATAATTTTCATTATACAAATAAATAAAGTATATACCATTATATTATAACA
The DNA here is from genome assembly GCA_030765055.1 of Mantis religiosa. Lineage (NCBI taxonomy): Eukaryota > Metazoa > Arthropoda > Insecta > Mantodea > Mantidae > Mantis > Mantis religiosa. The sequence goes on from CM060958.1 coordinate 8,214,873, forward strand.
ATGAATTGCGACGTCGGCGCTGTAATGAATATCATTATTGGTTGGCATATATGCGTGAACGTATATTTGAAGTTAGTCAGAACTGAAACGTAAACATTTGACATGACGTGATAAAAGAAATATGTACTTTCAATAAGCCAAGGTGTTTGTTTAATTCGATAAGAGGAAACAATACACTTCTTGCTGGTCTGGTAGAACGTGTCTGGTCGCATTATGTCTTTGTTTATGAATAGTTCGTAATCTCTATTTACTCTAGAGTTCAAAGCAGTATTATTCAGTTACTCTTCCGTGAAAAAGGTGTATCATCTGTATTAATGAGTCGCGATCCACCTCCACCCCCTTTACTACTGCTAGAACAATCCAATAGAGTTAATGTGGGCTCAAATTATGTTTCAAAATGAGATAATATTTTTAAACTGACTGACGTTGAACGACTTATTCACAAAGCAATTGCTAAGGAACACAACAAGAATGGGAAAACTGCGTGAGACATCAGATAAACTACAAGAAGACGACTTTTGGAAAGAAATAGCATGTAACGAGATTTTTGAACCTATAATCATAAATTTGCAGTACTCAGACGATGAAGACAATGACACTGACGAATTATCTCTTAACGTAAGTAACATTCACAGCTATACGGATGCACCGCTGGTATTTTTGTTGGATTAGAAAAATAAGTAATTCATAAACTATAATTAAAGTTAAACTAAATATTTAAACCATTTATACACTCCTTGAAATTGAAATAAGAACACCGTGAATTCATTGTCTCAGGAAGGGGAAACTTAATTGACACATTGCTGGGGTCAGATACATCACATGATCACACTGACAGAACCATAGGCACATAGACACAGAAAACAGAGCATACACAATGTCGGCACTAGTACCGTGTATATGCAGCAATGCAGGCTGCTATTCTCCCATGGAGACGATCGTAGAGATGCTGGTTGTAGTCCTGTGGAACGGCTTGCCATGCCATTTCCAGCTGGCGCCTCAGTTGGACCAGCGTTCGTGCTGGACTTGCTGACCGCGTGAGACGACGTTTCATCCAGTCCCAAACATGCTCAATGGAGGACAGATTCGGAGATCTTGCTGGCCAGGGTAGTTGACTTACACCTTCTGGAGCACGTTGACTGGCATGGGATACATGCGGACGTGCATTGCCTGTTGGAACAGCAAGTTGCCTTGCCGGTCTAGGAATGGTAGAACGATGGGTTCGATGACGGTTTGGATGTACCGTGCACTATTCAGTGTCCCCTCGATAATCACCAGAGGTGTACGGCAAGTGTAGGAGATCGCTCCCCACACCATGATGCCGGGTGTTGGGCCTGTGTGCCTCGGTCGTATGCAGTCCTGATTGTAGCGCTCACCTGCACGGCGCCAAACACGCATACGACCATCATTGGCACCAAGGCAGAAGCGACTCTCATCGCTGAAGACGACATGTCTCCATTCGCCCCTCCATTCACGCCTGTCGCGACACCACTGGAGGCGGGCTGCACGATGTTGGGGCGTGAGCGGAAGACGGCCTAACGGTGCGTGGGACCGTAGTCCAGCTTCATGGAGACGGTTGCGAATGGTCCTCGCCGATACCTCAGGAGCAACAGTGTACCTAATTTGCTGGGAAGTGGCGGTGCGGTCCCCTACGGCACTGCGTAGGATCCGACGGTCTTGGCGTGCATCCGTGCGTCGCTGCGGTCCGATCCCAGGTCGACGGGCACGTGCACCTTCCGCCGACCACTGGCGACAACATCGATGTACTGTGGAGACCTCACGCCCCACGTGTTGAGCAATTCGGCGGTACGTCCTCCCATGCCCACTATACGCCCTCGCTCAAGGTCCGTCAACTGCACATACGGTTCACGTCCACGCTGTCGCGGCATGCTACCAGTGCAGCTAGCGCCATTCGACGGCCAACACCGCGGTTCCTGGTGTGTCCGCTGTGCCATGCGTGTGATCATTGTTTGTACAGCCCTCTCGCAGTGTCCGGAGCAAGTATGGTGGGTCTGACACACCGGCGTCAATGTGTTATTATTTCCATTTCCAGGAGTGTATAATATATGAATGTTCATATTGTAATTGTTATTTCAACAACTGCATTATTATAATGCTTTGGAAAGTCCATTTGTGTTAGCGCCAAGAACACTCGCAAGTGTGCGAGAGAGAGATGGAAATATAAAAAGAGTGGGCATGACGAAGTGGCAACGCTGAAGTCTCTAACGCAGCTGATTGGCTACAGGCGAGAACTCTTCCCATTATAAACACATTATAGCACCGCGAACATTGGGAGTAGGAGGTAACGTATTACACAATGTGGCAGACCTATGACGCATTCATGGGACCGAAATCACACATCTCTAATGCTTATTTGCTTGAAACGGAATTGTCGTGCAGCGATAAGGTGACATAATAAACATATAACGCCCAAAATAATAAGTTAGGATTGTGAGAATTAAACATTTAAAACGTCTGGAAAGGTGTTAACTTCTTGAGCTGCATTGTCATTCGTGCAACCCTTTACGGGATCATTAAAAGTGGGAACGGGGAACGAGAGCTGACCTTGGTAATTAATTGGCGTCTATCCTTGCCTTATTGATTAGCTTGTCGGCTCGACTGTACGGTGTCCTGATTGAGCAGCGTGATCAAATTACAGAGCACACTGTTCAATCATTTCTCCTTAGAAACTTCGCAGTCATGGATACGAATAATCTCGTAACTCTAGGTGGCAGCACGTTGTCTATCAACTAACGTACGTATGTATTACCCGCACCACAAACATATGGTTATATAACGGAGTTAATTTCTACAGGGTGTTAATGAGCTACAATCACAGATGGTGATAACTTGGTACTTAAACAAGGTGGGTGAAAACGTAGAGTCAGACTGAAAAATTCAATGCCATAGCCGGGATTTGAACCACGGATCTTCTGGTTTCCGTCCAGCCGCACTACCATTGTGCTACTATGGCCAACGTGCCAACATGACATAAAATTCTCCAACTGACTCGTATTTTCCCGGTAAACCACTTAGGAGTTCTCATACACACATGAGACAACTACCTTAATGACGACTTACCATGCTGTAAGTACTTTAAGGCCCGGGCTTTATAGTAAACCACTAGGAGTTCTCATAAACACATGAGACAACTACCTTAATGACGACTTACTATGCTGTAAGTACTTTAAGGTCCGGACTTTATAGTAAACCACTAGGAGTTCTCATAAACACATGAGACAACTACCTTAATGACGACTTACTATGCTGTAAGTACTTTAAGGTCCGCACTTTATAGTAAACCACTAGGAGTTCTCATAAACACATGAGACAACTACCTTAATGGCGACTTACTATGTTGTAAGTACTTTAAGGTCCGGACTTTATAGTAAACCACTAGGAGTTCTCATAAACACATGAGACAACTACCTTAATGACGACTTACTATGTTGTAAGTACTTTAAGGCTCGGACTTTATAGTAAACCACTAGGAGTTCTCATAAACACATGAGACAACTACCTTAATGGCGACTTACTATGCTGTAAGTACTTTAAGGTCCGGACTTTATAGTAAACCACTAGGAGTTCTCATAAACACATGAGACAACTACCTTAATGACGACTTACTATGCTGTAAGTACTTTAAGGCTCGGGCTTTATAGTAAACCACTAGGAGTTCTCATAAACACATGAGACAACTACCTTAATGACGACTTACTATGCTGAAAGTACTTTAAGGTCCGGGCTTTATAGTTAACCACTAGGAGTTCTCATAAACACATGAGACAACTACCTTAATGACGACTTACTATGCTGTAAGTACTTTAAGGTCCGGGCTTTATAGTAAACCACTAGGAGTTCTCATAAACACATGGGACAACTACCTTAATGACGACTTAATATGCTGTAAGTACTTTAAGGTCCGGGCTTTATAGTAAACCACTAGGAGTTCTCATAAACACATGAGACAACTACCTTAATGGTGACTTAATATGCTGTAAGTACTTTAAGGTCCGGGCTTTATAGTAAACCACTAGGAGTTCTCATAAACACATGAGACAACTACCTTAATGGTGACTTAATATGCTGTAAGTACTTTAAGGTCCGGGCTTTATAGTAAACCACTTAGGAGTTCTCATACACACATGAGACAACTACCTTAATGACGACTTACATATTGTAAGTACTTTATGACCCGGGCTTCCTATAGTAAACCACTATTAGGTGGTTCAAATCCCGGCTATGGCATTGAATTTTTCAGTCTGACTCTACGTTTCCACAATTTAGCCTTCACACGGCCAGTGTGAAAGAATAATTAATTTCCATTAATTAACCTACTAGTGGTTTACTATATGAAGCCCGGCCCTTAATGTACTTACAATATGTAAGTCGCCATTAAGGTTGTTGTCTCATGTGTTTATGAGAACTCCTAGTGGTTTACTATAAAGTCCGGACCTTAAAGTACTTACAGCATAGTAAGTCGTCATTAAGGTAGTTGTCTCATGTGTTTATGAGAACTCCTAGTGGTTAACTATATAGTCAGGACCTTAAAGTACTTACAGCATAGTAAGTCGCCATTAAGGTTGTTGTCTCATGTGTTTATGAGAACTCCTAGTGGTTTACTATAAAGTCCGGACCTTAAAGTACTTACAGCATAGTAAGTCGCCATTAAGGTTGTTGTCTCATGTGCTTATGAGAACTCCTAGTGGTTAACTATAAAGTCATGACCTTAAAGTACTTACAGCATAGTAAGTCGTCATTAAGGTAGTGTCTCATGTGTTTATGAGAACTCCTAGTGGTTTACTATAAAGCCCGGACCTTAAAGTACTTACAGCATAGTAAGTCGTCATTAAGGTAGTTGTCTCATGTGTTTATGAGAACTCCTAGTGGTTTACTATAAAGCCCGGGCCTTAAAGTACTTACAGCATAGTAAGTCGTCATTAAGGTAGTTGTCTCATGTATGTATGAGAACTCCTAGTGGTTTACTATAAAGCCCGGACCTTAAAGTACTTACAGCATAGTAAGTCGTCATTAAGGTAGTTGTCTCATGCGTTTATGAGAACTCCTAGTGGTTTACTATAAAGCCCGGACCTTAAAGTACTTACAGCATAGTAAGTCGTCATTAAGGTAGTTGTCTCATGTGTGTATGAGAACTCCTAAGTGGTTGACCGGGAAAATACGAGTCAGTTGGAGAATTTTATGTCATGTTGGCACGTTGGCCATAGTATCACAACGGTAGTGCGGCTGGACGGAAACCAGAAGATCCGTGGTTCAAATCCCGGCTATGGCATTGAATTTTTCAGTCTGACTCTGCGTTTCCACAATTTAGGCTACACACGGCCAGTGTGAAAAAATAATTAATTTCCAAGGTGGGTGAAATTATTGAATTAGAATTAGACAGAGCCTTCAACCCAATACAGCGACAGCTAAGCCTCATTCATGACTGGTGTAGGCTTTGGCGATTGTCTATCAACCCGGAGAAAAGCCAATCCATACTCTTCACCAAGCGTCACTTTCCCGCCAACCTCCCCGCCTTTAACTATTCTGACAGAAGGATAGAGTGGACAAACTCTCTGAAGTATCTAGGTGTAAAGTTGGACTAGGGCCTAACTTTTGGGGGCCACATCCAGGAGGTGGCTCATCGGGCATGCGTAGCTTCGGCTTCGTTATACCCCATGATGCGCTCAGGGATGGCGACACCCCTTAAGTTGCGCCTTTTTCAGGCTTTGATTCTTCCAATCATGCTTTATGCTTGTGAGATCTGGGGCTTGGGCGCAGGAGCCAATCTGCGACAACTTCAGCGTGTACAAATTAGATGCCTTAGGACCATCTATTCTGTTTGCTGGAGGTTTCCCGTGAGATACCTTCATGAACCCTCATCTCTCCACGATGTGGAAGATGTCATTAGGCACCGGGCCACAAAATTCTACCCGAGTTTGCCTCAACATCAGAGCGCCCTGGTTAGGTCTCTAGGGAACTATAGAGCCTCAGAAAGACGCTGCAAGCTCTACCGGCTTCCCCGCATGGCATGCGGGCACACCCGGTAACAATAAAGTTGTTATTACAACCTCAAAATTATTACTGTTTGAAAATTAATAGACTTTCTAAATTAAACACTTCCTAAAATTTATCACAAAAGCGGTGCACACATAGCGTTGCACCCGAGTTGGCTACCATGAGGAGCTACGGCTACCTCCCTTCTTTTCATCTACCCGAATTTAAACCACCACCCTGCAAAACCCCACATATCCTGTCATTAAGTGGTTAAGTCCGTGTAGGACAGGTACACGAATGACACACATCGTGCTGACCCTCAGTCAGCCACCAGCTACTTGATTGATTGATTGAATTAGAATGTCTTTAAAGCTGCTTTCATAGCGCACAAATACCAATTCTTAGTATCTCGTTATTGGAGTTTTCAAGATTTAATGCCTCAAAGATCCCTCAAATCTCGAACTAATCACCTGCCAGTACGACACTGAACAGCTATTAAGGATACCTATGAGTGAAAATTTGAAATCCTCAACTTATAACGCTAGCTTCTTAAGATTTATACCACAGATGTAACTTAGTACAAATATGATGCAGCCCAAATTTTGTCAATTTCACTTTTATAGTTTGGAAAATATGGTTAAATTTATTTATTTTTGGTTACGTCACCTAAAAGGTCCCTTGCAGCAAAATACACTCCTGGAAATTGAAATAAGAACACCGTGAATTCAATGTCCCAGGAAGGGGAAACTTTATAGACAAATTCCTGGGGTCAGATACATCACATGATCACACTGACATAGCCATAGGCACATAGACACAGGCAACAGAGCATGCACAATGTCGGCACTAGTACCGTGTATATCCATCTTTCGCAGCAATGCAGGCTGCTATTCTCCCATGGAGACGATCGTAGAGATGCTGGATGTAGTCCTGTGGAACGGCTTGCCATACCATTTCCAGCTGGCGCCTCAGTTGGACCAGCGTTCGTGCTGGACGTGCAGACCGCGTGAGACGACGTTTCATCCAGTCCCAAACATGCTCAATGGGGGACAGATCCGGAGATCTTGCTGGCCAGGGTAGTTGACTTACACCTTCTAGAGCACGTTGGGTGGCACGGGATACATGCGGATGTGCACTGTCCTGTTGGAACAGCAAGTTCCCTTGCCGGTCTAGGAATGGTAGAACGATGGGTTCTATGATAATTTGGATGTACTGTGCACTATTCAGTGTCCCCTCGACGATCACCAGAGGTGTACAGCCAGTGTAGGAGATCGCTCCCCACACCATGATGGCGGGTGTTGGCCCTGTGTGCCTCGGCCGTATGCAGTCCTGATTGTGGCCCTCACCTGCACGGCGCCAAACGCGCATACGGCCATCATTGGCACCAAGGCACAAGCGACTGTCATCGCTGAAGATGACACGTCTCCATTCGTCCCTCCATTCACGCCTGTCGCGACACCACTGGAGGCGGGCTGCACGATGTTGGGGCGTGAGCGAAAGATGGCCTAACGGTGCGCGGGACCGTAGCCCAGCTTCATGGAGACGGTTGCGAATGGTCCTCGCCGATACCCCAGGAGCAACAGTGTCCCTAATTTTGCTGGGAAGTGGCAGTGGGGTCCCCTACGGCACTGCGTAGGATCCGACTTTCTTGGCGTGCATCCGTGCGTCGCTGCGGTCCGGTCCCAGGTCGACGGGCACGTGCACCTTCCGCCGACCACTGGCGACAACATCGATGTACTGTGGAGACCTCACGCCCCACGTGTTGAGTAATTCGGCGGCCGGTCCACCCGGCCTCCCGCATGCCCACTATACGCCCTCGCTCAAAGTCCGTCAACTGCACATACGGTTCACGTCCACGCTGTCGCTGCATGCTACCAGTGTTAAAGACTGCGATGGAGCTCCGTATGCCACGGCAAACTGGCTGACAATGACGGTGGCGGTGCCCAAACGCTGCGCAGCTAGCGCCATTCGACGGCCAACACCGCGGATCCTGGTGTGTCCGTTGTGCCGTGCGTGTGATCATTGCTTTTACAGCCCTCTCGCAGTGTCTGGAGCAAGTATGGTGGGTCTGACACACCGGCGTCAATGTGTTCTTATTTCCATTTCCAGGAGTGTAAATTAGATTGTAGACATATTTTAACAACAGGTTTCCAATACATTCATTTTTTCGAATTTTCCCTAGGTTTCTATGTGTCCCAATAACTTTAGGCTCCAGAAAGTTTTAAACCTATGAATATAGCTCTTTTTCATCTGCATTGTTTAGGGTCCAAGTTTCAGCAGCGTATGTTACTATTGGTCTTATCAGGGTTTTATAAATCTTGTATTTTGTCCCTCTACTAATAAACATATTTTTAATTGGAATGCAGACGAAGAAATACTTCGAAGATTTGAAAGGAAAATATTACGACGAATCTTTGGACCTGTAAAAGATAAAGATCAATGGAGAATAAGATATAATCATGAAATTGAAGAATTAATAAATAAGCAAGATATTGTGAAATTTATAAAAGCACAAAGGATAAGATGGCTAGGGCATATAGAGAGAATTACGGAATATAGAATGCAAAAAAAAAAAAAAAAAAAAAAAATATTGAAAGGAAGATTGTATAATAGAAGAAAAAAAGGAAGACCGAGAACAAGGTGGTTAGATGATGCAATGGAGGACCTAAAGTCGATCGGAATCAGAGGCTGGAAAAGAAAAGCGGAAGACAGAGATGTGTGGAGGAGGATCGTGCAGGAGGCCAAAGCCCACCAAGGGCTTTGTAGAGAAGAAGAATATAACTTTTTGCTCAAAATTTGAAATTTATGTATTTTGAAGTGTATTGTGACCTTGTGGATTCGTGAAATTAAAAGTCTAATTGCACAGACTCAAAATGTTCTTTATTTCCACCGAATTACAGTTGGAACACTTGCCGATTACATAGAATTACGTAGCGCACACAATTACAATTCACCAGTTCGTCCGTCACACTTCCACTCTGCACTCGCAGTTACGTACACTCCTCCGATGCACTCACACGTCTTCCAGTCCGTTCGCTCACTGGGCGCTCCTCACGGCTGCTCGCCATGAACTCAACTGACTCGCCAACTACAGGCCGTATATAGGGAAGATCACCGTTTTTGGAAACTTCGCGGCACGCACAATTATCTCAATTATCACTAGGTGCTAAGTCTGGACTGTATGGGGGATAGGTGAGGATGCCCCATCCGAACTGGGCCTTGCGATAATGCAAATTTTCGGTCAAAATCTTGTCAATCGTAGTCTTACTGACTTCAGGGATAAGTTTGCACAGCTCGCGAACTGTCACACGCCGATATTTAAGCATTTCTTGCTCCACTTTTGCAATTGTTTCGGCTCAAACCGAAGGCCGACAGAACGCTGTTCGTCATGGACGTCTGTACGTCCGTCTTTGAACTCTCTGACCCACTTTCGCACGTTTTTGACATCCATAAACCGTGGCTCATAGACTTCGCATAACTGACGATGAATTTCAGTGGGGGTAGTTGAGTTGAGTCCAGAGGTTCTACTCCCGTTAGTGCTGGACCCGTAGGACCTAGACCCGGGTCTCTTTCAACCATGGATTATCCGAGCTGTCCCAAAGGCGCCCGGCGTCCTCCGTGGGGTTTTCGATAGCGCAAGACCTGGGTTACTAACAAGCCCCGCCCCCCATCTGGTCCAAGGACACAAGACGGGATGGAAGTGGATACGTCACTTACGCGTGCCAACATCAAAAGGTGAAGGCTACCGATATGACCTCGGTGGGGCCGCCTGGCGATGTAGCACGCCTTCTACTAGGTCTGCAGGCTACTACCCGGAAATATTAATGGCTTCCCTCAAGTCCGCCCGAAGACGTACCCGATCACCCACGGGTATCGGGAACCACTACCCCCTCGAGACCAAAACAATTCGAACAACTCCCAGAGGGGGGGGCTTGAATGATCGGAGTGGCGGTAGTGCCCTTGGCACTTGAAAAAAGGATCACTGCACGCAACTTGCACTTGGCGGCGGAAGTGATAGGAAGCTCCAACGCAAACGGCTGCCCAGCCAAGACCAATGGTTGCAACGGGTTCGTTGTTGTGGGGATTTGAAGGGGTGAAACCAAGCTACACGGCAGTGTTGCCGGATCTCGCGTAAAAGCGTTCCTGGCGGCTCCAGCGCTTTGGAGACCTTATTTTAAGAACACGCCTCGTATGTTTTGTAAACGACGTATCCAAGATAGTGTGACTTTGTGGGTTCGTGAAATTAAAAGTCCAATTGCACAAACTCAAAATGTTCTTTATTTCCACCGACTTACAGTTGAACACTTGCCGATTACATAGAATTACGTAGCGCACACAATTACAATTTACCAGTTCGTCTGCAACAGTTCCACGCTGCACTCGCAATTGCGTACACTCCTCCGATGCAGGTGCACAGTCTTCCAGTCCGTTCCCTCACTGGGCGCCCCTCACGGCTGCTCGCCAAGAACTCAACTGACTCGCCAACTACAGACCGTATATAGGGAAGATGGCCGTTTCTGGTAGGTTCGCGGCGCGCACAATTATCCCGAGGTTTCGAGATGTCTGGTGGGAGGGGAAAGAGACGGTACAGGGCTCCCGCTGCTTTCCTAATCACCCCTTCAGTTAGTGACACGAGACAAAAGGGTAGGCGTGGTCCGAATACTTCCTCTCTGGCCCTACTGCCGGCAAGGTCTATAGGGAGTTCCAACGTTCGGGTGACAGTATGCTTAAAATGTATCTCACAGTAAAACTCAGGGAAAGTTCTATTCATTGTGTCTCTATAAACGTGTTGCTCTTTTGTTTTATAATTTACGTCCTCCAACGTTAAGTCATATCGGACGATGAATGCAATGGGTGAATTGATGCTCAAATGAGCCCAGGTTCCATACAGCTTAGAGTTACCCGATATTCGTCTTTTCAGGATAAGGGAAAACCCCGGAAAAACCTTATCTAAGTAACTCACCCTAACCGAGATTCGAACTCGGGACCTCTTGAACGTGAGGCAGACTCGCTGACACGACGCTACCGAGGCGGGCACTATGAACGTGTGTAGCAAGTTTCATTGGTCTGACACTAGAACTGCGAAGCAAGGAGCATTTTAAATAATGAAAAATGATGAAATTTTCAATAGCGACAAAACAAAGATAAAGAATGAGAATTCATATCTAACACTAGCGTTCACGTAACATTCAAACTATATTAGAACATTCAAAAATGTCTTGGGATACTATCTAAGCATTCTTTGGATTCAGAATGGCTTACACTATTTTATAGACTAATGAAGACCATGAAGACGCGGTGCTCTGTGTTCATATCCCGGGGAAGCTGCTTGTATTAGCTACCAGGGCAACCACACTGAGAGCGTTGTAATTTGCTTACTGTTCCCCAAAAATTACCACTTCTTCTCCGTAGAGGGCACTATGACTTCAAGATAGACCCACCAGTCAACTACGACGTCATTCCTGCTCAATTGGAGGGCGGGAAATAACGAATAAAAATGAACACCTGGTACAAAACATGTAGTTTAAGTATAGACAGATCGCTGAATGGTTTCACATTAAATACAGAGCCTTTATTTCAACTCCAACAAGTGCAAACATTTTTTGACTCTCCAGACTTGGAGGAATCTGCTCAAAAGGATTCGGAAAGAAAGTAAAAAGAAAGCGGAGAGGAAAGGATACAAGGAACAATCTGACTGGCAAACATGAAAGCTCTATTCACCGGACTTCTGTTAGCTCGCAAGTTATTTCTCTCCAACTTTCTAAGTATTTCATTGTATAGGTCTCCTGTATCGTTTTTCGAGACTTATTACTCTCTCCCTTTAGAAATATCCGGTTATCTTTATGAACATTTGCGGTAGGATCTTAACCTATCCTAAAAACTTAACAGTTGGCACAAAACATTTTCAGTTTCCCTATTACATGCCGGAGCAGGAGGTCATGAGTTCACATACCACATTATGAAATTACAGCAACAATAACAGCAACAAAAGCAATAAAACTAACAATAACAATAATAAAAGCAACAAAAATAACAGTAATAAAACAATAATACTGATAGATGGAGTCAACATGAAAAATTCAATGCCATGGACAGGATTTGAACCACGGATCGCCTGGTTTCCGTCCAGTCACTCTTAACCTTTGAGCTACCATGGCCACCGTGCCGTCCTGACATTAAATTCTCCAGTTGACTTATATATTTCCCCAGTAGACCACTAGGGGCCCTCGCATTTGAGATACATCGTTTGTGGCGACTTACTATGGTAAGTACTTGAGTCCCAGGCCTGGACGGCACGTTGGCCATGGTAGGTCAAAGGTTAATAGCGACTGGACGGAAACCAGGAGATCCGTGGTTCAAATCCCGGCCATGGCACTGAATTTTTTATGTTGACACTATCAAACACCTTAGCCTATATACGGCTAGTGTGAAGAAATGATTAATTTCCATCAATTAACTACAATAATACTGATGATGACGATGATGATGACAGTAATAGAGAAACGTGTACCTGTTTCCATGAACATTTTTTTAATTACAATAACTGCAACTAAGTTTTACACTTATCTAATAGTTTAGTCTTTACTTTATTGTCACGAGGCCGCGCGTAAGGAAACGCCGAGAGAAAGAATCAGAGCCTGAAAGAGACGGATAGCGTTAAAGTAACCCCTAGCCCCATGCGCGCTAGCGCTTGCCGAGAGAGGGACAGGAGCGGGGAGAGAAGGAGACAGAGAGGCGTCTGGTTGGTGAAGCGTGGACAAGTTGCTGGAAGGAGTGGTGTGGCATAAATGGTGAGCTAGAACTGCACCACCCTATTAGCCTACTCCCAATAATCTCAAAGATATTTGAACCGTCACTCCCTTCCCGCCTAACTCCCCTTTTTTAGGAAAGGCACCTCCTCCCGGATCACCAATTCGGTTTCCGTCGGGGCTACTCCACTACCCTGTAGCTACTGCGGCCGGCAGAGAAGGCTGTCCTGGGTTTCCAGGAACGCTTCTAAACCATCGCGGTGCTCTTGGACGTGGAAAAGGCCTTCGCCACCACGTGTCACCAGAGGTTGTTGTTCAAACTCAAAGAAGCACAGCTACCCCCTCCCTACCTGCCCCCCCAGTGCCCTACTTCGGTAGGTACGGGTTTGGCGCACCCGGGGTCCCGAGCCAACAGTCTCCCTCGTGTGGGCTCCTCTTCGTGGTTGAGGGAGACGGTCAACAGGCCCACCCACGTGTAGGCCGTGCGTGGAGACCCGTGGAGAAGGTTTTTAGATTCTTGTCTAGTTTAGAGTTTAGGATTTAGTGAACGAAATTTTTAGTAGGTTTTGATTGATGTTATTTATGTACGTGTATTTTTAATAGGTTTTGTTACACTTGTATAGTTTTTAGAAAGTTTTACATCTGGCTTTTGCCATGACTAGTTATATATCTCACATAGAATATATCTCACATCACCTACCTGGCACTTATCAGCAGCTTCCTCAAGGACAATACCTTCAGGGGGCGGGTCCAGGGGAAGCTATCCTCTGTCAGACCCATTGCAGCTGCAGTCCCGGAAGGCAGTGTTCTGTCTCCGCTACTCTTTGCCGATTACATGTCTGACCTGCAAACGGATCCTCGCACTGTTATGTGTCAGTATGCCGACGACGTCTCCATACTGGCGCAGAACAAGAACGTCCGCTACTGTCTCCCTCCTCTACAGCGACAGCTCCACGCCTTGGCAAGTGGAGTGAAAAGTGGAGGATGGCCATTAGCCCGCAGAAGAGCTCTGCTCTCATGCTGGCTAAGACCCGTAGCTGGCGACCGGAAGGTGACCTTCGGTTGCGGTGGAGAAGAATCCCCTGGGTTCGATCCACCAAATACTTGGGAATCCAGCTGGACCGCGGCCTCACTTTCACTCCACATGTCAGGGCTAAGGTCGGCCACGGCTACGCTGAACTCAGGTAACTTTATCCCATTTTCCGCTCAACATTGGCCATCAGACTTAAACTGTGGGTGAGCTCAAAATATTTAGAAAATTAATGTTCCATTTAAATACAACCTTGTAAATGATGTTCACTCTCTTACAGTAGGTTTGTATTACTTTTGGATGTTACTAGGGATGGATCGATATCAGTTTTTCTCGATACCGATACACGATATTTTCCACAATACCACATTCCGGGAAATTTCTAGGGCTTTGTAATGTTCTACTTGCGGCAATCATATTTTGCGATTTTAAAATAAAATAAAAATTGCAGAATGGCCACCGAAGTATCGAAAAAGCATCGACCGAACTTTTTTAAGTATCGTTCGATGTCGATACCATGCAAATATCGTGACTATCGAGATATCGCAAGAATCGAGGGCCCATCTCTAGTTATTACATTAAATTTACAGTTTAACTGATGCTTATAGGCTCTAGGGAAGTACTAGTGCTGCCAAAATAGGCACCAAGAGAAATGACATTACTAGAGTTGGGTAATACAAAAAGGAGGGGAATAATAATAGAGAGAATATTGAAATTCTGGTATAAGTGCATTAAAGGTCAGAAAGGGAAATTATTGAATCTGTGTATGAAACAACAGAAAAGCATTAAGAACACAAACAGTTGATGGTCGGAGTTGGAAAGAACGATATCAAAGATAGGCATGGGAGATTTATGGAGACCAGAGGAGTTAAATCATAGCGGTTTTTGGAAGGAAGTGAGAAACAGAGTACAAGACATAGATAGACAAGAGATATGGAGAAGTATAGAAGAAAAGAAAACTTTGAAACTTTATAAACAATTAAAGACAGAATGGGGTAGAAAAAAATATATATAGATCAATGTGACAAAACTGAAAGAGAAGGCATAGCTTGGATGAGAGTAGGAATAATATATCTCAAAGGGTTGAGAGGTAATGAGGTAGGATATGTGAATTTTGTGGAGATGAAGATAGCACTGTTCATTACCTGATGGAATGTAAGGAGTTAACAAATTACAGGAGAAAAGTATGATACAAGAAATGGGACATAAAAACGTAAAATCAGAGTTGGATACTGTTAAATTTGGTGTACCACTAGGCTCTGTATTGGGTCCATTATTATTTATTTTGACATAAAAATCCCACCAAAGACTACTGTTGTAATCTATGCGGATGACACAACAGCCATATGCTGGAATAAATCAATAGAAGGGCTCAACATCATACTAAACAACACTACCTTTGAATTGCTGAACTATTTTCAATCTGTCAAACTACAATGTAATATGCAAAGGATCAATATGATGCACTTCAACTTTCTAAAAAAATATGATGGTAATATAAATCTAAAAGTACAGAGTGACATTGTGTCAGAAGTGAAAACACATAATTTTTTGGGTATTGTGTTAGATAATCGACTAACTTGGGCTGATCACATTGAAAGCATATGTGGAAGAAATAGTAAATCATTATATCTCTTAAGATATTTTAGCAAATACAACAATACAAATATCCTAAAATTAATATACTATTGATGTATCTATCCATATATAATCTATGGAATAGAATATGGGGTTCAGCAGCCAAACACAGTTGGATAAACTTCTTATTTACCAAAGAAAGTGTGCTAGGGTCATGTATAATTTAAAAGCAAGAGAATCTTGCAGGGATACCTTTATAAATAAACAAATAATCACCATCTACTCTCTGTATGCTTAGACAGCTATAATGTTTATTGTGGAGAAGTGTAATCCACATAACACCAGAACCAACATGAATTACTATAGAGAGAGTGTAATTAAAACTGTCTCTCAAAAGGATGTACATATACTAGGAATTAAGCTTTACAATAAACTGCCATCTGATATTAAATCAATAGCCAGCAGTTTAAATGGAAGTTAAAGGCTTTCCTCATAAATAAATGTTTATATAACTTAAATTAATTATGACATTGCAGCTTTAATTATACTTGAAAGTGATAAGTTCATTAAGCTGATTAAGGGATCATGTGTAGAATTAGTTCTAATGCTGTAATTAACTTTGCAAATTAGTTTCTGTAGTTTTTAATCTTATGTAACATCTTTGTATCTTGAACTGACGTGTCCTATAACATATGTATTATGTTCCAAAGGATGAAATAAATAAAATTACAATTGCAATTACAGTGTGAGCAAAGAGGTAGTGGCATTACGTATGTTAACGGGGATGAGTGAAAAGAAAAATAGATGTATAGGAGAATAGAGAAAAGTGGATTATGGTAAAAGAGGCGAAGGCCAAGAAGAAATGACACCAAACTGCTCAGGAAAACCAAAAGCTTATGACCAGGGGACCTGAGTCAACAAGTAAAATGGCCACGTCGTGGCTCAGTGGTTAGACCACTTGGCTCTCACCAAGGCGGCCCGGGTTCGTTCCCAGGCGACCGCAAAGTGAGTTTTGTAGTGGACAACACGGCGCTGGGGCGGGTGTACTCCGGGACATCGGGTTTCCCCCATCATCTCATTCTACCGGTGCTGCATCTTCATCTCATGTGTCACCGCCTGCGGTGCCGTATGTAGTAAAAGCGGGCGTTAAACACTACACATTCATTTTAACAAGTAAATCTTAGGTCAGCAATTTCATATATTTGTACAGTATGTATCATAAGTGCTTGGGCAATGTTAAATTTAAATTTGAAATTGTAATGGAAACTGTACAAATAAACATAAAATATCAAAATATAGACTCTAAGGAGGATGGGAGAAGAAAAGCCTCAAGTCCTCCGGTTAGGACTTGAACCCGGAGATTTGAATAGTATTAAGCAGAGGAAGACTTGGTACCGAATTTTCGAATGGAGTAGATACTGCAAGTAGAGAAGGTAAAGACTGATATTGTGTCTCCTTTAGCCTGTTTAGTCCACGAAGCTAACACAACTATTAGGACATAGTTCTTTTCTTGCCTTAAAACACACATACACACATACGGCAGCACTTATCGCGTTAGTTATTCATGAATGTCAACAATGGAAGCCTTCACAGCGAAATTAGGAGGGAAAATTGTTGGTTGGGAGACGTTATGTAAACGTTGTAAAATTAACAAGCTGTTTGTTGGCTGTCTTGCCAACATGGCCCCCCGCATTACAGATGCTAGTGAAGTAATTACATTAAATTGACCAAATGAATGTTAATACGTAATTTGAGTACGGTCCCAGCCACATCATCACTTTGGCACTCAACAATGAGAACGCGGCGGCTCCCATATTTTATTCGAAATGGAAGCGAGAGACTGTGGCTTCAACTCCGTGGATCATCATGCAAACAAAGTGTGTTTACTTTTGAGGGAAATGGCTTTATTTCGTCTCAAGACAGCGTGACTACCGAAATAAAACTTTTCCTACCACGTATATATTAAGCAGCAAACATCAGTATCGATATTTCACTAGTAATTCACGTTTGGAGGGATCCTCATCCAAAGGAGAATAATTTTATAAATACATCTGTTTGTGAGAACTTATCAGTAATCATATTACCAGAATCGGATCGCATATACCTTAGCAATCAATGAAAGCTCACAAGTACTGATGTATTTTTTTATCTTGAAAAGTGCAGAGCGATGCGTAGTGGTATCTTGACGACTCCACTTCAGAACGGTTGCAACTGGAGGGGAGGTCAGGTCAGTTTTGAACCAGTTGCGAGCAACTAAACACGTGCAGAGCTACTCGGTAACACTACAGCTTGTTTCAAAATGTGCTTGTCTCCTGGTTCCAAGAGAGCATTTATAAATGACGCCTCCTAGCAGCACATTAGGAAATAAAGTGCTACATTTAAAAACACGAGAAGTAATAACCAATATCCATAGATTTATAAAAAAGAAACATTGGTCTGGGTCAGCTATAAAAATCTGGGGAAGGGTATCTGAGGTAACAGTTGTGTCTGAAAGCAGTTTAGGAGAGTTATTACGGAAAGAAAAGCCATTGGTGCTAGTGCAACAACGTCCTTCTCTATGCCCAGTAAACAAAGATTAAGAACATGCACAAAATATAATTTGGATGTTTTAATTCAGAAGTAGTTAGGCGAACTATGAATAATTTTTAAAGCACAGATAAACAAAGACCAACTTTGAGGGAAAGTGCTTATGAAGCTAAAAATTCTACTGACTTCCAAGGCAGTGTCTGAACATTAAGAAGAGTTCTTTTGAAGCTAGGAGTATTTGGGGGGGAAAGTACTAAGCATGACAGACAAATTTTAATCGAACATCGCACCATACATGCAGAAAGCTTAAGTATTTACGAAATATTCGGATATATCGAAGTGAAGTTTATATAATTTATATGGATGAAACTTATATAAATACAGCACATACTGGACCATATGCCTGGAGTGAAATACATTACAGGAACTCTGCAGCGATATTGAAAGGCCGACAGTTGTTTATCATGCCTGCTGGAGGAGAACAGGGTTTTGTTCCAAATGCCTATGTACTATTTAAGATCCAACAAAAGCGTGGAGATTACTATCATAGTAAGAATTACAACTTAGTTTATAAGAACTGCAAAACTGGCTTCGAGAATGAAATTTGTTTTTAGACACCTTATGCACCGCCCTCCCCTCTCGAAATCTTACGCGTGTGACGCATTGTGGTGATAGGTGCACTATCCCCACCACAGTTGCTACTCATCCCTACCGCGCAGGATTCCTGTCAAGATAAAATAATACATCTGTACTATACAAGGCCAAGCGAGATACCATCAAACGTCCGTGTCAGCAAGTATACCGATGCGCTGCGCTGCTTTTTTTTCGTAATTTACGTCATCCAACATTTAGTCATATCGGACGAAGAGTCAAATGGGTGAAATGATGCTCCAGTGAGTCCGGGGTACATGAAGCATAGAGTTACCTAACATTCGTCTTTGAGGACAAGGGAAAACCCCCGGAAAACCTTATCCATGTAAGTCGCCCTGACCGAGATTCCAACTGGAGACCTCTTGAAGGTGCCCGCCTAGGTAGTGTAGATGGTAGTGTGTCTGTCTCATGTTCAAGAGGTCCCGGGTTCGAATATCGGTCAGAGTAAGCTACCTGGATAAGATTCTTTTGGGATTTTTTCCCTTAACCTTAAAGGCTAATGTCGGGTAACTCTAAGCTCCATGGACCCTGGACACATTTGAGTTTCATTTCAGCCGTCTCATTCACCGTCCGATTTGACATGCTACTGAGGCTGGCCCGATGCGCTGTGTGTGTACTGTGTCTCGGTGACAATAACAAAAAACTTCCAGAATCGGGAAATCGAGTGAACTTTCTAATGTCGATACCGTGCAAGTATCGTGATTGATGAGGTATCTCAGGTATCGATGGTCTTTCTCTAAAAATAACAACTACTTAATTCAATAGGATTCATCATTGATTTAATTATATAAACATAAATTAGGTCTCAATTCGTATCTCCTTTAGTTAAATGAAATTCACCAATCAAAAGAAATACAGAATCAATTGAAAAATTGAAAATTTTCATTGTTATTACCAGTAGCAAAGTTAATAATAACATTTTTAGGACATTTCAGATAGTAACACTATTCATTCGAAGACAACGTAATTTATTAGGAGACATTGGATCGCATATACCTTATCAGACAATGTACGTACACAGCGTACAAGGCCAAGCGAGACATCAACGTCCGTGTCAACAAGTATATCGAAGCGCTATGTGTGTACAGTCCGGTACGTTACAACATGCCATCCTCCTCATTGCTCTCGATCCGGGAATTACAGTGAACAACCATGTACATTCGTAAATTGTTGAATGCGAATTTTCTGCGCCTCTCACTGAAACAATATAAAAATATTAGGAGAAAGTTTGTTCAATGTCACATGACGTTAATGAATGAATGAATGATGTTTATGGGCGCTCAACGGCACGGTATCGACACCCTAAAAGAGCAAAAACCTACTAAAACAGGAGGTAAAATAGCTAAAATAAATCCATCCTAAATAAAATAAGGTAAACGACAGGCACTTTAGTAAAAACTAAAAGAGACTTAAAACCATGAAACAATAGAAATGTTTAAAAAGGTAAAATTTAAGAATTAAATTCTAAAAGCAACAGTTAAAAGCAACCTAAAAGCTTTGGCCACCGCATGTTCGTCGTCCGCCAGAATCTCCGCCAAGCTGGCCGGCAGCTGGAGAGATTGGAGAACAGCGGCTAGGTTAAAACACTCTAAAAATATATGGTGAACCGTCAGAGCTCCACCGCAGAGCAGGCACACTGGAGCAGGGTCCCTTTTTAATAAAAAACTATGGGTAAAAATACAGTGGCCAATCCTTAAACGAGCCCGGCTGACCTCCTCCCGACGAGAGGAACGGCAAGAGGTTACCCAGGGAATTGGGAGGTCCTTGACAGTTCTAAGTTTATTACTGAGGAGAGCGGACTACTCTTCCCGCCAGCAGGATAGTACACCTCTCCGCAGCAAAAGACTGAAGTCCTCCGACACCACTGTGACTACGGAGACCCTGGGCTATGACGTTGCCGACTTAGCAGGCATATCCGCCATTTCATTTCCCTGCAAACCGGCATGTCCCGGAAACATGACGTTAATGGTGCATATGAGTAGTACGAATCATTAAGAATAATTGTCAAAGTATTAAAAGCGAGGTATGTTTCATATAAATATGAGTAGCTGGCATTCTTAATTTATCAGAGTACTCACTCAGACTGGTCGATGTTCACCTTTCCTCCAAAAGTACTTTCCGACCCAGGTTCGGGTCATCTTCAGTGAAGTCTGCTACTGCATGAGAACGTTCGTCTGCCTCTTAAAGAAAGTTAAGACTCCGCCCATTGGAGGTCTCCTGATTTCTGATGCCAACCTTTGGAACTGGAACATTGGTACAAATCTTACTGGGTACGGATGACCAATCTAGGACATCCATGAAGCAGATGGAAGAGAAAGTACATCTGCTTCAACAGACAGCTGGTAACCAGAGTATCATTCCAGAAACGGAGATAGAAGAGGAAGTATATTTGCCTCAACAAACATCCAACAGTTTAACTTCTTCACATCCACGGACGATGCAACTCCAACCTGTTAATATCACAGGTGACAACCAATCATCTGTGCCCAGTAAGATTTGTACCAAAGTTCCAGTTCCAAAGGTTGGCATCAGAAATCAGGAGACCTCCAATGGACAGAGTGTGTGTGTATGTGTGTGTGTGTAGTGCTTAACGCCCGCTTTTACTACATACGGCACCGCAGGCGGTGACACTGATGATACATGAGATAAAGATGGAGCACCGGTGGAATGAGATGCCGGGGAAAACCGGAGGTCCCGTAGAAAACCCGCCCCAGCGCCGTGTTGTCCACCACAAATCTCCCTGTGTGGTCGCCTGGGATCGTACCCGGGCCGCCTTGGTGAGAGCCAAGCGTTCTAACCACTGAGCCACGACGCGGCCCAATGGTCGGAGTCTTAACTTTCTTGGGGAGGAAGAGGAACCTTCTGATGCAGTAGTTGTAGCCGACTTCACTGAAGATGACCCAAACTTGGGTCGGAAAGTACTTTTGGAGGAAAGGTGAACATCGAACAGTTTGAGTGAGTAGTCTGATAAATTAAGCATGCCAGCTACTCATATGTATTTATATATTTTATATAATAAAATAATATAATATTATTTATAATTATAATATATATAATATAATTTATATAATATTTATATATTTTCATATGTTTGTCCGAGACTTAGTTTATTTCTTATATTACGTAGCATTGTAAATGCAGTACTTTTGTGTAGAATACTGGACAATTTATTTTGTGCTCCTTTGGTAGGTGGTGCATTCTCTATATTGTTAATTCTTGCAGATACCTCCTCGACTGCTTTTAGACAGCTCGAAAGTACATTCTTCAAGCTGTTTAATGGTTGTTAATAATACCCAAAACTTTTGATTTATAAAATAGAGATTGTCCAATAATTGTAGTGAAAGTAATGTTATTAACACAATATGTCAAACATTTTGCACTCCCTGGAAGACAGATCTACCTGCGTGGCGAGCGGTAGTTGTAATGAAACAAATGCTACGCGTTGCTAACCGGACTATCCCTGCGTGTTGTCCCCGGGACTGACATCAGCAGTTATATACTGCGAGACTTGTAAACTTCATATTCCTTTAAAGGTGTACGGGATCCAATGGCTGCATATTAAATTCTGTTTAGTTAATGCGTGTGCACGTCGACTTCTGCCTTTGATGAACCCTTATACTCGTTTTACAACCCCCGACCCTTCTTCTCCCAGACCGTTCTGCAAGGTTGCCACCTTTCTCGATACGTCATGGGTAACGTACGAGGTTTCGTCTAAATAAATTATCAGATGTCAATTACTGCAAAACTTCCTTAGTTTTGACAAATATATATGTCGCCAAGCTACAATTCTACTGGATTCCATAATAACCCTTAACTTATTCAATGTGCAGTATTTGAAACCCAGCTCCTTTAGGAGACCGCGCAAAGTGAAGCGCCCATAATTTCTTGCAAGTGTGCAACCAATTCGTCTAAGGTGGGCGCTCTCCTTTTTGCATAGAATCTATAAATTTCTCGACGAATCAAATCGCACGTGAAATTATCTTCTTTAGAGAAACGTTTCCTTTTGTTTTCACACTTGATCGGCGTCTTTGGTATTCCTTTCGTCACAATATTTCTTACTGTATTTCTGTGAATACCCAGAATTTATCATCAGGTTCATTGCACGACGCCTTACCAAGATTATTTGTCAGTACATATTTATATGTGTTCAAAACAAGCGCTTGAATTTGCTTAGAAACAGTTCCCGTTATAACTTTGTTTTTTGAGGTTTTTCCAGTAACATAACTTGGCCCAGTTATTCACACTATTGTCATCACTTTGATTATTTTCACTTGACTGAAAGTTATCTATTACTTCATTTGCATTTAACACTGCATTTCCCTCCCACGGTCTCCACATCGTGACACACAACGAATTTCTGCACGTAATGAAACAGATAAACTGGAAGTTGAAACTTTGGTAACTGAGACTCCACGTGGAGTAAACATGCGTCTGTCACTTCCAGAAAATCAGGGTTGTTATTGGTATTCAACGACAGTGTTCCATTTCTGAAGTGTGGAGATAGATTTAAGACGGTCATTAGTGGGCGGGAGGCTCAGGTTCCTTTGACTCGGAACTGCACATGCGTTAACTAAACAGACTTTACCTATAATGACAATATGAGAATAGAGTAGGCCTTAAAAGGAGTTCGGATTTTTAAGACCTGCTTTCTATGTGAAGGCCTTAAAATTCCTTTTTTTACTTGGTCAAGAAATAAAAAACTTAAGGTCACGTAAATGCATGACTTTCTACTTAAACTTAAATATCATTGGATATTTAAATATGGCGGCGTAAAACAAGCCGTTTGACTGAAAACCTACAAATACAGTTAACTGTGATTTGCATTTTCTTACTTGAGGTGCAATTTTCTCTGCAACTAATGAAGCTAATTTATTAAAAATACATATTATTGTAAAATTTGGCATGAATTTTGTGCTGATAATACGAAATTGTTGCGGCCATATGTCACTAGGAGTAGGAAACAAATGTAATTGGGAATTTTCAACTAGTGCAAGCAGTAAAAGCTATAAATATTGAACAAAAATAATTAGGAATCGATCCTCAATACTTAGGGTACTTGCATGGCATCTATATCGAACCATAATAGAGAAAATTCGATACATCAATAGATATTTCTCGATACCTCGGTGGTGATTCTGAAATTTTTATTTTATTTTAAAATTACAAAATATTTTTGCCTGAAGTAGAATGTAGCAAATTCCGAGAAATTGTCAGAAATGTGGTAGCTGTACAGTAACACTATACAAGAAAATAATCGTGTGTCAACTGTCAGTTAACAGTTCACTACATATCTTACCTCCTCTTTCTAGTGTACTGCATTACTGCAAAACAAATTCAACATTTACACAACTAAAACAATATTTGTGTATTCCACGTACAACAGTTTTCTCTGAAAGACTATTTAGTACAGCAGGACTCATATGTGACAGAAAAAGAAGTATACTTAACCCCGAAACAGTGAAAATGCTAGCATTTTTGAACAAAAACTTATAAAAGTGGAGTGTTTTGTTTTTAAATGTCTAATATAGAGTTTAAAAGTAAGTACATTGATGTTTTTAAGAATTCTCATTAAATATTGTGACTGTGTGTTCGTAAAATTAAAAGTATAGGTTTTATAAATTCTTAAAGTTTTTATTTCAGTAGAAAAACGTTTTGTACACCCCTGAGCGGTTCTAACAGTGACGTGTCATAGTCTCTGGTTGCTCCACCATAGATAAACAAACAAAAGAGTTCACTTTCAGATAACTACACAGCTGGAAGCAATTATTCAGAAGTCTATTAACACTGGCTAGCCACGGCTTCTCTTATATCTCCACTCATTGTTCTAGAAATTAGGGTAACCCTCTGTAACAATCAAGAAGCCATCAGAAAAGAAGAAGCTTCTAGACATCTATCTGTCTCTTTCTTTCTCTATTTCGGCAAGCTTTTATCTCCGCGCTATCTGTCTCTTACGCGCAGGCTGGCCGCGCCAACCGCAAAAATGCCTTGCAACAATATGTACACCCATTTAATTGTAGTGACATTACTCACTTCTCCGAATATTCTATTTTGAATTGAAACTATAAGTAGAAATGACGGATCCGATATCGAAGTACTGGGTATCCTGAAAAATATCGTCTATCGAGAAAAACTGGTATCAGCCCCTACCTAAAAATAATATATTGGGTTAGAGAAACTGCACCTGAATATTCGAATAATAGACAAAATTTTCTAATTTTAACTTTGTTTATGACACGAGGGCTGTTCAATAAAAATGTACACTATTTTTTCCCCCAACATACTCTTAATCGCCCTCATGATTTTAATGGTCCTTCTCAAAATAGCGGTGCACTTGTCCCAGCGTTTCTGTCAGTCTTCAAAGACATGCTGGAAACAATTTTTTGAGAGATCCTTCAAAAGCTTCTCCACAGCCTTCAACACTGTTTCTGTTGATGGATAATGCCTCCCACGAAGGCGTTTCTTCAAGTTAGGGAATATAAAAAAGTCACATGGGGGTAAATCCGAACTATAGGGAGGGTGAGGAATGCACTTCACGTTGATTTTTGCAAGATATTCAGCAACAACATTGGCAATATGCGGCCGCGCATTATCGTGGTGCAGCATCCATCCTGCTTCACGGAAATGTGGTCTTTTGCTCCTGATATAGACTTGCAATGTTTTCAGTACATCCCTGTAGTATTTTCCAGTTACTGATGTGTGTGCAGGCACAACATGCTGATAAACCATTCCATGAATATCAAAGAATGAGATGACCATAACTTTCCCAGCAGAAGCAACCAATTTTTGCTTTTTGGGGGGCTGGTGATGAAGGAGATTTCCTCACTGAGCTTTACTGTTTGCTCTCAGGATCAAAATGATGTAGCCAAGTTTCATCAGCAGTGATTACGTTTGAAAGAAACTCCGGATCTTCCTCTAACATCAACTTTAACTGCATGCGAATGTCCTTTTGTTCGGGAATCAACAGTCTTGGAACCCATCGCGCACAAACACGTCTCATGTGTAATGTTTCTGTCACCAACGTGTGGGTGTCACCCAATGAAATGTTCAGTATTTCACAAAGTGATCTTAAGGTAATTCGTCGATCCTCTCTCACAATGGTAGCAGCAGTGTTGGTGTTTGCTTCATTAAGAGCAGTAAATCGAGCAGCGGGTCCACTTTCCTTTGAAAGTGATTGTCTCCCCTCTTTAAACATTTTAAACCACCTTCGAGCTGTTCTGTAGGGAAGAACAAACTCTCCATAGGCCTCCTGTAACATTGTATAGGCCTCAACTGAAGATTTGTTGAGGATTTGAAAGTCACATATTGTTCCTCGCGTGTTACCTCCATTGCAGCAGTAGGTGATACTGAAAATGTCTGAACTTGTGCAGTTCTCCCAGGCGGGAACCGGAAGTACCAACAATGAAACCACTACGGCGTGTTTGTTTTACATTAAGCTAACAGAATATAATATGATTGAATTTTAGTGCTAAAAATTATGACCGTAAAAATTATGATCACTCTTTATTGAACAGCCCTCGTGCTTTCTAGCAGAACGTATAATTCTAAATGGATTACGTTTATAAAAGATTGCTGTCTTGAGTGCTGAAGTTTTTCATTTAATTATTTTACATAGAGAAAGTTAAAATCAAAGTCAGACGTCGCGGAGTGTCCTTTGAGTTATTATATTTTGATGGAGGGAGGACAATTAATTAGGCAAGGCGTAAAAGCGAGTAAAAGGTTTGTGTTTGGAAGACTTGGTGGTGAGCCGATGACGTGACACGATGCTGCAACTGGTATAAATTTAATTTTCATACCAAGTCTAGTGTAAACTCGACGGCAGTAATTATAGCTGAGAGCAGTTTATGTTTTCTGCGCGAGCGATGTCTTCCAGATAAAGACAACTGAATAACAAGCTTCACCGCTTTACATAATTTTATGCTCATCTTTGTTCTTGGAAAATGGCTCCTTACTAAGTACAGCAAGCAACCAAATGTTCGATACGATAAACAGAAAAGCTTTAGTTTGGATATTGAGGATGAAAGTGGTAAGTAGAACATTTATATAAGAAGTAGAGAAAATCTATGAAAGGGTGTAGTTTTGTATAAGATGGGGAAAAATGTAATTACAGAGATGACAGAACGAAAACAGGCCTAAGACAAGGATGCAAAATGACTGCAACTCTATTTAACTTATTTATAGACGAGATAATAGACCAGGTCAAAGAACGAAATCAGAAACAAAGAAATTCCTGGACTGCTATATGCGAATGACTTAATGGTAGAATCTATAATGGTAGTAGGATTTTAGAAGGCAATAAATGAAATCCAAAAGATTTGTGAAGATTGGGGAATAAAATTAAACATAAACAAATCGAAAGTTATGATCCTCAAGAAGGGAGTTAAGCTAAAAAAATGAAAAGTGGGTGCTAAATGGCAAAGGCGTAGAAGTGGTCAA
Source organism: Mantis religiosa (assembly GCA_030765055.1). Classification (NCBI taxonomy): domain Eukaryota; kingdom Metazoa; phylum Arthropoda; class Insecta; order Mantodea; family Mantidae; genus Mantis; species Mantis religiosa. The sequence goes on from CM060958.1 coordinate 8,241,834, forward strand.
TGAATTTGAATAATTAAAAGTAAGATTGAATAACAATGGAAAGTGGGGAGCACACAGGAGAAAAATTGAAGCAAAGGTAATGGCGGCAATGAATGGGAAAATAATATGCATACATAACCTACAAATGACAACCAAGTGGTTAGAAATAATGTACGAAGCACTAGTTGAATCCAAAATGTATACAGTGGAGCAAAATTACAGAAGGTTTTGAAAAGAGCTACTAGGGTTACCAAGATCAGTGCCTAGGGAAGTAGCTTTAGTAGAATTAGGAAAGACAAGAAGAAATGGAATAATAATGGAAAGAATGATAAAAGTTTGGTATAGGTGTTTGGCCAAAGAAGAAGAGGAAATTATTAAATTATACATGAGACAGCAAAACATATTGGAGAACTCAAATAGTTGGTGGGCATTGTGGTAAAAAAAAAAAATAGGAATGGGAGATATATGGAGATTAGAGGAAAGGAATACGAGCGATGTGGGTAAATTGGTAAAATGCAGAATAGAAGATATAGAAAGACAGGAAATATGGGGAAGTCTAGAAAATATGAAATCATTACAAATTTACAAGCAAATAAAAAGAAATTGGGAACGAGAAGCATACGTAGATTACTGCAATAGACAAGAGAGAGAAGGGCTAGCTTGGATGACAACAGAAATAATATTTCTAAGAGGGATAAGAGATAGGAAAAAGAGAATTTGTGAATTGTGTTGGGGAAAAGAAAGCATAGAACACTATGTAACAGAATGCGAGAAGGTTGCAATATGGAGATAAAAGGTTTGGGAAGAAAAATTGGAGAAATTAGAGAAGAGGATAGTAGCTATAAAAATGTTAACGGGCAGAGAGGAAAAGAAGGTAAGAAGTATTGGTGAGATCTTGCAGAAAGTAAAAGAAAAATGGGTAAGAAATGTAAAGAATATAAGAAAGGAAGATGGGAGGAAGAAAGGGGCTAATTAAGTAACAAGGAGGCATGGAGGTTAAGAGCTACCTGGCAGAGCAGAAGATCAGGGTGTCATGTAAGACAAGGTATCAACAAGGTAACGACAAATAAATGTAGCATAAAGTTGTGAATTGTAAAATTTTGGAACATGCACAATATATATATATATATCATATCATGTATAAGCTTTCATTTTAATGCTCCCGAATTAAAAATAAATAATTTTTTAAGAAATGTGCGCGTTTACATGTTTCTCTAGCACAACGTAGGAAGGAAACATACTGTGACTTAATACATAATAGCTGCCGTTCTTATCAAGTTACAGGATTCCTTTTTCTTTTCATGTGGCTCTAATTATTATTAGCAAATATCTAAAAACCTTACATCATTCAGCAACGCCTAGAAATTGTGAAAATCCACATCAATTCGCCAAACCTTCCGTGTATTGCGTGAAGTTTACGGTGAGTATAATCATCCCAGAGACAGAACAGTGCGGCCTTTGTTCGATAAATTTGAAAGAAGTGGCTCTGTCAGCAATCAAAGTACGCCTATATGTAATCAACGTAAGCGCTGCAATGCAAATGTAGGCGCCGTTTCTGAGAGTGTATGCGAGCACGGAAACAAATCAAAATGTCGTCGAGCACAAGAATTTCAGCTTTCGCCGATCACAGCTTGCCGAATTCTACATCTGGACTTCAAGTTGCAGGCTTACAAAATGATTTGAACTGAAGAACTAAACATATACTGTGACCTTATGGGTTCGTAGAATTAAAACACCGATGGATAGAGTCAACATGAAAAATTCAATGCCATGGCCGGGATTTGAACCACGGATCTACTGGTTTCCGTCCAGTCGCTCTTAACCTTTGAGCTACCATGGCCAACGTGCCTTCCTGACATTAAATTTTCCAGTTGACTCGTATATTTCCCCGGTAGACCACTAGGGGCTCTCGCATCCGAGATACACCGTTTGTGGCGACTTACTATTGTAAGTACTTAAGTCCCAGGCTTCATTAATTAACTAAAATAATAAGAGTTAAATGATGAAGCCTGGGACTTAAGTACTTACAATAGTAAGTCGCCACAAACGGTGTATCTCGGATGCGAGAGCCCCTAGTGGTCTACCGGGGAAATATACGAGTCAACTGGAAAATTTAATGTCAGGAAGGCACGTTGGCCATGGTAGCTCAAAGGTTAAGAGCGACTGGACGGAAACCAGTAGATCCGTGGTTCAAATCCCGGCCATGGCATTGAATTTTTCATGTTGACTCTATCCATCAAATATCTTAGCCTATATACGGCTAGTGTGGAGAAATGATTAATTTCCATCAATTAACTAAAATAAAAATTAAAACACCGAGTTGCAAAAATTCAAATCGTTTTTTATTTGCGTAGAAATACACCTGTACACCAGCGAGATTACGTAAAACACAATTACAATCTTCCAAGATTATTTACTACAACAAAGAGTTCACTTCCGAAACACACACAAGTTCCAATTACGGCCCTCTCATTACGACTCTGTTTACAGCTCCTGCTTACAACTGTCCCTTGGCGAGTCACCGCTTCCTTAAATACCTCTACTCATATTACTAGATATTTCCGGAATATTCTGTAACAAACACGAAATCGAATGTTATGTAAGCCAATCAACATTTTACTAGAATGTTCCTAACTTTATCTGTTTTGAGGAACTAATACCAAACACTTCACGAATTTTTTGAAAATGTTTATTAAACCAAGGATGGGTTAATAAACATTTATAATTTATAATAAATAATAATAATTTTAAAATATATAATTTATGATTATAATAAAATTTATTATTTTTTAAAAATTATAATCGTCTTTTATATTTTAAGGATAGAAATATCATTAATATTTTTTTTAATTTAAATTTTTCAATTTTTATGTATAAAGTCCTTATTAAAACCATAATTCAGGGATTAACTCTTATATATAAATAGATTCAGTTGTAAACTGCACCCCCGTTTTAAAGGTGTAAAACGGGTTTACTAACAGAATTATTTTCTTATAATATTGTGACTTTGTGGGTTCGTGAAATTAAAAGTCCAATAGCAAAAACTCAAAATGTTCTTTATTTCCATCAAATTATAGTTGGAACACTTGCTGATTACATAGAATTACGTAGCGCACACAATTACAATTTACCAGTTCGTCTGTCACAGGTCCACTCTGCATTCGCAATTACGTACAACTCCTCCGATGCACGTTCACAGTCTTCCAGTCCGTTCACTAGCACGGCGCTCCTAAAGCTGCTCGCCAAGAACTGAGCTCTCTCCAAGAGCCAAGAGCAGGTGCAGGTCGCCCGGGTTCTCCCGGGCGGAGGGTTACACGCCACGGTACCTATCCGCTGTGCGGATTTACCCGTGCAGTATAATAGATGTATGTTTCTACGCAAGCTTGCGTGTCGTTTAGTAAGACGGAGCACTTGGCCTCTACTGATGCTTCTGGTGCCGGGATATTCCCCCTTGGGGGAACAGTGCCCGTTCCACCTTGCTTTTTGCGGTCGCTAGCGATCCCACAAGCAGTGGTGGAATCAGCAGCGAGAGACCAGATGGAAATTGGGGTGTTGAGGTTTAATAAGTCCAGGTCATGCGCGCGTCCCAGGGTACGACTGCAGGTGTTAACCTGCCAGCCGCGGCGAGGGTGCGAAGTGATCTGGCGGTGATTGGTAGGGGAAGGAGGAGAGGCAGACTCTACCACCCAAGGGCGTCCTTGGGAAGGCGATAGCTCCTCCGTCTCCTGTGGAGACGATGCTCGTATTGACCAAGTGTATTCACCAGCTGTTTAGGGTGGGGAGTGATCTTGGCATACAACGGGCGTGTTCGTTCACGCACGACGTCTTCGACGTATGGTATTCAAGACTGGGTGTGCAGGAAGTGAGATGGGAACCTGCGGTCGGTACCGTAGATCATCCTTAAGGCTCTGTTCTGCACGGCTTGCAGCCTGCGGAGGGTGATATGAGCCACCGAACCCCAGACCTCGCATCCGTACAGGATCAGAGGCGGGACGATCGCACGGTATGTCCGCAGTTTGAGGCGGATGGGCATAATGGATCTAAAGATAGCGTAGAGTTGCCTGAGTGCAGCGTGGCCGAGGCCGGCCTTTGCCCTGACATGCGGAGTGAAAGTGAGACCGCGGTCCAGTTGGATTCCCAGGTATTTGGCGGTTGGAACCCAGGGGATTCTTCTCCGCCGTAACCGCAGGTCACCTTCTGGGCGCCAGCTACGGGTCTTAGCCAGCATAAGAGCCGAGCTCTTCTGCGGGCTAATGACCATCCTCCACTTCTCACTCCATCTGCAAATGGCGTGGAGCTGACGCTGTAGAGGGGGGAGACAGTAGCGGACGTTCTTGTTCTGCGCCAGTATGAGGACATCGTCGGCATACTGACACAAAACAGTGCGCGGTTCCGTGGGGAGGTCAGACATGTGGGCGGTGAAGAGTAGCGGGGACAGGACACTGCCTTCCGGGACTCCAGCCGCTATGGGTCTGACAGAGGATAGCTTCCCCTCGACCCGCACTCTGAAGGTGCGGTCCTTGAGGAAGCTGCTGAGTATTGACAGGTAGGGAGCAACTGCAGCCCCTTTTTATAGGGAGATTGCTGTTTCTGGAAGTCTCGTGGTTCAGTGATCACCCCGAAGGTTCCAGACGTCAGGGGGAGGAGAAAGAGATGGCTAGTGATGTTTCTCCAACCATTCCCTCGTTAGCGCTACAAGATAAATGGATAGGCGTGTGTGAATGCTTCCCGTCTGGTCCCTACATGCCAGCTGGTCCCATCGGGAATTCCGATATTCGGCTGACAATACTATTTATATATTACTTATATTTTCGTTGTATTTACCAGATGTTTCGGAAATCCCCTGTTCTCAACAGCATTCCATAGTATTTAACTAAGTACCTATACTAATTAAAATATTTACTCGAATTGCAATATATAAGGTTCAAAAGTAAAACGTAATAAATAAGTTTAATTTGGGTTGTTATTATTTTCGGTTCATCCTTTAGTATTATTCTTACTATGATGTTGTTGCTGACACTACATGGAGTTAACTGACAGGCCAGTATACTCGATTATGAAGGAGTAAAGGTCAACAGTTTTTACTAAGTGGTAGAAGAAACGCTATCAATCTCTCGTACAAAGGAAATCACTCCGCAGGAAATTGCCGGTGTGAATGTGGTCGCATTCTGACAACTTGTTCACACAATAGCTTCCATTGTGTTGTAACGAAAGTGTTAACATCTGGATGTCTTTGATCCTGTTTCTATTGTTTGAGATCTCCTGAAGGGAAAGAGGTGTTTCTGATGTGACAGATTCTTTGTGATCTTCAAATGGACCATTTGGTGTATGACCCCTTCCTGTCAATAAAACGAGACAGTTTTGTACATCGCCGTTTGACTTGATCTATCACGTATTTAAAGGGGAAATAAATATTTTCTTCCTGTCACCGACTACTCACCTGTAGCTATTTATTTTAGACTAGGAATTTTGTAAATCATTATTTCCAATTCTCCTTTTCTGTAACTAATATAGTTAAATATATGTATACCATTTTCTCAAAACTCTTAAAAGATAGCTTAAAAGAACTGTTATGCAAAAGTAATTAAAAAAGAAGAGGAACTCACAGCTGTTCCTAGAAAGTTCAAAACCCGCATTTCATTTGTCATAGGGATGACATAGATGTTGGTACTGTAATAACAATTTTAGGTATGGAAAGGTACAGCCAGAATGAAAAATTCAATGTCATAGCCCGAATTTTAACCACGGATCTTTAGTCTGGCTCTATCTTTCCATACTTTAGCCTACACACGGCTAGTGTGAAAGAACAATTAATTTCCATTACTGTACCTAATAGTGGTCCAAATTATAAACTCCAGGTCTTAAAGTACTTACGGCATAGTAAGTCGTCATTAAGGTAGTTGTCTCATGTGTTTATGAGAACTCCTAGTGGTCTACTATAAAGTCCGGGCCTTAAAGTACTTACAGCATAGTAAGTCGTCATTAAGGTAGTTGTCTCATGTGTTTATGAGAACTCCTAGTGGTTTACTATAAAGTGCGGGCCTTAAAGTACTTACAGCATAGTAAGTCATCATTAAGGTAGTTGTCTCATGTGTTATGAGAACTCCTAATGGTTTACTATAAAGCCCGGGCCTTAAAGTACTTACAGCATAGTAAGTCGTCATTAAGGTAGTTGTCTCATGTGTTTATGAGAACTCCTAGTGGTTTACTATAAAGCCCGGGCCTTAAAGTACTTACAGCATAGTAAGTCGTCATTAAGGTAGTTGTCTCATGTGTTTATGAGAACTCCTAGTGGTTTACTATAAAGCCCGGGCCTTAAAGTACTTACAGCATAGTAAGTCGTCATTAAGGTAGTTGTCTCATGTGTTTATGAGAACTCCTAGTGGTTTACTATAAAGCCCGGACCTTAAAGTACTTACAGCATAGTAAGTCGTCATTAAGGTAGTTGTCTCATGTGTTTATGAGAACTCCTAGTGGTTTACTATAAAGCCCGGACCTTAAAGTACTTACAGCATAGTAAGTCGTCATTAAGGTAGCTGTCTCACGTGTTTATGAGAACTCCTAGTGGTTTACTATAAAGCCCGGCCTTAAAGTACTTACAGCATAGTAAGTCGTCATTAAGGTAGTTGTCTCATGTGTTTATGAGAACTCCAAGTGGTTTACTATAAAGCCCGGGCCTTAAAGTACTTACAGCATAGTAAGTCGTCATTAAGGTAGTTGTCTCATGTGTTTATGAGAACTCCAAGTGGTTTACTATAAAGCCCGGACCTTAAAGTACTTACAGCATAGTAAGTCGTCATTAAGGTAGTTGTCTCATGTGTTTATGAGAACTCCTAAGTGGTTTACTATAAAGCCCGGGCCTTAAAGTACTTACAGCATAGTAAGTCGTCATTAAGGTAGTTGTCTCATGTGTTTATGAGAACTCCAAGTGGTTTACTATAAAGCCCGGACCTTAAAGTACTTACAGCATAGTAAGTCGTCATTAAGGTAGTTGTGTCATGTGTTTATGAGAACTCCTAGTGGTTTACTATAAAGCCCGGGCCTTAAAGTACTTACAGCATAGTAAGTCGTCATTAAGGTAGTTGTCTCGTGTGTTTATGAGAACTCCTAGTGGTTAACTATAAAGCCCGGGTCTTAAAGTACTTACAGCATAGCAAGTCGTCATTAAGGTAGTTGTCTCATATGTTTATGAGAACTCCTAGTGGTTTACTATAAAGCCCGGACCTTAAAGTACTTACAGCATAGTAAGTCGTCATTAAGGTAGTTGTCTCATGTGTTTATGAGAACTCCTAGTGGTTTACTATAAATCCCGGTCCTTAAAGTACTTACAGCATAGTAAGTCGTCATTAAGGTAGTTGTCTCATTTGTTTATGAGAACTCCTAGTTGTTAACCTTAAAGCCCGGACCTTAGTTAGTTAGTTAGTTAGTTAGTTTTTATTCATCCTTTTGATCATATTACATGAAATAGGACACTTCAAGTACTTATAACTAAAAATTATACAATATACATATATACAACACAAGTTGGAATGAAAATTCAACTGTATGTACAGTATAATAATAATGATAATGATGACGATAGTAATAATAATAATAGTAATAATAATAATAATAATAATAATAATAATAATAATAATAATAATAATAATAATAATAATAATAATAATAATAATAATAATAATAATAATAATAATAATAATAATAATAATAATAATAATAATAATAATAATAATAATAATAATAATCATAATCATAATAATCATAATCATAATAATCATAATAATAATAATAATAATAATAATAATAATAATAATAATAATAATAATAATAATAATAATAATAATAATAATAATAATAATAATAATAATAATAATAATAATAATAATAATAATAATAATAATAATAATAATAATAATAATAATAATAATAATAATAATAATAATAATAATAATAATAATAATAATAATAATAATAATAATAATAATAATAATAATAATAATAATAATAATAATAATAATAATAATAATAATAATAATAATAATAATAATAATAATAATAATAATAATAATAATAATAATAATAATAATAATAATAATAATAATAATAATAATAATAATAATAATAATAATAATAATAATAATAATAATAATAATAATAATAGTAATAATAATAATAATAATAATAATAATAATAATAATAATAATAATAATAATAATAATAATAATAATAATAATAATAATAATAATAATAATAATAATAATAATAATAATAATAATAATAATAATAATAATAATAATAATAATAATAATAATAATAATAATAATAATAATAATAATAATAATAATAATAATAATAATAATAATAATAATAATAATAATAATAATAATAATAATAATAATAACAACAACAGTTCACTTGATATTCTTTTATGCTATAAAAACAATGGAGTGAAAGAAGTTTTTTGAGACAAATTCTAAATCGATGCACTGCAGGTATTTGCTTCAGATAATTGGGTAATTTACTATAAAGCTGGAGGCCAGTATATACAAAACTTTTTTCAAAAGAACTAGTGCTATGTGTGATTACATGAAGGTTACCTTTTCTTCTGGTATCATGAGAATGTGTCTGTGAGTTTATTGTGTACATACTGAGATTATTTTTTATGTAGCATAATGTTTCATATATGTACATACAGGGGAGGGGCAATATATTTAATTCCTTAAATAATGGCCTACAACTGGTTCTTTTATTAACATGTAGTATTATCCTAATTGCCCGTTTTTGCATTTTAAAAATAGATTTTGCTCCTATTGAATTACCCCAAAATAATATTCCAAAGCTAAGAACAGATTGAAAATATGCATGATATAAAGATATGACCGATTTCAAGTCCATGATTTTTGAAATGACTTAAAGTACTTACAGCATAGTAAGCCGTCATTAAGGTAGTTGTCTTATGTGTTTATGAAAACTCCTAGTGGTTTACTATAAAGCCCGGACCTTAAAGTACTTACAGCATAGTAAGTCGTCATTAAGGTAGTTGTCTCATGTGTTTATGAGAACTCCTAGTGGTTTACTATAAAGCCCGGGCCTTAAAGTACTTACAGCATAGTAAGTCATCATTAAGGTAGTTGTCTTATGTGTTTATGTGAGCTCCTAGTGATTTACTATAAAGCCCGGACCTTAAAGTACTTACAGCATAGTAAGTCGTCATTAAGGTAGTTGTCTCATGTGTTTATGAGAACTCCTAGTGGTTTACTATAAAGCCCGGGCCTTAAAGTACTTACAGCATAGTAAGTCATCATTAAGGTAGTTGTCTTATGTGTTTATGTGAGCTCCTAGTGATTTACTATAAAGCCCGGGCCTTAAAGTACTTACAGCATAGTAAGTCGTCATTAAGGTAGTTGTCTTATGTGTTTATGAGAACTCCTAGTGGTTTACCAGGAAAACACGAGTCAGTTTGAGAATTTAATGTAATATCGGCTCGTTGACCATATTAGCTCAATGGTTAGAGCGGCTGGACGGAGACCAGAAGATCCGTGGTTCAAATTCCGGCTATGGCACTGAATGTGTTAGTCTGTCTCTATCTTTCCATGCCTTAGCCTACACATGGCTAGTGTGAAAGAACAATTAATTTCTAATTAGGTATGTTTTTAAAATCAACAGATTTAATATGTGTCCATGTACATGATAGAGGTACTGTGATATTTTTTATAAAGTGTTCTATTGGATCACGACTTTTCGTTTGTTCATAGATATATGTATGTAAGGGTTAACTTAAAAACAAATAGAACAATAGAAGTGTCGAGTGCTATTTCAGATGTACGTTCATTGTTTGGTAGGGGCAGTAAGTACAAAAGCTGGCACCATTATTGCGAGTACAAGGACATTAATTTCCAGGCAGGTGTAGTAGAGTTGCCGTAATTAATTTGTTGACCCGAACGCAATTGTTATATTCCGCAGCTTTGGCCTGAAAACATTGTCCGCTTGCCAAACTGCCGCCGATGAAGGCTACATCCGGGGCGGAGACCCTGACACGTGACACAGTTTGGGGTAGTTCAAATTTCCGGATTCGTGCCTCCTCCCCACAATGACTGGCAGCTTCTAATGGACTATCAAAACCCTGTCTACCTGCTCATCTCCTTTCTCGCAAATACTCCGAGTTGCTCGCCCCGAATATAACGAAAGCTTTTAGAATACAAATTTACTAAACCTTGTTTCACATAAGCTTGCCAGGTATCTCTTAACGGTCACGTGACCTTATCACATCTCATTGGCTGCTGTTGTAGTACAGACTGTTGTGCGGTAAAAATTAGTTCGTTATTTAACTTGGTGATATGTCTTTGTATATTGGAAGAGAATTGTCAAATTTATATTTTCGTAACTGTTTCAATTAAATATATTACGCAACAGAGTTAATTTATCTGAAATGCCTGTTAATTGTTAAACCAAGTAAAGAGGAGGTTCCTTTGCTCTCAAGCACATGACACGATAACACGTGATTTAGCGGTAGTGATGACATATTTGTATGTATGACTTTTATCACTGAACTTGTTTTGAACTGGATTAGTCATATATCGCCATTCGACGGTGTGTTGCGCCGAGTACGAGAGCTAAATTATTTTATTGATCGTTTATTGCGCGTGTACTTATTATATGTATAATGACAGAGTCTACCGCCAGTTTTTTTTTTTGCTGAAGCATTGAAAGGGAAAACCTTTACAAAACGGCAAAGAAAGAATTGTGGTGCATGTGTTTAATACACACACAGAGAAGAATCCGTCTTTGTCAGTGAGAGAAGTCGATCAGCTGTGCTCTGAACTTACAGTTGTGAGTGTTAGATGCTAGGAACTTCGCGACATGAAATTGAGATAACAGGAAAACTTACCACTCCAGGGGCGATATTGCTGTGTGGCGAAGACGTTATTTAAAGACAATCAGACTGTACCGAGATACAAATCGCAAAAATAATACCTTGACGAGACTTGGGTGAATGAAGGACTCACGACAAGTATAGCGTGACACGACTTTTAAGGCTGAAAGACAAGCACTTTTGCAAGGTATGTGTGCTGGTTTCAAAAATTCCCAGTGGAAAAGGCCGAAGGCCTTTCATTATAACCTTGCTTCAGTTTCATTGCTCATACATTTAGTTTCAACTTGCTCAGTTTCATTACGAACTTGTATTTTTGCATGCCTTCATATTCTTATTTGTATGATTTTATCGATCTTCCTGGCAATTATTATGACGTTTACTGCAGGTTTAAATGTGACGAGAGGGTGTACTCAATTATGAGAAGGACCATAAAAATTGTGAGGATGAGAAGGGCTCTACGTGCTGTATCGTATATTTACGGTATGTAAAAGAAAAAGTGTGCCTTTGATCAAAATCAAGCAACCTTTCACACCCAATATACAAGACACTGAGAACGCGTGTATAAATAAAAACTCAGTTATATTTTCCATTGCAGTAACTTAAAAGATTAAGTAACTCCACAGGATGTGCCTGTTCAGTTAATTGCAGCAATGCATCAAATTACTTTGATGACAAATTGAAGCGTTACTTTAATTATAATCATCAAAGGGAGCCTTAGTTTAAAGCCTGCGGGATATTTTGAACCATTATACATGTAGGGTCTCGCGTGAGAACAGGATAAATGGACAAAGAGCGGACAAAGGGCCACAAACCGCTGTTCTCGCCACTACCACTTGTTATTGCGATACACTTGAACTTCCACTTCTCATTCACGATTAAACTTGCCTTGCCTTACCTTACTGTGTTCTCTTACTAAAGTGTGGTTCATATAAATCTGAACCATTTCTATAAGCCATAATTTCCCTTTGAAAGCTCGTAGAATGTAGAAATTTTTTTAATGATCTCTGTGGCTCTGGGACAATTGTCAACACAGACAATTGTTGACATTTCTTTGATACGACTGTAGACACTGAAGTTTATATAGGTATCTTCAATACATTTGTGGAACACTTGGATGATATCGAATTGAGAGAAGGTTACTTCCAGCAAGATGGAGCAACGTGCCATACATCTAATGACACCATAGAAATGTTAACCAGTTTCTTTGATAATCGAATAATCTCAAAAGGTCTGTGGCCTCCCAGATCCCCTGACCTAACCTCAGCGGATTTTTTCTTGTGGGGTATCTAAATAATAGAGCGTACAGGAATAGGCCACGGACAATTGATGTTCTCAAGGAATCCATTCGAACCGAAATAAGTAACATTGGCGAGGATACTCTCCGTAAAACTTGAGAGAACATGGTGAGACGAGTACAAACATGTATAGATGCTGGTGGAGGACACTTCCAACATTTTCTCTGAGATGTAAATAGTGTAATGTAATCTCCCAATTGTGTATTATATTCTCCCAAAGTTATACGTGTGTCCTAATATTGGTTCAAAAGTTGTGGCCTATTGAAATGGTTCAGGTTTATATGGATCACACTGTATTCTCTTGAAGTTTTTCATCAATAAAAAATTACAGTGTACACAAGATATAACATTCCATCCACAAAATTTTATACCACGATTTTACTCAAATACACGTTTTGAGGTGATCTAAACAAGAGATGTATTATTATAAAGGAGCCCATGCCTTTTTGAACAGAATACATAAAGAAACGTGAGAAATACCAAACTGAGTATTTAAGTATACAAAAGCTGCTTACTGTGTATATTGTATGTAATCAATTTGACTTTATGTATATACTGTATTTATACATTTTGACGTGTCTCATAACATGTATATGTTGCCAAGGACGAACTAAAATTCTAATTCTAATATACGATTGTTGTAAACTGGTTAGCTAATTAACCTAGAAATTGATCAAAACGAAATATGCCAGACATGATAAAGCTTAGTGTGTTAGCCACTAGATGTCAGTTTATAGCGCATTTCAGATTTCAAAGTTGTCATCTACGTTTACGGAGTTAAATGAAACTTACCGAATGAGGACTTGAAACCCGATCGCTCCTTTTATCGCGCGCATATAGTACGTAATTCTGCAACTGTAAGGGTTGACCAAAGTGTGTTTCTACGGAAGTAAAGAGCATATCTGGGAGTGGGATTAAGACTGCCACGGGAGGGAATTCGGCGCCAAAACCTGAGGCTTAATGCACCAAAGCCCCAAGTGGGGCATCCAAGCGGGAAAGATGAGGTGTGAAGAGATGTGGCAGGCGAACCAAGCAGTCACGATGGTGCAGAGTGCAGGATACTATTTAGTATTTGGATGAACCAAGTATCCCATGCCTGGACTTCTCTCTCTGATCGATAGCTGTGGCTCCTTCACTAAAATGGCTTAAGGGGTCGAAGACCATTAATGAACGGGACTGAAGCAGAAACACACCGGCAGGCCAGTAAAACCAACATCCCACTCACTGTGGCCTTGAAATGGCTCACCAGGTCGGCCCGGAAATCATCCTATCGAAGGAGAAAGTGTTTTCCAAGAGTATACAGCAGCACCGAAATTTCCTCGGAAACTTCTACCCTGAAAGAGACCCCCACATGAGAACCACCACATGAGAGATGATATGAACTCATAATGGAGATGAAATGGGAGAGACAGGAAATTCGTGGGATGTAATTAACCTAACTAGCATTCATCTGGCGACACGGAAAACCCCCCCGAAAATCCCATGGGTCAGGTAGATTGGCCACAGGAATCGAACCGGATCTCCTGACTGCGGGCTAAAGACAAAACCGATATCTGGGAGTAGGGAGTAACCTTTTCTTTCTGAAGGAGCTAAGCATAACAAAATTGTAGAGAGCGTTGAAGTATATGATTTAATACTAATTTGTTTTCTTCTTAGCCTACCATTTACGAAACATTTCTTACCATTAGCTTGACTTTTCAAATTCTTCTAAGCCTTCTTTGAGTGCATAGAGAAATGAAGTTTTGAGTTTGGACCCCGACGGCCGTTCAACTCACACTTTTATTGTGACAGGAATAACGCGAAAACCAAGGATTATTGGACATATGTTTATATTGTCGCGAGGCATTGTTGGACGAGCGCGGCCGGCGCGCGCAAATGGACAGATAGTGCAGCGCGGAGATGAAATCTTGCTGAAACGGAGAAAGAAAGAGATACAGTCCGGCCGCTCTATCTCCGGCTCTGACAGTTCTCGAGAGGGGGAAGCGCGTTGTTGCCAGTTCTTTAGCAGGAATTTCAAGCAGAGGAACATGTGTACTTTAAATATGTCACGCATTTGCAGATCGTAACTTCGTAAATGTACGTGGACATCGTGTATATACATGAGCCCAGAATAGTTGCATATGGAGACAATATACCATTTACTGGAAAAGAAATAATAAAATACTACTTCGCACGAGTGGGAAATTCCTTTCTCATATAATATTGATATACATGTCGCCTTATAGCATCCTTTTGAAAAGCATCAAGTGAAGCTTTAAGGCTGCCTCGTTGCCTTTGCTTTCCCGGTGTACGCAGAACTGCAGACGGCGAACTTAAATCAGCTGGCACTTTTCCTTGGTCACATTCTTCCCACCTTCCAGGCGTCACAAACTCTGTCCAGCACCTTGGTAACATGGAGTAGAGGTCCACCACTGTCCCGCTCCTTCTCGAAGTACTCACGTAGCCTTGAATATAAATTCACGGCTTTGTCTCTTATAAGAACCGATTCTTTTCTTGAATTCTCACGAACCAGTAGCCATATTACTATAATAGCGATAATAATAAGACTTACAGACGCTACAAATCGGAATTCACGCACACACAAAAACTTAAACAAACCACCAGCGCGGGATCCAAAAGCAACTATAAGCCACGTGGTCCACACAAAATTGCAGCGGCAACACGGTGCTGGATTTGTAAGCCACGCCTAGCAGCGACAACGCTGATTGGCGCTAGCAGACAATTTTAACTTCCTAACCACGACACCGGATGTACAGACTCCCAGTACCACCAACAGAAGCAGTTGGTGTGCGTTAAAGGTGTGAACGAAATATTCGAATAGAGTGATGTTGTAAAGAATAACTTGCATGATAATAAAATTACAAGTTGGATTTCAATGTTTTGAAGGTAATATAGTCCTATACTCTCATTATAAAGATAATTCTGACGATATGTTTTCAATTACTCGTTATTATATGTTGGGACTATACCTTCCCCCTCCACCTCCTGCAGGCACTAAACGTCAGAGCCGGAGATAGAGCGGCCGGAATTTAGATAGATGTTCGGAAGGTTCGTATTTCTTCTGGTGCCATCTTGATTGTTACAGAACATTCCAGTAATTTCTAGAACAATTGTAATTTACGTCCTCCAACGTTAAGTCATATCGGACGATTAATGTTATGGGTGAAATGAGCCTGGGGCCATTAGAGCTCAGTGTTACCTAACATTCATCTTAAAGGTTAACGGAAACTCGGGACCACTTGAACGTGAGGCAGACACGCTATCATCTACGCTACCGAGGCGGGCTAGGAGATATAATTGAATGTACATATAAAAGAAGCCATGGCTAGTTTATCGGAACAGTTGTAATTGTACTCGATAATCGTGTGAGTGCAGCTGTGATTTGAAAGTGAACTCTTGTTTGTGGTCGAGTGGCAGACGACCTTGAAGGTTGTATTTGGGTATTGTGACTTTGTGGGTGCATAGAATTAAAAGTCCAAGTTGCAGAAATTCCAAGTGTTCTTTATTTCCGTGTAAATACACTTACAGATACGTCACATACACAATTACAATCTACCAAGGTTGTTGACCATAACAAAGAGCTTACTTTCCAAACACACCAGTGTCAATTAGAACTCTCGTTCCACCTCTGTTTACAACTGTTTACAACTAGACCGCTGGCTATTGATAACACCAGACATTTCTGGAATATTCTGTAACAAACAAGAAATCGACTGTTCTCTGTCAACTAAGATATCACTAGAATGCTCCATTTACCTCACTGTATCTGTACTGACATGCCTTTTATCTCCGTGCTATGTTTATCTGCTTAGGCAAGCTCTTTATCTCCGTGATACATTATCCGTCCGTTAGCTCTCTGCGCCGAAACTTTTTTGCGCGTCGTCGCGACAGTATGTTACGTAATTCGGCTGCTCAGCCTTGTCAAAGGTGTCTTTCTACGAAAATAAAGAGCATTTTGGCTTTCTGCAAACTGGACTTTTAATTCCACGAATCCACAAGGTTACAGTATGAACTTTTTGTCTTCTTTTGGTGCGAGGAATCTCTACCTGAAGTTTTTAAAAGTATTTATGAAACACCCTGTATAACCTGTGACCGTCTGGCATACTAGAGCTTTAAAACGGCTTCTGAATTATGAAAGCTTGTTGAATGATTTTTAGA
Source organism: Mantis religiosa (assembly GCA_030765055.1). Classification (NCBI taxonomy): domain Eukaryota; kingdom Metazoa; phylum Arthropoda; class Insecta; order Mantodea; family Mantidae; genus Mantis; species Mantis religiosa. The sequence continues at coordinate 8,258,139 of CM060958.1, forward strand.
CAACCGTAGTAGCAGTTTCACCTGTTTATTTACCTTCCATTACCTTGGATATTATTATTTATTTGTAGGTAACAAAACTGGAGTACGTATATGTTATAGAGCGGCAGCGTACCAAGAAGGATGCAGAATACTCCACTTCAGTTCTCATCTATCACGGGTTGAAAGGCTTTCAGTCATACTGCAGTTCCTTTCTGCCTTTCTCGGCATCCTGTTTTACCGAGGGAAAACAAAATTCTCTTTAGAGGCAATATTACCGCGAATGCCATATAGAATGTCATATCTCCCGTCAAAATGGGAAACACAAAGAAATGTCAGGCATTTTTCGTCCTTCACACAAACGCTTTAGCCAAGAATTTAGGTCTAATGTATACTGTACCTCAAAACACATTTAATAATAATGATAATCATCATGAATGTTTGGTAATGATAATGATAATAAGATGTTGTCAAGAACAAATCCAGAACCTTAAGCTAATCCCTAGAAACTAAAGAATTTGGAACAACAATTGCATTCGTGAACTTTAAAAGAGCCTTTGATTCGGTTGAATCATAAATCGCTGTTTGAAATATTGGGAGAACAAAGTTAAGACAATAAAATTCTTACACTCATTGGACAGACACTAACAGATACAAATATTAAAATTAAGTTTATGAGGAAAATTTCTGAATCTTTCGAAGTTAAAACAGGAGTAACACAAGGAGATGCCCCTTCTTCACAACTCTTTGGTATTGTGCTCTTGAAAAAGCAACACAACAATGGTGTAAACAGAAAATAATCCTCGAAATTCATCAACCTATCATAATAGGGAGAGAAGAATTACAAAAGGACTGCCTACCGATCGCAGATGATCCAGCAATATTTTGACTGGGGGGATTTGTAGAAATATAAGTCTTTTTGTAGAAATTTAAAATACTGTCACCTAATTATCGAAAGGCACAGCCAGCTAGCAGCTGGGTGGACGACAGAAGGTATTTAGACCACGCCTACCCATTTATCTTGTGGCATTCACTGAAGGGGATGGTGAGGAAAGTGTCACTGGTTGCTGGCCACCTATTTCCCCTCCCCCTGACGTCTGGAACATTCCGGATTATTTTCCGAGCCACGAGGCTTCCAGAAACAGCGATCTTCCTATATAAGGCCTGCAGTGGACGAGTCAGTTCAGTTCTTGGCGAGCAGCCGTGAGGAGCGCCGTGCTAGTGAACGGACTGGAAGACTGTGTACGTGTATCAGAGGAGTTGTACGTAATTGTGAGTGTAGAGTGGATCTGTGACAGACGAACTGGTGAATTGTAATTGTGTGCGCTATGTAATTCTGTGTATTCGGCAAGTGTTCCAACTGCAGTTCGATGGAAATAAAGGACATTTTGAGTTTGTCCAATTGTACTTTTAATTTCACGAACCCACAAAGTCAAAATACTCTTTATTTAAGTTAAAAGACGCGTTGTACACCCCTTACATCAGAAAAATGACGTAACATACACAATTGCAGTCTCTAAGGTCATCTCGTTCTCCGTTGCACGTAAACGTAGATCTGTTGAGTAAGGTGCATGGTCAAGCACTTCAAACCGCAATTCGTGGATTTTCGCCATTGCAACTGCTGAGGAGTGAGACGGTTTGTTGTCTCGGTGAAACAGGATTTTCTTTTTCTGCAAATGTGACCGTTTTTTCGCAAGTTCTGCCTTCAGCTTGTCAAGTAATGATGCGTAGAATGCTCCTGTAATGGTTTTTTACTTTTCGAAGATAATCAAGTAAAATAACTCCATAATTATTCCTGAAAACAGTCACCATAACTTTTCCTGCCGAGAAAAAGTTTTTGTCTTTTATATGAGCCGGTTGCCCTTTTGCAGTCCATTGTTTAGACTGTACTTTTGTTTCGGGCGTATAAAAGTGTATCCGAGTTTCATCTACAGTAATTAATTGGCGCCAAAACTCGGATTTATTGCGCCTAAACTTCGCCAAAAGTGCGTTGGAAATGTTCATTCGAACACGTTTTTGGTGTAACGTGAGCAAACGCGGCATCCAACACTTTGACAGCTTTCTCATGTCTAAATGTTGATTTAATATGTGACAAACACGTACTTTTGACCTGTTCTTAGCCTCTACTATCTCTCTCACTGTAATTCGGTGGTCGTCTAGCATCATTTGGTGAACTTCGGAGTTGCAGTTCTTGGACGTACCGAACGTTCATCGTCTGCAAACTCTTACGGCCACGTTTAAATTCAGCTGCCCAACATTTCTCTGTGCCAAATGATGGTGCAAAGTCCCCCATACGAAGAATCCAACGCAACTTTGATTTGGGTAGGTGTATTGCCTTTCAGAGACAAATTATTAATGACAGCTCGATACTCGATTTTGTCCGTTTTCATAAAAACACTCATATTAACTCACTTAAAACAACTGTTACATAACAACTGGGCGTCCAAAATTACTGAAATTCTGGTGAGTAACTGTCATCAGATGAAGAAAAAAATTTACTAGCTTTTATTTGCGAGTGCTGACATCTTCATGTTGAAGTTGGAAACTTTTCAGACCACCCTCGTAAATAGTCTTACATAACACTTAGGTGTAGTTTTGGAGCAAACATACATCTTATATGAACGAAGAGTAAGGTATGAAACAGTTATTTTAGATATTTTATGTTGTTTGAGAGAAATAGGTGAAGTAATTGTAATGTTTTAATGAATGGATAAAATGTAAGGTAGGTTATGTGTAACCATGGCAACCTCAAATGAGAGGAAGTTGTTAAAAGGTTTTAAGAATCTTTTTTTCTGCTTAAGAACGTCATAGAAGAAAGACGGACATTTGTGTCTCTCCGAGGTTGTGCAGAATTATTTTGAGTGTGCATTTAAGATGCACAAATAGCGTGTGTGTAAGAAAGAAACAGTTTTGGCTTCACTTTACGTCAGATCATTGAAGTGTACAGATGTGTCATCTGTAGTGCCGATCTGCAACTTCGCAGAATCTTAATCTGCTAGGATTCAGTATTGAGTATTTTATAAAAGGATATAATCTACAGATTTTAACATTGTGATGGGATATAATAATGGTTTAAGTAGAATAAATTCCAATATTTTGAAGAAGAGAAAATTTGTTGTGTTCTACAAATTATTCTCGCTGTGACACTACGGCCAGAGAGGGAGGGAGGGAGGGAGAGAGACAGAGACAGAGAGATTAAATTAAATGCGAGGATCTACTCCCATTAGTCCTGGCACCGTAGGACATGAACCCGGGCCTCTCGGGTATATTTACCGTAGGACAGTACCTATTTTATAAACTGCCCCCCCCCCCCGCCTGCACACGGCAGACAGGACGGAAGTGGATACGCCACTTACGCGCCGGTCCTTGATGAACCAGCTACCAAATAACCTTGGTAGGGCCGCCAGTGTCTAGCTAACCAGCTATTAGCTCTGCAGGCTAGCACCCGGGACTTATGAGGCAACCCTCTACCCCCTCCGGGCGACCGGTAGCCTGGCCAGAGGTACCCAATTGCCCGTGGGTAGCGGGAACACACTGCCCCCTCGAGTCCAACCCAATCCGAACAGCTCCCATTCTGGAGGGGCTCGGTATATTCGGCCCGAGGTTCCTCTAGTAACGTCAGAAGTACCACGAGTGCTAAGGGTCCGCAGCGCCCGCACTTTGGCAGCTGAACGGGACGCATCCCTTCCCCTACGGGAGAGACAGAGAGAGAGAGATAGAGAGAGAGAGAGAGAGAGAGAGAGAGAGAGAGAGAGAGAGAGAGAGAGAGAGAGAGAGAGAGAGAGAGAGAGAGAGAGAGAGAGAGAGAGAGAGAGAGAGAGAGAGAGAGAGAGAGAGAGAGAGAGAGAGAGAGAGAGAGAGGACGCGCTGCTCCAGAGCGCCGAGGCATACTTCAAGATCGACACAGAAGGAGAGAATAGTTGATCATCATTCTATTCCTCGCATGCTTTGCAATTTACTGTTTCAGTTATATTAGAATGTTCAGGGTGTATTCCTAACCCCTACCAAGTGAATGCTGTTTTCCATATACACTATTTTAATTAAAATATTCAGAAGCATTTTTGAGAAATTCAAATTAAAGAAAGAAATTCACATAAAGGAAATTAGAATAGAGAACTTTTCACGTATCCTTGGAGGATGAAGAATTTAAATATGGATTTTTAAATATCCTTTCGTTTTTGGGTTATGCTGTTCATAAAGAGATACGCGTGTACACGTATACAAGCAAACCCTTTTCTATTTTCCCCCCAAGATTCACAAAATATATATTTCAGATATGGAATTAAGGATGTGAAACAACATTTGCTTTATTTTAAGTACGCAGTGACATGTTATGTTCCATCGCCTTTATTGAATGTAGCATACGATAAACACAGGGTTGGGGTCCGTAAGGCCGCCTCAAGGAGATTGGCAGCGGAGTTTGACTATCCTCATTTTCACGGGCACTGAACACCCGATACACACACCACGAGGGTTGCATGCTAACCCTTCTTCTCAAGATGTGAAATGGCGACGTCATTACAACACAAACTCATCAGTCACCGTCATGTAACCTAGTGCAACACAGGCCTAAGTACACCCTCACACTCCGATACCAGTATTTTGTTAAAAACTGAGCATACAGGCTTTCTAAGTTAAAACATCTGACACGCTGCTACCACAGGACCTTTTTTCTACCTACTCTTGTACAAACTGTTGTTGTGTATATGGTATGAAAAAGATTTGGAAAGGATTCTAATTATTGGAATTTTACATTTCATTTCCTGCACTGCAAGTTTGAGTACGTCTGTGTGAACCACTTGGTTTACAATGATAGATGAAGAGGTACAGTCATTGAACTGATGGGTACTTCCTGCTTTGTCAAAAGGACAAAGGAAGATTTTAGGCAACTCACTCTTAATTATGCAAACACGGAATTAGGAAGTACCAAGCTAAGGACCAAGCAGGAAGTAGGAACCACCAAAATGACCCCATGGCCATGATAAACGCTGACATATCAATTGGCGGCCATTTTGGTGGGATTCCTATTTAAATGATAGAAGTCAGTGGGCGAGAGAGATTAATACAAAGTCTTACCACAAAGTCTATGGACGAAGTCAGGTCTGACCACAAACGTCTGTTGGTCTACGTTCAAGTCGAAACAGTGGAGGAAGAGGATCAAAACTAAACTGCATCCTTCATATAGCGATTAGTTCAAACACCTACGCAACCCTGAATCAAAGGTACAGTTCACTATGTCATAATTTAATGGGAGGTTAATACAAGAGAAATAGAGGCAGTAAGGAGATTTGATTATTTGGGTATAAGGCTGAGTTCAGATGTTAGCTGGAAAGATCAAAAAAGATGTCTGTGGCAAAAGGAAAAATGGCCATGAGAGTGATAAGATCATGCTACAGTAAACTGCCAGATATAAATGTCAAACGGTTGCAAAGGATTTATGCGGCAGTAGTAGAAAGTAGAATGTTAAATGGATCAGAGGTATGGGGAATAGATGAGGCTTGGAGAGACACTGATAGAGTGCATAGATCCTTTAGTAAATATATATTGGGATTATCGACAGCATTGCCTAATACGGCAGCACAATTGGAACTGGGCAGGCTTTCTATTAAAATTAAAATCTTGTCAAGGGCAATGAAATATATATATAGAATCACTAACTTGGAAGATGGCAATATAATTAAAGAATGTTTTCATATTCAAAAGAGAAGTAACTGGGGTGGGTCTTGGGCACATAAAAAGTATGACTTGTTGAAGCAGACTTCTTGAATAAATGCAGAGTATGGGTATAGAGGCTTCTGGAAAGAAGTTAAGATTAGAGGAAATTGACAGACAAGATATTTTTTGCCAATATAAGTGACAAAAGCTCACTGAGGTTATATAGAGAAATAAAAACAACCTGGGGGAGGGAAGAATATATAGATATATGTAGTAAGTTAGGGCGAGAAGGTTTTGCTTGGACGAGAACAGGAGTGAGAAACTAGAAAGGTATAGGTCAAGAGAGGGAGCTAGATAAATGTCCATTGTGTGGAGAAGAGAATACAGACTTCCATTGTATATTATATTGTAGTCAAACAAAGATATTGAGAGAGCAGGTCTGGCTACGTAAATGGGACAGTTTGGGGGGTGAAGTAGTAATTAGAAAAATGTTGTCAGTAAAAGGAGAAAAGAACAGGAGAAATATGGGGAATTATTTAGGGAAAGTTAAAGAGAGATGGCTAAGAACAATTAAGAGAAAAATGTAGAGTGGGACAGGTGAAATGACAGAAAGTGTAAAAAGGAGCAGAGGGCCTCCAATACACAAAAACCTAGAGTTAGGTGTATGGGGGCTGAATTACTATTCAATGATGGGCAATATGAGAACATGATAGGATTTTCAGGATTTAGGAATATATGGCATATTTCAGTTTGGATTTTATAATTGTTATCTTGATTTTGTATTTCCATTTGTTGATGTAAAAGGAAATAAATTACTATTACAATTAAATGTCATAATTTATATACTATTTCAATTGCACCCCTGAGCCCTTCCAGATGAGGGAGTGCATTGTTCTGCTCTACGAAATTTTAGAATATATTTGTTGACGTGGTTTTTCACTGGGTGTTATCTTTAACCCTCCTCATGTCCCTACGCCTTACCAGTTAGTTCTACCATTTTTCCCCAATTATTACAGTAACTATGTTCCTAGTTGTGGATTACGATTGTAAGTTTATCCCCCTTACAACCCTGGTTGCAACGATATTATTACACACACTTATGGTTCTATCTACTTCATTTTAACTGAGATAAATTACTTTGTAGAGTGCAAGTAGGATGGAACCTATTGTACCTATACCCCAAGTGGGGAATCGCTGGGAGAAGGTATCAGATGAGAGACGACTGAGCGTGGTCATCCCAAGGAGCCAAGAGAGTGCAGAGGGAAACATACATTCACTATCCCAGGTGAAAGCTCCCAATAGATCAGTACAGCTGACATCCTACCCAAATGATCAACCAGACCAGTCCGGAGTACATCCTACCACAGGAGGAAGTGTTTACCAAGACCATATCATCCTCCCATGCACCACTGAGACTCCCGCCGACACTTCTACCCCGAAAGAGACTCCAGATTAGACATGATGTGAAATGATAATGGAGATGAAATGGATTATTAGAGATCTCCTTAAATTGTCACGTGATGGCCTAAAATGAAGTAAATGATAAAAATAGCATGCCATGTATCACTACAAACCCTAAGCTACCAAAAATGCCAAAAAAGAAACTTCCAACATTTTCGGCGAATTTTCAGTGTAGCCTTGCCTTAAGTATCAAAAACAGTCCTAGAGTTCTATGCACTATACAGTGCTACCATCTCTGTCACGCATGCAGAAAGAGTCTACGTATATTTTTTTAAAAAAAGAACTGGAAGTTCCTATCTGGTCCCATTCCTGAAAAAATAGGTGTTATATCTTAGACGTACCTAGTATTATGTGATTTTAAAACAAAAATTTCAGAATGACCACCCAAGAATCAAAGAAATACAGAGTGAATTTTCTGAAGTATTGTCACCTAATGATCGGAAGGCCCGACCAGCTAGCAGCCGGGTAGGCGACAGGAGGCATTCAGACCACGCCTACCCATTTATCTTGTAGCGCTAACGACGGGGATGGTTGGAAAAACATCACTAGTCATCTCTTTCCCCCCTCCTTGACGTCTGGAACGGTCGGGAAGATTCACTGAACCGCGAGACTTCCAGAAACGGCGATCTTCCCTATATAAGGCCTGCAGTGGTCGAGTCAGTTCAGTTCTTGGCGAGCAGCCGTGAGGAGCGCTGTGCTAGTGAACGGACTGGAAGACCGTGTACGTGCATCCGAGGAGTTTTACATAATTGCGAGTGCGGAGTGGACCTGTCACAGACGAACTGGTGAATTGTAATTGTGTGCGCTACGTAATTCTATATAATCGGAAAGGGTTCCAAATATAATTCGGTGGAAATAAAGAACATTTTGAGTTTGTGCAATTGGAGTTTTAATTTCACGAACCCACAAAGTCAAAGTATCGTATTATGTTGATACCACGCAGCTATCCAAGACACGTCCCTAATAATAAATGATTTAAATGTATTTAAGGACAATAACATTGATTTTGTTCAGTCATTTTAACTTTGGAATCGTACAATTTATAATTAGTGTGAGTAACAGGATTGACCATAAAATCCAGCGTGTTCTATGAACAAATACAATGTTTCCAGTTCGAATTTAGATAGTAAATAGTGCTGTCTATTTGTTTTTAAAAATTATTACCTAAAATCATAATTTGTAATCGTTTTTACACTGCTTTGTGCCGCTGCAAACAATGTCCGGGATGTAGTGTGTGTATGAAATAATGTCATTAACATTGTGTTTGGTTGTCTAGCACAAAAAGTTGTATTGACTCAACACACAAATTAATTGGAACATTTCGTGAGGGACGTATGCCAAACAGTGCCTTCAGCTGGTTTGTCTATTACAATGGATTTGTTATTGTCATTAGACTACAAGCAAAAGTAGCCACGAGACTTTTTAAAAACTACTAACATTGATATTACACAAATAAAAATATTTGTAGCAGAGTCTCCACTTATCTTAAGAAGTTGATAATTCCTTCTTCTTTATAAAGATCGATTTCGAAGGCAGAATGCCTTCTTTCACCCTTTCTTGATGATATTTTTATGAGTTTTTTTTCGAAATTCAAGTATCTAAAGCTTTTTCTTTGATTTTTAAAACATGGTATAGATATATTGATGATATTTTTGCCATTTTTCCTGAAAAACAAATTAATGATGCTTTAAATGACTAAATTTACAAAAAGAAAAAAAAAAAACAGAATTTACATTAGAAACTGAAATTAATAGATTTCTTCCTTTTCTAGATTTGAAAATTATAAGAAATAATAACAAATTAGATTTTTGTATTTATAGAAAATCTACACATATTGATAAGTACATAAAAATAAAAGTTTTAATACTTTATAACACAACTTTGCTGTTTTTAATAATTTGATTTCTAGATTAATATATATATACCCATGAATAAAGAAGAATTTAATAAATAACATAAACATATTATTAATATTGCTTTAATTAATGGTTTTAATAATGATTTTATACAAAATAAGATTGAAAATTTTAAATATCATAAAACTATTAATGCTATTTCTACTCTTAAAAATAAAAGATGATTATAATTTTAAAAAATTTACTTACCATCCTTGGTTAAATAAACTTTTTCACATTTGTTTAAAGAAGTTGGTATAACTTTAGTTCCTCAAAATAAATATAGTATTAAAATTTATTACAATTTTCTAAAAAAGATAAAATTCCTAATAATAAAAAAGCTGGCATTTATCAATTTAATTGTTTGGATTGTGATAAGGTTTATATTGGAAACCAGAAAGAAAGAACATTTTCGTAACATTAAATATAAACAAATTGATAAGTCGGCCGTAGCAGATCATTTTTGGTTATTTAACCATGAAATAAATCCCGAAGTTAAATTAATAAAACAATTAAATGGTCCTGTAGAGTTAATAGTGTGGCAGAAAATATTTATTTTAAAAAATAAACATCACGTAATGAATTTTGACATACCGGCAATTGATTCTGTTTGTAGGTTTGTTTCGTATTCAGATGTTGGAAACATTAAAACATAATACATAATAAAAGAAAATTACATGGTAACCGAGGTTTCCTTAAAAACGGAGTTTGCCTTCGAAATCCATCTTTATAAAGAAGAAGGAATTATCAACTTAAGTTAAGTGGAGACTCTGTTACAAATATTTTTACTTGTGTAATATTTGTTGCTTCACTGTGGCTAGCTTCATTTTCTGTGTGATTACTATTATTACAATAGTTTTTTTCTTTTTTCTAATATTAGTTCCTAGTGCTAATCTAGCAAAATTTGACCTTGTGGTCCTTGGCTTTGCCCCCCGAAAGGTGCATGCACATCGCCTGTGGTGGAGAACACCCGTCCAACTTTAAAGATTGCCTACCCTTCGTCGAGGAAACAGCGATTCAGGAGATCCGGGTGAAAGAGAAGGTGTACTTCTCAGAAGCCCGGAAACTTGTACGTATATATGTACTTTTATATCTTGACAGATGGAGAGCGATGCGCAGTGGTATCTGGACGAGCCCACCTCAGAACGGTTGCAACTGGAGTGGAGGACAGATCAGTTGCGAGCAAGGAAGCAAGTGCAGAGCTACTGACTAATACTGCAGCTTGTTTCAAAATGTGCGTGTCTTCTAGTTCAAAAAGAACATTTAGAAAAGACGCATCCCTGCAGCACATTAGAAAATAAAGTGCTACATTTAAAAATACTAGAAGTAATAACCAATGTCTATAGATTTTTAAAAAAGTAACAATGGTCTGGGTCAGCTATAAAAATCTGGGCAAGGGTATCTGAGGCAACAGTTGTGTCTGAAAGCAGTTTAGGAGAGTTTTTAAGGAAAGAAAAGTCATTGGTGCTAGTGCAACAACGTCCTTCTCTATGCCCAGTAAACAAAGTATAAGAACATGCATAAAATCTAATTTGGATGTTTTAATTCAGAAGTAGTTAGGCGAACTAGGAATAATTTTTAAAACACAGAAAAACAAAGACCAGCTCTGAAGAAAGTGCTTATGAAGCTTAAAATTCTACTGACTTCCAAGGCAGTGTCTGAACATTAAGAACAGTTCTTTTGAAATTAGGATATATATGCAAAAAAAAACTAACGTGACAGACAAATTTAATCGAACATCGTACCTTACGCGCAAAAAGGCGAAATATTCAGAGATATCGCAGTAAAGTTTATATAGTTAATATGAATGAAACTTATACTACTACAGCACATACTGGACCATATGCCTGGAGTGAAATGCGTTACAGAGACTCTGCAGCGATATTGAAAGGCCGACAGTTGTTTATCATGCCTGCTGGAGGAGAACAGGGTTTTGTTCCAAATGTCTATGTACTATTTAGGATCTAACAAAAGCCTGGAGATTACTACCATAGCAAGAATTACAACTTAGTTTATAAGAGCTGCAAAACTGGCTTCGAGAGTGAGATTTGTTTTTAGACACCTTATCCACCGCCCTCCTCTCTCGTAATCTTACGTGTGTGACGCATTGTGGCGATAGTTGCACTATCCCCACCACAGTTGCTACTCATCCCTACCGCGCAGGATTCCTGTCAAGATAAAATAATACATCTGTACTCTCATACCATCTCTCCCGCGGTCAGCTACTTACAGCGCAGTAGCAGCTAGGCCGGCGGCGAGGAAGGAGTTACCTGACATTCATCTTTCAGGATAAGGGAAATCCTCCAACGTTAAGTCATATTGGACGATGAATGAAATGATGTTCAAATGAGTACAGGGTACATAGAGCTTAGAGTTACCAGACATTCATCTTTCAGGATAAGAGAAAACCTCCAACGTTAAGTCATATCGGACGATGAATGAAATGACGTTCAAATGAGTACAGGGTACATAGAGCTTAGAGTTACCAGACATTCATCTTTCAGGATAAGGGAAAACCTCCAACGTTAAGTCATATCGGACGATGAATGAAATGACGTTCAAATTAGTACAGGGTACATAGAGCTTAGAGTTACCAGACATTCATCTTTCAGGATAAGAAAAAACCTCCAACGTTAAGTCATATCGGACGATGAATGAAATGATGTTCAAATGAGTACAGGGTACATAGAGCTTAGAGTTACCAGACATTCATATTTCAGGATAAGAGAAAACCTCCAACGTTAAGTCATATCGGACGATGAATGAAATGATGTTCAAATGAGTACAGGGTACATAGAGCTTAGAGTTATCAGACATTCATCTTTCAGGATAAGGGAAAACCTCCAACGTTAAGTCATATCGGACGATGAATGAAATGATGTTCAAATGAGTACAAGGTACATAGAGCTTAGAGTTACCAGACATTCATATTTCAGGATATGGGAAAACGAGATAACTGAACCTGACTGAGATTTGAACTGACATTCTCTTGAACGTGAGGCAGACACGCTACCAGCTACACTACAGAGGTGGGCAGACATGATATGCCACCTTTATGCAAGCCAGTATACGTTGAATGTAGCGGAAACAGAAGCGTCAGCCAATCGTGTTACCGTATTAAGGGTAAGTAAAATAAAGTGGGGTACTCGTTGCTGGTGCTAGGGGCAACATAAACTGTTGAGCAATTTTCATAACGAGTTCTGGATGAAGCAGGGTTGGCGAGGGGCATCAGACCTTCCGGGACGTAGACATCAAAGTTTAACCGGAACTCGCTTGCTTGCCCATCAACAGGGCCATGAATTATAAAGTCAGGACCAGAAACTTCCGTGTACCATCGACCCAAGATCATTGCCTACAACCTGATATTAAATATGCACGAGGACCAGCAAAAGAATGGACTGGACAAGCACACATTATTCCGGGTCGGCTTTCTTCTTTTAACTATTTAAGCTTACAGTTGAATGTGGCCCTTGACTACAGACAGGTACTACTACACTCACTCACTGCCTTCTTTTATTACCTTCTCTACCACAGGAAGTCGAGAAACAATTGAATCCGTGTTTCCGAAAGGCCCTATATCGAGTTGGTTTGTTTTGAGGAAACTGAATAGAAAAGTTATGTTTTTGTTTTTGGAGAGGCTTTATCGTTTATTTTCGATTGTCGTTTTAGACATCGATAACAGCTAGCGTTGTGGCAGATTTCGTTTACATACACTGACTCCCATAAATAATCGGACAGACTTTTTATTTCACTATGAAGTGCTCTATAATGCAGGATATATTATGTGTATCAATCTCAGGGTACTTATTGTGTTTAGCAAAAATCATTTGGTATGAATATCCATTTTAGAGTTTGAAAATGTGGCTAAAGTAAGAGCTTCCCCATTCAACCTTGTTTACATCATGAGTTTACGACACAAAAATAATCGGACAGCTCAAAAGAAATGCAATACAGACGAGTAAGTGACGTCTGTCAGTAGACAAAACAACATCGTAGAAGTACGTCAACTGTACACCAAGAAGAAGGCAAGAGGTATGGGGCCCAGAGGTAAGCAGAGTACCTTTGAAGAGAGACGTTAGTGATCTATCACTATGAAAAGAACAAAACATACCGGAAAATAGCAGAAATTGTGAATGTTATCAGAAGTACAGTTAGTGACATAATTCACCGGTATAAGTATGAAGACAGAATCGAATCTCGAGCAAAGCCAGGGCGACCAAAACTTCTTACCGATTAGCAAGAGTCTTATCATGCGGAAGGTAAAACGGAATCCGCGTATAAGTGCTCCGGTGATTTGTGCTGAGATTCAGAAAGAACTGTGACCGACAATTAGCCCTGAAATGGTCAAAATGGCCATGCAAAAACAAGATTTTAATGGTCACGTAGCCAGAGAAAAGCCATACACTTCCAGCAAGAATAAAAGGAAACGATTACAATTTGACAAAGATTTTGTTAACAATACAACGTATTGTGTAATGAAAGCAAATACAACCTTGCTGGTTCCAATGACAAGGTGGTTGTGTGGAGGAAACCAAACACGGAGCATAGTCAAACACGACGGAGGGAATTTGAGGCTGTATTTCCTCTACGGGAGTAGGAAAGTTGCTGTTCATAGACACAATCACAAACAAGGAAGTCTATGTCAGTCTATTACAGCAAAATTTAAAAAAGTGCAGGAATGATGGGTATTATGAACAGCTTCTTATTTTATCAGGATAATGATCCGAAGCATACGTCCCACATTGGGCAGCTATGGTTACTTTACAACTGTCCTCATGTACTGCATCCACCCCCTCAGTCCCCAGAACTTAATCTCATAAAAGTACAGTCCGGCCGCTCTATCTCCGGCTCTGACAGTTCTCGAGAGGGGGAAGCGCGTTGTTGCCAGTTCTTTAGCGGGAATTTCAAGCAGAGGAACATCTGTATTTTAAATATGTCACGCATTTGCAGATCGTAACTTCGTAAATGTACGTGGACATCGTGTATATACATGATCCCAGAATAGTTGCATATGCTGACAATATACCATTTACTGGAAAAGAAATAACAAAATGCTACTTCGCACGAGTGGGAAATTCCTTTCTCATATAATATTGATATACATGTCGCCTTATAGCATCCTTTTGAAAAACATCAAGTGAAGATTTAAGGCTGTCTCGTTGCCTTTGCTTTCCCGGTGTACGCAGAACTGCAGACGGCGAACTTAAATCAGCTGGCACTTTTCCTTGGTCACATTCTTCCCACCTTCAATGCATCACAAACTCTCTCCAGTACCTTGCTAACAGGTAGTAGAGGTCCACCACTGTCCCGCTCCTTCTTGAAGTACTCACGTAGGCTGAATATAAATTCACGGCTTTGGCTATTATAAGAGCCGATTTTTTTCTTGAATTCTGACGAACCAATAGCCATATTAGTATAATAGCGATAATAATAGTACTTACAGACGCTACAAATCGGAATTCACGCACTCACAAAAACTTAAACAAACCACCAGCGCGGGATCCAAAAGCAACTAAAAGCCACGTGGTCCACACAAAATTGCAGCAGCAACACGGTGCTGGGTTTGCAAGCCATGCCTAGCAGCGACAACGCTGATTGGGTGGGGTGGGTAGGGGGATTCTGGGTCTACTTACACCCAAGGCTGCTTTAGGGCTTATTTCGCCCTCTTCAGCCAGAAATTTTTATTTGTTTGGGAGAGGCAGATGGCTTTTTTATTTTATTTATTTTTTTAATTCCGTTCATATCCGGATATTCTGTCTTTTGTGTTTTGCGTGGTGATGGGCCATAATGTGATTGCAGCGTAGGTAAGTGTTGGTCTAATTATGGTTTTGTAGATCTGTGTTAGGGTGCTTGGGGCTAGTCCTTCCTTTCCTATTTTCGCCAAGAGCCTTAGGCATGATGTTGCTGCTTTCGCCTCTTGAAGTTTGTTTTGATAATGCGTACAGGTTGATAGCTTTTCGGTTAATGTCACTCCAAGGTATTTAACTTTCCTCTGGGTCGGTATGTCGTGGTTGTTGTAGGAAATGGTGGAAGCTCTGTAGGTTTCTTTGGCTTGTATACGGAAAATTATGTATTGGGTTTTTGCCGGGTTTATGGTTATTCTCCACTTGTTCGCCCATTTGTTGAAGATTGCGAGCTGTTTCTCAAGTCGTGATTTGCTGCTCCGTAGTTTTGGTGCTGAGCACCAGTATGCGGTGTCATCCGCGTACTGTGCCAGTTGGATTGTTGGGTGGATCGGTTGGGGAGTGCCAGAAGTGTATATTATATACAGTATGCCGGATATGGCGCTACCCTGAGGAGTTCCTGCCTCAAGTTGGATGGGTGCTGATAGTTGTCCATTTATCTTTATCCGGGCTGTTCTGTGGGATAGAAAATTTGAAGTCCATCTCTTCAGCTTTTCAGGTAGTTCTAGGTTTGCCATTTTGTGCAGCAATCCACGTGTCCAGCATCGATCGAAGGCTCCTTGGATGTCCAGGAATGTGGCTGCAGTTGTGAAGCCTCTATTTGTTTTTTCCTTGATTTCTGAGATGACTTTAAGGAGCTGACCTTCGATTGTTATGGTTGAGCGAAATCCGGCTTGTGTCTCAGGTATTATTTTGCGTTGCTCCAGGTGATTGGCGCTGATTGGCGCTAGCAGACAATTTTAACTTCCCAACCATGACACCGGATGTACAGACTCCCAGTATCACCAACAGAAGCGGTTGGTGTGCGTGAAAGGTGTGAACGAAATATTCGAATAGAGTGATGTTGTAAAGAGTATCTGGCATGATAATGAAATTACAAGTTGTATTTCAATGTTTTGAAGCTAATATAGTCCTATACTCTCATTATAAAGATAATTCTGACGATATGTTTTCAATTACTCATTATTATATGTTGGTACTATTAACCTTCCCCCTCCACCTCCTGCAGCCACTAAACGTCAGAGCCGGAGATAGAGCGGCCGCACTGTAGTATGGGATAAACTGGAGGAGACCGTGCGGAAGACCCCATCACCTCCAAGCAGCACTTGAAGGAGAGGTTCCAAGAGGAATGGAGTAAACTTCTACAGCCTTTCCGAAAAACCTGGTACACAGCGTGCCAAATAGATTGCGAGAAGTAGTTAAAAGAACAGGGACAGCCACAAAGTACTAAGTAATATTTTGTATCCCACTCAAGTTATGTCCGATTACTTTTGAGGGCCAAAAGATGCCATATTTCCGGTTAATTCTTAAAAAAAACTCGCATTATATAATTTGTATGTGAAATAACATTTATTTTCTTACAAGAACGAAACAAGCAACGGTCGATCATTATTAATTTCAAAAAAAAATAGCACATCAAATGTTGATTTTCACTTTCAGACCTTAGTACTTTGCTTTGTTAGATCATTTATGGGAGTCTCTGTATATTGTGTCTATCTTCTGATAAAAACTGAATATTTGTCATGGACGTGAGAAATAACACATTTAAAGTTTTGAAAATTTTCAATAAATCTGTTTAATCAACATAAAACTTAGGGTAATGTGTAAGACATAAGTAACTAATGTAAACACACTAACTGGTTACAACATATAATTTATATCAATATTTATGAAAATTATTTTACACTATCTGTATTTAGACCAAAATTGAAAAATTTAATACCACAGCCGGGATTTAAACCACAGATATCCCAGTCTCCATCCAGTTGCTCTGAACTATTCAGTAACTATAGCAACATGCCAGCATGACATTAAATTCTCCAAATGACTCGTATTTCCCAGTAAATCTCTAGGAGATCTCACATACGAAGGTCGGCTGAAAAGCGCCTTAATATTTTACTTTATTTCTTAACATAATGTCCAGAAAGGCTAATATATTTGTCATATTGGTGTTCAAATTTAAATAAACCATCTTTGTAGCTGGTCACGGAAACCAACACTCCGGCTGGGGGATGCCGAGATGCTGACCACATCTCCTCCCTGTATCGGTTGGATGATCGTCCACCTTTGCCGTGCGTAAGTGAGCGTGAGGCCGGCAGTCGGGTTGGTAGGCTTTCACCTTCTAAGGGCTGTCGCGCCATGGGTAATATAAATCTTTGTATTGCATGGTCCTCGAAATAGCTGTTTACCTCATCAAGGGCCTCCTCGCTGCTGCGAAATATTCGTCCTCCAAGGCAAATGTTGAGGTTTGGACCAGGTGATAGTCACTGGGTGCTAGATCTGGTATATAGGGTGAATGTTCAGCCAATTCGAACCTTAATTCGAACATATTTTCCATTGCAATAACTGAACAATGGGCCGAAGCACTGTCGTGAAGAAATAATTTTCTTTGCCAAATTAGGTCTTTTGCTTTTCGTCTCCTCACTCAAAAGTTGTAGTAGGCTTGTGTAGTAGTCACCAGTGATACCTTTATCCTTTCCAAGTAATTAATAAAAATAATTCCTTGTACATGCCAGAAAGCACTCGTTATAGCCTTGCTAGCACTCAAAATTTACTTTGATTATTTGGAGTTGGTTCACCTGGCACAATCCACTGTTTTGACTGTGATTTACTTTCTACAGTGTAGTGATGTATCCATTGTAATAAGTCGTCACAAAAATTTACTGGAATTTTTATGGTAGAGCTCCAAATTCTTAACAGAATAAATTTTTCTTTGCAACTTTTGATCAGCTGTCAACAAACGCGGCACAGCCCTTCTCAAAGGCCAAAACGTTAACTAAAATATTACCTGTATGTTATTCTGATATATTTATAGCCTCTTCTATCTCAAATAACTGATAATAAAACATTAAGAGCTTTAATGAGAGGTCCGAAGCTACTACGAGGCATATTTTTTAAGTCAGTACCGTTTTGCGATTCCGCCGCCGCAGCACTAAGGTCGGCGTTCCGGGCATGCGCGCTGGTTACCTACATCTCTTATCTACGCACTGACGCCATTACAGTCTGATTCTTCATTGCATTGTTTTCATTCTGGCTCTACCCTTTCATAGTGTGTCCTACACACGGCTTGTGTGTAAGAACAATTAGTTTCCATTAATTGTACCTAATAGTGGTCCGAAGTACCACTAAGGTATTAAAATCTGGGTTGAAAGGTTAATTTTTGTTCATTCTGAGACTTGAAGACTGGAGGACTGCAAAAAAAAAAAAGAAATATCATTAAAAATACTCACATCCTTTATTTGTAATCACAGTAATGTGAGGTTATGTTGAGATGTTACAGATTTTCAAAAAAAAAGTCACTTAATACATTTGCAACAGTGGGGTTACAGGTACTGTTCAATACTTTTTTACTCACCCCGTGTATGAAAACCAACCTTGGCTCTCAGGTAATAGTTCTGTTAGAGAAAATTATGTCATTCCAGGTAACCAATTTATTATTGTTTGCTTTTAATTTCATTCTACTGCTTTCTCCAAACTTATACCAAACACTCCATCACTGTAACATCTTAAATACTTGAAGTCAAGAGTGGCCACTTCATCCATGTTTCATACTAATCATAACTGCGGAGCGACTTAAAGATCACACTGTGAGTAAATCTGCCAGCTATACAGGAAGTGTTCTCGGTGTAAATCTTTACACCAGAGGAGGGTAATTCAATGAGTTTCTTTTTCTTTCCCCTCTGAGGGAATTTAATTCCTCGCCGCTGACAGTTTTGAAAGGAACCGTCACACGAAAGAAGTAAGGGGAAGTATTGTGAAATTAAGTTAAATGAACGGTGCAAATGTGTGACTAAGTTTTTGTTCTTTGGGCGCTGGTGTATACCGATTATGAATATTAAAATTTGGTCTCCCACCCTCCGCCCTGTTTGCAAGGGGGGACCTCTTTAAACGGAGGTGAATAGCGCCCCTTTACCGGTAATTTCAGTCTACCTTCATTTCGGAGCGACCCGCCCTACCTTCCCACGTCTCTCACCCCTTGGGTAGTGGTTTACATTCATAATGCCTCCTCCTCCTCCTCCTTCAAGGTTACAGCTACTAAAATGTTTAACCTCCAAATATCAACACTGCGTCTCGCAATATTGTTTTTGCAACCCTTTACATCACATTAAATTTAACAACACCCTTCCCTATCTTAATCTGAGACCTTTACACGTAGACATCACCACAGATATGTTTCTAGATTTCTCCCGGATTAAATTGGTTGTTCCAAGTAGCTACTTTGAATTAAAAAAACTCTTTTACCCCTCTACTCTGCTATTCACATAAAAAACACACATATAACTTTTGCATACCTCAAAAAATACCCAATTCTGTATGTAGAACAGGTGTTACTCTGCCTGAACTTCAAGACATCCCCAACTCAAATTTCAGTGAGAGCCAGTTATCTCGATAAGGTTTTCGTCAGTACTTCCGTTGTTCTGAAAGATGAATGTCTGGTAACTTTAAGCTCTATGTATCCTGTACTCATTTGAACATCATTTCATTCATCGACCGATATGACTTAACGTTGGAGGTTTACTCTTATCCTGAAAGATGAATGTCTGGTAACTTTAAGCTCTATGTATCCTGCATTCATAACAACATAATTTTATTCATCGTCCGATATGACTTAACGTTGGAGGTTTTCTCTTATCCTGAAAGATGAATGTCTGGTAACTCTAAGCTCTATGTATGCTGTACTCATTTAAACATCATTTCATTCATCGTCCGATATGACTTAACGTTGGAGGTTTTCTCTTATCCTGAAAGATGAATGTCTGGTAACTCTAAGCTCTATGTACCCTGTACTCATTTGAACATCATTTCATTCATCGTCCGATATGACTTAACGTTGGAGGTTTTCTCTTATCCTGAAAGATGAATGTCTGGTAACTCTAAGCTCTATGTACCCTGTACACATTTAAACATCATTTCATTCATCGTCCTATATGACTTAACGTTGGAGGTTTTCTCTTATCCTGAAAGATGAATGTCTGGTAACTCTAAGCTCTATGTATGCTGTACTCATTTGAGCATCATTTCATTCATCGTCCGATATGACTTAACGTTGGAGGTTTTCTCTTATCCTGAAAGATGATTGTCTGGTAACTCTAAGTTCTATGTACCTGTACTCATTTGAACATCATTTCATTCATCGTCCGATAGGACTTAACGTTGGAGGTTTTCTCTTATCCTGAAAGATGAATGTCTGGTAACTCTGGCCGCGCCGTGGCTCAGTGGTTAGACCGCTTGGCTGTCACCAAGGCGGCTCGGTTTCGATCCCAGGCGACAGAAAAGTGAGATTTGTAGTGGCCAACACGGCGTAGGGGCGGGTTTTCTCCGGGATCTCCGGTTTCCCCCGCCATCTCATTCCACCGTTGCTCCATCTCCATCTCATGTGTCATCAGTGTCATCGCCTGTGGTGCCGTATGTAGTAAAAGCGGGAGTTAAACACTACACATTTCATTTTTCTGGTTACTGTAAGCTCAATAGACCCTGGACTTATTTGATTATCGCTTCATTCATGGTCTGATATCACAAATTTGAAGAATGTGATCTAAAAAGTAAAATAAATAAAGCATTCAAATTAATATAATATCTTACTTACAAAATTATACCTCTGAATTTGTTTGCCCATTTTCTAATATAATTTGTTTAGTTTATTTATTATGAGCCGAGTACAATGCTAATCCTGTACTGCTCCAGGGAGATAAATGTTTCTGAAGTCTCTGTGTTGGAAAGACAGCACAGGTGGAATTATATAACAAGCAATATTATGTGTAGAAACCGAGTATCCATTTTGGGCATCTCTGTATACTTTTCTTTTTACTAATAAAATATCGACGGTATAAATAGATAGGCAGTAATTAATTGTTGTGCAATTGTTTTATGTAAGGTCTAAAAGGCAGAGGGTTGAAGGAATAAATCAACAGCCATACAAGAGAGGAGGTTGGCAGGTTGAAGAGAAAATCTGGGCGGCATTAGGAAAGGCTTTCCACGGCACCAGCTCTCCGTGACTAGGGAGACAAACCACCCTCACAACAATTTAAAAAGCAGTTGGAACCACCTGCTACACAGCTCAAATCCGCTGGGATACCTTTAAGTATTTTCTCTTCAAGTGGATCACAAACGTTCCCCACAGTGCCATTTCTACTTTCACCACAAATTCGACACTTCTTCCGCTGACAGAAACATATTCACAACACAACAATCTGTATAACACAACTCAAGTTTCAACAGAACATTAGTAACTTGTATTGCACTTATCGTTTTAAAATGCAATGAATAATTAATGACCCTAACCTCCTTTCTTTCTATATCAAAGAATGGTACAGTATTCTAGTGAGAATTTATAAAGCTCCCCTTATAACTATAATTACGTACAAGCCCAACAATTTTATATCATAATTAACAAATCCCTTAATATTTAAACAAAGAAGGTGCAACATCAGAGGAAGGCCTGACTTACTTAACCTCCCAACAATGTCGGTGTGGGTGATTGTAAGGTCATGGGGCAACAATCGTATATTTATATATTTATGGCATGTACAAAAACTCCATCGGGAAGGAATTCCTACATACCAGCTGCGGTGATATTATCCTGGTAATCGGCAGCTTTGTTAACAGCGTACATAGAGCTTAGAGTTACCAGACATTCATCTTTCAGGATAAGAGAAAACCTCCAACGTTAAGTCATATCGGACGATGAATGAAATAATGTTCAAATGAGTACAGGGTACATAGAGCTTAGAGTTACTAGACATTCATCTTTCAGGATAAGAGAAAACCTCCAACGTTAAGTCATATCGGACGATGAATGAAATAATGTTCAAATGAGTACAGGGTACATAGAGCTTAGAGTTACCAGACATTCATCTTTCAGGATAAGAGAAAACCTCCAACGTTAAGTCATATCGGACGATGAATGAAATAATGTTCAAATGAGTACAGGGTACATAGAGCTTAGAGTTACCAGACATTCATCTTTCAGGATAAGAGAAAACCTCCAACGTTAAGTCATATCAGACGATGAATGAAATAATGTTCAAATGAGTACAGGGTACATAGAGCTTAGAGTTACTAGACATTCATCTTTCAGGATAAGAGAAAACCTCCAACGTTAAGTCATATCGGACGATGAATGAAATGATGTTCAAATGAGTACAGGGTACATAGAGCTTAGAGTTACCAGACATTCATCTTTCAGGATAAGAGAAAACCTCCAACGTTAAGTCATATCGGACGATGAATGAAATGATGTTCAAATGAGTACAGGGTACATAGAGCTTAGAATTACCAGACATTCATCTTTCAGGATAAGAGAAAACCTCCAACGTTAAGTCATATCGGACGATGAATGAAATGATGTTCAAATGAGTACAGGGTACATAGAGCTTAGAGTTACCAGACATTCATCTTTCAGGATAAGAGAAAACCTCCAACGTTAAGTCATATCGGACGATGAATGTAATGGTGTTTAAATGAGTACAGGGTAGAAAGAGTTTAGAGTTACCTGACATTCATCTTTCAGGATAAGGGAAAACCTCCAACGTTAAGTCATATCGGACGGTGAATGTAATGGTGTTTAAATGAGTACAGGGTAGAAAGAGCTTAGAGTTACCTGACATTCATCTTTCAGGATAAGGGAAAACCTCCAACGTTAAGTCATATCGGACGATGAATGAAATGATGTTCAAATGAGTACAGGGTACATAGAGATTAGAGTTACCTGACATTCATCTTTCAGGATAAGGGAAAACTTCCAACGTTAAGTCATATCGGACGATGAATGTAATGGTGTTTAAATGAGTACAGGGTAGAAAGAGCTTAGAGTTACTAGACATTCATCTTTCAGTATAAGAGAAAACCTCCAACGTTAAGTCATATCGGACGATGAATGAAATGATGTTCAAATGAGTACAGGATACATAGAGCTTAGAGTTACCAGACATTCATCTTTCAGTAAAGAGAAAACCTCCAACGTTAAGTCATATCGGACGATGAATGAAATAATGTTCAAATGAGTACAGGGTACATAGAGCTTAGAGTTACCAGACATTCATCTTTCAGGATAAGGGAAGACCTCCAACGTTGTCATATCGGACGATGAATGTAATGGTGTTTAAATGAGTACAGGTACATAAAGCTTACAGTTTATCGATTCAGGTAACACCTTAGCAAGTTTATAGCAATTTTTTATCTTCGACTTCACTTAAACTTCTTCTTAAACGTTGCTGCGTGTATCTGACAAGAGCTGTGTGTTTACGCCTGTTTGTTTCTAAATATGTCTATCTGGCTGGATATACGGTCTGCTCGTGGGACGTCTACCACGGCAGTTTATTATTTTTATTCGCATATCTGTCTCATCCAGGAGCTTGAGACTGGCCCATAATAAACAAGAGGCAATAGAGAGAAGCACGTGATGGAATCTCGCTTACTGCTTTATATCATGCGTAGCTTTATTAATACCCAAAGGGAATGCTGAGCGGCCAATGTTTCAAACGCTTTAGATGAACCGTTCTTTACATATTTGAATATACATACAAGAGGACATACAAAACAGAATCTGTAGGCATATCTCACTATATGTCCGTCTTGAAATTCCGTAACTTTCCTCAAGAAACAAGTGAACAAAGACGATATCATATCAAAAGAATTAAAAAGTTAAAACCCATATTATGAATGAATGAATGATTTAGTGTGCATATTCCAAACTTTTAGAATGTACAACTTTATGCTGCATTTATTTGTGTTTACCCTGTTGCTATTTTGGTTTACATGGCACTCTGGTCTTCTGCTCTGCCAGGTACCTCTTAACATCCATGTCTCCTTGTCACTTATTAGGGTTGTTCAATAAAGATAAAGAATGATCATAATTTTTTACGGTCATAATTTTCCGAACTAAAATTCACTCTTATCCAACCACTGCAATAGAAGTAACATGCGAGGAACAATATGCGGCTTTGAAATTCTGGTTTCGTCTCAACAAATCTTCAGTTGAGGCCTATACAATGTTACAGGAGGCTACGGAGAATCTGTTCTTCCCTACAGCACACCTCGAAGGTGGTTTAAAATGATTAAAGAGGAGAGACAATCAATTTCAAAGGAAGGTGGACTGCTCCAGTTACTGCTCTTACGGAGGAAAACATCAACACTGCTGCTGCCATTGTGAGAGAGGATCGACGAATTACCTTAAGATCACTTTCTGAAATACTGAATATTTTATTGTGTGCCACCCACACGTTGACAGAAACATTACACATGAGATGTGTTTGTGCGTGATGGGTTCCAAGACTGTTGATTCCCGAACAAAAGAACATTCGCATGCAGGTCTGCATGCAGTTAAAGTTGATGTTAGAGGAAGATCCGGAGTTTTTTCTAACGTAATCACTGCTGAAGAAACTTGGCTACATCAATTTGATCAAACGCCTTCGCTTATAAACGGCTGGTGTAGAGAAATGATTAATTTCCATCAGTTAACTAAAATAATAAGAGTTAAATGATGAAGCCTGGGACTCAAGTACTTACGATAGTAAGTCGCCACAAACGGTTTATCTCGGATGCGAGAGCCTCTAGTGGTGTACCAGGGAAACTTATGAGTCGAATGGAGAACTTAATGTCTGGACGGCACTTTGGCCATGGTAGCTCAAAGGTTAAGAGCGACTGGACGGTAACCAGGAGATCCGTGGTTCAAATGACGGCCATGGCATTGAATTTTTCATGTTGATCTACCAAAAACCTTAGCCTATTAACGGCTAGTGTAGAGAAATGATTAATTTCCATCAATTAACTAAAATCACTAATGAATTTTCAAATATCAGCAGTTGATTCTGTTTTTAGGTCTGTATCGTTTTCAGAGTTTGGTAATACTGAAAAAACATAACATGGTAATCGGTATCCTTGAAGACGAGGTGTGTTGACTGACGATGCAAGCAATTTGTTTGTGAAATCAATCTCAATTAATAAGAAAAATTGACTACATTTTTTAAGATAAGTGAAGTTTTTGTTAGAGATAGTTATATTTATGTAATATGCATTATATTTTATATAAATATCTTACATACGTGATTTCTTACTGTGGTTTTTTTTTTTTTTTTTTTTTTTTTTTTTTTTTTTTTTTTTTTTTTTTTTTAGTTTACGTACTCCAACGTTAAGTCATATCGGACGATGAATGAAATGATGTTAAATGAGTACAGGGTAGCTTAGATTTACCAGACACTCATTTTTCAGGATAAGGGAAAACCTCCAACGTTAAGTCATATCGGACGATCAATGAAATGATGTTCAAATAAGTACAGGGTACATAGAGCTTAGAGCTACCAGACATTCTTCTTTGAGGATAACAGAAAACCTCCAACGTTAAGTCATATCGGACGATGAATGAAATGATGTTCAAATAAGTACAGGGTACATAGAGCTTAGAGTTACCAAACACTCATCTTTCAGGATAAGTGAAAACCTTCAGCGTTAAGTCATATCGGACGATGAATGTAATGGTGTTTAAATGAGTACAGGGTACATAGAGCTTAGAGTTACCAGACACTCATCTTTCAGGATAAGGGAAAACCTCCAACGTTAAGTCATATCGGACGATTAATGGAATGATGTTCAAATGAGTACAGGGTACATAGAGCTTAGAGTTACTAGACACTCATCTTTCAGGATAAGGGAAAACCTCCAACGTTAAGTCATATCGGACGATTAATGGAATGATGTTCAAATAAGTACAGGGTACATAGAGCTTAGAGTTACCACACATTCATCTTTCAGGATAAGAGAAAACCTCCAACGTTAAGTCATATCGGACGATGAATAAAACGATGTTCAAAGGAGTACAGGGTACATAGAGCTTAGAGTTATCAGACATTCGTCTTTCAGGATAAGAGAAAACCTCCAACGTTAGGTCATATCGGACGATGAATGAAACGATGTTCAAATGAGTACAGGGTACATAGAGCTTAGATTTACCAGGCATTTATCTTTCAGGATAAGAGAAAACCTCCAACATTGTCATATCGGACGATGAATGAAATGATGTTCAAATGAGTACAGAGTACATAGAGCTTAGAGTTACCAGACATTCATCTTTGAGGATAAGAGAAAACCTCCAACGTTAAGTCATATCGGACGATGAATGAAATGTTGTTCAAATGAGTACAGGGTACATAGAACTTAGCGTTACCAGACATTCATCTTTCAGGATAAGAGAAAACCTCCAACGTTAAGTCATATCGGACGATGAATGAAATGATGTTCAAATGAGTACAGGGTACATAGAGCTTAGAGTTACCAGACGTTCATCTTTGAGGATAAGAGAAACCTCCAACGTTAAGTCATATCGGACTAT
This sequence comes from Mantis religiosa, assembly GCA_030765055.1. Lineage (NCBI taxonomy): Eukaryota > Metazoa > Arthropoda > Insecta > Mantodea > Mantidae > Mantis > Mantis religiosa. Next base: position 8,284,355 of record CM060958.1, read on the forward strand.
GCATGAAATGATGTTCAAATGAGTACAGGGTACATAGAGCTTAGGGTTACCAAACATTCATCTTTCAGGATAAGAGAAAACCTCCAACGTTAAGTCATATCGGACGATGAATGAAATGATGCTCAAATAAGTACAGGTTACATAGAGCTTATAGTTATCAGACATTCATCTTTCAGGATAAGAGAAAACCTCCAACGTTAAGTCATATCGGACGATGAATGAAATGATGTTCTAATGGGTCCAGGGTCCATAGAGCTTAGAGATACCCGACATTCGTCTTTAAGGATAAGGGAAAATTCCAGGAAAAAGCTTATCCAGGTAACTCACCCTGACCGAAGTTTGAACTCGGGACCTCCTGAACGCTAGGGAGACCCGCTATCTACACCACAGTTACTTTTGAAAGAAATATCGAAGACTTTGGAGATAGTTTTATTGTACTCTTTATAGGTACTTGCTTCACTCACCCCATCTCCCGTAACAGGATTCTTTGGGCTAAAGTTTTCCTACTTGTACTGCAAAGCTGTTCCTACTTCAGCACCTTCCGGTATCTTGAGTGCCCCTTTACAAATTCTTAAATTCCAAAAGTCAAGGAAGTGAATGTTAAAGAATGGTCTTTTCTTCTTGTTGTTGTTTCTTTTCCCTTATTGAGGTCATGTGCCGCTTACTTAGGAACCTAAACGACTAAAGTTGCATTTAAATTACTTTCTGTAACCATTCGGCTACATACTAATCTTTAAACAACGTATTCTATTTACTACGACGTAAACATTTTTATAAATGGTTTCCTTATTGTATATTACACCAGATAAAAATACATTTAAACTAGGAATCGGTCGATACTGAATTCTTGATACCGATGCACGATACTCGATACTTCAATATTCAGTACAGTCATTTCTTACTGCTAGTTTCAATACAAAATAGAATGTTGGGATAGTAATGCAATGCAAATAAAATTAAATAGGTGTACATATTTAATGAGACAAAACTTAAAACCATTAGTGGTCTTATTTTTGTTCTTGTTCAAAAATACTAGCAATCTCACTGGTTCGGGGTCAAGTCTACTTCTTTTTCTGTCTCATATGAGTCCTGCAGTACTAAATAGTCTTTCAGAGAAAACAGTTGCAGCTGGAACACACAAATATTTCATTTGTTTTGCAGTAATGCAGTACACTAGAAATAGGAGGTGAGATATGTAGTGAACTGTTAACTGACAGTTGACACACGATTATTTTCTTGTATAATGTTACTGTACAGATACCACATTAGGAAGAACATTGAAGTCCAGCAAATAAAGTTTAAGGTTTATGTTAGGTGCTCCAATAACCAAGCTGTACAGATAGCAGCTCTACAAGCCCTAAAAGAAATTTGAGAAATGAAGGAAATCCCAAATAAAGAACGAACAGTGGCTATTTATACAGATAGCTAAGTAACCATTGATTTATTGAAAAAATCTGGAGACATAATTGAAGAAATCAGAAGAGTTATTACAATTTTTATGGGGGGACGTATGCAAATATTCAGGATCTTACATAAATAGCCATAACCTCCAAAGTTTTCAAGCTATAGAAGTGAAACTTAGTATATTAATTACAGATAATACAATTTTAGGCATAATTGTTTTCATAATTTTCCATTGTTTATAACTAATGCTACATATTTTTCTATATGCAGAGATATTTACAAACTTAAGTCCATTTTTTTTTTTCAAAATTCACATATGCTATCTTTCTGAAATTTTGTATGTTATTTTAAAACACACTAGAAATGAATTTGTTGGATTTAGATTTCTTATTGAAGTTGTTAATTCTTATTGAATTAAAAAAAGAATGTTAATCATTTGCATCCTTTAAAAATTAAAATAATTTCATATATTTTGTATCATCACATTCCATCTGGAGCTTATTCTTAAATTCTAGAACCAACAAAATGTTCATTGTGGCATAAGAAAGCTGTGTGTTAAATTGCATCAGTAGTTTGAGAGAAAAATGGGTTGAAGTTGTAGAAAATGCAAGTTACGGTGAAAGGCAATTAAAGTATTATTCAGTTTGCCTTTTAATTTTAATTCAGTACTTCCCACATCCATATTCTGTATCCTCATTCTGGTCTTCTTCAGGCTTTCTTTTTAAATTCCTCTTCTGTCTTGCTTCTTTCTGCGTTAATTTCATAACTCTTTCTGCACCAGCGATGCGAATGTTGTCGATACTCTGGAAAATTGTTTCCATAAACACACCAGGTTGATACCCTAACTGATGCATAACTTTCTTTCTTCCAACATTCCCATCATTAAACACTATTGCAGCATCAAATGTAGCAATTTTCACCACTATGGAACAACATATGATGTTTAGGGACACATTTTCCGTATCAGACTGTTGAGGCTTTCATTTGGGTTTTGTGTCTCTCCATAGAGTCATTTGTTTTAGCAAGTCTGGTTGTGCTAATAATTGGTAGGTGGGCTTTATAGATTCCAAGACAGCTGAAGGAAGACTATGTGTTGCTACTATGCAACACTAGGGCATTTAATTTTTTAAAGGTACATACAGGCCACGTACAGTCATAATATTTTGGTGTTTGATAGCTAATACTATATACTATTTTACAAAACAATAAAAAAATTAGATTTATTGAACATTTTCTCGTACGTCACCCCTTAACAACCAATACTGGCAGATCCATCTGCAATGGACAAAGAATATACGGAAACGAATAGTGGATAAACTAGCCAAGCAAGCAACAGAAGGAAACGATATGGCATTAAAATACCGAAGAGCTCAATAAAAGAAGCCGAGAGGAAGAAGAGCATAGAAATGTGGCTACAAATGTGGACAAACTCAACAAAAAGAGCATTAACAAAGAGTTTATTTCTATCAGTGCAAGATAGGCTAAGGATCAACAATCCAATGACAAGAAACTTTACAACAACGGACGAGTAAGAACAAACTTCTACAGAGTCTAGATTTCGGAATCTCCATAATATTGTGACTTTGTGGGTTCTTGGAATTAAAAGGCTGAGTTGCAGAAATTAAAAATATCCTTTATTTTCGTAGAAATACTCTTAAGGTCAGTGGGACGTGTGAATGCCTCAAAAAATCGAAATTTTGTTTTATGTCTTATAAAAATCTACAATATTTTACGAATCCAATGATATATTGCATTATAGGTATTCTTAATATTTAAGCCCTTTAAATTGTGATTTAAATATGGCGTCACCATGTCCACGCCCCCTTTTAAATACATACATGACCATTGAAATTGAAATTGTTATAACTTTGTGATTTGTGGCAGCAGAGTTATGGGGTGAATTTTATGCTTGTTGTTGGTATCTCTGCTGCAGATGTGGCTGCATGTGTATCTGCAGAAGGCTCTCACAATATGGCGAATTGTTTACATTTGAAGTACATGTGGATTATAGCTGCAGTTTTGTTTACATTTCAAATAATCGACTTGAGTGTTATTTATTCAAGGTGATTTGAAGCTTTGCTATAAATATGGGTAGAGTAAAGCGTTTTGGTTGGAGAAAGGCAGTGTTTTGTCGTAAAAATACAAAAAACAGTGACATTGAAAGTGTATCTATCCTTCCTAGTTGCAGTAAATTTTCAGCTTCTAGAAATAAAATTGTCTCACATTCAACCAGATGATGAGAACAGCTATTGCGTAGAGCTCATAAGAGTTTTGTATCTGTAGAGCTATCATTGTTATCCAAACTGGTGCAGAAAAGTACAGGATTATGTTGTAACTTTTGGTGAGTTAGCTGAAAAACCTGTTGTTTTAATTTTTTTGAATTTTCCCACAAGTTGCAATTTTATATGTTTGGGTTCACATTTCTCAGAAACCACTTAGATTAGACGTCTTAAACGTTTTGTAGTATCACAAACCATTATGTTTTATAAAATGACCGTAAAGATATTTTCAGGTAAAACATTTTGAATTTTAAATAAAATTAAAATCTGTGCATTCGAAGGGAAAGAATAATCGTATTAAATTAAACATTTTTGTCTATATACTTCACTATATAAAAATTCTAACACGGTCACTCAATGCATCACCGAGTACTTTATTTCTCCCAAAAAATTGGATTCTTTGTGATAACAATTATGGCGGTTGTGTGTAAGTAAATAATAACATGTGTTTAGAAATTTTCGTTTGTTGACGTTATCTTAGAAAGCATCCGAGGAAAGTTATGAATTTATGTTACATGTTTTGTTTCATCAACATATTAAGAAATAGTTGCTTCTTAGATGGTATAAATTTCATTGCCCTGTGACAAAGCAAACCCATGAATTTTGATTTTTCAAAAGTGTTTAGTTAAACGCAAGCATTGTGCTTTCCACGCGTCCCTCTGTCCTTAAAGATTACAGCAGCATTACGTTACATACACCATCAGTCTACCAAGGTCAATCACAATAACAAACAGTGACAGCAGATTACATCCTTAACAATCGTTACACAACTGGCTATCTCTCATTTCACAACACTGTTTCAGAACTGTCCTGCTGGCGTGTCACAATCCCTTATATATCACATTCATGATTGACTGTTCTGTCAATCACTTGATGTTTCTGGAAAACAAGGCATCTAATGACGTAATTCGAATATTCTATCACCTTCGAGAAACGTAACTTAATCTATACCGGCGAATCCTTAACTCAGTTATCGCTGCCCGCCGGCGTTTGTTTACAATAGCCGCGCTATCATTAATTGCTTAGCAAGGCTCATTATTACCATAAAACTTTATCTGCCGACTGTTTTCTCATTTGTGCTGAAACTTTTATGCATGTTGCCGTGACACTGCTCCCTCCTCAAGGCTGGTCGTCCCGAACAGCCCCATCGTAGCTGGCCAGACGATCCAAGTGTACCACCAGCATCTTACCTCGGGGCATCTTCTGGATGCGGTAGACCATGTCGTTAATCCTCTTCACCACCCGGTACGGTCCTTGCCATGGTTGCTGGAGCTTCGGGCAGCGTCCCTTGGTCCGGGTAGGGCGGTACAACCAGACTAGGTCACCCTGCTGGAACCCTTGGCTGTCGTATCGGGTCTTCATGCGGTCGCTCGCCTTCTGGGTGTTCTGACGAGCCATCTCATGCATGTCGTGGAGATGGTCCACTAGGTTCTCTACATACTCGGTTGCATACTCTTCACACCATCCGTATATTGGCTAAGCTTTTGGATAGAATCAAATTTAATGCCATGGCCGGGATTTGAACCACGGATCTCCTGGTTTCCGTACAATCGCTCTTACCAATTGAGCTACTATGGCCAACTTGCCGTCATGACACTAAATTCTCCAGTTGACTCATATATTTTCCCGGTAAACCACTAGGGGCTCTCGTATTCAAGATACACAAGCGGTGTATCCAGGAGATCCGTGGTTCAAAACCCGGCCATGGCTCTGAATTTTTCAGGTTTACCCTATCTAACGTTTCATTGGGTTTAGCACAGATCCGAGAAGTGCAGTAGTTCCCCTCAAACTCTTACAAGGATAATCAGCTGTCAGCGGCAGCGCCGTGGCTCAGTCGTTAGACCGCTTGGCTCTCACCAAGGCGGCCCAGGTTCGATCCCAGGTGACCGCAAAGTGAGATTTGTAGTGGACAACACGGCGCTGGGGCGGGTTTTCTCCGGGATCTCCAGTTTCCCCCGCCATCTCATTCCACCGGTGCTCCATCTTCATCTCATGTATCATCAGTGTCATCGCCTGCGGTGCCGTATGTAGTAAAATCGGGCGTTAAACACTACACATTTCACATTTCAGCTGTCAGCAGAATGTTCAATGCTGGATCGACAGCGTATGAAACTCCAGGGTGGCAAATATAAGTGTACAAAATTGGCCAATCAGCTATTAAGAAATAATAATAAAAAAAACATGTGAAGGCGTTTGCACACTTTACTAACAGTATGTACTTTAATCAAGTGTAAGAATAATTTGGTATATAAGTAAATATTGTATTATATAACTGATAAGGTAATATAGGAGCATATAAAATGGTGTACAAAGACGACACAAAATAAGAAATTTGATATAAAGTTGTAGAATATATGTAAAATTCATGTAATGCAATTCCCAGCAGTTTCTCGGGATTTGCAATAATATATTGTGATTTCAAATGAAATAAAAATTAGAGAATCATCAGCAAAATATCGATTAAATATCGAAAGATTTTTATGAAGTATCTTGGGTATCGAGGTATCGCAAGTGTCGAAGGCCCATCCTTAATTTAAAATGTTGCCAAGGTATCCTGACCGGAGATAACTTCTTCACTCAGTATTATAGATATTTGCTTTCGGGAGGTCCCGCAGTCAAAACTGAACATGTCTTTCTCGCGGTTTGCCTCTTCCGTAGATAATTGCTGCATTGGATAATTAGGCCTACGTATTTCCCTTACTTTACTATATTTTATTTTCACCATACTGCTGATTGGATTGGGAAGCCTAGATATGACGTCATCTGACGTTTGCTAGCTCCTCGGCAGTTCTTGGAGGTGTTGGAGAGGGTACTGCATGGAACCAGAGCACAAATTAATCACAGCAGATTTCTTTTACAGAACTTAGTGTTTATTATATTCCAAGAAAACTAATTAGGATTTATAAATCTTAATGTCACATCTTCTTTGATCTTCAACTTACTCACTGAATGTTTTGGTAACTAAGGCTATCTTTGGAGAATGAGTATCTGTTGTAAAACTTCTTTTATTCCAAAATCAGGTACAAAATGCTAATTCTTATTTATTGATTCCGCTGTGAGCTAAAGCTTATTTGCATCGAAAGCGGAAAGCATTCTAAGATTCGGCGTATAATCCGGGATCTATACATATGCATAACCCACATCGATCAAACACAAGGCTGGAGAAATTTAAGAGATGAATTAATAACTCGGCGAGGGTATTTTTATAGAAGTGAGTGCAAGAAACGAGATTCAAAATGAATTTCATTTGTACATTGCACCAAAACAGCTACGGACCACAAAAATCGGACTTTTGCATTCACATATCCTTCGTTACTCACGCATCTAACAAATGAAGCAAGAAAGTAGCTGCCTCTGCCGGTACCATTGTCCCAGTGACTGTGCGTTTCCTAGGGCAGTAGACAGTGGGCTTTGTAAATTGAGTAACATTTGAAAATTTCGTGACGGGTAAAGTTCGAAAGGACGTGCACACGCATGCGATATAAGTTAGTCTGATTTTTAAAAGACGATACGCGAAGACTGTCAAACAAGGGAAGTGGAGGGCAAGAGGGTAAGGTCGTTGCTATGGACACGTAAACAAAGGCTGCCAGATTGTTACACTGGTTAGGGTCAGTAATCGATAGTTGTGTGCGGGAGAATAAGCTCGTTTGAGCGTTCACTTTGCTTGATTGTTGTTACCCTATTACTTAAAAAATTTTAAATACTCCCGACCTAATAAAGATACAAGACATTTTTCAACATAGTCTCCTTGTAACTCTACACACTTCTACAGCGATGTTCCCATCTCTGTAACCCGTCCAAATACCACTCGGCGTTTTTCAACATAGTCTCCTTGTAACTCTACACACTTCTCCCAGCGATGCTCCCATCTCTGTACCCCGTCCAAATAGTATTCGGCGTTTTTCAACATAGTCTCCTTGTAACTCTACACACTTCTCTCAGCGATGTTCCCATCTCTGTACCCCGTCCAAATAGTATTCGGCGTTTTTCAACATAGTCTCCTTGTAACTCTACACACTTCTCCCAGTGATGCTCCCATCTCTGTACCCCGTCCAAATAGTATTCGGCGTTTTTCAACATAGTCTCCTTGTAACTCTACACACTTCTCCCAGCGATGTTCCCATCTCTGTACCCCGTCCAAATAGTATTCGGCGTTTTTCAACATAGTCTCCTTGTAACTCTACACACTTCTCTCAGCGATGCTTCCATCTCTGCAACCCGTCCAAATAGTACTCGGCGTTTTTCAACATAGTCTCCTTGTAACTCTACACACTTCTCTCAGCGATGCTTCCATCTCTGCAACCCGTCCAAATAGTACTCGGTGTTTTTCAACATAGTCTCCTTGTAACTCTACACACTTCTCTCAGCGATGTTCCCATCTCCGTAACCCGTCCAAATAGTATTCGGCGTTTTTCAACATAGTCTCCTTGTAACTCTACACACTTCTCCCAGCGATGTTCCCATCTCCGTAACCCGTCCAAATAGTATTCGGCGTTTTTCAACATAGTCTCCTTGTAACTCTACACACTTCTCTCAGCGATGCTTCCATCTCTGCAACCCGTCCAAATAGTACTCGGCGTTTTTCAACATAGTCTCCTTGTAACTCTACACACTTCTCTCAGCGATGCTTCCATCTCTGCAACCCGTCCAAATAGTACTCGGTGTTTTTCAACATAGTCTCCTTGTAACTCTACACACTTCTCACAGCGATGCTTCCATCTCTGTAACCCGTCCAAATAGTACTCTGCGTTTTTCAACATAGTCTCCTTGTAACTCTACACACCTCTCCCAGTGATGCTCCCATCCCTGTATCCCCTCCAAATAGTACTCGGCGTTTTTCAACATAGTCTCCTTGTAACTCTACACACTTTTCCCAGCGATGTTCCCATCTCTGTAAACCATCCAAATAGTACTCTGCGTTTTTCAACATAGTCTCCTTGTAACTCTACACACTTCTCTCAGCGATGCTTCCATCTCTGCAACCCGTCCAAATAGTACTCGGTGTTTTTCAACATAGTCTCCTTGTAACTCTACACACTTCTCTCAGCGATGCTCCCATCCCTGTATCCCCTCCAAATAGTACTCGGCGTTTTTCAACATAGTCTCCTTGTAACTCTACACACTTTTCCCAGCGATGTTCCCATCTCTGTAAACCATCCAAATAGTACTCTGCGTTTTTCAACATAGTCTCCTTGTAGCTCTACACAATTCTCCCGGAGATGTTCCCATCCCTGTAACCCGTCCAAATAGTACTCGGCGTTTTTCAACATAGTCTCCTTGTAGCTCTACACAATTCTCCCGGAGATGTTCCCATCCCTGTAACCCGTCCAAATAGTACTCTGCGTTTTTCAACATAGTCTCCTTGTAGCTCTACACAATTCTCCCGGAGATGTTCCCATCCCTGTAACCCGTCCAAATAGTACTCGGCGTTTTTCAACATAGTCTCCTTGTAACTCTACACACTTCTCCCAGCGATGCTCCTATCTCTGTAACCCGTCCAAATAGTACTCGACGTTTTTCTCTGCAAAATAGTTGTTCACGTTGGTGATTGTCTCTTCATATGACGAAAATATGTCCTCCGTGCGCACTCTTCACATGAGGGAACAAAATGAAGTCACTTAAGGCTAGATCTGGCGACTCAAGCAGTTCAAACTGTAGTTCATGGATTTTCACCATTGCAACCGCTGAGGTGTGAGACAGTGCGTTGTCTTGATGAAACAGGATTTTCTTTTTCTGAAAATGTAGCCGTTTTCCGATAGTTCTGCCTTCAGCTTGTCAAGTAATGATGCGTAGGTGGCTCCTGTAATGGTTTTTCGTTTTGAAGATAATCGATTAAAATAACTCCATGACTATCCCAAGAAACAATTGCCATCTTTTTCCCAGCCTAAAAAAAAGTTTTGCTGTTTTTGGAGCAGGTTCCCCCTTTGCAGTTCACTGTTTGTACTGTATTTTTGTTTCGGACGTATAATGGTGTATCCAAAATTCATCTACAGTAATTAGGCGGTGCCAAAACGCGGATTTACTGCGCCTAAACTGCGCAACTTAGCGTTGGAAAGGTTCATTCGAACACGTTTTTGGTCTATCGTGAGCAAACGCGCTACTTAACGCGCAGACAGCTTTCTCGTGTCTAAATGTTTATTTAATAGGTGACAAACACGTTATTTTGAAATGTTCATAGTTTCTGCTATCTCTCTTACTTTGATTTGGCGGTCATCTTGCACCTCGTAGTTAACTTCCCCAGTATTCGGTTACCATCCGGTGAAACCCGTGAAAAAGTATATGGTTCAGGGTGGTCGGTAGTGGGATTGAAACCCACGATTTCACGAATGTGAGACCACAGGATACCGCCTTGATATAATAAGTGTGGAAGGCAGTGCAGGGTTTTCAACCTTACACATCAAGCTCCCTGTGCGCAGCGTGTTTACCCTTGCAGGTTGGAGAATCTCGCATAATTTCACTCTTCAGAGGTCTTAAAACACCTCTCGACGCTAAACTCCCACGTACCAGATACAAGTGGTAGACGTTGACCTACTTGAAGCATAGTTTATATCGAGGCTACTCACCATCTGCTCCCTATAGGAACAATTTTACTTTCTGGCCTAACTCGATATCGTCATTTGTAGATATTTTCCATAAAACATTCCGATAAGTTACTTTCGTTACTGAATCTACTACAATTGCATTCAAACATTCGCTGAAGTGATCTTATTGTATAGATACATCTGGGATAAGCTAATATAGTAGGATTAAGACATAGTCAACACTTAAGACCTGATTGCTATGTGAAGGTTTTGGTATTTTGGTATTTTATTATCTTTTCATCCTCAAATAGTAAATAAAGGAATGTCCAGATAAATTGACGGAAATAATCATTACTTCCACACTAGCCGTGGGTAGGCTAACGTTTGAATGAGTAGAGCCAGACTGAAAAATTCAATGTCATAGCTGGTATTTGAACACGGATCTCCCGCCCCCCGTGCGGTTACTCTAACCAACTCAGCTACCATGGCCAACGTGCCGACATGACATTAAATTCTCCAAATGACTCGTATGTTTCCCGGTAGACCACTAGGAGTTCTCATATGCTATGAGACACACACCTTTTGAGGCGACTTACTATGTTGTAAGTACTTAAGTCCCAGACATGATATTAAATTCTCCAACTGACTCGTATGTTTCCCGGTAGACCACTAGGAGTTCTCATATGCTATGAGACACACACCTTTTGTGACGACTTACTATGCTGTAAGTACTTAAGTCCCTGACATGACATTAAATTCTCCAACTGACTCGTATGTTTCCCGGTAGACCACTAGGAATTCTCATATGCTATGAGACACGCACCTTTTGTGACGACTTACTATGCTGTAAGTATTTAAGTCCCAGACATGACATTAAATTCTCCAACTGACTCGTATGTTTCCCGGTAGACCACTAGGAGTTCTCATATGCTATGCGACACGTATCTTTTGTGACGACTTACTATGCTGTAAGTACTTAAGTCCCAGACATGACATTAAATTCTCCAACTGACTCGTATGTTTCCCAGTAGACCACTAGGGGTTCTCATATGCTATGAGACACGCGCCTTTTGTGATGACTTACTATGCTGTAAGTACTTAAGTCCCAGACATGACATTAAATTCTCCAACTGACTTGTATGTTTCCCGGTAGACCACCAGGAGTTCTCATATGCTATGAGACACGCACCTTTTGTGATGACTTACTATGCTGTAAGTACTTAAGTCCCAGACATGACATTAAATTCTCCAACTGACTTGTATGTTTCCCGGTAGACCACTAGGAGTTCTCATATGCTATGAGACACGCACCTTTTGTGACGACTTACTATGCTGTAAGTACTTAAGTCCCAGACATGACATTAAATTCTCCAACTGACTCGTATGTTTCCCGGTAGACCACTAGGAGTTCTCATATGCTATGAGACACGCACCTTTTGTGACGACTTACTATGCTGTAAGTACTTAAGTCCCAGACATGACATTAAATTCTCCAACTGACTTGTATGTTTCCCGGTAGACCACCAGGAGTTCTCATATGCTATGAGACACGCACCTTTTGTGATGACTTACTATGCTGTAAGTACTTAAGTCCCAGACATGACATTAAATTCTCCAACTGACTTGTATGTTTCCCGGTAGACCACTAGGAGTTCTCATATGCTATGAGACACGCACCTCTTGTGACGACTTACTATGCTGTAAGTACTTAAGTCCCAGACATGACATTAAATTCTCCAACTGACTCGTATGTTTCCCGATAGACCACTAGGAGTTCTCATATGCTATGAGACACGAACCTTTTTTGACGACTTACTATGCTGTAAGTACTTAAGTCCCAGACATGACATTAAATTCTCCAACTGACTCGTATGTTTCCCGGTAGACCACTAGGAGTTCTCATATGTTATGAGACACGCACCTTTTGTGACGACTTACTATGCTGTAAGTACTTAAGTCCCAGACATGACATTAAATTCTCCAACTGACTTGTATGTTTCTCGGTAGACCACTAAGAGTTCTCATATGCTATGAGACACGAACCTTTTTTGACGACTTACTATGCTGTAAGTACTTAAGTCCCAGGCTTCGTGGTTAAACCACTAGTTATTCGATAAATAATTATTTAAAAGGTGAGTTGTATAGTTTAAAATGGGACGTACGAGTACTAGTGATGAGCCTCGCTCTGTCCCTTCATATACAATAATTAAAAGGTTGGTTGTAGAGTTTAAAATGGGACGTACGAGTACTAGTGATTAGCCTAGCTCTGGAAGTCCTGTGTAAGTTACAACTCCAGATATCGTTGAAAAATTTGATCGTTTGGTACTGGAAGTCCGCAGATTAAAGTTGTTTGAGATAGCAGAAGCTGTAAACATAACAAAAGAACGTGCAGGTAATATTTTAAGTAATGTTTTGGAATTTCACAGCAAGATGAGTGCCACGTTTGTTAAAACCTGATCGAAAGCTGCGCAGAAAAACTGTTTCTATTAAGAATTTGGAGCTCTACCGTAAAATTTCCAGTGATTTTTTGAGAGGGATATTTACCATAGATGGTAGTTGGATACATCACTACACTACACAAAGTATATCACAGTCAAAACAGTGGATTGTGCCAGGTGAACCAACTGAAAAAGAGGCAAAGTCAATTTTGTCAGCTAACCAGGTAATGGCGAGGTTTGTCTAGGGTATACTGGGAATTACTTTTATTGATTACTTGGTAAAGGGTAAGTATCACTAGTAAGCACTACGTATGCTTATTTTAAAGTTTCAGTGAGGAGGTGAAAAGAAAAAGATCTTGTTTCTTCATGACAGTACTCCGGCACATCGTACAGTCATAGCAACGGGCAAAATATCCGAATTAAAGTTTGAATTACTTGAATATCCACCCTATTCTCCAGATCTAGCTCCCAGTGACTAACACCTGTTCCTGAACCTCAGAAAAGTTCTTGGAGGACGAAGATATCACAGTAACGTGGAGATCATTTTTGTGGTAAACAGGTGTTTTGAGTTCCATGATAAATCGTACTACAGATAGGATTTAATTAAATTAGAACAAGGATATGACAAATGTAGTAGCCTTTCTGGAGATTATGTTGAGAAATAAAGAAAATAATTTAAATGTTTTGTTATTGTAAGGCCAAGGACTTATCAGCTGACTTTCATAAAAAGAAAAAATTAGTGAAATAGCAAACATGATATTAGCTTTAGCTTCATGTAAGGATGTGATAAGAAAGTCTTGTAACGGAAGTGTATACAGAAACATTTTATTGATTAACAAGTAGGAGATATATGAAAAATGCTTGAAAAGTTAATATAAGAGTGGATATAGTGACACGTGAATTTAAAATAAGATATTATTGTTTACTTCCTTTCTTATTTCCTGTTTTTATCTTTCTCTGTTATAGGAGTAGGATTTATTTGACGTTCCATATCAAACTACTTCCTTAATGTTGCTTTATTACCCTTATAAACATTCAGACTTTATAATTTCACTTATTTGTCTACGTCTGTATGGATTATGCGTAATGACCTGTCTCTTTACCTTAACCCAGGTCTTCCAAACTTTCCTTCTTCTCATGGTAACTTATTAAGGTATCTCTTTGTTCCAGTACTAGCCTTGTTTTTGTATTATACTTTTATCTGTTAAATTACAAGTATCTAGTACTTATAAAGTTTTTTATTTCGTCCATAATCTAATAATGTATACTTAGCAACACTCCCAGGCAGTCCATTGTTAATTCCTCTACTTGATTTTTACGTACTGCATTCTACTCAAAAACAATGTTTTGTGCTTTCAATATGAGTATGCGTTTTAAGGTCCTTTGAACCTAATTAAAAGCATCTTTAAAAAGCCTTCACGCATGTTTGTGGGTATTTGCAAACAGCATAGCTAAAAATACAGGATTTTCTATTTAAGTTAGCACTTTTCGAGAATGTGACAAGAAGATCTTAAAAGAAAGTGCTCTCAAAAGCTACAACTTACATGAACAATGCTTTGAAAGTTATCATTACCTCAAAAATGCCTCTAACGATTTTGATTAAAACGAAATATTTTCCAGATATTTTCACTGGAATACATATAGCAAATTATATATAAGATGGCTGTTCAATAAAGAACGGTCACAATTTTTTTTTTTGGACAATGTACCTTTACTCATCCTCATAATTTTGGTGCTCCTTCTCAAAATAGTCTCCCCTGAATGTGGTGCACTTGTCCCAGCGTTTCCGCCAGCCTTCAAACACATGCTGGAAACCATTTTTGATAGATCCTTCAAAATCACCTCCACAGCCTTCACCACTGCTTCTGATGATGGATAATGCCTCCCAAGTTAGGGAATAGAAAAACGTCACATGGGGCTAAATCCGGACTATAGGGAGGTTGAGGGGTGCACTTCACGCAACATTGGCAATATGCAGCCGCGCATTATCGTGGTGCAACTTCCAGCCTGCTTCACGTAAGTGTGGTCTTTTGCGCCTGATATGAACTTGCAATGTTTTCAGGACATCCCTGTAGTATCGTCCAGTTACTGATGTGTGTGCCGGTACAACATGCTGATAAACCATTCCATGAATAATAAAGAATGAGATGACCATAACTTTCCCAGCAGAAGCAACCACTTTTGCTGTTTGGGGGGTTGGTGATGAAGGAGATTTCCACACTGAGCTTTGCTGTTTGCTCTCAGGATCAAAATTATGTAGCCAAGTTTCATCAGATGTGATTACGTTTGAAAGAAACTCCGGATTTTCCTCTAACATCAACTTTTACTGCATGTTACCTCCATTGCAGCAGTAGGCGATACTGAACATGTCTGAACTTGCCTGGTTCTCACAGGCGGGAACCAGGAGTACCAACAATGAAACTACTACGGAGTGTTTGTCTTACATTAAGCTAACAGAATATAATAAGATTGAATTTTAGTGCGAAAAATTATGACCGTAAAAAATTATGATCATTCTTTATTGAACAGGCCTCATATATATGAGTTAAGTTTGGTCGGAGGTTAGTTTAAGTTAATTTAGTTTGGCTGGCTTAGAAGATTGGTTAGCTTATGTTGGTTTAACGGTGGTCTGAAAAGTTCTGACCTCAACATGAAGATGGCAGTACTCGTAAATAAAAGCTAGTGTATTTCGTTCAACTGTTGGCAGTTACTCACCAAAGTTTCAGCCATTCTGGACGCTCAGTTATTATATAACAGTCGTTTGAGTGAGTTGATGTGAGTGTTTTTATGAAAATGGACAAAATCGAGTATCGAGCTGTCATTAAATATTTGTTTTTGAAAGGCAATACTTTAGAAAATTAGCTCGACACTGTTTCGATACTTCGGTGGTGATTCTGCGATGTTTATTTTATTTTAAAATTACAAAATATTACTGCCACAAGTAGAAGATTGCAAAGCCCGAGAAATTACCAGCAATGTGGTAGCTGTACAGTAACATTATTCAAGAAAATAATCGTGTGCGAAATTCATTGTCAGTTAAAAGTTACCAAGAAGAAATCATCCCCTCTTTCTTGTGCTTAGGATAACCGGAAAACAACTTAAAAATTTCCAGAACTAAAAAGAAAAATCGCCACTAAATATTTGTTTATTCCATCTGCAACAGCAT
This sequence comes from Mantis religiosa, assembly GCA_030765055.1. Classification (NCBI taxonomy): domain Eukaryota; kingdom Metazoa; phylum Arthropoda; class Insecta; order Mantodea; family Mantidae; genus Mantis; species Mantis religiosa. Next base: position 8,300,163 of record CM060958.1, read on the forward strand.
TCTCTTAACCCTTTGTTGAACAAATTATTTTTCTACTTATGCCGGACTTTCTGTGGTGTCTCGACGTAACCGATTCGAATAGCCATGATCGTTAAAGCGATACGTTTGAACCAGTCATCCGTTCAAAGCTCAACGTCGTGGTTTCGAATTTCGGCAACTGCGGTCAAATGAGCCTGTGGTAAAGGACGGGGAGGGCGCAAGTAAAATGATCGGTGTGATGGCATGCTTGGATGCTGACGGGGTATTATTTGACTGCAGTTGTTTGTATTTTGCCTTCTCGTAGTAAATAAAACACTAGAATGTAATTGTAAGAATAATATAATGTTTTCAATTCAAAGGTGTTAAAATTTTGTGTGTATAATTGACAAAGGCCAATACAACATTATAATAGCAAAGGAACTGCACTAAAACATTATTAAAGGTGAATATAGTCTGTGGTGAAACCACCATGCTTTAAAGGGTTGACTGTTTAACACAGCAGGAGTCATATATGACAGATAAAGGAGTAGGCTTGACCCCGAAGGAGTGAAAATGGTAATATTTTTAATAAAAACTTATAAAAGTTGACTGTTTTAATTTTAAATGTCTAATCAGGAGTTTAAAAATAAGAACACTGATGGTTTCAATTTCTGCCTCATTAATATGTACACCTATTTAATTTTATTGTCATTACGTAGTTCTACCAAAGTTCTATTTTGTGTTCAAAGTGGACGTAGGAGTGACGGTATCCAGTATCAAAGTATCGATGGAAAATATCGTGAATCGGTATCGATAATGGAATATCGAGAAAAACTCGTATCGACCTATTCCTAATTTATCGCAAATTTGCCACCATCTATCCACAACGTTCAGTGAGGCCTACCCAAAAGTCCGAAGAATCCGCTGTCACCCGGTAGCGATAGAAAACTCCGGGGGTCTTTCCTTGGGGCAATACCTGGAGTCTAAAAGCCCCCTCCCCCCAAAAAAGACAACGTCAAGACGGGATGGAAGTGGATACGCCACTTACGCGCGTCAACCCCGCATGGAAGACTACCGAAAAACCTCGGTGGGGCCGCCTGGTGATCTAGCACACCTTCTACTAGCTCTGCAGCACACCAGCAGCAGACCAGCAGAAGAGTTGAGTCGTGCAGGTTTACCTGGACGGAGTGTTTGCTGCCCAGCACCTAGCCGCTTATTACGTCTTTATCTGGGCAGTATAATAGTATTGTCGTGTGTCGCAGGCGGTTGTCTTCGGCAGTGTTATGTTTAGCCTTAAATGGACGCTACTGCCCCGTGAGGGGTTGTGCGCCCAGTGCTGGCTGCGCTCTTCCGTCTGCCTGGGAGGCAACTCAGCACAGTCCGCTTGACAGGCTAGAGGGAAAGGAATTAATGTCTAGGTATGGGACTTACCAAGTCCATTCCTGGGCTTGGATTCTTTTTTTTTAATTTACGTCCACCCCAACTTTAAGTTATATCGGACGGTGAATGAAATGGGTGAAATGATGCTCAAATGAGTCCAGGGTCCATGGAGCTTAGATTTACCCGACATTCGTCTATAGTGATAAGGGGAAACCCCAGAAAAACCTTATCCAGGTAACTCACCCTGACCGAGATTCGAACTTGGGACCTCTTGGACGTGCGGCAGACATGCTACCACCACGCTACCGAGGCGGGCTGGGCTTGGGGGAATGGAGTCAGGGGAGAGTGGCCCTGTTTAGTTCTAGTTACCCAAAGCATCTTTGGGCAACCGTTAGCTCGGTCGGCGGCGAGGAACCCTGTGGTCGTAACGGCCAAGGGTGTTCACCAGTTTATTAGGATGGGAGTCTAGCTTACTGTAGATGGTGCGGGATCTGTCCCGCACCACGTGCACGATGTACGGGACTCCGGAGTAGGTGTGAAGGATGTGGGACGGGAATCTACCTCCGGTATCGTAGGCTAGTACCTGGGACATTTTAGGCAACCTTCTGTCCCCTCCGAGTGGCCGAAGCCTGGCCGGAGGTACCCGATCTTCCGCGAGTAACGGGAACACACTGCCCCCTTGAGTCCAACCCAATCCGGACAACTCCAATTCACGGATGGGCTCGAATATTCGTCCCGATGTTCCTCTAGTAACGTCAGCGGTACCACGTGTGCTAGGGGTCCGCAGATCCCGTACAACGGCAGCTGATGGGGACGGATCCCCTTTCCTACGTGGACCATCTACCCACACGTTATGTCAGTAAGAGATAATGTTCGGGCATGGCTATAGTAGAAGGCTTTTTCTGCCTTCAACGACCTCTGAACTGATGAAGTGCCATGTATGTTCAATGAAATGGGATTGAATATGAAACAACTGCTAACCCTCACAGTTTACAAAAGTGTGGTTCTCAAAGGTAAATGAATAAAATGGGTTAAGCGTTTTCGAGGTGACCCTAAACACACAGCAAGTAACTGATTTTCAATATAACATACAGCCTGGAGTCGACACTCAAAGAGTTGAATGACAAGAAATACCTGCTCCCCACGAGACGATTGTATTGCAGTCACGGCCGTAACTCAAGAAAATGACCCATGGCTCATAGGAAAGGTTATAAAGCATGGCCAATAATAGTAAAACCTCTTAAAGACTGCTGTTGGTTCGGGGGCAATAAAATACCAGATACTGTATAATTGAAGGATTGGATGCCTCGTAATTTTCAGCTTTTCCCTTGCGTTAGCAGGAACATTATTAGACTTTTAGTGTTCTTTGGCCATATAACTGGGATTACGGCTTTATCTGCTACGAAACTGTTTGGTTTAATCCCCCTTTTAGCGTAATATCGATACTCCTTTTATCCATGTTGCAGCATAAGACTGATGGCGTGTCTATGAATATAACATGCTAATACAAAGATCTATGTTTTACAAGTAGATTCAAGACAAAAATGCTATACAAAGAGCCTTCTAGGGCCATGGTCTTCATATTTTGGTGATAAAATGTTAAATAATCGGACAGCGTCAATTCTATTACATTCCTATTACATTAGTTTCCTGAGAAACTAAATAACTTCTGCACTGAAATCACAAAATGGTGTTCTAACGGGAGAGTGGTGATGAACCACAGAAATCGCAAATAGTATATTTTACATATGAGTCAAATCGCACAAATTTCAGGGAAAATTGACCTTCATGTCTCCGATTTCATTGATATTGAGTTTATATGTTCTATGAAGGAAAAAATGATACAGGTATTTTTTGTTAGTCTCTGGTTTAATTATTTTGGCCAATAAAAAGTATTAAATATTTGGGTATTTTGAGCGCATCGTTATATATTAATGTGAATATATCTGGTTATTTTTGGCAGAAAAATATAACTTTTGGCTCATTTACTAAATTTAAATGTATACTTCATTTACACATTAAACAAAAATATTTCGTGTAATATTTACATTTTCAGAAAGGCATTAAGATTACATATATCATTATCAATGTTAGCACATTGCTAAAATATCCCGAAAATTTTTTAAAGCTAACCTCTTGATGTCATATAACCTCAGGAAAAAATTCAGATTGGGATTCCAAATAATAAGAGAGAAATTAAGTAACTTACCAAGTCGTACAGCGCTGCTTACAAGACGCACACATACCATGTGGCAACTGATGGCGCATCTTGCGTTGCACTGCCATCACCTACAAGGTCAATTATGATTTTTGTTTCCAGAAGCTTGGTGATGATACTATTAATAGTTCTCTTTGATCACATTCATCACACGACATTCCATAGCTTTAAATTCACATTTAAGTTTGATTTATGAGTCACTATGTTTACACTCAATCTTCACTTACTTGTTGTTGTATAATTGAAACGTTTTCAAGATCATTCGATCTCATCCTCAGCTGTTTGGTGACTAAATGAACCTTCCTCTTCTTCCACTACTACGGAGCTCCAATCACTCTGCCATCTGGTGTTAGGGGCACTTCATTTAATGCCGGGATTTCAAAATTTATAACTTTATCACGGTTTTTGTTTATGAATATTTTTTTCCCAAATATCCAATTCTATGGGTGTACTTAAAGATTTTAACAGTATAATTTTCTGGCCAATGTTATGGTTTTCTGTCCAAAAATGGTGTGAAACTGCAGATTTTTCTGTTTGTTTCAACTTAATGTTCCTCTGGTGTTCTTTTTGCCTGGTTAACAAGTTTCTCTTAGTTTTTCCTATGTAGCTTTTTTCACAGGTTTCACAATTAATCTGATAAATTCCTGATTTCAAATTGTTGGGGATTGTATTTTTCAATGGTTTATTTAGCAGGTTCCTCAGACGGAATTTGTTTTGGGGTGCTAGTTTTATGTTTAGTCTTTTGAAGATTCGTTCAAATTTTCTAAAAGCCCATGGATGGTAGGTGAATTTTCTATATTGCCAATTTATGTTTTTAAGTGGTGTGAGAGTGGTATTTTTTTATATTATCTTCAGCTTTTCTTTTCTCTTCATCATGTTCCTTATGATGGCTGGGTTGAATCCATTTAATACTGCTATGTCTTTTATGTGTTGTTGTTCTTTCAAAAATTCATCCTTACTCAGTGGGATGTTGTATAGCCGGTGAATTAGACTTCTAAAGGCAGCTAGTTGATGTGAAACTGGGTTGTATTCATTTTTCTTTATGTCATTATCTATGTGTGTGGGCTTCCTGTATATTCCAAAATCTACACCATGACGATCTCTAGTTATTTTGAGGTCCAAAAGGGTAGGGTGTTGTCTCTTTCTACATCCATAGTAAATTGGATGTGATTATCTTGCAGGTTTAGTAATTTTAGAGAATCTTCTCTAAGTTTTTCCGGAATGATAGCAAAAACATCATCAACATATCTCTGCCAAAATTTATAAATCTGTGGGAAGGCCTTTACTATGTGTGTTTCAAAATAGCTCATGTATAGGTCTGCTAAAATAGGCGAAAGTGGGCTCCCCATAGCTAATCCTTTTGATTGTCTTTAGAATTTTTGGTTAAACATGAAGTAATTATTCCTTAAGATTGATAATGTCATCTATTTCTCTGGGGTCCGTTGTAGTCTGGGTTTAAATTCACAGTCACAAATTTACACTTGCAGTCACCACATATTTTATTGCATTGATTTAAAATTAATCATAGATTGGTTAAAGAGTTTTAATATCCACCACTCTCCCTTCCCTTTGCAACGAATAGTTTTTTATTACTGCCTGAGATACAGATTTTGGCACAAAAGAATGCAATTGTAAAGTGCCTCGCACTACTTTTGCTTGTTGTTATCTTGATTGAAATACATTATTGTGCTCCTTATGTTGACTATCGGAGAAAAAGTTGAAAACTACATTGCAAATGTTCTCGGCCCAGGTGAACAGTTTTCTTAGATTTGTGATAGGGTCTATTCCAGGCTGAAGGCTAGCTTTCATTACAAGTCTTTTAACAGTACCACCGATGCCATCACAAGGTCCTTTTCCATGAGATGTGGCGAAAAAGTGCCACTCTGCTTGAATTTGAAAGTCATTTTCGTGTAAATAGATGTTTGAAAAATTTGTTTTATTTTTATACTGAGCACTTGACCCATCTGAAAAATATATTACTTTATGCAGTACTCTTAGTTTCTGTTTCAGAAACAGTAACAATTTTGTTTGGAAAAGGTGGACAGCTATGGTGTCGTGTTTTAAGCATTCAGAAATAGCAATAAAGTTAAAATTGTTTTATGTCACTGTTGTCTTTATAGTAGACCACAAAAGGATGAGTTGTGGCCTGACTATTGTTCCAGTGTACCCCCTGAACGGAATCCTGAATACAAAAAGCATAATTTTCCGTATATGAATACATACAAGGGGGGACCTAAAAAACCGGATTGTTTATAAAAACTTTATTGATGAAACTTTTTACAAAATTACATAGTGTTCTATGCCTTCCTTCCCCCCACAAAGCTCACAAATTCCCTTTTCCCTACATCTTATCCCTCTTAGAAATATTATTCCTGTTATAATTCAAGCTAGCCCTTCTCTCTCTTGCCTATTGCAGTAATCTACATATGCTTCTCGTCCACAGTTTCTTTTTATTTGTTTGTAAAATTGTAATGATTTTATATTTTCTGGACTTCCCCATATTTCCTGTCTTTCTAAGTCTTCTATTCTTCGTTTTACCAATATACTCACATCGCATGTATTACTTTCGTCTAATCTCCATATATCTCCCATTTGCCCGCCTCGTTAGCGTGGTGGTAGCATGTCTGCCTCACGTTCAAGAAGTCCCGAGTTCGAATCTCGGTCAGGGTGGGTTAGCTGGGTAAGGTTTTCTCCGGGGTTTTCCCTTATCCTGAAAGATGAATGTCGGGTAACTCTAAGCTCCATGGACTCCGGGCTCATTTGAGCATTATTTCACTCATTCCATTCATCGTCCGATATGACTTAACGTTGGAGGACATAAATTACAAACAAAAAAATCACACATTTCTATCTCACATTCCTATTTCTTCCCATAATTCCTCCTATCTCTGCCCACCAACTATTTGAGTTCTCTAATCTTTTTTGCTGTCACATGCATAATTTAATTTCCCTTTCTTCTTTGGACAAACACCTGTATAGCTACTAACTTGGCCACTTTATTTGAACATGTATTAATATTACTTCATGATTTGGAGCCATTTTAAATCATCTAATTTCTAATTGGCTATAATTATGTTTCCCTTTTTCAATTATGGATGCCTTTCTACGGTCATGTTACAACATACGTCAGCGTTCTTCCGATAACGTTTGCGTTTTAATTGTAAATGACCTGTTAAGAGCCGGTATCTATGTGGTAGCTTGATATTCCATTCTCTTTGCATGACTAGAAGAGACTGCCAGATGAGATATGATGTAAAATTTAATGGAGATGACATGGAGGACAGGAAATTCGGGGAATGGAATGAACTTTCACAACATTCGCCTGGCGACTAGGGAAAACTGTGAAGAATACCATGGGTCAGGTAGGTCGGCCACGGGAATCGAACCTCGAACTACAGACGAAACCGCCTGAGTCATCCCGGTCAACTTTTATGTAGTCAAGACTATCTCGGTTTATCTCTTACGGTAAGGTCATCCAGAAAGATGGCAGCTTCAGAGGTTGTGGTCAGAAAATTAAAGGTAATACATTTAATTTGTTGGTTTATTTGTTTAAACTTGTAATTTGATTTAATGAAGCCATCTTTACTATATGATACGAGGGCTATCCAGAAAGTAGATTACGTTTTGGAATAAAAAGTAAACAAAGTATAGGAAACAAATTTTATTATATACAGATGAAAGCCACACTCAAATACTACTTTTCGACATAGTCACCATTCAAATTAAGGCATTTATCGTAGCGATGTACGAGCTTGGAAATTCCTTCGTCGAAAAATTCGGTCGCCTGCGCCTTCAACCACTTCGTTACCTCTTCTTGCAGCTGTGCGTCGTCATCAAAACGCTGCATAGCCAGCCACTTCTTCATTGCTGGGAATAGGTGGAAGTCGCTCGGTGCCAGGTCGGGACTGTACGGCGGATGAGGAAACAACTCCCACTTAAAAGATTCAAGAACTTCACGAGTGACATTTGCCGTGTGGGGCCGGGCGTTGTCGTGAATCAACAAGATCTTAGAGCTCAACATTCCTCTGCGCTTGTTTTGAATGGCTCTTCTGAGTTTTTGGAGAGTTTGGCAATACCTTTGAGAGTTTATTGTAGTGCCTCTTTCCAGGAAGTCCACCAAAATCACACCTTTTCTGTCCCAAAAAAACAGTCGCCATAATCTTCCTTGCCGACATTATTTGCATGCATTTCTTGGGTTTTTGGGGAGAACTTGTGTGCCCCCACTGCATTGATTGCAATTTCGTTTCACAGTTCACGTGTTTCACCCATGTTTCGTCACCAGTAACGATGCGATCGAGTAAAGAGTCACCATCCTTATGGCAAACGTCCAAAAAGTTCAACGCTGCAGCCATTCGCTGATTTTTGTGGTCCTCTGTCAAGATTTTTGGAATCCATCTTGCACAAAACTTGTGGTAACCAAGCTTTTCGCTGATGATTTCGTGCAACAAACTTCGCGAAATTTGTGGAAAACTCAAAGAAAGTTCCGTTATTGTGAACCTTCGATTTTCACGGACTTTAGCATCGACTTTTTCGACAAGTTCGGCAGTCACTATGCTGGGTCTCCCACTTCGATCTTCGTCGTGAACATTGGTTCGGCCATTTTTAAATCTGATGACCCACTGACGCACTCCACCTTCAGTGATAATGTTGTCCCCATACACTTCACAAAGCTGCCGATAGATTTCTACCGGTTTACAGTTTTTTGCAGTCAGAAACCTTATTACTGCACGCACCTCGCGGGATTTTCAAGTAACGCAGACATTTCAAACCGTCACAGTATCTGAACGGAGCACAGCACGAACCTCTCACTAGCACGGCTAGATGCCGACTGAGCTGCGCAACGCTCTGACCCCAAGATGGCCGCGGTAGCCCCGCCCCTAGCGGAAACAGACGAAAACGTAATCTACTTTCTGGATAGCCCTCGTATATTAATCAAAATTATTAAGAGCACTTTCTGGTAAATGAAAATTGTTGAAAATTTTTCCAATATTAGGAATAGTTTAGAGTAGGGGCTGTTCAAGGACATAAATTCACACAAATGAAGGATAATTTAGAGAAGGATTAATACGAAATAGAAACTCTCGAAAAAATGTTTTTTATAAGAATGAGTATAATAAATGGAATTTTTTAATCTAATGAAGATTAAATCCTTTAAGGATATTTTGCTGCAATATATATTTCAGTATTTAATAATACTATATATTTGTTCCTTTATATGTTGGTAGTTCGCCATTCTGTGGCCGGGTTCAAGTTTTGTCGACACGCGAGCTTACACAGTCGCAAATTACCCCCTTGTTTGTTTCGGTCGCGATGCACGAAGACGGGCAATGATCTTGGCTGGTAATTGCTGAGGCGACCAGCGGCGCCCACGGCGCGACGAGAGGGTTTTGTTCGCCGGGGTAGTTAGCCTGCTGCCACCCTCGGGCACCGCTAGCGCTCACTTCATTCATCCCTCTCGTTTTTTATCTCGCTTTCCCCTTTCAACTCATAAACCACAATATATATACGTGCGTACATCAGCGTTTAAATGTTATTGGACATCTGCCGACTCTACGTCACCTTCAAGTCTAAGGAGTATTGGGTGTCCATTTTTATTTAGTCTGCCCATTGGACATGAAACAATGTATAGAGGTGCACTGCCTGCATCTGTTTGGCAAATAGGTATATCAGTACCGACCCATGCGTGCTTGGACAGTTCCCCTGAATGCTGATCAGGTCAGAGAAAACTTTACGCCACCTGGCGGCAGGAATAAAGGTTTAGATTAGATTAGGATTACGTTCAGTGGATTCACCTGTACCCACAAAATACTAAACACACTGGGCTTAAAAATACTTAATTTGCATGTATTTCCCTTTGTTGAATTCACCAAACAATTATGGATTCGCTCTTGTTTTGAAGATAAAGTGACATTTCATACTTTAGAGTGAAGATTTTAAATTTGGGGGAATTTTTCTGGTAGTTTGACACCTTTCAAATAACAAAACATAATCAGAAAGAAATTCTGGAAATTGTGTGATGCGATAGTTAAGGAAGGCATTTTTGTCGGACCAAAAATAAGAGAACTTGTAAAGGATCCTGCATTTGACCAAGTTTTGGAGGGGAAAGAAAAGGAAGCTTGGGAAGCCTTCAAGGATGTTGTTAATGGGTTTTAGGCAACAAAAGAGATGACAACTACAAACATTTGGTGACAGTGGTCCTGTAATTGATGTTGATGTTAATGATATACAGGATGTTACAAAAAGATACGGCCAAACTTTCAGGAAACATTCCTCACACACAAATAAAGAAAATATGTTATGTGGACATGTGTCCGGAAACGCTTAATTTCCATGTTAGAGCTCATTTTATTACTTCTCTTCAAATCACATTAATCATGGAATGGAAACACACGACAACAGAACGTACCAGCGTGACTTCAAACACTTTATTACAGGAAATGTTCAAAATGTCCTCCGTTAGCGAGGTTACATGCATCCATCCTCCGTCGCATGGAATCCCTGATGCGCTGATGCAGCCCTGGAGAACAGCCGTCGACAATACGAGCACGAAGAATCTCTACATTTGGTACCTGGGTTGTGTAGACAAGAGCTTTCAAATGACCCCATAAATGAAAGTCAAGAGGGTTGAGGTCAGGAGAGCGTGGAGGCCATGGAATTGGTCCGCCTCTACCAATCTATTGGTCACCGAATCTGTTGTTGAGAAGCGTACGAACACTTCTAATGAAATGTGCAGGAGTTCCATCGTGCATGAACCACAATGGGGTATTTTGGCAATTGTCTGCACCAATGATTTCAAATTACATTTTAAGAGAGATACTAAAATGAGCTCTAACATGGAAATTTAGCGTTTCCGGTCACATGTCCACATAACATATTTTCTTTCTTTGTGTGTGACGAATGTTTCCTGAAAGTTTGGCCTTACCTTGTTGTAACATTCTGTATAAGGGCGCTCAACTACGGCGGTCTTCAGCGCCCTTTAAAAAACTAGTCATGGCAAAAGCCAGATACAAAACTTTCTAAAAACTATACAAGTGTAACAAAACCTATTAAAAATACACGTACATTAAAAACATCAATCAAAAGCTACTAAAAATTTCGTTCACTAAATCCTAAACTCTAAACTAGACAAGAATCTAAAAACCTTCTCCACGGGTCTCCACGCACGGCCTACACGTGGGTGGCCCTGTTGACCGTCTCCCTCAACCACGAAGAGGAGCCCACACGCGGGAGACTCTTGGCTCGGGACCCCGGGTGCGCCAAACCCGTACCTACCGAAGTAGGCTCCTGGGGGGAGTGGTCCTGTAGGATGCAACATGTCCTCCCCCTTTTTTGTTGTAATTTACGTCCTCCAACGTTAAGTCATATCGGACGATGAATGGAATGGATGAAATGATGCTCAAATGAGTCCGGGGTCCATGGAGCTTAGAGTTACCCTACATTCGTCTTACAGGATAAGGGAAAATCCCGGAAAACATCTTATCCAGGTAACTCACCCTGACCGAGATTCGAACCCGGGACCTCTTGAACGTGAGGCAGACATGCTACCATCTACGCTACCAAGGCGGGCAAAGGAGAGTCAGTTGAAGAATTTAATGTCATAAATGAAGCTACAAATAAATGAAGAAAAATCAGCAGCTATAGGCTTTCACCACAAACTAAATAACACTGCTCAATTCCCAAGTATATATTTAGGGAATAAATCACTACTCTATGAATCAAATACAAAATTTCTAGGAATATGGTTAGATGAACATTTAAAATGGGAAAAACAAATTCAGCAACTAGAATTGAAACTAAGCAGAATTACATTCGCTATTAAATCAATGAGGGAGTCTGTAAACACAAATGTGTTGAGAATTATTTATTTTGCTTATTTTCATTCTGTAATGTCTTATGGTATACTTAGCTGGTGAAATGCTAAAGATGCATAAAAAATATTTAGACTGCAGAAAAGGGTTATTCGTTATATAGTAAATATTCCTTTCACCACCAGCTGTAAACCATATTTTAAACTACTAAAAATACACACATTACCCTGTGTGTATATATATGAAGCTCTAGTTAGGACAAGAATTGTACTTGCTCAATTTGAAACAAATTCGCAGATACATACACATAATACAAGAAGTAAATCAGATCTACGCATTATAAGCCACAATACAACTTTATTCACACATAGCTTCGAACATAAAGCAGTATTATTATATAACAAACTACCCGACGATGACATTAAAAGTATAACATCGGAAAAAAGGTTTAAACTGACTGTAAAATCATTTTTAAGAGAAGGTTGCTATTATTCAGTTAAGAATACTTAAAACATGATCAACATATCAATGCTTCCTAAAATGATGTTTGTGAATAAATACCTGTGCAACTTCGGAGGTGATACTTGTAATATTCAGAAAAGCTGTAAAAAATATCCTACTAAAAGTAATGTCACAGACAACAGATGAGTTTCTAAGAAGTAAAATTAAATAAAAAAGTAAATATTGATTTTTTTTTGGTAAAAATTATGTCTCTTACAGCCTAGTTCCTAAAAATGTAATACATTAAACTATTATGTGACCTAAGTTGCCTTATTCTTAATTACTATTTGTATTATTATTCTGTTAATTACTACTGCATTACTTTAATCACTATTGTATTATTTAACTACTATTGTATTATTTAATTACTATTGTATTATTCATAATTGTATTACTCATAAGAAATGTATTATTCTTATGGGTACAAATTTGACGAAGCCATGAATATTGTATATTCCTAAGGTGAATAAAACTATCTATCTATCTATCGGCACGTTGGCCATAGTAGCTCAAGGGTTAGAGTGGCTGGACGGAGACCCGTGGTTCAAATCCCGGCTATGGCATTGAATTTTTCAGTCTGGCTCTATCCTTACATACTTTAGCCTACACACGGCTAGTGTGAAAGAACAATTCATTTCAATTAAGATTGAGTTATTCGGCTGTTTCAAAATATTGAGGATACACCAGTGAAATCACTCCAGGTCCAGCAGTGTCTGGAATAGTAACAAAAGTGACTGGAGATCACACGAATTGAGCAGAGAAAGATATTGCAGCAGTTGTAAGGATTAACTGCTGGTGAAACACAATACTCTGGGTCCAGACTCCGCATTACAGGACTAATAAATTATTTTACTGCCTTCTCCTCCACCATCACAGAATTACACCAACGTGGTACCTCCACTACCTCAAACAACCCCAACTTGATTCTTAATCGTCCAAGCGCGATGGTCGCCATTAAACATGCATAGCATTGCCATCGTCTTCTCTTACTGGTTACATTAGTGGGCATTCAAACAGCCACAAGGGGGTCAAAAAGAAACGACGTGTCGTAAAGGTGAGAGGGTAACTGTCCCGTAATCTTCTAACAACACTTTAGAAATAAAACTGCAGTAACAGTTTTGGGTTGTCATTTCTATTAAGTGTCCTTCTTATTACTTAGTATACCGTCCAAATGATTGAGAAGACACTGCATTCCAATCAAGTATTCGAATAAAAGTACATAAAATTAAGTGCAATAAATTTTAAAAAAGAAAGTAATAAAAGACGTTCTAGTCTAATGAATAGAACTTATGTTTACCCTCAGTATTTTCCACTATTCAAGGGGCGTCCAGAAAGTAAGTTCTGTTTCAGTTTATCTCCGCTGCAGCGCTGCGGTCGCAGTTCCGCACAGACGCTCTGTATCAAGCAGAGAGCAGAGTTCCCATTAGCCTTGAACCCGTAGGAACAAGACCCGGGCCTCCTTCAACCAGGGAGTATCCGAGCTGTCCCAAAGGGCGCTCGGCGTCCTCCGTGGGGCTTTCCATAGGGCAAGACCTAGAGACTAACAAGCCCCCCCCCCCCCCATCTGGTCCTATGGACTCAAGACGGGATGGAAGTGGATACGCCACATACGCGCGTCAACACTCAAGGTGAAGACTACCGATATGACCTCGGTGGGGCCGCCTGGTGATCTAGCACACCTTCTACTAGCTTTGCAGGCTAGTACCCGGGAGAATTAATGGCTTCCCTCAACCCCGTCCGAAGAGGTACCCGATTCCCACGGGTATCGGGAACACACTGCCCCCCCGAGTCCACCCCAATCCGAACAACTCCCGAAGGAGGGGCTCGGCTGTTCGGCCCGAGGTTCCTCTAGTAACGAATGTATCAAGGAGAAGAAACGTACGCCATTGTGAGATCGCTGTCAGCCACGTACGCTTTGTTATGCTTGTTTACAATGTCGGTGTTGATTGAATATCCCGCCGTTTGCGAGAAACTTAGGAAATTGTGCCGCGCAGTTTAGAATAAGCGCCGAGGAATGCTGTCAAAGGGTGTTGTGTCTCTTCAGGACAACGCACGACCACACACTGCAAATGCATACTACAGGGATTTGGCTGGGACGTGTTTGACCACCCCCCATACAGCCCTGACCTCGCTCTTAGCCACTTTCATCTGTTTTTGCATCTAAAACCTTTCCTTGGCGGTCAACAGCTCAACAATGACGAAGAGCTGAAAGAAAATGTTTCCAAATGGTTGAAGACACAGGCGGCAAACTTCTATGAAGAAGGTATACAAAAACTTGTGCCTCGCTATGACAAACGCCTGCAAAATTTAGGCAGTTGTGTGGAAAAGTAGTTTAAGAATTGTAGAATTTTGTGCAATAAATAATTTTTCTGTATCTGTACACAGTTTAATTTTATTACCAAACAGTACTTACTTTCTGGACATACCTTGTATTTTCACCACCGGTAATTGTTGTTTAAATGGATTAGTTCTCTTCTTTTGGTTTTCTAAAAGTGAATCTTAAGCACTTTGATTAAGAGGTCGTATGTTCAAGGTATTTGCATTTCACTCGAAGCAGCTTCAGAAGTCTTCTGCTAATAATTTTTACATAACTGGTAACACTTAATAGAAAGAGGCAAAATTTTACCACACAAAAATATATGAATGGCTAAAGCACACAATATATCTGAAATATTTTATAGACAACTCTTTTCGGGATGTTATTGAACTGGATTGGACTACGCTTTGGAGAGGATTCGGTACTCCGACCAAATTAGATCTATTGTACCTAAGCTCCACGTGGGGCATTCCTGAGGGGAAGGATGAGGCGAGATGAGATGGCGGTCGATCCAAGGAGCCATGAGAGTGCAAAGGGCAGGGTCACTAGTTATGACCAGTTGCAAACTCCCCGACAGGCCATTACAATGGCATCCCACCCACTGTGGTCCTAAAACTACCCACCAGGCTAACTCGAAGCCCGGAGACTGTTCTACCTGAGCAGGAAGTATTTACCAAGAGCATATCATCCTGCCATACAGCGCTCCTGCTCTTATCGACACTTCTACCCTGAAAGTGACCACCAGATGGTCATTTGATGTCAACCATCAAGATAACAAATTTGAAATTTATTTAACTCTCTAATTATTTAAGATTCAATGACAAAAGTGACTATAGGCCTATAACACATCTTCCTTCAGGAAGCTTATAGAAAACTGGAGGGTCAATGCAAGATATGTGGGGGAAATAACGGCTCATGCTTTGCCAAAATGGGCACTCCTGCATCTGTTAAGGGATTTAAAAATGTTGAGGTCCGGTTGCATAAAAAATAATCTAAGTTCAAGATATGAAAATTATCTTCAGCCAAGCTGAGCTTAGAATTTTGGTTGTATAAACATTGATCTAAGTTCATGGCCTCTTGATCTAAGATCAAACCTAACTGGTGAATTTTCTCCAGTTAACTTGATTGAACTTAGATCAGCAGAACTCCAGAATTTACACAATATTTCCTGAGATGAAATAAGTAGTACAGCTTTAAATAATTAGTAAATAAAGCATTTTTGTGGTTACTTGTATGAATAGTTAGCCTCTTTATTTCACAAATGTATGTTAAATATGCATTGTTTGTGTTCATAACCTACAAATTTTTATTATTTTCAGAATTCAGATTACTCTGATATATCTGATGACCAGAATTTTCAATTTTCAACGTCTCCTCGTGTTTTTCAACATAGAGGAAATCCCATCTCAGAACTAAATGACAGAAAATTCAAAATAAGATTTCGACTATCAAAGCATGTAGTGGAAGAACTGGAGCATAGGCTACATGTACAATTAAGAACATAAACCTTGAGGAAATACGCACTTAGTCCAATATTTGTGATCCTTCTCACATTACGGTTCTATGCAACTGGAAGCTTCCAAATGGTGATTGGGATATATATTTAATATAAGTAAAGGGACTGCGTTTAGAACAATTCACAAAGTTACAGGGGTGATTGCAGCTCTAAGGACAGAGGGACGTGTGGAAAGCACAATGCTTGCGTTTAATTACACACTTTTGAAAAATCAAAATTCATGAGTTTGCTTTGTCACAGGGCAATGAAATTCATACCATCTAACAAGCAACTATTTCTTAATATGCTGATAAAGCAAACCATGTAATATAAATTCATAACTTATCTCAGATGCTTTTTAAGACGACGTCAACAAACGAAATTTCCTAAACACATGTTATTTAGTTACACATAACCGCCATAATTGTTTTCGCAAAGAATCCAATTTTTAGGAGAAATAAAGTACTCAGTGATGCATAAAATGCCGTGCTAGAATTTTTATATAGTGAAGTATATAGACAAAAATGTTGAATTTGATTCCATTACTCTTTCCCTTAAAATGCACAGATTTTAAATTTTTAAAAATTCAAAATGTTTTACCTGAAAATATCTTAACGGCCATTTTATTAAACTTAATGGTTTGTGACACTAAAAAAAGTTTCAGACGTCTAACATAAGTGGTTTCTGAGAAATGTGTACCCAAACATGTAAAATTGCAACTTGTGGGAAAATGCAAAAAACAACAGGTTTTTCAGCTAACTCACCAAAAGTTACAACATAATCCTCTACTTTTCTGCACCAGTTTGGATAACAATTATAGCTCTACAGATACAAAACTCTCCTGAGCTCCACTTTTATCTACGCTAAAGCTGTTGTCATCATCTGGTTGAACGTGAGACAATTTTTTTCTAGAAGCTGAAAATTTACTGCAACTAATAAGGTTAGATGCACTTAAATGCCACTGTTTTTTGTGTTTTTACGACAAAACACTGCCTTTCTCCAACAAAAACGCTTTACTCTACCCTATTTATAGCAAAGCTTCAAATCACCTTGAATAAATAACACTCAAGTCGATAATTTGAAATGTAAACAAAACTGCAACTATAATCCACATGTACTTTTAATGTAAACAATTCGCCACATTGTGAGAGCCTTCTGCAGATACACATGCAGCCACATCTGCAGCAGAGATACCAACAACAAGCATAAAATTTACCGCATAGCTCTGCTGCCACAAATTACTAAGTTGTAGCAATTTTAATTTCAATGGATATGTATGTATTTAAAATGGGACGTGGACATGGTGACGCCATATTTAAATCACCATTTAAAGGGCTTAAATATTAAGAATACCTATAATGCAAATATATCATTGGATTCGTAAAATCTTGCAGGTTTGTAAAAGACATAAAACAAAAATTCAATTTTTTGAGGCATTCACACGTCCCACTGTCCTTAAGATCTCATTTCATCAGGGTGCCTATGGAAAAGGGTGAAATAAGATGGGTTGTGCGGGATTTAAAGTTAGCGGAACGCATCTTCTCTTTAGCTTGAACTTCCTTTGTTTATACAGGATGTTACAAAAAGGTACGGCCAAACTTTCAGGAAACATTCCTCACACACAAAGAAAGAAAATATGTTATGCGGACATGTGTCCGGAAACGCTTAATTTCCATGTTAGAGCTCATTTTATTACTTCTCTTCAAATCACATTAATCATGGAATGGAAACACACGACAACAGAACGTACCAGCGTGACTTCAAACACTTTATTACAGGAAATGTTCAAAATGTCCTCCGTTAGCGAGGTTACATGCATCCATCCTCCGTCGCATGGAATCCCTCATGCGCTGATGCAGCCCTGGAGAACAGCCGTCCACAATACGAGCACGAAGAGTCTCTACATTTGGTACCTGGGTTGTGTAGACAAGAGCTTTCAAATGCCCCCATAAATGAAAGTCAAGAGGGTTGAGGTCAGAAGAGCGTGGAGCCCATGGAATTGGTCCGCCTCTACCAATCTATTGGTCACCGAATCTGTTGTTGAGAAGCGTACGAACACTTCGACTGAAATGTGCAGGAGCTCCATCGTGCATGAACCACAATGGGGTATTTTGACAATTGTCTGCACGCATGATTTCAATTTACATTTTAAGAGAAATACTAAAATCGCTCTAACATGGAAATTAAGCGTTTCCGGTCACATGTCCACATAACATATTTTCTTTCTTTGTGTGTGAGGAATGTTTCCTGAAAGTTTGGCCGTACCTTTTTGTAACATGTATTTTCCAACTCACAGTATTGTAAACAAACGTAAAAGATAAGATGTAGGTACATTGGCCATATAATGGAGATAAGGTAAGCGAAATAATTAACTTTTGGTAAATACTGTTTAAACATGCAGTAAATTCTTATACTGTTTATTTATTTTAACATTATTTCTAGGAAAAATAACCTTAAAACGAAAGATTTATTGAGTTTTTGTTATGTCTAGATTGGCTACTCTGTGCACTTGAATTAAACACAGTCGAATATTTCCGATAATTCTCGAATCCTTTCGATACAACACGAAAGTTGCAACATGTTTGGCGATGTTGCCGCATTTGTTTGTGTGATCTCAGATCAGTACTGAACATCGTTCATCTTATTTAAGATCACCATTTTACAACGTACGCGGGTTCGCAAACTTAGTTCAATTTTGATCTTCCATTATAAATGAACTGCAGTTAGCGACTTTTATGAAACCGGGCCTGAGAGATGTTTCAAAACTCTTTTAGAATACAAACCACTGATTAAAACAAACAAAGCTACCAGGATCAACATCATATACCTTGTCTATATCCCTTAACGATGTCATTCACAGCGTGGAGTTTGTTTGTTTGCTTTTACATGCATCCCGGCAAAAGTCATAATGTAGGGCCACGGTCCTTTTGTGTACTTTTAACCAATTTTATGGAAATAAAAGAACAAGAGTACTAGAAAAACAATTCATTGTTTGCATTTTAGAAAAGAAAATGTTATTAGTCGAAAGCATGAGTTTGTACAGAAATTTCACATTTGATTTCATTTCTACGTTCTTTTATTTCTGTATTACGTACATTCTAGTAAACTAGCTAGTTACACGTGTAGGTTTTACTTTCTCCATTAGCTGGAGAGGATGTTGCACTTACCCGACTCGGTAGCGGTCTGCCTCACATTAAGCATGCGAATGCTGGTCAGGATGAGCAATCTAGATAAGGCTTTCTCCGAGGTTTCTCTTGTCCTGAAAGATGAATCTCTGGTAACTCTAAGCTCTATGTACTCTGTACTCATTTGAACATCATTTCATTCATCGTCCGATATGACTTAACGATAGAGGTTTTAACTTATCCTGAAAGATGAATGTCTGGTAACTCTAGGCTCTATGTACCCTGTACTCATTTGAACATCATTTCATTCATCGTCCGATATGACTTAACGTTGGAGGCTTTCTCTTAACCAGAAAGATGAATGTCTGGTAACTCTAAGCTCTATGTACCCTGTACTCATTTGAACATCATTTCATTCGTCGTCCGATATGACTTAACGTTGGAGGCTTTCTCTTAACCAGAAAGATGAACGTCTGATAGCTCTAAGCTCTATGTACCCTGTACTCATTTGAACATCATTTCATTCGTCGTCCGATATGACTTAACGTTGTAGGTTTTCTCTTAACCAGAAAGATGAATGTCTGGTAGCTCTAAGCTCTATGTACCCTGTACTCATTTGAACATCATTTCATTCGTCGTCCGATATGACTTAACGTTGGAGGTTTTCTCTTATCCTGAAAGATGAATGTCTGGTAACTCTAAGCTCTATGTACCCTGTACTCATTTGAACATCATTTCATTCATCGTCCGATATGACTTAACGTTGGAGGTTTTCTCTTATCCTGAAAGATGAATGTCTGGCAAATCTAAGCTCTATGTACCCTGCACTCATTTGAACATCATTTCATTCATCGTCCGATATGACTTAACTTTGGAGGTTTTCTCTTATCCTGAAAGATGAATGTCTGGTAACTCTAAGCTCTATGTACCCTGTACTCATTTGAACATCATTTCATTCGTCGTCTGATATGACTTAACGTTGGAGGTTTTCTCTTATCCTGAAAGATGAATGTCTGGTAACTCTAAGCTCTATGTACCCTGTACTCATTTGAACATCATTTCGTTCATCGTCTGATATGACTTAACGTTGGAGGTTTTCCCTTATCCTGAAAGATGAATGTCTGGTAACTCTAAGCTCTATGTACCCTGTACTCATTTGAACATCATTTCATTCATCGTCCGATATGACTTAACGTTGGAGGTTTTCTCTTATCCTGAAAGATGAATGTCTGGTAACTCTAAGCTCTATGTACCCTGCACTCATTTGAACATCATTTCATTCATCGTCCGATATGACTTAATGTTGGAGGTTTTCTCTTATCCTGAAAGATGAATGTCTGGTAACTCTAAGCTCTATGTACCCTGTACTCATTTGAACATGATTTCATTCATCGTCCGATATGACTTAACGTTGGAGGTTTTCTCTTATCCTGAAAGATGAATGTCTGGTAACTCTAAGCTCTATGTACCCTGTACTCATTTAAACATCATTTCATTCATCGTCCGATATAACTTAACGTTTTCTGTTATCCTAAAAGATGAATGTCTGATAACTCTAAGCTCTATGTACCGTGTACTCATTTGAACATCATTTCATTCATCGTCTGATATGACTTAACGTTGGTGGACGTTGATTAGAATATAAATTCAAAACTTGAATCCGAAATTTCACTGGAATATATACTTTAAGTTTTATGATCTTTTAAAGTAGGGATCATGTGAACTGTATAGTCCAAAACGCATATCCGATTGAAAAACTAAACTAGGTATGGGGGTCAAAAATTTTCGGTAACTCTTTCGCGAGCTCTTCCTATACAGAGAATCGCCGGGAAATGGTGTCAACAGAGATGAACAAAAATGCTTGCCTCTGAAACAGGTAGTACATTTTTTACTGTTTCATTAAACAAAATGCTTGACTCTCAGCAAGGTGGTCGGGTTTCGATCCCAGGCGACTACATGTGAGATTTGTGGTGGACAACACTGTGCTGGGGTGGGTGGTCTCTCCCGCCGTCTCATTCCACCAGTGTTCCACCTTGTTTTCATGTATCATTAGTCACCGCCTGTGGTGACCTACGTATTGAAAGTGGGCCTGAAATGCTACACCAGGGAAGACAGGTAGAGGCGGTGTGACGTCAGCTCCGTCAGCTCTAATAGCCAAATATGCTCCCGCACGAAAGGCAGGTTAGCGTGTGACGTCACCGCGCTGATTGTTACTGTCTAAGTGGAAGTAAATATTTTGATGTTTTGGCGTTTCGACAGCGTAGGAAAGACAGGAAACGTATCGGGTATTAATAATATGTACAACTTACATCTAGGGTGTTGTAATATTAATGCTGACTCCTTTAATTACACAACTGGTCACAGTTTATAAACAATTACACTTTGGCTCTGTGCTATGAGAAAATATATAAAACTTCAACTCGTAGTTTATCTGAATGTCAGGCATGTTATAAAGTAAATAAAATTAAACATAAGGTAATTTTCTCTACAAATTAGAGGAGACCCATTCAGAGCACAAATCACGAGAACATTTTCCGACATTTTCTGTTTCGGTTTTCTTTAACTTTTGTATCATTGACAGGACGTAATATCTGGGAAATTTGTAATCGAAGACTGCATATTAGACTGTGATACGAAAAGGTACTTTGGAGCTTGGACTTAACTAATTTCATAACGAAAGAAACAAATTGTTCGCACACGTATGTCAAGCCAAACATACACAATGTCCGTGTGACAAGTGAATACAATTGGAAATCTGGTTTGGGGAACATTCTTGTAAATATAAGCCAAGTCTTTCTTGTATGTATATTTGTCCTTCAATAAATCGCCACATTGTAAATCTAACAGTTTCATTAGGTACGTGGCAGCTACATTGTTGTCATTGAGTGTGCTACACCTGACTGAACCCTCAGATTCTGTACTCACAGCAACTTGGTACTACACGGCTCTTGCCTGACGTCACACGTACTGCAGGCCTCTCTCCCGACTGAAATACGTCACAACTCTCGAGGCTGTCATCCTCTGCACTACACATTCCTTCCTTCCTTAGGTAGGCCTCTGGGCTGACCTGGTGAGCCACAGCAGGTGCAATACTGATCCACTGATCCACCAGGGGCGTTTGCAATTGCAAAATAGGAGGGTCCCTGTCCTGTACACTGTCCTAGCTCTTTGGGATGGTGAAACCGTTCCTGCAGTGGATAATAAATTAATATGAGGATAAGCTCAAATAAATACATACACAAAGTTATATACATATGGGCAGGTTAAGATTCGTGGAGCTTAAGGAACGCCAAGGTCGAAGGCCCCAGGTATAATAGAATACAAACGGAATCGCTGTTTGCGTAGACAATGAAAGGGGTTTTCCTGGGAACAGAGGAATTTATCAGACAAATGGAGCAAATATTTCTGCGAGCCTTCATAATAGCCACAACTAACGGAAGGGACACACTGGTACACCTGACAGCGAGGAGGCAACTTCTGAAAGTGACGGCGGATGGGTAACAGACACATATACACCTTCGGACTCAAACAAAATAACTAGCAGCGAGTGAATGAACGTGAATAATTTACAAAGACATTAAAGTGTGCCAAAATAGTCGTGTGTGGTTTCCTTCAAATCCAGGACGTCACACACCCTGACGCATAGATAGGTCTCAAAGCTAGAGCAACCTCAAGAAAAACCCCGACATCGCAAATCATCACCCATCCGTGTGAAATAAATTATGAGGTGTCGAGTTAGGGCGACTCGATGGCAACGGGCAGTCTCAACGGCCACGCTCTGTCTCCTCTCGCTTCATCCTTCCTCCCGGGGATGCCCCACTTGGAGTATGCGATAATAACCCACAGGCTTCGGTGCCTAATCCCCTCCGTAGTAAAGCTAATCCTAATTCTAGGCTTTGATAGTAACCTATGACACTAAGTAACCTAGTTCAATCTTCAAGATCACAATGACCCTTCGTAAGTATTCTGGTAGCCCTTATACTTGTAATATTTATATAAACAGATCTATTAACTTTAAATATGCAGTAGCCTGAGGTGGATAAAACTGCCTTTATTTGATCCGCTTTCATTCTTAAGGATTTAAGCGCAGCACTGGGCCCACCTGGTGCTGGCTGTACGTACGTCTCGAATTGAGGTCATACAGACGCCACATTTACAGGCAGTTCCGTAATTACGATTCCATACTGTTATCGTTACTACTGTGGCCTAAGTTTCAGAAGTGTTTCGCCAAACACTTATCACGATGTTACTTATTGTACTGTCCAGCATTGTAATATATATTTTTATGTTAATTCTGGTTCAAATTATATCGTTTACTGTGCTTTGCTACAAGAAGTGCAGTTATCAAAAATAATAAGATTTTGTGTCATTTATAATTTATTAATAGTACAGCAAATATTTTTAGGAAGGTTTACTTTTATGTCCACCTCATTTGGCATTCTGTGAAAATATATTTACCAATTTTCTATGTGTCTTAATTGTTTTATATAATTATTCTACTTCTGGTTTTGCGTGAACAGTCAGTGTGCTTACTGCTTATTGTACTAATTTATTATTTATAAATACATACCACGTCCTATTACACCATTTTAGAATGATTCAAGTAATGATAGGCATGAGACACTTATGAGAAGATATGAAATTTTGAAAAATCTTTCTAGTAAAGAGGGTTTGAGATGTGGAAGCCATCTTCAAAATCTTTTTAGCTATTTAGATTTTCCATTTACGTCCTCCAACGTAAAGGGCGATAAATGAAATGATGTTCAAATGAGTACAGGGTACATAGAGCTTAGAGTTACCAGACATTCATCTTTCAGGATAAGAGAAAACCTCCAAAGTTAAGTCATATCGGACGATGAATGAAATGTTGTTCCAATGAGTACAGGCTACATAGAGCTTAGAGATGGCAGACATTCATCTTTCAGGATAAGAGAAAACCTCCAACGTTAAGTCATATCGGACGATGAATGAAGTGATGTTCAAATAAGTACAGGCTACATAGAGCTTAGAGATGGCAGACATTCATCTTTCAGGATAAGAGAAAACCTCCAACGTTAAGTCATATCGGACGATGAATGAAATGATGTTCAAATGGGTACAGGGTACATAGAGCTTAGAGTTACCAGACATTCATCTTTCAGGATAAGAGAAAACCTCCAACGTTAAGTCATATCGGACGATGAATGAAATGATGTTCAAATGAGTACAGGCTACATAGAGCTTAGAGATGGCAGACATTCATCTTTCAGGATAAGAGAAAACCTCCAACGTTAAGTCATATCGGACGATGAATGAAATGATGTTCAAATATGTACAGAGTACATAGAGCTTAGAGTTACCAGACATTCATCTTTCAGGATAAGAGAAAACCTCCAACGTTAAGTCATATCGGACGATGAATGAAATGATGTTCAAATGAGTACAGGCTACATAGAGCTTAGAGATGGCAGACATTCATCTTTCAGGATAAGAGAAAACCTCCAACGTTAAGTCATATCGGACGATGAATGAAATGATGTTCAAATATGTACAGAGTACATAGAGCTTAGAGTTACCAGACATTCATCTTTCAGGATAAGAGAAAACCTCCAACGTTAAGTCATATCGGACGATGAATGAAATGATGTTCAAATGAGTACAGGCTACATAGAGCTTAGAGATGGCAGACATTCATCTTTCAGGATAAGAGAAAACCTCCAACGTTAAGTCATATCGGACGATGAATGAAATGATGCTCAAATGAGTACAGGGTACATAGAGCTTAGAGTTACCAGACATTCATCTTTCAGGATAAGAGAAAACCTCCAACGTGAAGTCATATTGGACGATGACTGAAATGATGTTCAAATGAGTACAGGGTACATAGAGCTTAGAGTTACCAGACATTCATCTTTCAGGATAAGAGAAAACCTCCAACTTTAAGTCAAATCGGACGATGAATGAAATGATGCTCAAATGAGTACAGGGTACATAGAGCTTAGAGTTACCAGCCATTCATCTTTCAGGATAAGAGAAAACCTCCAACTTTAAGTCATACCGGACGATGAATGAAATGATGTTCAAATGAGTACAGGGTACATAGAGCTTAGAGTTACCAGACATTCGTCTTTAGGGATAAGAGAACAGATAAGAGATAGAATATATAAGGGATCATCCCGGTGTAGGGGAGCGAGTTTGTTATCCTGGCCTGTCGGGGAGGTCTCTATACAAATAAACTGTAAGGACGCTGCCCTCTGTACTGTCGTAGCTCATTGGGTCGGCCGCCCTCTGTCTCCTTCACCTCATCCTTACTCCCGGGGGTGACCCACTTGGGGGTATAGGAACAATGGGCCTACGTACCGAATCCCCTCCTTAATGAAATCCCAAATACCAACTGCAGCGATGGGTGTTATGTATGAGTGAGCTATGTGATAACATTGTATATTTTACATGAATCTAGTATCCTTATCATATCCGTACGGCAAGCATAAACAAAAGGGGATTACGGTATACATTTCCCTACCTTGCCTTCTTATGTTGGGTGGACACCATTTATTGGAGATGTTCCATTCCGAGGAAGCTGCTAATAATTTTTACCACCGAAAAAAAACCAGTACCCTTCCACGAGTTTGAATTCGCCACCTCGTGAACCGAAAGCTAGCTACCCATAGCCCACGAATGACGAGGTTTAGAGTAGGCTATGTTTTGTTTCCTTCCTGAAACTGCTTCAGATGGGTGACCTAATTCGACTTCCTTGCAATGTTGCCGAGTTTTACAGCCACATTACGTCAGCGAAAAGCGTTTTGGGAATATACTTTTAGTGATTAATAATTTAAATTAGTGCATGAGCTATATCAGGAATAGATTACGTTGTTCATTTAACACATAAGAACCATTTCGTCGTATCTTCATATAAAACAAAGCATCTAATTTAAACAAAGGCTTATTTATTTTGCTTAACGAAAAGAGGTGATCCAAGAAGACAAAACGTAATATTTCTATACAGTATTAGCTAAACCCGTATATATGTTTGAGTAGCCGAAGACGAGTATGTATGATATAAGTTTTGGAGCACTTTGATTTGATCGACACGGAAGTCCCTCTCTGGTCATTTTGAGACTGTCGGGACGAGCGCTTGGGCAGTATACTTGGACGGAAGCTTCAGAATAAATTTAGCGGAAACATGGAAAGTAATCCCGTACATTCAACTTTCATCGCCGTCTTCAGAAAAATCCAACCGAGAGAACAAGATCTTCCAGCAGTTTTATGAAATTGCATGCTCTTCGTCCGGAGACAAAATATTTCTTTGAAACGTCTGCCATCCAACATATAAAACAACTGATATGTTACAAAACTTTCTCTGACGTTTATTAGTAAGTGCACAGACTAGCCTTTGGGAAGTTTATTTCATTTTAATGTAGATAAACCTATGCAGAAATATTTTAAGGAGAGACTAAAGGCCCTAGCTCACCAATGTTAAATTTGCTATCTTAATGACTGATTATCTCAGAAACTGTTTAAGTTATTACGATTAAATTTTTATAGGGCATAGATATACACAGTGATTCAGAAATACTTTTACAAACTACAGGTATGAGTTCCTCACATCAAAAGTAACAAAAAGGTTCATAATAATATATGTCACATAATCCTTGGTTTTCCCGTTATTCCTGTCACAATGAAAGTGTGAGTTCAATGGCCTTCGGGGTCCAACCTCAAAACTTCATTTCTCTATGCACTTATAGAAGGCTTTGACCTATTGCACTACATCCGGTAGATGGCGAAGTGTTGCCATGGAGACTTGTTTACATTTGTCATTTGTTATCAGTCTGTGTTCAACGTTTCAATTGTGCATATGGAATTCAGGACACAAAATGACATGGCGACTGCATACGGATACATCGATATATACGGCAGAAACCATAGCTATATACCAGGCACTGAAATATGTGCAAAGTCACGGATCAACAAAAGTATTTATACACTCCGACTCCCTTAGCTTGCTAACGGCACTACAAAGACCAGTGAAGGGGGTAAAACGATCCATATATGAGATAATTATACGAAACCTGTTGGAAATTTTACCGCCGACGACAGAGATCGAACTTATATGGATTCCGAGCCATGTAGGAATTCTTGGAAACGAGAGAGTGGATGAGGCAGTGCGGGAAGCCACTATCAATAAACCGGTATCGAACAAATACCTCATGCCACCAACAGACATAGCGAGGAATATGACATACAATAACACAAATACAACCTGTTCAGCCGGACAGGGTAGTAACGCCTTGAGTGCTTTTATTAACACGCCGTATTTAACAAGGAAGACGTTATCACTATATTTCAGAATTCTATTTCAAGTGGCATTAACACCGGTGTACCTCCTACGGATAGGGCGACGAGATAACGACCTATGTGAATGTAATCACCTCTTCTTCGCCTGCCCAGTAAGACGTGCCGACACCTTGAAATTGCTACACGACATAACCCGCATTCAGCCTGTGGGACCATATCAGCTCCCATCACTACTAATACCTTACTCAGGGCCAATATGCAAGACATTATTCGTATTTACAACGAGGACAAGAATGAAGCTGTAGTAAGATAACACTGCGTTTATGTATTTACACAGCGGAAATCAGAGCTTCCTGGATTCAACGTTATACTCAGACGCAGTAGCCGTCTCAATAGGCTGGCAGTAGCGTCTTAAAAATAACCTAACAACATGTAGTGAGTTAACTGCACGTGTTTCGTTCACCATGTCTGGATATTCATTTCGTGAACAGGCAGGCATGATTTTTATATACGAGTACATTGCTATGATACACCACTGCCCTTAGCCATCACTGCTAATTCCTGTTGTTAATTGCCCAAATCCTTCACAACAGTCTCCAACACTGTGTCTTGTTACACTTTGGCAGAAGCTTGTACCCCCTTATTCCACAAAATTGGAGTTTGGTGGTGCCGTCACATGGCCTGCTCCACCACATCATGACTGAGGCTGGATGATGATCTCTTGGGATCCTCGGAATCTTCTCACGTGCTTCTATAGATTATTTGACATAAACCCGATTATTTTGCCGGTTCAAAGCCTCCTTTATAATGAAAGTCTTTTTATCTGTGAAAAGAACTTTTCTGTGGCAATTGCTTAAAGCTGATGAAGGCATTTTGATATTATCACCCTCTGTTTATTCAGACGCTGCCCCCCCCCCACCCCTTCAAGGCAGTACTACCGTTGTCTCACAGATTTCATCCAATACGAGCCGCCACTGTTTGAACCATCAGCTTGTCCTTAATGCTGAGTGGACGACTTTGTCTCTGATGATCCACAACAGTCGCAATTTCTAGGAATCGGTTAATGATACGCAAACATTCTGCCTATTTTCAGCTTCTCAAGGGTAATGAAAATTTCGGAAGCCGATTTTCCCCCTAATGAAGGGCTAACACTGCTACAGAATTCTCATAATTGCCCCAAATCATCGCTAAAATATACAGAAACACGCTTTCTCTTTGGCAGCTACATCCACAATGACCCCCTCTCAGCTTACTTCGATAAGGTTTGGCCGCCACCATCAAAACTGGTTGTACAAATTGTGTCAAAAGTAAATAAATCTTAGGTCAGCGAGTAAATCTTAGGTCAGCTATTTCATGTATTTGTACAGGATGTATAGTGCGATCCATATAAATCTGAACCATTTCAATAAGTCATAACTTTTGAACTAATAACACGACACACGCACAACTTTGGGAGAATATAATACACAATTGGAAGATTACATTACACTAGTTACATATCAGAGAAAATATTTTGATGGTCTTTCTCAAAATAGTCTCCCCTGAATGCGATGCACTTGTCTCAGCGTTTCTGTCAATCTTCAAAGACATGCTGGAAACCATTTTTGAGAGATCCTTCAAAATCGCCTCCGCAGCCTTCACCACTGCTTCTGATGATGGATAATGCCACCCACGAAGGCGCTTCTTCAAGTTAGGGAATAGAAAAAAGTCACATGGGGCTAAATCTGGACTAGAGGGAGGGTGAGGGATGTACTTCACGTTGATTTTTGCAAGATATTCTGCAACAACATGGCAATATGTGGCCGCGCATTATCGTGCTGCAAAATCCAGCCTGCTTCATGGAAATGTTGTCTTTTGCGACTGATATGGACTTTCAGGACATTTCTGTAGTATTGTTCAGTTACTGATGTGTATGCAGGTACAACATGCTGATAAACCATTCCATGAATATCAAAGAATGAGACGACCATAACTTTCCCAGCAGAAGCAACCACTTTTGCTTTTTGGAGGGTTGGTGATGAAGGAGATTTCCACACTGAGCTTTGCTGTTTGCTCTCAGGATCAAAATGATGTAACCAAGTTTCATCAGCAGTGATTACGTTTGAAAGGAACTCCGGATCTTCCTCTAATATCAACTTTAACTGCATGCGAATGTCCTTTTGTTCGGGAATCAACAGTCTTGGAACCCATCGCGCACAAACACGTCTCATGTGTAATGTTTCTGTCAACAACGTGTGGGTGGCACCCAATGAAATGTTCAGTATTTCAGAAAGTGATTTTAAGGTAACTCGTCGATCCTCTCTCACAATGGCAGCAGCAGTGTTGATGTTTTCTTCTGTAAGAGCAGTAACTGGAGCACCGAGTCCACCTTTATTTGGGTTTTTATTGTATCCCGTCTTTAAACATTTTAAACCACCTTCGAGCTCTGCTGTAGGGAAGTACAGACTCTCCATAGACCTCCTGTAACATTGTATAGGTCTCAACTGAAGATTTGTTGAGACGAAAGCATATTGTTCTTCGCGTGTTACCTCCATTACAGCGGTAGGTGATATTGAACATGTCTGAACTTGCCTGGTTCTTACAGGTGGGAACCAGGAGTACCAACAATGAAACTACTACGGCGTGTTTGTTTCACATTAAGCTAACAGAATATAATAAGTTTGAATTTTAGTGCGAAAAATTATGACCGTAAAAATTATGATCATTCTTTACTGAACATTGCTTGGATCTACTGCACAAAAAAACTTAAGATTTGGTAAAAACACATAATTTATGCCAAATACTACTTTTTGTATAGTTAAAGATTTACAACATACTTATTATTAATAACTTGAATTTTAAAACGATCATGGTTTCTCAAAGGAGAAATATTTCTTTAAATCTCTTGGATATGCAAAGGTAATAGATTGTGATGGCAGATAAAATGAAGTTTTGTAGGAACTGTTTGTACAAGAATGTGCTTGCAGTTATTTTAAAGTAAATAAGCTGGGAATGCAGTGTTTACATGACAGACTATCAGTTTAACGCCGTAAGACTGTTTTACGGTGTGCAGAACGAGAGCTGTGACTGCTGCTGCTGCAACACGCCACTCTACATATCTTGAAGTGACGAGCCGAGGTCCACGATCGATCCCGGCCGCGCTCTTTAGAGAGCCAGCCAAGTTTCCTTGCATCGAAAAGAAAAGCTTTGTCCAACATTTGCTGCTCGATAACGAAATGGCGAAGTTTACCTATTGTCAGCCAGTCTCGTCATCGTATCAGATGAAATGGCTTCCTCCGTAACACTTCTATGGACTCAGATCACTACACCTGCATTACGACTTTCACAACTTTAATACAGCTCAACGTGGATTGTATTATTTGTGTATCGCATCACGTGATTTTCTCTATCCAATCTTACAAAACTACCACCGGGGTGAACTTTTTATAATGTCAGTTATTTATTTATTAATATTTTGCTTTGGTAGTGCAGCGGAAACAACGTTTAACGCATCCCCAGTGGCGAAGCGAGCAATGAAGTGCTGTAAGCGCAGCTTTCCCAAAAATGTCAGGAGAAAAAAGAAGAAAATTCATGCCAAACAATGTTTTATTTGCTCTGAATACATTCTTAAAATTTATTCGCGAACCTCCGCTGTGCTTTGAACAATTTGACAGCTGCATAGATTAGAGTGATCAATTCCGCGAGCTCATTCAATACTGAATATTTCTGTATTTCCGCATTCGTAACCTTGAATACCATGCTTCGTATATTTCCGGAAGTATTAACGACTCTTCGATTTTTAAGAGGCACTTACAAATTTTGTCACGTAAAGTCTCTGTAGCGTGTGAAGAAAAGTTTATTTTTTTCTGTATACGATGCTTTTAAATACAACTGTAGATACGTGGATTGGCATTTAGTGGTGACAAACAGGAAATTCTTGTGAATTTTTACGTTATTAGCAAAAGTATGTGAATTGCATACTTTCTCCATGTTAGGTTAACTATACACGCGATGTGGGTCACCTGTAGGAAACATTGCAACGTCTAAGTGGAGAAGGGAACCAGGAATATGTCTTCTTCTACCGTGAGCAGTCTTTTAATGCAAGAAGGGCCTACGTGTGACTGCACAGTAGAAATAGTACTAAATAGTAGATTTAGTTCTTTGATGCCCAATTTCACCAACAGATGTTAAGATTTAACAAGAGTTTAACAATAGCATTTCAGAATCAAATGTTAGCTTAACACTCGTGTTAAATCTCTTGTTATGCTAACAAACCAATTTTTTTGTTAAGTCCTTAACAATTGTAAATAATCAAGATGGCGGGCGTGAACTCAACTGCTGATGTCAATTTGCTATATTTAAGATCGTCTAAATGACATTCGTAATAGAGTACGACCTATAAGTAGAAATTAATTTGAGGAGCTATCAGACGGAGGTATAGACTGTCGAAACAAGTTGCTATGAAGGTTACTACGGAAGTACAAGAGAGGTTAGAACATGCATCGAAAGGAATATGCCGATCTCGCCTTTGCTTCAAGTATTAATAACTTTGCGATTTTATAATTCACTGAATTATGTAGATAATACACTGTCCACCTCTCGTCTTCGTTCAAGTCACTCGTCACTTATCCTTTTTCGCTCCTCGTTTTAAATTTACGTAGTACTGAGTTAGAACATACATCGAAAGGAATATGCCGATCTCGCCTTTGCTTCAAGTATTAATAACTTTGCGATTTTATAATTCACTGAATTATGTGGATAATACACTGTCCAGCTCTCGTCTTGAAACATTCAAGTCACTCGTCACTTATCCTTTTTCGCTCCTCGTTTTAAATTTACGTAATACTGAGTTAGAACATACATCGAAAGGAATATGCCGATCTCGCCTTTGCTTCAAGTATTCATAACTTTGCGATTTTATAATTCACTGAATTATGTGGATAATAAATTGTCCACCTCCCGTCTTGAAACGTTCAAGTCACTCGTCACTTATCCTTTTTCGCTCCTCGTTTTAAATTTACGTAATACTGAGCTAGAACATACATCGAAAGGAATATGCCGATCTCGCCTTTGCTTCAAGTATTAATAACTTTGCGATTTTATAATTCACTGAATTATGTGGATAATACACTGTCCACCTCTCGTCTTGAAACATTCAAGTCACTCGTCACTTATCCTTTTTCGCTCCTCGTTTTAAATTTACGTAATACTGAGTTAGAACATACATCGAAAGGAATATGCCGATCTCACCTTTGCTTCAAGTATTAATAACTTTGCGATTTTATAATTCACTGAATTATGTGGATAATACATTGTCCACCTCCCGTCTTGAAACGTTCAAGTCACTCGTCACTTCTCCTTCTTCGCTCCTCGTTTTAAATTTACGTAATACTGAGTTAGAACATACATCGAAAGGAATATGCCGATCTCGCCTTTGCTTCAAGTATTAATAACTTTGCGATTTTATAATTCACTGAATTATGTGGATAATACATTGTCCACCTCCCGTCTTGAAACGTTCAAGTCACTCGTCACTTCTCCTTCTTCGCTCCTCGTTTTAAATTTACGTAATACTGAGTTAGAACATACATCGAAAGGAATATGCCGATCTCGCCTTTGCTTCAAGTATTAATAACTTTGCGATTTTATAATTCACTGAATTATGTGGATAATACACTGTCCACCTCTCGTCTTGAAACATTCAAGTCACTCGTCACTTATCCTTTTTCGCTCCTCGTTTTAAATTTACGTAATACTGAGTTAGAACATGCATCGAAAGGAATATGCCGTTCTCGCCTTTGCTTCAAGTATTAATAACTTTGCGATTTTATAATTCACTGAATTATGTGGATAATACATTGTCCACCTCCCATCTTGAAACGTTCAAGTCACTCGTCACTTCTCCTTCTTCGCTCCTCGTTTTAAATTTACGTAAAACTGAGTTAGAACATGCATCGAAAGGAATAGACGAATGTTGGGTAACTCTAAGCTCCATGGACCCCGGACTCACTTGAGCATCATTTCATACATTCCACTCATCGTCCGATATGACTTAACGTTGGAGGACATAAATTGCACCAAAAAATAAAAATCAGTGTATCAGACATTCAAAAGCAAAACAATCCACTTTTATAAGTTTTTGTTCAAAAATACTAGCATTTTCACTGTTTTGTAGTCAATTCTACTTCTTTTTCTGTCACATATGAGTTCTGCTGTACTAAATAGTCTTTCAGAGATAACAGTTACAGTGGAATACACAAATATTTAGCGACTAATTTTTCTTAGTTTTGGAAATTTTTAATTTGTTTTCCAGTAATGCAGTGCACTAGAATTCGGTCACAAATCGTCGTTGAGATATTGTGACGACCTACTATGGTTGGAACTGGATAAAGGAGCACATGGTCTGAACGTACACGGGGAGAGTAGCTCAATTGGTAGGAAATGCATGCTTTACGAGAGCTTGGGGTTCTCTATTCGGGTTCATTTCTACAAAAAGCATGGTTGACACTAATTAACACTACAATTCACTTAAGAATATTTACTACATGGATGGCCAAAGCGGCCGATTACCTGCCTCAAGAGGCTGCGGCCAAATCCATCTGATATGGCCGAAGGATGTTCCAAGAGAGAGCATGCAAGAGCCAAGAGCCAAGAGCGAGAACAAGTCGTCCGGGCGCTCCCGGACGGTGGGTAGAGCGCCACGGTACCTATCCGCTGTGCGGATTTACCCGTGCGGTCTTATAGGATATATCTTTCCTCCAATGCTTGGATATCCTTGTTAACTGATAGACCTGATTCGGCCACTGCTAGTGCTCCTGGCGGCGGGATGAGCTTCCAAGTAGGAGGCCAGTGCCCTAAACCGCCACGCTAGGGGCAGCCTGCGTTGCAGAGTCCGTCCAGTGTGGCGGGGCTAGGAGCGAGAGGTCGGGTGGTTGGGGACCGTTTAGGTTGTAGTTCTCATTGGGGTCACACAGGGGACGTGACTGCCGGGGGTCAGCCGATGGGCCAGATCCAGCCCTAGTGTGGCCGGGACAGAGTGCAGTGTTGAGGGGATGAAAAGCTGGTCTCACCACCCAAGGGCGTCCTTAGGGAGGCGGTAGCTCTTTCTCCTCCTGGGCACACGGTGGTCATATTGCCCTAGTGTGTTCACTAGGTGGTTGGGATGGGATGTAATCCTGGCATACAATGTGCGCGAGCGTTCACGCACAACGTCCTCAACGTAAGGTATGCCAGAATGGGAGTGTAGGATGTGTGAAGGAAACATACGTTAGGTATCGTAGATCATCCTAAGCGCCCTGTTCTGCACGGATGGTGGTACGAGCCACCGATCCCCAGACCTCGCATCCATACAGGATCAGGGGCGGGATGATCGCACGATAAACCCGTAGTTTCAGGCGAGTGGGCATGGTCGATCGGAATATGTAGTACGACTGCCTAAGCGCTGCATGGCCGAGGCGGATTTTTTTCACGGGCATGTGGGGTGAAGGTGAGGCCGCGGTCCAGTCGGACACCCAGGTATTTGGCGGATCGTACCCAAGGAATCCTTCTCTGCCTCAACCGCAGGTCTCCTTCCGAGCGCCAGTGGAGGACCTTCCCCAGCAGAAGGTCAGAGCTCTTCTGTGGGCTAATGGACACCCACCACCTTTCACTCCACTTGCCGATGGCTCGGAGTGATCCTTGCAGCAGGGCGAGGCAGTAGCGGACGTTTTTGTTCTGGGCCAAGATGAGGACGTCGTCAGCATATTGGAGGCTCTGTATGGAAGTCAGACATGTAGGCAGCAAAGATTAACGGCGACAGTACACTGCCTTCCGGGACTCCCGCCGCTATGGGTCTGACGGAGGAGAGTTTGCCTTCGACCCGCACCCTGAAGGTTTGATCCCAAAGGAAACTACTGATCAGGGTGAGATATCGGGAGGGGAGTTGTGCTTCCTTGTGTTTGTATAACAGTCACTGGTGCCACGTTGTGGCGAAGGCCTTGTCCACTTCCAGGAGCACCGCGACGAGAGCATGCAACCGGCTTATACCAACTTATACTGCAATGAGAGATGGGAGTGCGGGAGTGACGTCACACGTACTACTGAAGTCACATCCAGTATTATTTTTATTAATTAAAACAGTCACTTGTGACAATAAGTAGTGATTTCTTATTGGGAACCGTTCACTGACAGTTGACACACGATGATTTTCTTGTATAATGTTAGTGTACAGGTTATGCATTCCTGACAATTTCTGGGGCTTTGTAATGTTCTTCTAGCGGCAGTAATATTTTGTAAGTTTAAAATAAAATAAATATTGCAAAATTTTCACTGAAAATTGAAAAAGTTCCCATCGCTTTTTCTTAAATATCACGCGATGTCGATACCATGTAAGTATCGAGATATCGCAAGTACCTAAGATCCATTTCTACTTTATCGTTTTGCAATAGAAGTGCCAAACGTAGCACTAAGATGATTTCAAATGGACACACACAATCACCATAACCGATGATGATGATGAAGGTGGCGTTTACGACATGGCCATTAAAGAGACCATTAGCCTAGCTGCCGATATGACTACTACGTCTACAGTTTTTATTTGCTGTTTGCAATGTCTGCCGCCAAGCCAGTGAAATATTGTGATGAATCAGTGTGTGCAGAAGGAAGGTCCAAGAATAATGCATGTCACTTCTGAGATAAATCCTCTCTCAACTGAACAGAAGAACGTCGCCCATATCTGTCTGCCACATCAAGTATTGTTCGGCTCTAATATAAAGTACATTTGCAATGCTTTAAGCCTTCCAATAAATATTTGTCTTTATTATAAACACAAAATTATAAATATGTATGGTAATATAATCGAGATTGTCATTTGTAGACATTATTACATTCCCAGAAAGTAGTTGTTTCTCCACGCTACGCTACACAATTAGTTTGTAGAGATGTAAACAAGGTGGGAAAATATATTACTGCGCCGGCGACTGTGACTGGAGGGAATGTTCAAGATATTTTATCCAACACGTGGCAAACACGTGAACAGCTAAAAATTTCTATGCAAAGTTTTGCTTTGGCGTTTTTTATGTTTGAGTGGCTTATGCAGTAGGACTTTTACCTTAAGATTAAATGCAAAGGCGTGTCTACTGTGTAATAACTTTTGCTTGTATATGCTAAAAGTGACTTAATGCTTACTACACTTACTGAAATATTTCATTTCTTCACAACCTCAGCTGATGCAATATTTGCCTATGGACGATTGAAAACGCGGTAACTCCAAAATCAGAATATGTGGTAGACTCAGGACTTCCAAATGTGAGCCTTAAATCCTGGGAGCTGGGCTCTAAGTTGACAGTTCACTAGTTCAAACTTGGCAGAAAGAAGTGGAACCTTAGGGTGCAAAATTCCTTCTAAAGCATAAAAATCTATGAAAAATAAGATAATAGTATTAGTTAGAAGAACTAATATTTAAGTTCATATAGACATTTGTGGAGGAAGATTTGCACAATGAGACCAAATGGCTGTAGAGCCAGAACAGAGGAAAAGCATGGGTTCTTTTGGCAGGGAAGTACATATGGCTATGGCACGTTGAACAAACTGAAGGCCGATAAAGAGGCCCCTGAGAAAAACAGAATTGTCCTTCATCCAAGATAGACTAAGCTGACGAAAACAAGCACTAACACAGCACAGTCTACTAGTACCTTTGCTGCCTCTTGGAGTTAAGTCTGCTAGGACCAAAGAACGTTCATTAACAATGATAATAACAATAATAATAACAATAAAAATAATAATAAGAAGAATAAAAATAATAACAAAAATAATAACAATAAAAATAATAACAACAATAACAATAACGACAACGATGACAATGATGATGATGATGATGATGATGACGACGACGACGATGATGATGATGATGATGACGACGATGATGATGATGACGATGACGATGACGATGATGATGATGATTATGCACAGAAAGTTGATCTTCAGATATCTTTCTAAAAAGCTGAACATATTTCGTGCAATAAACAATATCAAAATACATAGAAACCAAGTATAGAAAAATTAAATGAGTTTCACGATTTAAATATCTTTGAGAAATAATTCAGGAAAATGGAATCAAAAACAAAGCGAACAAAAGAAGATGCCAAAAATAGAATCACCATATTGGCTTACTCAAAACATATATAATAAAAGTACATGCCTAAATATACAAAATAAAGACACTGTAATACTGTAATTAAATCAGAGTGTCTCTGTGGAGCAGAAAAGCAGATATTTAAAATATAGAAACAGATAAACTTATTAAAAATATAGGTTCAAAATGAAAAACGCCAACCTACAACTAAACAGGAAATAAAAAATTATACAGACATCAGTATTGATATTAGGAAACGAAGGTTAACATTTTATGGAAATATTAAACAATTAACTTCAAATAGGCTCAGAAAACAATTTATGGAATTTTACGAAAATATAAGTCAAGTACAAGTAGACACTATGAAATTGTTGGTGAAGTAAACAATGATTTAAAATTGTCAGGAATCACTCAAGACGATATCTTAGACAGATGAAGGTGCATAAGTGACAAGTGACTGTAACAACATGGACAGACGAGAGAAAGAAATCCCACAGACAAAAACCTGTCACTTATGCCTTCTGAGGTCAGTATTTTCTATGTAGGTATTATGTTTCCTTAGGGATATTTAATATATAAAAGCTAAGCGTATCAAATCATTTCTTGTACAACTACTGATCTTAAACTTTGTATTCCTTGGTTTTCTGATTCCTGTTTGCTCAGACAATGATTCACTAGGCGTTTGTCTCAACATAATCCTTTCCCTGTGTTACTATATAAAACGGATCTAAGCTGTCAGTTCTAACTTCTCCACATTTCCGTTTTCTTGGCCGTAGGCCACAAGAAACTTTTGCCATACAATTAAAACCCAGAAAGGCCAAAAAAGAAGTTCGCCTCTGGCACTGCAATTAAGATTTTTGTGAATCTTATTCAGAATAAGGCGTAGTCAACTCTATCTGTGATGTTTTATCACTCTGCTACCCCATAGAAGAAAAAACCCTTCGATTTATTCTCACCCCATTTGGATGAGGAACAGAAAAATGCACTGTAACAGTCGCAATACCTTCTCAGACTTTAACATTCATTTCTGTATCTATTCTTTAAATTATTTTCACTAAATATTTTGTTTACTTTCTACTACTAGTCTATATTGTACTTAGATTATATTTTATTACCTCTACTATATATAGTTGGTAGAGGAAGCATTCCATCGATCTTCAGATTTTAGCATACATGCAGTTTTGATGTGCAACGAATGAAGCAGGTAGTCCTTGTGTGTGTGTGTGCGTGTGTGTGCGTATGTGTGTGTGCGTGTGTGTGTGTGTGTGTGTGTGTGTGTGTGTGTGTGTGTGTGTGTGTGTGTGTGTGTAAACAGCACAAGTAAAAAAGGAAACATTAGTTAAATAATAAACTTAGTTTTTAAGTGCAGCATCTTCCAAGAATGCTCAAGGACGTTCCCCCATATACTTTTCACATAAAGGGTTTCACCATTTTCTCAAATTTTATTGATTGAAAATATATACCAGCGTTTTCATAACCTGCCGTGGAGTTAAGTCTCCACTGCTGTTTAGTAGTGGACGGGGCAGGATAAGCCTACTGTCTCTGGGCGGGCAGCTGACATGCGAAGACGTGACGGGGCAGGAGTAGTTTACTACTGTTCCAGACTGTAATTCAAGGGGTTTCCATTGCTAGAGATTTATTGTCCCCTGCAGGGTGTATAAAAGAGATGTGATGCCTGGCAAACACTAAGCCTAAACACTACATATTCAAATTCTCATGCAGGATTGTGGGCACACATCCCACGGAAATGCCAATTTTGGAGGCGATGTGTGCAATGCTCAATCGGCGAACCTCCAAAAAACGTTCTCCACTCGCTGGCTCATGTCGCCGTGACTGTCTTGGTTTGTTGTCACACGATGTTCTGTCTTCATTGAACTGTCACACCCAGGAACGTACATTAGACACATCCATGGTACCATCACCACATACCTCACTTAACTGTCTTGGTTTGTTATCACACGATGTTCTGTCTTCATTGAACTGCCACACCCAGGAACGTACATTAGACACATCCATGGTACCATCACCACATACCTCACTTAACTGTCTTGGTTTGTTATCACACGATGTTCTGTCTTCATTGAACTGCCACACCCAGGAACGTACATTAGACACATCCATGGTACCATCACCACATGCCTCACTTAACTGTCTTGGTTTGTTGTCACACGATGTTCTGTCTTCATTGAACTGTCACACCCAGGAACGTACATTAGACACATCCATGGTACCATCACCACATACCTCACTTAACTGTCTTGGTTTGTTGTCACACGATGTTCTGTCTTTATTGAACTGTCACACCCAGGAACGTACATTAGACACATCCATGCTACCATCACCACATGCCTCACTTAACTGTCTTGGTTTGTTGTTACACGATGTTCTGTCTTCATTGAACTGTCACACCCAGGAACGTACATTAGACACATCCATGCTACCATCACCACATGTCTGACTTAACTGTCTTGGTTTGTTGTCACACGATGTTCTGTCTTTATTGAACTGTCACACCCAGGAACGTACATTAGACACATCCATATTACCATCACCACATGCCTCACTCAACTGGCGATAAATTTCAATAGATGTCACACCACGAAAGTGGAGAAAACGAATGATTACACGCTGTTCTTGCAATGAAAACGTCGCCATTTTAAGTATAAAAAACAGTCCTAGCTCTTGTCACTGCCACTAGAATTCTAAACACTGTAGAGTGCTGCGATCTCTGTCATGCATTCACAAAGAGTCGACGTGTATTTTAAGAGGAACCAGAAGTTCCTATCTGGACCTAGTTCTGAAAAAATATGGAGGTGTTTTATCTTCAACACATTTCATACGTTTATGACTTCTTTTTATGGTTCACGTACCATATAAAATTATACAAGATACCTGCTGAATGAGTATATATTATGAAGTACATACAAAGATTTAGAACCATTTAATCACCCTGTATGTAGTATTTAAATCAAAATTCTTTGGGCTATTTTGATAACATCAGTTATTATTCCTTCTAAACGTTATTTTGGAGTGGTAGATTTTTCTTGAAGACCTTAGTGTCGCATCTTTAGAAGATACCAAACTGAAATAAGTTCAACATTTTACCGGTTATTTAGAGAGGAAATTTCGCTGCTATATGTAAAAATCTGAGTGGCTGATGTCTTGATTTAATAAGGCTTCTTTGGAAGCTTATTAAGATAAAATGCTGACGTTTAGAAACTGTTATTATCTACTCCAAGTGGATGGTACTTGGTCGTATCCGTGCAATGAATCGTATCTTTGCGATCTCTTTCAGTCGAGGAGCGAGGTGCATTAACACCTGAACATAGACTTATTGGAGATCAACTTCTCTCCTTCAACTTTGTGGCTTTCCTGCATTAAAGCATTCAGTCAAACAGTTGTCTTCAGTT
Organism: Mantis religiosa; assembly: GCA_030765055.1. Classification (NCBI taxonomy): domain Eukaryota; kingdom Metazoa; phylum Arthropoda; class Insecta; order Mantodea; family Mantidae; genus Mantis; species Mantis religiosa. Next base: position 8,340,739 of record CM060958.1, read on the forward strand.
TATTTTCTTGAAATGTTTTATTCTCTTTATCACGTGCGGACAAGGAGGTTGAGTACTTGATGCTTTCACCTAAAAATTAGAAATTTCCCTCGAGATGTATGTTTCTGAAACAACTATGCTGAATAAAACACTTGTGACTGCATAGAGAAGAATTAACAAGCGCATATCAACACAATCTCAATCACATTGTTGGAGGCTGATAGTTAAAACTTTATGATACCCCCTCATATGTCTGGAATTTTCAAGAAATTGCGTCTAAAGTCTCCGTCAATGTAAACAACTTAAGCGAAACTAGTAATACGAGGCGTATCCGTAAAATAAGGTCGCCAAGGCGCTTGAGTCGTGAGGAACGCTATTACGGGAGATCCGGCAACACTGGCGTGTAGATTGGTCTCACCTCTTCAAAACCCTACCGCAAGGAATCCGTTACAACCATTAGTCTTGGCTGGGCAGCCGTTTGCAATGGAGCTTCCTATCACTTCCCCCACCAATTCCGAGTTGCGTGAATTGACCCGATTTTAAAGTGCCAAGGCCACTACCCCAACTGAAATTCATCGTCAGTTATGCCAAGTCTATGGGCCACAGTGTATGGATGTCAAAAACGTGCGAAAGTGGGTCAGAGAGTTCAAAGACCGACGTACAGACGTCCATGATGAACAGCGTTCTGGTCGGCCTTCGGTTTCAGCCGAAACAATTGCAAAAGTGGAGCAAGAAATGCTTAAAGATCGGCGTGTGACAGTTCCCAAGCTGTCCGAACTTATCCCTGAAGTCAAGTCCCGGGTACTAGCCTGTAGAGCTAGTAGAAACTGTGCTAGATCACCAGGAAGCCCCACCGAGGTTATCGGTAGTTTTTCTTGCGGGATTGACACGCGTAAGTGGCGTATCCACTTCCACCCCTCTTGATTTTCAAGTCGACGTGGGGGTTAATATTATAGATGATTTTTTTTTTAATTGTTAAGATTTGAAATTTATATTTTAAATTTTATATAAAGTAGATTTGAAAAAAAAAATTGATTTGTGTAAAAGTAAAAATAATAATTGAATTTGTTTGTTTGTATAAATTGATATGATGTATTTTAATTTGTTTAAAGAATTTGGAGTAAAAAAGTTTGTAAATTTTGTGATTTTTGTAATGTAAATTTTATGAATTATTTTATATAAGTTTTTGGTTAAATGCTTTGAAAGATTTTAAGAAGGTTTTTATCAGTTGAAAAGGTAAATTGATAAGTTTTAAATGTACTGGTTACCAGTACAGGAGTAGAACCTGTACCTTAACTATCCCTGAAGTCAGTAATACTACAATTGACAAGATTTTCACCGAACATTTGCATTATCGCAAGGCTGATCTCCTGGCCCAGTTTGGATAGGACATCCTCACCTATCCCCCCTACAGTCCAGACTTAGCCCCTAGTGATTATCATCTGTTTTCTCAGTTAAAGTCACACCTGGGTGGAACACATTTCCAGATCGACGATGATTTGAAAAACGAGGTTGAGCGCTACCTGCGCAACTTGGCGGGAGAGTGCTATGAAAAGGATATAGAGAAACCGCCACAGCCCATGCTAAGGTGCATCGATCGCAATAGTGATTACCTTGAAAAAATAGCTGTAAGTTCCGTCTTTCCAACAATGTAACATTCAAAGACAATAAACATGTGTTCTATATTAAATAATGGGATATACGAAATGTTAATTTACAAAAAATGTAGATCTCATTAAAAGAGCTAATTTGTGTCTTTTTAGGGGGAGGGGTAAACAGTCCAACTAATTCCTTATTGTTTCGAATTTTGAAGATTCTTAAACTTTTCCTAAACTGGAAAGCACAATTCGTTTTCTTTTTTTATTCCTACTTCTGAAAGATTTCAAAGTCATTAGGAAAGCGACCAGGTCTTAAAAAACTTGACTATCGCTTTACGTCTACTCTACGAAGGTCGTTTGAAAAGTTTCTGACCTCAAACAAAAGATGGTAGGTCTCGTAAATAAATGCTAGTGCATTTCGTTGTCCATCTTTGACAGTTACTCACCAAAGTTTCAGTCATTTTGGACGCCAGTTGTTATGTAACAGTCATTTGAGTGAGCTGATGTGAGTGCTTTATGAACATGGACAAAATCGAGTATCGAGCTGTCATTTAAATATTTGTTTTGAAAGTCACTACGCCTACGCAAATCAAAGATGAGTTGGATTCTGTGTATGGGCACTCTGTACCATCATTTACCACAATGAAATTTTGGGCAGCTGAATTTAAACGTAACCGTCAAAGCTTGGGAGACGATGATCGTTCGGGATGTCCTAAAACTGTATCTACCACAAAAACATCGCTAAAGTTCACCAAATGGTGTTAGACGACCGGCGAATTAAAGTGAGAGAGATAGCAGAGGATATGAACATGTCAAAAGAACGTGTTTGTCACTTATTAAATCAACATTTAGACATGAGAAAGCAGTCCGCGATTTGAGTTAGACCAAAAATGTGTTAGAATGAACATTTCCAACGCTCTGTCGGCACAGTTTAGGCGCTAAAAATCCGAGTTTTGGCGCCGATTAAATTCTGTAGATGAAACTTGGATACACCATTATACTCCCAAAACAAAAATACAGTCCAAACAGTGGACAGCAAAGGGGAAACCGACTCAAAAACAAGCAGAAGCCATTTTTTCGGCTGAGAAAGTGATGGGGACCGCTTTCTTTTTTCTTGATAGTCATGGAATTAATTTAATTGATTATCTTCAATATTGTAAAAACCATTACAGGGGCATACTACGCATCATTACATGACAAGCTGAAGGCAGAACTCGAGGGAAAACGGCCACATTAGCAGAAAAAGCAAATCCTGTTTCACCAAGACAACGCACCGTCTCACATCTCAGCGGTTGCATTGGCGAAAATTCACGAACTACGGTTTGAACTGCTTGACTCACCAGATCCAGCCCCAAGCGACTTCTTTGTTTCCCTTATCTGAAAATTGCGCTCGGAGGACAGAGATTTTCGTCAAATGAAGAGGCAGTTACCTTCGTGAACAATTATTTTGCAGAGAAAAACGCCGAGTACTACTTGGAAGGGTTACAGAGATGGGAATATCGCTGGAAGAAGTGTGTAGAGTTACAAGGAGACCATGTTGAAAAACGCCGAGTACTATTTGGACGGGTTACAGAGATGGGAGCATCGCTGGGAGAAGTGTGTAGAGTTACAAGGAGACTATGTTGAAAAACGCCGAGTACTATTTGGACGGGTTACAGAGATGAGAGCATCGCTGGGAGAAGTGTGTAGAGTTACAAGGAGACTATGCTGAAAAACGCCGAATACTATTTGGACGGGTTACAGAGATGGGAGCATCGCTAGAAGAAGTGCGTAGAGTTACAAGGAGACTATGTTGAAAAACGCCGAGTACTATTTGGACGGGTTACAGAGATGGGAACATCGCTGGGAGAAGTGTGTAGAGTTACAAGGAGACTATGTTGAAAAACGCCGAGTACTATTTGGACGTGTTACAGAGATGGAAACATCTCTGAGAGAAGTGTGTAGAGTTACCAGGAGACTATGTTGAAAAACGCCGAGTACTATTTGGACGTGTTACAGAGATGGCAGCATCGCTGGGAGAAGTGTGTAGAGTTACAAGGAGACTATGTTGAAATACGCGGAGAACTATTTGAATGGGTTACAGAGATGGGAGCATCTGAACATAATCAGAGAGCTGAGAAATTCATCTGAATGCAGGTTTGTACTTAAAACCTGCCTCTGTATAAAACTCTACTGCACATTAAGTGGCAATTAGAGAATATTGTACCTGACACCACTTTATGCCCAGCTACTGTGATTAATTCTATAAACACGCCGAGATGTGGCTCTAATTGAAAAAGGGCGTTCAACTAGAAGCGTTTTATGTTTTGGGGAGAGGTTTGAAGACCAGCTGGCCGGCTACACTTAGATCGATAACAGAGTACGAGAATGCAGTCGCACTCATGCACTGCCTCTGGAAGTAAAACTGTTTCTCTACTCTGTGCCATAATATTTTTATTGCATACACCTCCGAACTAAGTGAGGCGCCGAGCTGCCAAAATGTATTCGAGGGTCAATTCCTTGTGGCCGGTCGGAGTGGTGTGTTGCACCACCACGAGTCCCTCTTCCAGCTGTCTCCGTGGCTGTGTGTCGGTCGATGGTACACAGTCCTGCGTTCGGAACTTCTCGGCAGTGACAGAGCGTGACTATTACAGTCTCCATTATAGGCCGTGCAATAGTCCTTCAACACTGAACTAGTTATATGGAAGCTTTGATGCGAGTCTCTCATCTGTTTTCCCTGGCCTTCAATGACAGTGATATCTCATTGCGACGACTTCACCCTTTCAAGCATCACTGGATTGTTCCAGACGTTCTCGGGCTTCGAGCCAGGTAAGAACATGTGTCATCGACGTTTCAGGAGCGTACGTCTCTCCCATCTTCAGCTTCCTGAAACTTTGATGTCACAACATCATCTTACCTGGCTCGAAGCCCGAGAACGTCTAGAACATGTACGCCGTCCGAAAAGATTCAACTCATATTTCATCACTGGATTGCTTATTTAACACGTTGTTATTCAGGGATGTCGTATAATCTCCAACAAATTAAATACTATAGTTCGAGAAAGGAGTTTTACACCTTAACACCGAGTTAAACGATTTTGCCTTTAGCCATATTTTATTCCTCTACGACTGACATATGTTCGTCTGTTGAGGTCACTGTCATCCTTGTCAATGTTTCTATCCAATTATCTTCAATTATAATTTTTTCAATTGTTTCTTTCCTTAGTCACTTTTACTAATACTCCTGTTCCATTTCATCCACATAATGGTATAAATTTTCCCATTCCATTTGTCCAATTTGCACAACAATATGTCTTTCATTTCAAATGTTAAATTTCTGCAATCAACCGATTGTTTCTCATCTGTCCATATTAATTCTATAGGACTGAGATTTGGATGTTACGAAGGAAGCCTTAAGGTTGCATGGTTATATTCTGACAATGTTTGGTCATTAAAAAGCTCTTTTGAATTGGCTTGTTGACTAGAATTAAATTAAACAATTTCATTTTGATGCTATTTTGATCAAATGGATATTGTTATTTTATAACCAAGTAAGCATATATCGTCTTAAAGTACTTGAGGTGGGAGGCTTATCTATATATTTGTGTATCATAGTAAGAGCCGTTATCAATTGCTAGCACCGGGTTAGTTTGGAATTAACACTAGTAATAATTTAACATAGTTTTCAGTATTGATTACTTTATGAACATTTAATATGTGTATTACTATATATATATTCTGTATGTCTAATGTCTTGGCCTCTAGATGCATACCTAGACACAGTATTACAATTTTATATTTACTCTAACATAATAATTATATTGATATTTACAAACATTTTGCAGAAAAGCTAACCTACACTAACCTATCTAATCTAATTGTAGCTTACAAATTTGACAATCTAAACTACTTCTAACTTCCTATCCCTAATAAATCATCTATCCTTTTGTTCTTGTGTTGATGTTGTCCTCTTCTGTCGCTTCAAATCCTTCTGTTGAATCCAAGATTTTCCTCTTTTATTAATCCTTCGACTAGGTGATGTTCCTCTTCTTCCTTTGGTTGTTGAAGCTAGATATACATATTCTGTCCTCGAAGTCGTTCAGATCTTCTCGGTGTGGAAGGTGGTTCACGATATCTATGTTGAATATTGTCTCTCACTCGTCGTTGCTGCTGTCTGTTAATTATATTCATTACTATTGTTGAGACCTTCTCCGCTGCCAATTCTAGTATTTTAAAATCTTCCCTCTTCCTAGTGATGTTCCATATACATTTTCCTGCTAATTCTTTCCTCTCTTCTTCTAGCTGTTGTGTATACTTTATACATTCAAATAAAGCATGTCCCGGAGTATCTTCTACCACGCAGGTTGTGCACATGGTTTCATCAGCCTTTCGTATCTTTCTAAAGTATATCTTGTACGGTCCATGTCCTGAAATATATTGTATTCCACTTCGTTTTAGTTGGATCTCCTTTAATTGTAACCTCTCATTTATAGTAGGAAAGACTTCGTGTGTCCTTCTTCCTACATCAAATTGATGACATTCATGTTGTCATTCTTCAATTAATACGTTCCAAGTTTCTCTCCTCGTCCTGCATGGAGTTCCCAATAAATATTATATCTTGAATTTTCTCCGCTTCATCCAAGAGTAGGCTGTCCTTTGTTTTATAAACAAATCCAGTGGCCATATTCCCACTATCACTAATAATGCCATTGTAGCAGTCGTTGATACTGCTCCTGTGCAACAAAGTAAAGCCTGTCTTTGGTATTTCCGTAGAGTACCTATATTCTTCCCCAATTTTACTTTATGTGCCCATATCGACGCCCCATACGCAGTTATCCCCACCATGAAACTCATATGAAATGTATGAATTGTACCAGGAGAAAGCTTAAATATTCTCGTAGCTATTGTAGGTAGTTTCGTTAATACTCCATTAGCTTTCATTGCTACTGATTTAATATTGTATCCAAGTGTTGCTTCTCATCAATATACATACCAAGATATTTAACAACTTTCGCTCTTTTGATGTTGACGTTATTAAGTTTGACTATAGGATCTCCTTTTAAACTTCCCTTAAAGAGCATAATAAACGACTTCTGCGGAGTAATTTCTAATTTGGTTTGTTTACACCAACTATCAATAATTCCAAGAGATGTCTTAGATTTAGCATCCAGTTCATTCCGACTATTAGCTGCTACCGCTGCCAAAGTGCGGGCGCTGCGTACCCTTAGCACTCGTGGTACCTCTGACGTTACTAGAGGGACCTCGGGCCGAACAGCTGAGCCCCTCCTTCGGGAGTTGTTCGGATTGGGATGGACTCGAGGGGGCAGTGTGTTTCCGATACCCATGGGGATCGGGTACGTCTTCGGACGGGGTTGAGGGAAGCCATTAAGTTTCCGGGTACTAGCCTGCAAAGCTAGTAGAAGGTGTGCTAGATCACCAGGCGGCCCCACCGAGGTCATATCGGTAGTCTTCACCTTGAGTGTTGACGCGCGTAAGTGGCGTATCCACTGCATCCCGTCTTGAGTCCACAGGACCAGATGGGGGGGCTTGTTAGGAAACTAGGTCTTGCCCAATGGAAAGCCCCACGGAGGACGCCGAGCGCCCTTTGGGACAGCTCGGATACTCCCTGATTGAAAGAGGCCCGGGTCCAGTTCCTACGGGTTCAGGACTAATGGGAGTAGAAACTCTGGGCTAAACTATTAGCTGCCTAAGTCATCTGCATAGGCTATAACTTCTAATATTTCAGGCGATTGTTGCAAACCATTTATTAATGGTTCCGTTAAAATATCCCAAATATGCGTATGACTGTCACAGTACTGTACTCGGGGCCGGCAGGAGGTGGCAAACTATCCACACGGCATATTCCATCAATTAGCAGGAGTAATAAGTTCGCTGGATGGGGGATTTGGAAGGAGATAGAGGAGAAAGAAGGTTAGACTTGAGATCGCTGACTGTTCTAGAACTATTGCGCAACTGGGTCCAGGTTTCCCTGGTCGCCACTAGTACCCCCAAGCGAGTGGTCAAGCCCGTCACTTGTTAAGAGAACTGCACTTTTCTGTCCCCTGCGCTAGCTGGTTCTGTAGCCTACCCGACCTCCTGGGGGTATATGAACAAAGGACCCCTTACGTAGGCATTTAAAACGCTGCAAATGGCCGGATCACAAAAATACTTGAACAGTTTGTAAATATCCAAGGAATATTTTTTGCAAGAGAGAGAAATCCAAATCAAATTTGATTTTTGGGGTGTTTTAGCTGACAATTTAGTCTAGATGTTGTATAAATTGAGGACTGTAGCGGCTATGTTTGTTGCAGGAGGCGTACCGGCGCTGGGTATGCGGATCGCTGTTTGCGCACTTCTTGCCGAGTGGTGAACGGGTACGACCATGCCGTAGCGTGTGCCAGACAGTGGAGCAGCGATGTCCTTTCTTCTTGCCGGGCGACCGTTATCCTGCATATCCCACGCAGTATGCAGGGGAACCTACCTTCCTGTGCCTCGGTAAGTAAACAGAAACTTCACCGCAGATATATGTAAAGTATCTCTAAGGTCCAACGTGAAAACTGTAGGTCCTCTCATTCCATCGCCATCCTCACAGGCTTGTGCAATGCACTCCACCAAAGGAGTGCCTCATTATGTCATCGCATGGTGGAATGCGGTTACATATGGATAGCGGAAAATAAATAAATGAAATACCAACATAAATGCTTTACGTGTGCTCTAATGCCCGATTTCACCAACAAATGTTAAGACTTAACACGAGTTTAGCAATAGTTAAAACAAAAATTGCATTTCACCAACAAGTGTTAGCGTAACACTCGTGTTAAATCTCGTGTTAAATCTCGTGTTAAACTAACAAGCTGAATTTCTGATGTTAAGTCCTTAACAATTGTAAATAGTCAAAATGGCGAGCATGAACTCAGCTGTTGATGTCGATTTGCTATATGTAAGACCGTCTAAATGGCATTCATAATAGAGTACGGCCTATAAGGAGAAATGATTTTGAGGAAATATCCAAAGAAAATTGTTTTACAGAGGTATAGACTGCCGAAACATGTTGCTATGAAGGTTACTGCGGAAGTACAAGAGAGGTTAGAACATGCATAGAAAGGAATATTCCGATCTCGCCTTTGCTTCAAGTATCAATAGCTTTGTGATTTTATAATTCACTGAATTATGTGGATCATACACTGTCCACTTCCCGTCTTGAAACGTTCAAATCATTTGTCCATCTTCGCACCTTGTTTTAAATTACGTAATACTGAGTTAGAACATGCATCAAAAGGAATATGCCGATCTCGCCTTTGCTTCAAGTATTAATAACTCTCCGATTTTATAATTCAGTGAATTATGTGGATAATACATTGTTCACCTCCCGTCTTGAAACGTTCAAGTCACTTGTCCTTCTTCGCTCCTCGTTTTAAATTTACATACCTAATACTGAGTTAAAACATGCATCGAAAGGAATATGGCGATCTCGTCTTTGCTTCAAGTATCAACAACCTTGCGATTTTATAATTCACTGAATTATGTGGATAATACATTGTCCACCTCCCGTCTTGAAACGTTCAAGTCACTTGCCCTTCTTCGCTCCTCGTTTTAAATTTACGTAATACTGAGTTAGAACATACATCGAAAAGAATATGCCGATCTCGCCTTTGCTTCAAGTATTAATAACTTGCGATTTTATAATTCACTGAATTATGTGGATAATACACTGTCCATCTCCCGTCTTGAAACGTTCAAGTCACTCGTCACTTGTCCTTCGCACCTCGTTTTAAATTTACGTAATACTGAGTTAGAACATACATCGAAAGGAATATGCCGATCTCGCCTTTGCTTCAAGTATTAATAACTTTGCGTTTTTATAATTCACTGAATTATGTGGATAATACATTGTCCTCCTCCCGTCTGAAACGTTTAAGGCACTTGTTCTTCGCACCTCGTTTTAAATTTACGTAATACTGACAAGTTGTTTGGTGCTTGTAGTAGTGACACATACATTTGAATTAAATTCGTTTCCAACATTTTCCCCGCGACATCTTTCTCTTTTACATTCACTGCATCTGTCCTCTTATTTTCCTCGATATCCTTACACTTTGTCACAATTTCAATTAACAATTCTTTCTCCGTCGATGAGAAATTTGTCTCAGGACTTTATTTATGATTTTATTCATCCGCCATTTATGCAGACGAAAATGAAAACAAAAGCGCATCGCAGCTCATCCATAGCCTTCTATAGCTGTGATATTTACAAGTTTCTTGGCGTTAACACAGGTTTGTTAACATTTTAAGAAAACAGGTTGGTGGAATGCATGAAATTTAACATTAGTTTTAGCGCTGTGACAATTGTTTCGTTACATTTGTTAACGTCGATTTTAACATCTGTTGGTGAAATCTGGCATAAGAGTATCAGTTACACGAAAGTTATTCAGAATTTTGATAGTCAACATGAAAAATTCAATGCTACGGCCCGGATTTGAACCACGGGTCTCCTGAATTCCGTCCAGTCACTCTAACCCATTGAGCTACCATGGCCAACTTGCCGTCCTGACATTAAATTCTCCATTTGACTCTATTTCCCTGGTATACCACTAGGGGCTCTTATATCCGAGATATACCATTTGTGGAGACTTACTATCGTAAGTACTTGAGTCCTAGGCTTCATCATTAAACTCTTAGTGACTGGACGGAAACCAGAAGATCTGTGGTTAAAATCCCGGCGGTGGCATTGAATTTTTCATGTTGACTATCAAAAATCTTTGCCTATATACGACTAGTGTGAATAAATTATTAATTTCCATCAATTAACTAAAATACTCAGAATTTGTTTACGAAACGTACTCCAAAGCTTAAATATATGGTATAAAAGTCTAAGCCGTTCGCCATTTTTTGAACCTACACAGTACATATAATTTCTCCATATAAATGGTCGGTTTTTCTAAAGGAAAGCGCTTTCCAGAAAATATTCACTTCACATACTTGGAAGACGCTCTGCGAGATATTTAAATTTAACATTTACTCGGATATTCGCGCATAGACACAAGTAGATTTCTAAAATTGCGTTTGGCAGATCTTAAAATATACACCCTTTAAAAATAAAACAAAGAAATAAAAAGCCTCGGACAAAGTAAAGCCGTGGACCAGCACGGAGCAAATGTTATACGACGTAGAAAGGTTCCTCTGCGCATGCGCCAGTCTCATAGAGGGCTAAACAAACGACAGTGTAGCTACAAGTTTATAATTCTCTGTGGTAGTTTCGCAGCTGTTTCTTAATTATTCTTACGGTTGCTGCTGCTGTTTGAGGTTAGATAACAAAGTTTGGTGTGCTGTGAATATGGATAATATGAAGAAGCGTGTTATCAATTGGTCAGAGGAAGACCAATGTTTTCTCTAGTCCAAAACAGAATGAACTTTATAGAAAATAAATCCGTGTCGACGAATACAAATATGAGAAAGGAGGAGGCATGGAGGGAAATTTATAACGAGTTTGCTGATAATGCGGCTTACTGATACAGGTCAGTAGTGTTGTCTTGATATCCTCCTCTTACATAATACCTAAGTGCTGTTAGGATTTGAATGTCAGGCCTCGGTTATCGTCCCTGACGTACAGGTTAGGACGAATCATTTCTATCAGCTTTCTGACGTTCGCTTTACTAAAGCTGTATCTGCTTTTGAAGTTTAGGTCGTCGTACTTCGCAATAAATTCTATTCTTGGTAGATAAGTTTTCCTCCGTCGTCTTATTTCACGAATTCTACGCGCTACAGCTACATTCATCACTTCATTGTCATCCATGTTGCAAAGATAGTCAGCCTTTAAACTATCCCTCGGAGACAGACCGAAATTTGAGTCGCACCAACGTGCTTGGTCTCCGGACTGTCGCTAATCCTGGTTTATGAATAAGAAAATGGATGGTCCAAAGTTAGTGGTTCCCGATACCCGGGGGAGATCGGGTACGTCTTCGGACGGGGTTGAGGGAAGCCATATATTCCCGCATACTAGCCTGCATAGCTAGTAGAAGGTGTGCTAGATCACCAGGCGGCCCCACCAAGGTCATATCGGTAGCCTTCCCATTTTGGAGTTGGCGTGCATAAGTGGCGCATCAACTTCCATCTCCTCTTGAGTCCATAGGACCAGTTAGCGGGGGGAGGGGTGGCTTGTTAGTCTCTAGGTCTTGCCCTATGGACTACCCCACGGAGATGCCGGGCGCCCTTCTGGGACAGCTCGGTAACTCCCTGGTCGAGGGAGGTGGGTGGGTCAGAGGGGGGTGGGTCAGTCTTCACTCTGTGTAGATTGCCTGGTAGATACCCTAGGTCTTAACGATTAGCGTTAGTCCACCGGAAGTGGCAAGTTGGTCCGGACCAAGTCTGACTATGAATAAGCCCCCAGAGTTTAAAGAGCTCCTCTCTTAACAGGATGGAAGTATGTACCTGCATCAGTCCATCCAGGATGACTACTGAAGAAGCTCAGTTACTTGGTACACCAGTTACTAGCTCTCCAGGTCCGTATAGAAGAATAACTGGATGTTTTCTAACTCTCTTTACGCTACACAACTTCCCAGGGTTTCAGGAAACACTACATTGCCGAGTCCAACCCAATCCAAACTCCCGAACTAGAGGAGCTCAAATTTTCGGCCTGGGCTTACTTACTTACTTACTTGTAACTAATCTATGTTTCAAATAAACTTGGGGCTGACATGTATCCCTCCGCGTGCAACTACCTTCTCACTCACCCTAATTGGCTAATGCTTTCGCGCCATAGGCCATAGGCGGTGCCTTCCCGTCACATTTAATCCTGCAGTAAACGTCATAATAATTTCAGGAAGATAGATATAATCATACAAATAAGAACATGAAAGCATGCAAATATAATGAAGTTTATAATGAAACTGAGCAAGTTGAAACTGAATGAATGAGCAATGAAACTGAAACAAGTTTATAATGAAAAGTCTTAGGCCTTTTCCACTGGGATTTTTTAAAACAGCACACATACCTTGCAAAAATGATTGTCTTTCAGTCTTAAAAGTCGTGTCACGCCATACTTGTCGTGTGTCCTTCATTCACCCAAGTCTCGTCAAGGTAGTATATTTTGCGACTTGTATCCCGGTACAGTCTGATTGTCCTTAAATAACGTCTTCGCCACACAGCAATATTGCCCCTGGAGTGCTAAGTTTTCCTGTTGTCTCAATTTCATGTCGCGATGTTCCTACGGACCTAACACTCACACCTGTAAGTTCAGAACACAGCTGTTCGACTTCTCTCACTGACAAAAGACGGATTCTTCTCTGTGAGTGCATTAAACATATACACCACATTTCTTTTTTCGCCGCTTTGTAAAGGCTTTCCCTTGCGATACTTCAGCATAAAACTGGCGGTAGACTCTGCTATTATATAAGTACACCGCAATAAACGATCAGTAAAATAATTTAGCTCTCGCACTCGACACAGCACACCTTCGAATGCGATATATGACTAATACAGTTCAAAACAAGGTCAGTGATAAAAGTCATATAAACAAGTATGTCATTATTACCGCTAAATCACGTGCTATCGTGTCATGTGCTTGAGAGCAAAGGAACCTCTTCTTTACTCCGTTTAAGAATTAACATGCATTTCAGATAAATTAACTTTGATGCGTAATACGAGGCATGTTTTTCAAGTCAGTACCGTTTTGCGATTCCGCCGCCGCAGCGTTACGGTCGGCGTTCCGCGCATTCGCTCTGGTTACCTACATCTCTTGTCTAAGCACTGACGCCATTACAGTCTGATTCTTCATTGTATACGTTGGTTACTGAGTGTTTAAGATGCCTCCGACAATCGTGAGTCCCGCCGATTGTGAAGTACGGACTGTTATACGATTTCTTAGTGCTAAAGGCGTAAAACCGATCGATATTCATCGTGAGATCTGTGAAGTTTACGGACAAAACATTATGAGTGATGGATTGGTAAGGAAATAGGTGAGAGCATTTAAAGATGGCCGCACAAATGTGCATGATGAAGAACGGAGTGGGCGTCCTTCGGTCGTTACTGAAGATTTGGTGCAGAAAGTGGACGAAAAGGTGAGATAAAACAGACGATTTACAATTTCAGCATTGTGCGACTATTTTCCTCAATATTCTCGTAGTGTTTTCTATCGTATTGTGACCGAGAACTTGAAGTACCGGAAATTGTGTTCACGTTGGGTTCCGAAAATGTTGACGGATTTGCACAAAACCCAACGTTTAGGCAGTGCATTGACTTTCCTTGAGCGGTAGTACAATGAAGGTGAAGATTTTTAGACCAAATTGTTACCGATGACGAAACATGGGTGGCTTACGTCACACCAGAATCGAAACAACAATCCATGGAATGGCAAAATTCATCATCTTCCACAAAAGTGAAGTTCAAGCCAACAATTTCTGTCCGCAAAATCATGTGCAGAGCTTTTGGGATAGAAAAGGAGTATTGGTAGTGGATTTTCTGCCTCGTAATGTGACAATCAATAAAGCGCCTTATTGTGAAACATTGAAAAATCTGTGCCGTGCAATCCAGAACAAAAGACGTGGCAAGTTGAGTAAGAGTAACGTTTTGCTGCATGACAATGCCCGTCCACATGTGGCTAACCGGACCAAAGATCTCATCAAATCTTTTCAATGGGAAACTCTAGATCAACCTCCATACAGCCCTGATCTGGCGCCCAGCGACTGCCATTTGTTCCTGCACTTGAAGAAACATCAGGGCGGTCAGCATCTTCAAGACGATAACGAAGTCAAAACAGTTGTGATACAGTGGTTAACACGTCAGGTGACAGAATTTTATGAAGAGGGTATTCAGAAACTTGTGCCAGGTTATGACAAGTGCCTCAATATTCACGGAAATTATGTAGAAAAGTAGATTAAGGTATAGACTTTCATGTGAAAATAAAATTATTGCGATGTCTATGCACCTCCTACTTAATTCCAAAACGGTACTGACTTAAAAAACATGCCTCGTATATTTAATTCAAACAGTTACGGCAATATATATTTGACAATTCTCTCCCAACATTTAAACATATATCACCATGTTAAATAACGAACTAATTTTTACCGCACAACCGTCTATGCCACAACAGCAGCCAATTAGAGGTGATAAGGTCACGTGACCGTTTAGAGATAAGGGGCAAGCTTATGTGAAACAAGGATTAGATCTGATTAGATCTATTACAGCTATCACTACAGGAAGGCTACAGGAAGCAAGCAGATAGGCAAAAACGTTCCAGACTCTACATTTATCGCATAGTTGAAGTCGATTAGAAAAATACAAAGCAAACGGAATGAAAATAAGTTAATGGAAATAATTTCTGGTGGATAAGAAACCTGCCGACATAGAACTCAAGGTCACAGTATGTGGTTGACGAGAGATTATGAACATGTGATAAAGTAAGGGATGATGCACAAACCAGTTTTAAAATTAGAGCCCCTTTGTTACAGGACAATTAAGGGGGATATATTTCCCAGTGGAAGTATTTTTAGACTCGCCACCATCACAGTGACACCTGGTGTACAAGCTGTTACTTTTAATAGGCACGGACTAACAAGGGAGGTTCATCACTGGGACATAGCGATTTGATGAAAGTTTCGGTATCAGCTAATTAAAAGCCGTCCATATTAACCCTTCATTGCGCTCTTCACTCGGATTTTGTACTACTGGCAGCAGAGTAATGCCTCCAGACCGGAACACTGGACCTGAGCTTTTCATTTTATTTTAAGGTGGAAATGGGGGTTATTGTTTCTTGAGAAGTTCGTGTTATTTTACTTTAAATCATGCTTTTTAAAATATATTTTGAAGGTGGTACCGCTGGGTTTTATAGAGCCTTCCTTTTCTTTTGTAAAACCAATGACGGATTCTAGCACCTTAAAGGTACTGCTCCAGGTACTGCAAATAAATGGTGGAGGATCATCACTACCAGGGCTGTTCAATAAAGAATGATCACATTTTTTTTTTTTTTTTTTTTTTTTGACAACGTACCTTTGCTCATCCTTATAATTTTGATGGCCCTTCTCAAAATAGTCTCCTCTGAATGCGATGCACTTGTCCCAGCGTTTCTACCAGTCTTCAAAGACATGCTGGAAACCTTTTCTTGAGAGATCCTTCAAAATCGTCTCCGCAGCCTTCATCACTGCTTCTGATGATGGATAATGCCTTCCAAGCAGGCGTTTCTTCAAGTTAGGGAACAGAAAAAGTCACATGGGGGCTAAATCTGGAATATAGGGAGGGTGAGGGTGCAGTTAACGTTGTGTTTTGCAAGATACTCAGCAACAACATTGGCAATATGCGGCCACGCATTATCGTGGTGCAGCATACAGCCTGCTTCACGGAAATGTGGTCTTTTGCGCCTGATATATACATCCGTGTAGTATTGTCCAGTTCCTGATGTGTGTGCAGGTACAACATGCCGATAAACCATTCCATGAATATCAAAGAATGAGATGACCATAACTTTCACCAGCAGAAGCAACCACTTTTGCTTTTTGGGGGTTGGTGATGGAGGAGATTTTCACACTGAGCTTTTCTGTTTACTCTCAGCATCAAAATGATGTAGACAAGTTTCATCAGCGATGATTACGTTTGTAAGAAACACCGGATCTTCCTCTAACATCAACTTTAACTGCATGCGAATGTCCTTTTGTTCGGGAATCAACAGTCTTGGAACCCATCGCGCACAAACACGTCTCATATGTAATGTTTCTGTCACCAACGTGTGGGTGGCACGCAATGAAATGTTCAGTATTTCAGAAAGTGATCTTAAGGTAATTCGTCGATCCTCTCTCACAATGGCAGCAGCAGTGTTGATGTTTTCTCTGGTAAGATCACTAACTGGAGGACATGGTCCAACTTCCTTTGAAATTGATTGTCTCCCCTCTTTAAACATTTTAAACCACCTTTGAGCTGTGCTGTAGGGAAGAACAGACTCTCCATAGGCCTCCTGTAACATTGTATAGGCCTCAACTGAAGGTTTGTGACGAAATCAGAATTTCAAAGGCGCATATTGTTCCTCTCGTGTTACCTCCATTGCAGTGGTAGGCGATACTGAACATGTCTGAACTTGCCTGGTTCTCACAGGCGGGAAACAGGAGTACCAACAATGAAACTACTATGGCGTGTTTTTTTTCACATGCGAAAAATTATGACTAAAATATAATGATCATTCTTTATTGAACAGCCCTCGTATTTTATTTAATATTGAAATAATCATCTTAAGTACGAAGTGTTCATTCATATTCGAATGCAAATTTCCAGGACTCCTGGGTAGCAAGAATTGAAATGTTTACAGACAACTTGGCAAACAATCTCAAGATTGTTACACCAAGCTGAGGATGTCTGTCAAACAAACTCCTCAGGAACTTCTCAGAAACTGTGCACGTACCTTTGGTGATGGAAAACTAATTTTACTAAGAACAAACCGTGAATTAGCATTATTACGCGAACGTTCCTTTTATTTACGGAAGTATATGTATTCAATTTTTGATTTATTGGGTGTGTTATGCCTATTTAACTGTTTTTCAATCGATTTAGCACATGTATTTAGAAAGTTCGTTATAGTATGTAACAAAATTCATTTCACGAAACAGCGAGAAGCGTTCTCTATATATTAGTGTTATACCAGGAGAATTAGATGCCCCTTATTCTCGGGTTTTATGCAACCCGCATTTTATGTTCCAACATGAAAACATCGACCCCATTACTAGGTTCTACCCACGTATTTAACATGGATGTTAAATTAGTACTAATATAGATGTTATCACATCGCCTGTAGTATATTCGTAATTAGACAGTTGACGCTCGTACGTCTGTAAATGTTCACTGAAACAAGCGAATACTATATGTTACACGGAATGTTTATCTCACACGTTACTAGATAGCTCTGTTAGAACTAGCGCAAAACTGCGGTGTCATTTGTTTACTGTGACAGTGGTTCGAATATCCGGCATCGACATACCAATTTTTTACCACGTAATACTCACAATTTACAATTATTATTCTAAAAATTTTTATTACTTTTATTTTTAATTGTTTTATTTATATTTTATGGCATTGTTTAATGGTTCTTTATTGGTGAAGTACAAGTAGGTAGTTGTTTGAACATAACTATAGGTAAGTGTAATTGAAATAAGGATTATTTATACAGATTTGAACACATAAAACATGGAAATTACATTATCAGAGTTTAACATCAAAGTTAAACACAATTTTGCAGACATACTTACTGTGCTATTAAAAATGTCGTTTGAAATTGCTGTTTCCTGGTGCTGGAATGACCCTTTTGTTGTAATTTACGTCCTTTAACTTTTTTAAGTCATATCGGAGGATGAATGGAATTGGTGAAATGATGTTCAAATGGGCCCAGGGTCCATAGAGCTTAGAGTTACCCGACATTCGTCTTTCAGGATAAGGGAAAACCCCAGAAAAAACTTATCCAGGTAACTCACCCTGACTGAGATTTGAACTCGGGACTTCTTGAACTTGAGGCAGACATAGTACCACGCTACCGAGGCGAGCTGGCCCTTTTTCTATTCCTGGAACACGAGTCCTCTAACGAAGACCTCGGTTGCCGGTCTCCGTTCTTCTGCCAGGACCACCTGCCAGGGACCTTTGGTGCTCGGCTGCTGGGATCGTTGCCGTTCCACATTAGACGAGCGACTTCGTGTCCTGGCGTGTCGGGGGAAGTCTCTATCCAAGTAAACTGTACGGACCCTGCCCTCTGTATTGTCGTGACTTCTTGGTTCGGCTGCCCTCTGCCTCTTTCGCCTCATCCTTCCTCCTGGGGGTGTCCCCACTTGGGGACATAGAAACAATGGGCCCAGCATTGAGACCTACGTACCAAATCCCCTACGTAATGAAATCTTGAGTGCAAGAACTGATGACATTCTTGAGTAATGCACGCCCTCAAGGACTTTATAATTAAATTATTGTGAATTCGGTTTCCAAATTTTAATGAACATAAAAAATAATTACAAATCCAAGACTCTAACCTGTGTCATTGGAGGTTTAGGGCAGAAGGAAGGTTATAATGCTATTCAGCTATTTCGGGACTTAATTGAAAACACGTTCTGCACCCTGTAATACGACTTGTATACTTGGCACTATGCCATTTCCATCTCCTTGCGCTTTCTAACTTGATTTAGCCGTTTCAGACACTTTTAATCATTTGCTAGGCGTTTTAATATTATTACATAAATGACAAAAGCTCTTATGTATGTGAATTGAGGTACACGAGACCTAGTTTACGCTATGTAAATGTAAATAAACCGTTCTTTAATAACACTGGGCACCAATGAAAGTGTTTCGGGCTTAAAATAGTGAATTTACATGTATTTCCATCTGCTGAATTCAAAAATGACCATAAAAATGATAGATTAGCTCTTGTTTTGAAGATAAAGTGACATTTCAATTTTTAGAGTGAAGATTTTAAATTTGGGGGAATTTTTTGGGGTAGTTGGCACACCTGTCAAATAACAAAACACAATCAGAGAGAAACTTTGGAAATTAAATGATGCAAAACTTAAGGAAGGCATTTTTGTCGGACAACAAATAAGAGAACTTGTAAATGATCCTGCATTTGACCAATTTTGGAGGGGAAAGAAAAGGAAGCTTGGGAAGCCTTCGAGGGATTTTTAGGCAACAAAAGAGATGACAGTGCTCCTGCAGGATGCAACATGTTCCTTAAGATCCACTATCTCCACTCCCAACTAGACTTTTTCCCTCCTAGTTGTGGAGCTGTTAGTGATGAACAAGGGGAGAGATTCCATCAGGACATTTCTGTTATGGAACAAAGATATCAGGGCCGTTGAAATGAAGTAACGCTTGGTTTGTATAGGGATTCTGCGGAACTCGATCACAAGAGGCAAGCTAAAAGACGACGAAGTCAATAGGCCACCACATGATTCTCTTCAGACACGACTATCTGCGAAGTATTTTTCCAGAAATTTAGAACTCTTAGCATGTAATTACCGTTAAAAAATCAAATGCACTTTCATTGTTGTTAGCATGTATGTAATTAAAATGTATTCTTTTCTCTCAATCCGTTAATATATAATACTTCCACCTTGTGTATATCACAGAATCTAGAGCTAATAAACATTTTCCAATTTCATGTTTGCTTTTCTCAGCCAAAAATTAGTAAGAATTGCCTCATGAAATGCTCGAAAAATTAAAAAGTTATTTTTTTTTTTTGCCCAGTGTAATATGTCCGTTTTGACTGTACTGGTCCATGATGGATGAGCCGTGTCTCTATTTTTTTTCCTAATTTTTGGCAGCCAACACCTGCTTTAAATACAAGAATACGCCATTTTCTTTTTAGCTGGTGTTGAAGGCTTTTGCTGCATGCCCACCCAGGTTTTGGGTTTAAACGCAGGTTGGAAATTTTAGTCAATGCAGCATGGGGTGGGATTTTCGAGTCAGGAAAGATTGCGAGGCAGCTTGATTGCTCCCCTAACTTTGACCAGGATGCAATACCAGCTTTTTACACCCTGGTGTTCGTAGGTTTAAACGTGGGAAAAACTTTGTGGTATTAACTGTTGATAAAATTATTAAAGTAAAAAGTAAATGATATGTTTTCTTAAAGTATCTAATTCCTATTACTTTACTAAAATATAATTCGATTTTTTAATTATTTTCACATTCTGGTACAGTTTGTGATACATGTAGACGTTTGGGGTCCAAATGCGGGACAGTAGTACCTCACTTGGAAGGTAGTGCTTGAGATGGCGTGAGAACTTGAACTAAACCTGTGAAGGCAGATAAATGGATCAAATGATTGACTTATAGCATTGCAGTTATTCATGCTGCAGGGCGATTTTTTACAGAGGTTACCACGCACCCGGACTCCCATTGGAAAACAAGAGCTCTCTCCCTCTCCCTCATGAGAGGTGAAACTAAATATTTAGTAGCACGGCCACCCAGTTTACCAAGGTTCCTCCTGCATAGTGTATGTAGCCTGGAAGCCGTTAAGCTAAATATTTGGTGGGCTGTCCCGCATGTGGTGGATTGCGTTTGGTGGTTTGAGGTCGATGAATGTTTGATGCGTTGGGGTAGATTTCAACACGTGGGGGTGTGATTGTCTACCTCTCCTGCCGAAAATTAATATTCCACATTCCTGTTAGGTGTAAATTCATCTTCCACGCTTGTCAGACACAAAGACTGAGCAATTTGCTGTGTAGCTCACATCGTGCTGTCAACTTTAATCTTAGGACTTCTTCCATATTAACCCATTGCTCTCCTTTTATGCACATCTCTGACAAGTGTGTTTACTCCAATGGACCACTACTTCCACAGTAATACCTCTATCGTCATTCAACTCAGCATTGTGAAAAATTTACCAATACATGAAAATTAATTGTTTTTATAGCCGTGTGTAGGACGAAGTATGTAAAGGTAGATACTGAAAAATTCAATATCATAGCCGGGATTTGGACCAATGCCTCCAGCCAAACGCTGTTAACCATTGAGCTACTCTGGCCAACGTGCCAGCATGACATTAAATTCTCCAACTGGCTCGTGTTTTTTCCGGTAAAGCACTAGGAGTTCTCCTAAACACATGAGAAAACTACCTTAATGGCGACTTACTATGCTGTAAGTACTTTAAGGCCCGGGCTTTATAATAAACCACTAGAAGTTCTCATAAACACATGGGACAACTACCTTAATGGCGACTTACTATGCTGTAAGTACTTTAAGGCCCGGGCTTTATAGTAAACCACTAGAAGTTCTCATAAACACATGAGACAACTACCTTAATGGCGACTTACTATGCTGTAAGTACTTTAAGGCCCGGACTTTATAGTAAACCACTAGAAGTTCTCATAAACACATGGGACAACTACCTTAATGACGACTTACTATGCTGTAAGTACTTTAAAGCCCGGGCTTTATAGTTAACCACTAGGAGTTCTCAAAAATACATTAGCCAACTACCTTAATGGCGACTTACTATGCTGTAAGTACTTTAAGTCCCGGGCTTTATAGTAAACCACTAGGAGTTCTCATAAACACATGAGACAACTACCTTAATGACGACTTACTATGCTGTAAGTACTTTAAGGTCCGGTCTTTATAGTAAACCACTAGGAGTTCTCATAAACACATGAGACAACTACCTTAATGACGACTTACTATGCTGTAAGTACTTTAAGGCCCGGGCTTTATAGTAAACCACTTAGGAGTTCTCATAAACACATGAGACAACTACCTTAATGACGACTTACTATGTTGTAAGTACTTTAAGACCCGGGCTTTACAGTAAACCACTAGGAGTTCTCATAAACACATAAGACAACTACCTTAATGACGACTTACTATGCTGTAAGTACTTTAAGGTCCGGACTTTATAGTAAACCACTAGGAGTTCTCATAAACACATGAGACAACTACCTTAATGACGACTTACTATGCTGTAAGTACTTTAAGACCCGGGCTTTATAGTAAACCACTAGGAGTTCTCATAAACACATGAGACAACTACTTTAATGGCGACTTACTATGCTGTAAGTACTTTAAGGTTCGGGCGCTATAGTAAACCACTAAGAGTTCTCATAAACACATGAGACAACTACCTTAATGGTGACTTACTATGCTGTAAGTACTTTAAGGCCCGGGCTTTATAGTAAACCACTAGGAGTTCTCATAAACACATGAGACAACTACCTTAATGGTGACTTATTATGCTGTAAGTACTTTAAGGCCCGGGCTTTATAGTAAACCACTAGGAGTTCTCATAAACATATGAGACAACTACCTTAATGTCGACTTACTATGCTGTAAGTACTTTAAGGCCCGGGCTTTATAGTAAACCACTAGGAGTTCTCATAAACATTTGAGACAACTACCTTAATGGTGACTTACTATGCTGTAAGTACTTTAAGGCCCGGGCTTTATAGTAAACCACTAGGAGTTCTCATAAACACATGAGACAACTACCTTAATGACGACTTACTATGCTGTAAGTACTTTAAGGTCCGGGCTTTATAGTAAACCACTAGGAGTTCTCATAAACACATGAGACAACTACCTTAATGTCGACTTACTATGCTGTAAGTACTTTAAGGTCCGGGCTTTATAGTAAACCACTAGGAGTTCTCATAAACACATGAGACAACTACCTTAATGACGACTTACTATGCTGTAAGTACTTTAAGCCCTGGGCTTTATAGTTCGGACCACTATTAGGTACAATTAATGGAAATTAATTTTAAGCACAGTTAGAAGTATGTGGCTTAAATATTTAGTCCAAGTATTATTATTAATAAAGAAGCAGGTGCACCCCGTATGGGCATTAAGTTCTCATTGTTTCACTTTTTGTAGTTGCTGTTCTCAGATAGTTGACATATTTGAGGATGTGATATCTTTCTCATTATATCCCCCATAGTTCACAAAAACAGTTTTCATACGGCTCGTAGTATTTCTTTTGTTTAACATAGCTTATGATGGAAAACATCTATATGGTCTTTGCTTCGTTAATGAAAAATTTACTGTCGTCCATCCACGCTTGCAATGTTTCAAGTGCTACGTATATTTCCTCCTTGTCTGGTGAAAGCAGCACCATGTTCTCCGCATACATAATCACATTTGTTTGTGGCAGGCCTGTTACTCTGTAACTATGTCTGCCTGACGAAGTTCAAATATTATTTCAAGCATATAAAGCAATATTTTGAATTAATCCTAATTCAGCATGATATACACCATTATACAACGTATAAGTATAACAAAACATATTATCTGAAATGTTCTAGGTTAAGAACATAAATGTCTTCATATCACAGAAACTGAGCTGAACTGAATCTGACGTGATAAATATCTGTAGCGATTTTAAAATCATCATACCTTCTTCCTTAAGAATAACCTACTTTTATGGCGGAGCTATGAAGTTTTGGGTCATGTTATTAATGTATACTTGTAATTTATCTATTATACATATTAAAGGCAATATCTTCGGTTTCTTACATATAAAGTATCTTTGAACTTAATGTGTAGCAATATTGTCAATCGGAAAAATAAAACACACTTTTAAAAATCTTGCAGAGAGTACTTTTTTCACACGCATTCACTCCTGACACCCAATTTGACTACTACTGTCCACAGAGAACTTCCAGTCGCATCCCCAGTACCGATACTTGAAGAAATTTCATTTGTTTTGGAATACTTTTGTATACAATAAACGTCATTTGTGTAGTAAACGTTTGTCTATCTCTTACCTTATCAGTTATGCGGAAGTTGTGCAGAATTAAGAGGTTCCTTTGTTATGAAACTCTCCTAAATATATGATATTTTTGAGAAATTAGAAAATGTGAGAATACTTTCCATGTAAAAGATATACTGGGGTGGGATTATTATCATGAAATTTTTTGTGTCAAGTTCTTAGAAGATATCGAATCTCAATACTATGCACAGATCGTTAATTTATGTTGCTTACAGACAAACACACCAAAAAGGTTTTTAAATGTTATAAAATACAGGTGTCCGCAAAAGGTACATTTACAGTAACATTGGATGGAATGCAATGCCCTTCTTTTGACAACGAGATGTGGTTACATCAATCTCTTTTGATGTCAGTATTAATTCGTAAACTGTGGAATCTGTACATTTCTCAGTTGGTGTATAGCATCAAGTGTAAACAATTTAGTAATGTCGAGAAAATCAATGCCTATTGGTATTTGCATTACACCTTTTTTTAAGCGACTGACCAGTGTGCAATGAAATTTCGCATTCCTTCGACGAAATTCCGCTACGGATCAAACAGCTAACGTGGCCGTATACAATAAATCAATCAGGGTCGTTAATGGACAGTTAATCTGCGGACCTATCAATCCCACCAAACTCACCGCTGATATTTTTATCTATAGGTCCCTCCTCCATGCGTCAGCTAGGGCCCTTTTTGTATTAGGGAAATGTAATAAAAAATCCCATTTGTTGCAGTCAAATGATTTTTCCTACTCACTTTTACGCAAAATAATTTTTAAATAAGCATATTATGACATCTACATCTTGTTATTTTAAATAATCTTTCAGATTTATAGTTGGTGGTCAGATTTTTACATTCTCTACTATATAATTATAGTAAGTTAGGAAGTATTGCATCTCACAAAATATTTTAACATGCAGATTTATCCAGAATTTTAACAGATTTTGAAACTCCCCAACTGGAAATTCTGGAGAAAGGTGTATGTGTGTAAATAGAATAATTCCAAAAGGAGATGTTGGCTAAATACGAAAGCTTCAATATTCCAACCACATTGCACCAAGATCTATACATGGGTCATTCAGAAATTTGTGGCAATTGGCGCAATCACCGGTAAATCGTGTAAGCTGTTAACAATTAAAAATAAGAGCATATAATGTTTGCTAGCTGTCAATTTGAAGATGATAATTTTATGCAATAATACATTTTAATAAGTTCAATGTAGGCTGTTATATTTAGTGCTCTAAGGCTCGGTTGCATAAAATATAATCTAAGTTCAAGATATGAAAATGATCTTCAGTTAAGCTGAACTTAGAATTTTGGTTGTATAAACATTGGTCTAAGTTCATGGCCTCTTGATCTAAAATAAAAAAATTTCATTTCGGTGGTCATATTTATAGTAATACGTCATTCAAAATAATTATGCACGATCGTGCAAGAAATAGGATACAATTCGTGTGTAAAAAATGCAGACTATGTCTCATGTTTTGAAAATCGAAACGTTTCAAAACAAAATAGTTTAGATGAAAGAATATTTCTTACTTTGTAAAGCTACTTTCCTGAAAAAAATATAAACACTTGTGCTAGATTTTGACCCTAAAGTCCATCTATGTTGTTCTTATTGCAATCTATTTAAATTACTTACAGATATATTATAAGATGGTTACACGAGTATAATTTGAGTATTAACTTAATGACTGCAGGCAGAATTTTATGTTCCAGTAATCCCTTTAATGTTAGATATGCATTTGTTCCGAAAAACGTTCATTATATGTACCTAAGTATATATCTATAATGCATTATAAAGCAAGAAGGTTATAATGGCTGTAATTAAGACACGAATATGTTTATGAAACGAGGTTAGCCAACATATCATTACCATTATAGTCAACTTGCATAACGATGTTTTTCTCAACCACAATATCTTATCAAAACTTTGAGGTTTTAAATCAGTTTTTAGTTGTTTTTATGACATGCAACAAAAACTATAGAGAAATTATGTGATACCCTTTTATGATAAAATTACTGTGGAAAACATATCAATTACATCGCTCATTGAAATTTGTAATACTGAAGGATTAGGTTATATGCCTGTAAACTATGTTACTCGGTTTGTTAACCTTTCTAACACGTACACGGAGAGTAGAGAAGTTACTGCATTCGACCCAAAAGTTCGACATCCAAATTACCCTGGAAATGTACAGGTTTAAGGTCCCTCAATAATTAAAGACTTTTAGAAAAGGTTCTTGGATATGTATGAGGGTGAACAGAATAACTAAAAGCTAGGAGTTACTTAATTACCATTTAACAATACGACATGAATATTTTAAAAAATGCATCCACCATAAACTATACATTTTGTAAAAATTTTTGAAAAATTTTATTTTCTAAAAAATCAATATTTTTATCTAAAACACTTTCACGGCAAATCTTGAATTTTGTGGAAATATTCTCTGTAGTACCAAATTTTTCATAGCTCGTAATTCGAAAGACCGATTGATCTGAACTGGACTAGTTCAAATCCGGTCAATTGTACGTATGCCACAAGTGGTGGCACCCCCGGGAGGAAGGAACAGGCAAGAGGAGACAAGTCGACTGTCCCAAGGATCCACGACAGTGGAAAGGGCAGGGTCTCTACATGAATCACCAGGTCTACCCGAAAGTCAGAGGACCCTGCGTCTAACAACCAGAGAACAATGGAAAACGGAGCTCTTTTCCTTGGGACAATACCTTGAGTCTACAAAGCCTCCCCATCTCAAGACGGGTAGAAGTGGATACGCCACTTACGCGCGTCAACCCCGCAGGGAACACTACCGAATAACTCTCGGTGGAGCCGCCTGGTGATCTAGCACACCTTCTACTAGTCCTGCAGGCTAGTACCTGGGACTTTTTAGGCAAACCTCTGTCCCCTCCGGGTAGAGGGAGGTACCCAATTACCCGCGGGTGTCGGGAACACACTGTCCCCTCGAGTCCAACCCATTCGGAAGGGACTCGGTGTTTGGCCCGAGGTTCCTTTGCTGACGTCAAGAGGTACCACGAGTGCTAAGAGTCCGCAGAGCTCGCACCATACACCTGAAGAGGACGGATCCCCTCCCCTAAAAGGTTGGGAACTCCCCGATATGCCAGAAAAATCGTCATCCCACTATACTGTGGTCCGGAAACGGCCCCACCTGGTCAGCCCGGAGACAGAAGACTGTCCTTCGGAGGAGGAAGTGTTTACCAGGGGCATATCATCCTGCCATGAAACGCCGAGGCTCCCGCCGACACTTCTACCCTGAAACAGACCATCAGATGAGAGATGATATCATCAATATCATCATCATCATCATCATCTTCCTTCACGCTTTAGGCATTACTGTCTGTTGCAGTCTACATAATTTATTTTATTGGTTCCACCGTTTCCTTTGTCTTCTAATGCTCCTCTTTCCTACTGGTCTATAGTTCATAAAATAGAGTGGTAATCTTTATTTCTCCATGTTTTGTACATCGGTTACCCATTTAATTCTATATTCGTGTACTCTGTCATTCAGATCAAATATCTCTAGCTCTTCACGTATATCTTCATTTCGTTTGTGGTTGATTTTTCTATATCCCTCAAGGTTTCTTAAAATTTTCGTTTCATTTGGCTGAAGTTTTCTTTTATCTTTTTCGGTTATTACCCATACTTCGCTGTCATATATTATTTTATGTACAGACATTAGATGATGTGAAATTATAATAGAAATGAAATAGAGGGCTAGCAAATTCAGGGGATATAGAATTCACTGGCGACCTAGGAAAACCCCCGAAAAACCCATGGGTATCGTAGGTTGGGCACGGGAATGGAACTCGGACCTTCCGAATGCGGGCCGCACCGAAACTGCCTAAGCTATCTCTCTCGATCAGAGATAGACAATACATCCACACAAAATTGTCAGGTCTCATTAAATACATCGTTTACAGAAATAACTTTCTTCTGGGATTAATCATTACTAAAATATTCTTTATTATTCATTGCATTTTAAAGTTTTAATATCTTTCATAAGTTTACGTGTTTTGAAGTTATTTCTTTATTTCACTCCTGGTCACAAAATATAACTACCACATCCAAACCATCACACAGGGACCAACTTATAACATTTGACTATCAATGTATTCCCACATTTCTCATGCATTTAACAAGAAATATGTATTATAACCATTTATGCAAAGGTCGGACAGGAAGCAGATCGAAAAATAAGTATTTTCATTTAATAGAAATTAAATTTTCTTTCACACTAGCCGTCTGTAGGATGCACTATGAAATGGTAGAGCCAGACTTAAAGATTCAATGCCATAGCCGGGATTTCAACCACGGATCTTCTGGTCTCCTTCCAGCCGCTCTAATCATTGAGCTACTATGGCCAACGTGCCGACATGACAGTATATTGAGCCAGACTGAAAAATTTAATGGCATAGCCGGGATTTGAACTACAGATCTTCTGGTTTTCGTCCAGTCGCTCTTACCTATTCAGCTGCCATGGCCAATTTGCTGTCAGGACATTAAATTCTCCGATCGACTCATATTTTCCCTGTAAACCACTAGGAGCTCTCACATCCAAGACAGACCGTTTGTGGCAACTTACAATCATAAGTACTTGAGTCCCAGGCTTCATCGTTTAACTCTTATTACTTAAGTTAATTGATGGAAAGTAAACATTTCATCATACTAGCCATATATAGTCTAAGGTTTTGGATTGATTAAGTCGACATGAAATACCGAGAAAATGTGAATCGATTGGAGAATTTAATGTCATGACGGCGAATTGGCTATGGTAGCTCAATGGGTAAGAGCGAATGGGTGAAAACCAGTAGATCCGTGGTTCAAATCCAGGCTGTGGCTTTGAACTTTTCATTTCAACTCTATCATTCCAAAAGTACTTTTATGATTAATTGTTGAAGAGGGGGAATAGCAAGTCATAACTGGAACATATAATAAAATAAATGCTATAAAATGAAGTCAAAATGGTGATATTTTTAAGAAAATAAGCTTAACTTCCTCAGTAAACATAAATATATCATAGAATCGAAGGCTTTTTCCTACTTGCTAAAAAATTTCAGTCTGACATCTCAAATAGTTAGAGATAATGTATATTTATCCGTGATGAGATAGGGATGGCAGTCCAGGGGATGCTACAACGCTAGTCTTTTGTTAACAAAATGCTAACCATAATGATGTAACAGCCGCAGTTAAACGGACTAAGGTGGGCTAGTAAAACCACTGCAATTCCCCACCTCACTTTTCTGCAGATTATAGCCATCCTTTGCATTATTTGTGGGATGTAGTCGACCCTCGAAGAGATGTAGCTAGGTACTTCATTCCTCATACACTATGTACAAGATTCACTTAAGGTTATTACTCCAGCATCACCAGGCTCTAATGTTTCATATCTTCGTCATTTTGGCCTCAACACGCTTCAACAGAAAAGGACCATACATTTACTGCTTTATCACACAAAGTAGAAGGGGTAGGCGTCAGTTAAAATTTTTATGAAAATAACCACGCGTTCTTCAGCTATTCTTACACAAGCTATGGTCAAATACAGTTAAATCTCATTAATCCGGACCCCTTTAAATCGTATTTAGCTTAATCCGTACAAGTGTCCTTAAAAATATCTGCGAATTGCCAACTTAAATTATAGTACTGCACTAAGAGATAACTAAGGAAATTGTCCATTTTATTTTTGCACAGATTGTAAAACATGGATTTCTTAGCATTACTAGGAATGTACAGGGTGTTTCAAAAGTCACCAAACGAACATATTGCGACTTTGTGGGTTCGTGAAATTAAAAGTCCAACTGCAGAAACTCAAAATGTTCCTTATTTCCACCGAATTACAGTTGAAACACTTGCCGATTACACAGAATTACGTAGCGCACACAATTACAATTAGCCAGTTCATCTGTCTACACTCACAATTACGTACAACTCCTCTGATACACGTACACATTCTTCCGGTCCGTTCACTCACTCGGCGCTCCTCACGGCTGCTTGCCAAGAACTGAACTGACTCCAGAGGTCCAGAGGTAGTCCTGGTCGGGCGGGGCAATTTTTCTTTTTCCCCGTCCGGGTGTCTTCTGCCGCAGTACCTAGCCGCTTTGCGGCTTAACCTGCGAAGTGAGTCAGGATGGGTTGAGTTTTTGTTCTGCTGGCGGTAGGTTTTTGTCCGTTTGTTTGTTTGTGAGAAAAATTTTATGTTAACTGGTTGCCCTTGAGTGTTCTCAGAAGGCAACAGCTAGGCGGGTTTGTTACGTTCTCCCGTTGGGGGAGGATCTGTTTAGAGCTTTTGTCCCGTTTTGAGTACGGGTGGCCTAACACTTGAGCAATCAGGCGCTATGTGAGATTGGATAGGTTTGGGGTTTCCCTTGGGTTAACCAAGGGGCCCCAAGACGTCTCTTGGGAGTTTGTAAGACGGCAAGCGTCTTTGTTCACTCTGGTCATATCTGCCCAGTTAGTTCACCAAAGGGTTGCCATGGGTTTGAATTTTGTCATACATTGAACGTGCCCTCTCTCGAATGACGTCGACAATGTACGGGATGTTTGAATGTTCATGAAGGATATGGGCGGGAAATCTCCAGTCAGTATCGTAGATGACCCGTAGCGCCCTGTTCTGCAGCGTCTGGAGTCTGACGAAAGTGGTATTTGCCACTGTTCCCCAGATCTCACAGCCGTACAAGATCATGGGCGGGATGATCGCCCGATACAGCTGGAGTTTGAGACGGAGGGGAATGGTTGAACGGAATATTGGATATAGGTTCCAGAGCGCGACGTGCCCAAGCTGGACCTTGCCTTTGACGTGCGGAGCGTAAGTTAATTTGCGGTCCAGCGTCACTCCGAGATACTTCGCCGTTTGAACCTATGGGATTCCACGACGCCGTAAAACAAAGTTCTGCTGCAACCGATTGGCTCTGGTTTTCGCCAGGAGAATCGCAGAGCTCTTCTCCGGGTTAATTGTCATTCGCCATTTTGCGCTCCATTCGCCAATGGCCCGGAGCTGGGTTTGGATCTGCCGAAAGCTATACCTTGGGTTTCTGTTGACTGCGAAGATCATAAGATCGTCCGCGTATTGACAGGTGTGGGTGTTGTGGTGCGTGGGTATGTCAGCCATGTAAGCTGCAAAGAGAGCCGGCGACAGCACGCTGCCTTCCGGCACTCCAGCGCCAACGGGCCGCTCGGTAGACAGCTTCCCCTCCATCTTTACTCGGAAGCTTCAGTTTCCGAGGAACCCGGCCACCAAGGAAATATATGGACGGCGCCAACTGCAGGCCTTATATAGGGAGGATCGCCGTTTCTGGAAGTTCCGCGATTCAATGCATCATCCCGAAGGTTCCAGACGTCAGGGGAGGGGAAAGAGAAGGTACAGGGCCCGTGCCGCCCTTCTAATCATCCCTCAGTTAGTGACACGAGACAAATGGGTAGGCGTCGCCTCAATGCTTCCCGACTGACCCTACCCTGCTGCTAGCTGGCCGTGCCTTCCGATAATTAGGTGACAATATACAAGTAGTTGCTGAGATTCCATGTGACACGTATAAATAGTTTTTACCGCCAACAGAGCCGCACAAAAGTGCTCCAGAATGAGTGTGGATTAGGCAGTGACAGGAACAACGACGCGTGTCTGAAAAGAAGGTAACAGTACAATAAGAACAATAATACTCAGGGGTAGGCTAACAGGCCGCCCACTAACTTCATTAAGTTAGAACTCCAATAATACTCTCTGAGAAATTATGTTAATATTGAAGATGTAAGACAGACATCAAGCACTAGAATCACTCGAATCAGATGTATCACTTAGAAGCAGGTCCTGTGGTAGTCTCCTCTTCAAGCGTGAGGGCTGGCGCGTGCGGACGCCGATGTTATAATGCACAGTTCCTGGAACTTCTTGCAGCGTGGAAAAGAAACGACGAGCGATCCTGCGAATGTAGTCGTGAAGAGGTAACAGTCCTAGTTCGTGATGGAGCTCCTGATTACGGATGAACCATGGAGCGTTGGTAGCGATGCGCATGAAGCGATTCTGTGTAACCTGAAGACACGCAGATGGCACGTATGTGCGGCGCCCCACACTGGGCAGGCATATGTAATAAGCGGACGGACGAGTGATTTGTAGAGTAACAATGAAGACTGTAGGCCGAGGCTGGAACGGCGATGCAACAGAGGTGAGAGTTTTGAAAGTCGCCCGGAGGCCAGTGATATAAGACCGCAGTAGTTTGCTACTCTTAATAATTTCCTTGGCTTATGAAGCCGCAATAAAAAAGGCTATTGCTTAATTATTGTTTTTGAGCCTTTAACGTGTTCCAACATTCCGTTATAACAGTCCATGACGGCAAATAAGCTGCTGGACATATGCAACTTATACCTTTTAGAGGGAAGTTAATGTTAGTGAGGTTGACGATGTAAGCATCAAATGATAAAGATAACAGAAAACAACATCAAAGAATTGTAGATAAATTAACCAAATCTAAATGGCTTATGTAATGAAACAGGGAATTTATTTCTCGTGCTTAATAATACTAAATAAAGCATTTGTAACTGAAAATGAAGCTGCTGATTTTACTGTAACTGGTTGAAAGTATTGTACAATTAAGATCATAACAGAATGAGCAATCTTGGAACTGTCGGAGTCAATAGTAGACTCTTTCAAAAGAAACTGCCCTTTTCCCCATTACCTGAAAGGTAGGCTTTTGGCACACTTTCACCTAAAAGCACATACATTGCATGTACTGTAATATTCTATGTACAGTGTGATCCAAATAAACCCGAACCATTTCAATAGACCATAACGTTTGAAGCAATAATAGGACACACGTGCAACTTTGAGAGAATATAATACACAATTGGGAGATTACATTACACTATTTGCATCTCAGAGAAAATGTTGGAAGTGTCCTCCACCAGCATCTATACATGTTCGTACTCGTCTCACCATATTCTCTCAAGTTTTACGGAGAGTATCCTCGCTATAACTATAACTATATAACTATATGTATATAACTACACAGTTATATACTATAACTGGATAGTAATGTTATCGTTATATTTATAGTAAGTTGCATCAGTAAGAACGTCTTTCTATATCTAAAACTGCATTATCACTTAAATATTACTAATAACTAATATCTACTAGTAACTTAGTGTAATTATATATATTCACTTTAAGTTGAGCCATAGCTCTAGATGTTGGTAATGCACAATTATAACATTAACAGACTATGTGATAAAACATGTGTAATTGCAAGTGTTCACTCCCCAACAATACAACACGATCATTTCACTGAAACTATAAGTAACGCACAATTTGTCAAGCCTATAAATACCTATAATTCAGATATAAATACGTCATTTTCTAATGAAAGTTCTAAAACAACGAAACAATCAAAGATGCAAAAAGCGGCTGAACATCGAAGAAGGCTGCCAAACATTCAAAGTTATCTTTATACCAGGTTAACAAACCTTGCACATTTCCAGTAACTTCTACAAGCACAGCGCAAGCTAGTCACCTATTTGAAGCACATAACAGCGCGTCAAATGCAGGTTTTGCCACCATTCCTACACAAAATGCGTATCATTTACTAGAGGATAACTTAAATGACAATAACTCAGATGGTTAAGTTCAGACTACCAAAGAGAAGATTCCTCCAATCAGCTTAACTCATATTAAAAAGTATCAACTATTTACTTCACACTATTCACTATACACTGAAACCAAAATTTCATACTACACTAAAAGCCAAAATAATTAAAGTTTGCTATGCTGCAACTGAAGATTTTCATGCTCTAGGAACTTATTTTCATTCTATAAAACAAAAACACTTCACATATAAGAATCCTGAGGATACAATTTTCTCTGTAATCTCTAGGAATCTACCCTGCTCCCTTAGTAATGATGAGATTTTAAGATGTGTTTCTAGGTGAAATTGTGGGATACTAATTTCTATACTGCATTAACAATATTTCGGTTTTGTACACTTTTTTTTTTGTCCTACGCCGTGCCGTAGCGGGCTAAGGCAGCATGCCACAGAAAGCGACTCGGGTTCGATCCCACCCTTCGGGTGCCGATTTAGTCCCGATATAGGACCGGTGCCTACTCAGCATCGTGAGGAGCTTACGCTAGGTAAACGGTCCTGGTCACGAAAACCAACATTCTGGCTTGGGGAGGCCAAGATGCTGACCCCATCTCCTCCACGTATCGGTTGGATGATCGTCCATCTCTGTCATGCGTAAGTGGGCGTGAGACCGACAGTCGTGTTGGTAGGCCTTGGCCCTCTAAGGGCTGTCGCGCCAGTGGTTAACTTTAACTTAATATTACTATGTTTTTTTTTACAGTTTTTGCGTCACTCTCCGGATAACTCTGATTTTCGTTTACTCGAATCGGCCTTGGTCCCAGTGTATCCGGGTAAAGTCTGTCTAGTGAACACGAGTGCAGTTTGCCCCTCAAAGGAAACTCACCATCCCGCCCACTAATGACCGTCATAAATCTATATCTACACTTCAGAAATGGAACACTGTCGTTGAGGACCAATAGCAACCCTGATTTTCTCGAAGTGACAGTCGCATGTTTACTCCACGTGGAGTCTCAGTTGCCAAAGTTCCAACTTCCAGTTGATCTGTTTCATTAAGTGCCGGAGTTCGTTGTGTGTCACGATGTGGAGACCGTGGGAGGGAACTGCAGTGGTAAATGCAAATGAAGTAGTAGATAACTTTCAGTCAAGTGAAAATAATCAAAGTGAAGACAATAGTGTGAATAACTGGGCCGAGTTATGTTACTGGAAAAGCCTCAAAAAACAAAGTTATAACGGAAACTGTTTCTAAGCAAATTCAAGCGCTTGTTTTGAACACATATAAATATGTGCTGAAAAATAATCTTGGTAAGGGGTCGTGCAATGAACCTGATGATAAATTCTGGGTATTCACAGAAATACAGTAAGAAATATTGTGGCGAAAGGAATACCAAAGACGCCGATCAAGTGTGAAAACAAAAGGAAACGTTTCTCTAAAGTGGATAATTTCATATGCGATTTAATTCGTCGAGAAATTTATAGATTCTATGCAAAAAGGAGAGCGCCTACCTTAGATGAATTGGTTGTACATTTGCAAGAAATTTGTGATTTTCCTTATGGGCGCTGCACCTTGCGCGGTCTCCTAAAGGAGCTGGGTTTCAGATACCGCACTTTGAATAAGATAAGGGTTATTATGGAATCCAGTAGAATTGTAGCTTGACGATATATATTTGTCAAAACTAAGGAAGTTTTGCAGTAATGGATATAAGATAATTTATTTAGAGGAAACCTCGTACGACACCCATGACGTATCGAGAAAGGTGGCAACCTTGCAGAAAGGACTGGCAGAAGAAGGGTCGGGGGCTGTAAAACGATTATAAGGGTTCGTCAAGGGTGTCGTTCGACGTGCACACGAGTTAACTAAACATACTTTAATCGGCGTTCTGCTGTATACTCGTAGCTAAATAAATTTTAAAATTAACATACCCAAGTTTCACTGATTATTTTTAGCTTATTTAATCCATTTTACAATATTAATTTATTTTATTGTGTGATTCCTATTTACGACGTGTCAGGTGTTAATCCTTTCTCTAAATAAAGGATACATTATTTAATAATACGAGCGATTTGCCTCACTACATTCCTTTATCTGTAACTCTTCTATTCAGGATACACAGCTACATTTCTTGTGCTTTCACATTCCACTGAGATATGATATATACTTCGTGTATTTTACTCTCGGAATGCAGACTGCTATTTCAAGTCATTATAAATTTCTCGCCTATGTATGTTAAAATTCCCCTTCTTTCTCTGACCGTGTGTCCCTTGGAGCATAAAAATGTGGTGTATGTAATAAGAAAGGAAACCTCGTCTCTATGACAAGGCTGGGAGGGAGTAATGGTTCCTCGACGTCTAGAAGATCTTGTGACTTTGACCCTGAGGGGGCAATCTTGGGAGAAAAGGGTGATGTGAGATGATTAAGGGTGGTAAACCTAATGTCTTGGAATGGCAGAATACATTCCGGGAGTAAAATTCACTAAGAATATACCATACTATAGTAGAATGTTAGGATCCCAAACAGCTATAGGTTTAAACTCGACAACCAACAACTCTTACCTTACCTGGAGGAGAGCAATTTCCTGACATGCAGTGAAGAAACTCACACACACAATGCCAGAACGTTTCCTCTACCTGCAGTGGCTTTCCCGCCGCAAGAAGTCCACCTTCAAGTGAGCAGCTATTGACTCCATCACAGTTTACTTCCACTCGTACTTGATCACTTGTAAGAACTAAACTGAGAATGGACACAGTACAAGACAGTTGTAACCTTACCATGTGTGTTGGGAGAGAGTTGAGAGAGATGATGGTTTGTTTTCTCTTTACCTTAAAGGATTACAGTTTATGACTTAATGGCTCAGCGAACTTAGGTGCAAGTACATTCATTCAACGCCAGGTATCTACCAGGGCACTCAACACAGAGTGAAGACCGACCCTCCCACTGACGACCAGAGAGTTACCCAGCTGTCCCCGAAGGGTGCCCGGCGCCACCGTGGGGCTTTCCATGGGGCACGACCTAGCGACTAACAAGCCCCCCCGCCATCTGGTCCTGTGGACTCAAGACGGGATGAAAGTGGATACGCCACTTACCCGAGCCAACCCCAAAGGGGAGGGCTAGCGATTAGATCTCCGTGGGGCCACCTGGTGATCTAGCACACCTACTAGCTATGCAGGCTAGTAAGCGGGAATATATGGCTTCCCTCAACCCCGTCCGGAGACGTACCCGATCTCATGTAGCTATCGAGAACAACTGCACCCCCAAGTCCAACCCAATCCGAACAACTCCCCTACAGCAGAGGCTCCAATGATCGGCCCAAGGTTCCTCTAGTAACGTCAGAGGTACCACGAGTGCTAGGTGTCCACAGCGCTCACACCACAGCAGCTGAAGAGGACGGATTCTCTCCCTTACAGGTGCAAGTACATTACGAGTACGATCTACACAGGCAGCCGTCGCTGACCTCCCTCCTGCACCCGGGAGTTACCGAGCTGTCGCGAAAGGGCGCCCGGCGCTTCCGTGGGGCTTTCGAGTAGGGGAAGACCTAAAGATTAACAAGCCCCCATCTGGTCCGAATAAACAAGACGGTTGGAAGTGGATACGCCACTTACGCGCGCCAACCCCAAAAGGGGAAGGCTACCGAACAACCTCAGTGGGGGTGCCTGGTGATCTAGCACACCTACGCCCGCCTCGGTAGCGTAGATGGTAGCTTATCTGCCTCACGTTCAAGAGGTCCCGAGTT
Organism: Mantis religiosa; assembly: GCA_030765055.1. Taxonomy (NCBI): domain Eukaryota; kingdom Metazoa; phylum Arthropoda; class Insecta; order Mantodea; family Mantidae; genus Mantis; species Mantis religiosa. The sequence goes on from CM060958.1 coordinate 8,377,790, forward strand.
CAAATATCGGTCAGGGTAAGTTACCTGGACAAGCATTATTCCAGAGCTTTCCCTTATCCTTAAAGACGAATTTCAGGTAGCTCTAAGCTCCATGGACCCCGGACACATCTGAGCATCATTTCACCAATTTCCTCACGGTCCGATATGACTTAACGTTGGAGGACGTAAATTACTATAAAATCAAACTAGCACACTTTCTACTAGCTATGCAGACTAGTACGTGGGAATATATAGCTTCCCTCAACCACGTCCGGTGACGTACCCGATCTCCCATGGGTATCGTGAACCATTGCCCCCCTCGAGTCCAACCCAATCCGAACAACTCTCATTCAGAAAGGGGCTCGAATGTTCGACCCGAGGTTCCTCTAGTAACCTCAGAGGTACCACGAGTGCTAGGGGTCAGCACTCACACCACGGCAGCTGAAGTGGACAATTCCCTTCCCGTACAGGTGCAAGTACGGTCGCCTTCAGAATTACAGCACTTTTTAAAATATTGTGCTTGGCCACTGTGTGGAACTGGCAGTGGAAGACTTGGAAAGTTGTCGTGCCATCGTATTTAGTAGGTTTGGGGCGCGTAGATGTTGTGTCGCGTCCCAGCGCGTCGGTCTTCAAGTCCTTCAACCTCCTGCCGACGATGTCCTCTGCCATGGCGTTCAGGGACTTGGTGTTGTTGTCGGCCGTTCCCTCCAGGTTGTTAAAGTGGCTCTCCAGGTCTTCGACGCGCTCGCCCAACTCCGTGACGTCCTCCTTTACGCCGGCCAACTGCTCCTCAAATTTGGCGGCTAGGGCTTCGTTCGCAATCGCGATAGCGCGGCCGACGCGCACAAAGGGATAGATAAATATAGCGCGGAGATAAAAGGCTTGCCGAGACAGATAAAGTTAGATAACTAGAAGATTCTAGTGCTGTCTTGTTCATTCTAGTAATATGAATATATATAAGAAATCGCGACACGTCAGGGGACAGCCGTAATGAGAGAGTCGTCATTAGATTCGTGTACGTACAGCTGTGTTGTGAAAAAGAACTCTTTTTTGTAGGTGTGGCAGACGAACTTGAAGGCTTTAATTGTGTATGTTACGTAATTCTGCTACTCTAAGGGTTGACCAAAGAGTATTTACACGAAAATAAAGATCATTTTAAATTTCCGCAACTTGCAATTTTGATTTTACAAACCCACAATTTCACAGTACGCTATAACCCATTACACAAAATGTAATCCGTTTAAATAACATTATTTACTCAAACGGTTCCCAAAAAAATATTTCTCTTTCCGCGTTACGCAGTCTTCCTTGGAGTATAATTTTACGAGGGCTGTTCAATAAAAAATGATCACAATTTTTTGACAACGTATCTTAACTCATCCTCATAATTTTGATGGTCCTTCTCAAAATAGGCTCCCCTGAATGCGATGCACTTGTCCCAGCGTTTCTGCCAGTCTTCAAAGACATGCTGGAAACCCTTTTTGAGGGATCCTTCAAAATCGCCTCCGCAGCCTTCACCACTGCTTCTGATGATGGATAATGTCTCCCACGAAGGCGTTTCTTCAAGTTAGGGAATAGAAAAAGTCACATAGTGTTAAATCCGGACTATAGGGAGGGTGAGGGATGCACTTCACGTTGATTTTTGCAACATATTCAGCAACAACATTAGCAATATGCGGCCGTGCATTATCGTGGTGCAGCATCCAGCCTGCTTCACGGAAATGTGGTCTTTTGCGCCTGATATGGACTTGCAATATTTTCAGGACATTCCTGTAGTATTGTCCAGTTACTGATGTGTGTGCAGGTACAACATGTTGATAAACCATTCCATGAATACAAAGAATGAGATGACCATAACTTTCCCAGCAGAAGCAACCACTTTTGCTTTTTTGGGGGTTGGAGATGAGGGAGATTTCCACACTGAGCTTTGCTGTTTGATCTCAGGATCAAAATGATGTAGCCAAGTTTCATCAGCAGCGATTACGTTTGAAAGAAACACCAGGTTTTCCTCTAACATCAACTTTAACTGCATGCGAATATCTTTTTGTTCGGGAACCAAGTCTTGGAACCCATCGCGCACAAACACGTCTCATGTGTAATGTTTCTGTCACCAACGTGTGGGTGACACCGAATGAAATGTACAGGATTTCAGAAAATGACCCTAAGGTAATTCGCAAGTCCTTTCTCCCAATGGCAGCAGCAGTGTTGATGTTTTCTTCCGTAAGAGCAGTAACTACAGCACCTGGTCCATCTTCCTTTGAAATTGATTGTCTCCCCTCTTTAAACATTTTAAACCACCGTCGAGCTGTGCTGTAGGGAAGAATAGACTCTACATAGGCCTCCTGTAACACTGTATAGGCCTCAACTAAAGATTTGTTTAGACGAAAGCAGAATTTCAAAGCCGCCTATTGTTCCTCGCGTGTTACCTCCATTGCACCACCTGGTTGTCACAGGCGGCAACCAGAAGTACCAACAATGAAACTACTACGGCGTTTTTGTTGCACATTATGCTAACAGAATTTAATAAGATTGAATTTTAGTACGAAAAATTATGACCTTAAAAATTATGATCATTCTTTATTGAACAGCCCTCGTACATAGAATAAGAGCAAAACTGTTAACATATACTGACATATGAATCCACATTTCATTACACATTTATACTCATCTTCATCAATTTGTATGATTATTCAGGTTTAGTCAGCTCCGTGCACAATGCGTACCTAAGCGTTAAATAACCTGAAGGCGGCAACCAGGGTAAGTCAGCCGGTGTCAAAATAATCTTTGTTGCTGTTTTCACCATTGTCACAACAAATCTTGCACGAGAGGATAAGCTACTTTGAATTGAACCCACGACCTTTGCTGGTAAATGAGTTAGTGAATTATCTACAGAAGCCAGCCGAGACCGAAGCGTTACTTCCGCTCCAAAACCCCAATCCGCTGTTGTTTATATCTCCAGGCACAGGGCGTCAAACTTTTAAAATCTTGTGTACGAGGAATAAACACACCTGCACGTTTACCTCACAGGGGTGTAATATCTCTTGGCTTTTAAGCCAATGTAGCACAGGATACTATTTAAGGGTATGTATGACTGAAATTTTCAAATTCTGAAGTAATAATGCTAGCTTTTGCAAATTTACACCATAGGTGTAGTATAACGTAAACATGTTACAACCTAAATTTAAAACATTTTTCTCCAGCAGTTTAGAAATTATGATAAATTTTGTATGTGTTTTGTTACGTCACTAAAAAAGTCCCTTGCGACAAAATATTTTGAATTTTGGTCTAATATTTTAACTCTATGTTCATAATACACATACTTTTTGAAATTGCTCTGGGTTTTTCTGTGTCTCCTTTAGTTTAGGTCACAAAAAATTTTTAATTTACAAATATTCTTTTTTTGTCTAAAAAACTGTAAGTTTTGTGTTTGAAAATTAAAAATATATGCTTATATACATTTCACAATAAAACCTAGGGCAATTTCCATTCCTCATGATATTCTGAACCTGTGTAGGAAATTTCATGAATGTAGTACAAAAACTGCATCGCAAGGAGCATTTTACAGGAAGAAAAATGCTGAAAATATGAACATTGAGAAAACAGCGATTAAAGATTTGATTGCATAACTCACATTAAAATCCACCAGGCTGATAGGTTGGTCCCTCAGATTTCTTTTTCCTCTCCTCTGTTGCTGCTTTTTCCACCTTTTTCTTCTTTAGATGTTGCTTTTCTTCTGCAAAACTTAGCTTCCTGCTTTGCAGGATACGACTCTGATCTCGCTGCACTGAAGTTTTCCTTGCTGAGTCTACTACACTTTCACCTCTGATATTTCGCTGCAGCTCCAATGACTTAAGACTACCCATGTTAAACTCACTGATGCTTTTAATAACAGCAACATCCAATTTTTGTTTTGATATGAACACTTCCTCTGGGCACTTATTCCATATGGCATGATGCAAAGATTCATTGGCATTCTGTGTTTTTCCTGTTTTGCACCTCTCTAGTAATGTTGTAGAAGCCAGCCTCTGATATATTGGCAACATTTTAGGAACTATTTTGTCTTCTAAAGTCTTATTTTTCTTTTCTTGAATTGAAAATTTTTTCTTTTCTTGAATTGAAAATTTAAGAACGGAAAACAGACAAAGAATGTGGATGTAGGCAAAAGAGGGCGTGACTCTGACAGAGTTTAAAGGCCACCGACATTTAAATAAGCATTTAAAAATGACGTTCGGAGGCAAATTATGCATTTTTTACATTCGGGAATGTCTAAATTATTTTATAAAATTAAAATAAAAAGGTCGTTTTTTTCACGATTTTCATGAAGTTTCAGTCATACATACCCTTAACGACCGTCCTTTCTTTAATATTATATCATTTACTTGATTATAGCACAAAAATCTGTCGTGTACTTTTATTTCACTGACTCTACTTAGGAAAATGTTTAGATAATTTCTTTTGGAACTGCTTTCTTTTCTTGCTTCATATATACTATGAATATATACATAGGTGGTCTGAAAAGTTTCCCACCTACTAAAGATACAAGTCATTCTTTAAGAAATGTTTATCAATATAGTCTCCTTGTAACTCTACACACTTATATATCTAACTCACCATATATATCTAACGCATTTGTTCCAGAATGCACTTAATTTTCAATAAGCAGCATCTGTGACTACTCAGAAAAAAGACGACTTTTCATCAAAATCCGGGCCCTAGTCATAACCATTGCGTGCCCGCCTCGGTAGCGTAGATGGTAGCATGTCTGCCTCAAGTTCAAGAGGTCCCGAGTTCGAACCTCGGCCAGGGTGAGTTATCTGGATAACGTTTTTCCGGGGTTTTCCCTAATTCATAAAGACGAATGTCGAGTAGCTCTAAGCTGCATCGACCCTGGACTCATTTGAGCATCATTTCACCCATTTCATTCACCATCCGATATGGCTTAATGTTGAAGGAGGTAAAATTCAATAAAAACCATTGCGCTAGACACGTCTCATATTCGTGTCTTGTGCACTCAAATGGTATCATCATAAGCAGTGGCGTACTGGCACTTTAGAAACTTACAGGTATAACTTCCACACTGGAACCATCTCATGAGGCTCCTACCCAAATTACTTGTTTAAAATACCTCCATTTCTTCTTAACATATTTCAATGTGGTTCATTAATACCTGTATACCTGTTTGCTGACTGAAAGAGACTTACAATCCCAGCCAGTGCAGTGATATATTTCTTCATCAGCACTTGTTTAACTTTAGAAGAGCGATTGTCTTTTTTATTGTTGCAAAAACATGTACACGTCTGTATTTATTTTTACTTTAATGTTTACAGCTGTTTTGGGAAAAATAAACGGCTGAGTTTGAATTCAGAACTTTGAATATTAGTTTCTTGACGAGTGTTCTTCAGACAGCAGTAAACCGATCCACTCATTCAAATTACCACAGCGTCTGTTACATTTCTTTCGTAATTTTTTATGAGTTCTTCATCCATTAAGTAATCCTTTATCCGTGCGCTTTCAATTTATCGTATCAAAACGAATGGTATAATACGTTCTGGATATCACAGCAGTATATTTGTGTTTTAACACTAATTATGCAGATTAATTTTGGACTCGCTGATCTGCAAAATCAATGTTTCCGTACAAACGATTAAATGGAAATGAGTATTATAATTAGACGATCTAATAATGGAATGTTAAATGAAATGCTCCAAAACAATTAATATTCTTTGAATATAGTCTTAACAGAATTGTACAGGTGCACGATTCCGCCATGTATGTCCTGTCACTGTAGCTTCATTAATTCAGTTCCCACTGTCAGGATAATTAGAGAAAGCGCCAAAGTTAAAGGTATTTGAAGAATATACCTAACTCTTTTATCACAGGTTTAACTCGGTAGGCTTTATAGAACGATGAATGAAATGTTGAAGTGATAAGTGAACCTGTGATCCATACAGCTTAAAGCTAAATTTATCTTCTCAGTATAAGGGAAGATATCAGAAAGAAAACTATCCGAATTATACATCCTAACAGAGATTCAAACTAGTAACCTCTTGAATGTGATCCAGACACGCTACCTTAATGTCACAGAGGTGGTCCTTATCATTAACTGAGAACATATCTTCAGTATTTTCACTCAGATAAACACTTGAAAATGATTTTATAGCAATCTCATAATTACACATTAATTTCACATAATTAACGTTATTAAACATAGAACTACCTCTATTGTTTGCTTGGAACGCAATATGTCTCATTTGAGTACATTTTAAATCCCCTTTAAGCGTTTTAGGAGGTGCGTCCTAACACTTGTGCCCTGAAGAAGCCCACAACATGATGGGCGAAACGTCGGCAAGAAGCCAAACAACGACGCGGCCTTCTCCGGAATCTCAAGATATCGACATACAACACCTCCTATTTTTACAGCACTGGCACCAGATAGGAACTTCCGGAGTTTTTAAATACACATAGACCTTTTGTGAATCCGTGACGGAGATGGCAGCACTATACAATGCATAGAACTCTAGTGACAGCGACGAGAGTTATAACTGTTTTCGATACTTAAAATGGCGACGTTTTCATTGCAAGAACAGCATGTAATCAATCATTCGTTTTCTCCATTTTCGTGGTGCGACACCTATTGAAATTCAGCGCCAGTTGAGTGAGGCCATATTTGACTCGTATATTTCCCGGCCATGGCATTAAATGTTACATGTTGACTCTATCTATCAAATACCTTAGCCTATATAGGGCTAGTGTGGAGAAATAATTAAGTACTTACGATAATAGGTCGCCACAAACGGTGTATCTCGGATGCGAGAGCCCCTAGTGGTCTACCGGGGAAATATACGAGTCAAATGGAGAATTTAATGTCAGGACGGCAGGTTGGCCATAGTAGCTCAATGGGTTAGAGCAACTGGACGGAAACTAGGAGATCCGTGGTTCAAATCACGGCCATGGCATTGAATTTTTCATGTTGTCTCTATCTATAAAAAGAAGCGAGTTTATTTTTGCAAAAGGACATAAATACGATGGATTTGATTTCTGGAACAAGGCTGTATTTACTGACGAGAGTCAATTTGAGCTCTTTAAGTCAAAAGAGCGAGTAATAGTGTGGAGAGAAAAGAATTGTGAGCTTAAGGAGAAAAATATAACAGCTTCAGTTAAACATGGAGGCGGTTCAGTACTTGTTTGGGGCTGCATGAGTGTAAATAGTGTGGGGGATTTGTGTTCCATTGATGGAATTATGAACAATAAGGTTTATATAAACATCCTAAGAACACATCTGTCCAGACGTGTGAATAATATGGGTCTTTCTGAGGATTATATTTTCACACAAGATAATGATCCAAAACACACTGCTCTAAATGCAAGGCTATGGTTGTTGTATAATACTCCACGATAGATGTCGACATCACCGCAATCCCCAGACATGAATCCAATAGAGAATTTGTGGAGTATACTGGACAAAAATATTATCAATCATCAGATATCTAATATAAAGTATGTAAAGATCGCTGTAATAGAGGAATGACGTAATATTACAGTGGAAACAACACAATCTTTGGTGAAATCCATGCCAAGGAGGATACAAGAGATTATAAAGAGGAATGGAGGACCTACTAAGTACAGATGTATTTTTTTATCTTGAAAAGTGGAGAGAGATGCGCAGTGGTATCTGGACGAGTCCACCTCAGAACGGTTGCAACTGGAGGGGAGGGCAGGTTAGCTGCGAGCAACTAAACACGTGCAGAGCTACTCGGTAACACTACAGCTTGTTTCAAAATGTGCTCGTCTCCTGGTTCCGAGAGAGCATTTATAAATGACGCCTCCTAGCAGCACACTAGGAAATAAAGTGCTACATTTAAAAACACGAGAAGTAATAACCAATATGCATAGATTTATAAAAAAGGAACAATGGTCTGGGTCAGCTATAAAAATCTGGGGAAGGGTATCTGAGGCAACAGTTGTGTCGGAAAGCAGTTTAGGAGAGTTATTAAGGAAAGAAAAGTCATTGGTGCTAGTGCAACAACGTCCTTCTCTATGCCCAGTAAACAAAGATTAAGAACATGCACAAAATCTAATTGTATGTTTTAATTCAGAAGTATTTAGGCGAACTATGAATAATTTTTAAAGCACAGGAAAACAAAGACCAACTTTGAAGAAAGGGCTTATGAAGCTAAAAATTCTACTGACTTCCAAGGCAGTGTCTGAAAATTAAGAAGAGTTCTTTTGAAGCTAGGATTATTTAAAGAAAGAAAACACTAAGCGTGACAGACAAATTTTAATCGAACATCGCACCATACGTGCAGAAAGGCTTAAGTATTTACGAAATATTCGGAGATATCGAAGTGACGTTTATATACTTTATATGGATGAAACGTATATAAATACAGCACATACTGGACCATCTGTCTGGAGTGAAATACGTTACAGGGACTCTTGAAAGGGCGACAGTTGTTTATCATGTCTGCTGGAGGAGAACAGGGTTTTGTTCCAAATGTCTATGTACTATATAAGATCCAACAAAAGCGTGGAGACTACTACCATAGTAAGAATTATAACTTAGTTTATAAGAGCTGCAAAACTGTCTTCGAGAGTGAAATTTGTTTTTAGACACCTTATGCCCCGCCCTCCTCTCTCGTAATCTTACGCGTGTGACGCATTGTGGCGATAGGTGCACTATCCCCACCACAGTTACTACTCATACCTACCGCGCAGGATTCCTGTCAAGATAAAATAATACATCTGTACTAACCGTAACATTCTACACCATTTTCAGTATGTAGACCAATACTTATTTTGCATCCTATATTGCACATCTTTACTTTTGAATGTTTATGTTTATATGAATAGATACTATGTGTGTTTTATTGTATTCTCTTTTCCACTAATCAATAAATAAGGCAGTGTCCCTGCTGTACTTATGCTTATGGTTTTCCACTATCCATACATCCTTAAACATAAAGTCATTCATTAGACGAATACTTTTTGGAGTAACTGTATGTGCTCGTCAGGCGTCTCATTGCTCGGGTACAAGAGCTACACAATACAAATACATGTACTATGTTTCCTTTTATTTGAATAGTATGAATTAATAAAACAGTCTCCTACAAAATATGTTTACTCTGAACAGCTGTATGAGTGTATTTTTGAGAATGATATTGTCCAAGAATGTATCATGGTCAAATGACCCCATGGTCAACTGACAAACATGTTTACAATCTAAGTGTATGTGAACTTTCCCATGAGCTCAAATATTCATCGGAGCCAGGCAAATGGAAAGGGAATCGGATATTTTAAAGTTACTTTCTTAATACGAAATATCAGAGAGTACAACTGATAAATCATAGATTGGTTTAACTAACCTTGCATAGAGCTCGCCATCCAATCCCGGTCAAAATAAACACTAAACCGCGCACACTAAAGTCACTATCTCCACTGCTGCTTCTCGTACAGCGACACTCCAATAGAGCTCTCAGAGGCACCAGGTTGGCCAACTATACCTTGTCAAACTTTACTAATAGCAGTTAGAAAACGACACTGCAACTTCTTCAAAATGTCTGCCGAAAGAACTTTTATTGTATACTTGTATGAACAGATAGAAGCAGGTTTTCGTGTCCTTTCAGGAATACATATAAAAGTAAATAAATAATACATAGAGGAAAAAATACATTTAACAGGCTCTGGTCAGAGTTTGAAGACACAAATGCTTCTGTCATGGCTGTTAAATAAAGAATGATCATAATTTTTCGCACTAAAATTCAATCTTATTATATTCTGTTAGCTTAATGCGAAACAAACACGCCGTAGTAGTTTCATTGTTGGTACTCCTGGTTCCCGCCTGTGAGAACCAGACAAGTTCAGACATGTTCAGTATCGCCTACCGCTGTAATGGAGGTAACATGCAGTTAAAGTTGATGTTAGAGGAAGATCCGGAGCTTCTTTCAAACGTAATCACTGCACAGCTTCTGCATTTATATTACTTTATATTACGTATTTAATAATAATTTAGAAGGCAGTTTCACCTTTCGACACTGAAATGTCGACGGAGGTCATCATTACTAATTCCAAACCATATCTCACAACGTTGATACTCATCAGTTAACGAGGCAAAAATGTTTGTTTTTCTGTGCCCAATTTCTCTGTTGTCCTTTTTTAATTCTACACGTAAATTGCTTTCTGATCAGCACTAAATAATTCAGCACAGCAAATGTAGCAGTTCTGAGGACAAAAATGCACAATTACAATCGATTGTGCATTCAATATCCGCATATTTCGTCAACTTCAAAATCCAAAATGACGTATTTTTAAAATATTTCCAATATGTATTGTTGTACACAGAAGAACATTAGCAAAAACTGCCTCAAACGAACTTTAGAGGAAATCGTGTACGAGGGTGGCCTGAAAAGTTTCCGACCTAATAAAGATACAAGAAAATCTTTAGATTTAGTTTTACTTTTCAACAAAACACAAAACACAAAACACAAGTATTTCAAAATTAAAGTTAGCAATGTCACGATAAAGGGTACTACCAAAATTGCATTTGTCAAGAATTGTCTAAATTTTTAATGTAGTAAGTGTTTGTCTATATCTGACGGTTTACTTTGTATACAAAGTCTTTCAGAAGAAAGAAAATGGCTATTCATAAATCCTTACATGGAGGTGTTGAAAACAGTGTTGTTGTATAAATTAAATTAATTGGGAGTCGATTAATGACACAAAACAACACTTTTAAATTTTCCCGGAACCAGTTTCTGAGGCTTTCCCTCTATCTTCAGCCGGACATCGACTGGTTCTCATTGGTGTAGCTGGCAATATTTTGTCATCGGTCTCCTCTATTCAAGAAAAAAGCATCAAGTTCACTGTAGAAGTTGAAAAAGACGAGTATTTACCATTTTAGATCTAAAAATAATCATAAATAAAAATAGAATTAACTTTGGCATTTACAGAAAACCAACACAGACAGACAACTACATAAAAGCTAATGGCTACAATCCAAGATCCCACAAACAGGCAATCTTTAATAGTTTAGCACACAGACTGGTCAACATCCCTCTCACAGCAGAAGAATACAAAATAGAATACAACAAAATTATTGAAATAGCACAGAAAAATGACTTTCCCAAATCACTAGTAGACAAAAAAGTGAACTTAGCAAATAAGAAGAAACTACTAAAGGAAACCACAACCCTCTCAGCTACAGAAACTAAAATGATCTTCAAAAAATTCACTTATCATCCATGGGCCTTTGATAAATTCAAAAAAGTCTTAAAAAACAAAACATTCAACTAGCACCAGTCAACCATTTCTCCTTAAAAAACCTAATTTGCTCAAACATCAAAGATGCCATTCCATCTAACAAAAAATCTGGTATATATCAAATTGAATGCTGTGACTGTAGTCAAATTTATATTGGAAAAACCAAAAGAAATTTAGAAACAAGAGCAAAGGAACACTTTAGGAACATAAAATACAAACAATTAGAAAAATCAGCAGTTGCCACGCATTTTTGTGAAAAAAACCACAACATAAATCCAGAACCAAAATTACTAAAACATACAACAGGAAAACAAGAACTGTCCACATGGGAACAAATCTTTATTTCAAAAAATAGGAACAAAGTATTCAATTTTGACATCCCCCAGAAAGATTTGTTCAGCAAGTTCCTCGAACCACCACCAGAGGAGACCGATGACAAAATATTGCCAACTACATCAATGAGAAGCAGTCGATGTCCGGCTGAAGATAGAGGGAAGGCCTCAGAAACTGGTTCCGGGAAAATTTAAAAGTGAGTGTTGTTTTGTGTCATTAATCGACTCCCAATTAATTTAAGGCTATTCATATTCATAGTTCAAACTATAGATGTTTTTGTCAAACTTATATCTTCTGAATTATATGGCATTCTAATTAAAATACTTAGAGCCAACTTTTAGACAAAAATTATAAGGAACATTTTCCCGTTAACAGGGCAGCTTGGGGGTGTCACATTCTTGAAAGATATTGAACTTATATACAAATTGTGGTACTTAACCGATATTTGTTTCAGTGCTAGAGAAATATTCTAGCAGTATCTTTCTTTTTTGTGATCCGGGGGGCTTTAAAACGTGAATTTCTAGAGATCCTTTAATACCAAGTTTTTCAGCGTTTCCTGTATTTACTACAGCGACTAATAAAGGTAATAATGAGGTACACCTCACTTGGGCCATTACGAGGGTTGTCTGAAAAGTTTTCAACCTCGGCATGAAGACGGCAGCACACGTAATAAAAACCTAGTGAATTCTGTTGTCCATCAGTTGACAGTTACTCACCAAAGTTTCAGCCATTTTGGACGCCCACTTGTTATGTAACATTTGTTTGAGTGAGTTGATGTTAGTGTTTTTATAAAAATGGACAAAATCGAGAATCCAGCTGTCATTAAATATTTGTTTTTGAAAGATAATATGCCTACAGAAATCAAAGATGAGTTGGATTCTGTGTATGGAGACTCTGCACCATCATTTACCACAGTTAAAATTTGGGAAGCTGAACTTAAACGTGGCCGTAAGAGCTTGGGAGACGATGAACGTTCGGGACAACTAAAAACTGCAGCTACCGACGAAAGCATCGACAAAGCTCACTAAATGGTGCTAGACGACGGTCGAATTAAGGTGACAGAGATAGAGGCTATGAACTTGACAAAAGAACGTGTCTTTCATATGTTAAATCAACATTTAGACATGAGAAAGCTCTCCGCGCGTTGGGTGCCGCGTTTGCTCACGTTAGACTAAAAACGTGTTCGAATGAACATTTCCAACGCTCTGTTGGTGCAGCTTAGGCACAATAAATCTGAGTTTTGGTGCCGATTAAGTACTGTAGATGAAACTGGATTCACCATTATACGCCCGAAAAAAGTACAGTCCAAACAGTGCACTGCAAAGAGGGAACCTGCTCCAAAAACGCAAAAACTGTTTTTTTTTTTTCTGCTGGCAAAGCCCTGGTGACTGTTTTTTGGGATAGCAATGGAGTTATTTTAATCTATTATCTTTAAAAAGGAAACTGTATGACAGGAGCACATTACGCATCATTACCTGACAAGCTGAAGGCAAAACTTGGGGGAAAATGGCCACATTTGCAGAAAAAGAAAATCCTGTTTCACCAAGACAATGCACCGTCTCACATCTCAAAGGTTCAAATGGCGATACTGCACGAATTACGGTTTGAGCTGCATGACCATCCGCTCTACTCAACAGGTCTAGCCCCAAGCAGCTTCTTTTTGTTCCCTGACCTGAAAATTGCGTTCGGAGGACAGAGATTTTCGTCAAATGAAGAGGCAACTATTTTACAGACAAAAACGCCGGTTACAGAGATAGGAGCATTGCTAGGAGAAGTGTGTAGAGTTACAAGGAGACTATGTTGAGAAACGTCGATTACTATTTGGACGGGTTACAGAGATGGGAGCATCGCTGGGAGAAGTGTGTAAAGCTACAAGGAGACTATGTTGATTAATAAAAATTAATATTAGATATTACATATAAATTAGTCATAAATTATCTCTATTTACGATGTTAGTATCGATATGAAAATGAATTATGGTCGGTGATATTTGTGACCAAGTGACGCAGGAGATCTTGTTCTGTTTGACGTAAGCCAGCACTTCATCCAGCTCTGGTTGCCTCCATATGAGACATCAAAATGAAATCGAAAATCGATCCGGATTAAAGAGGGCCGGATAAACGAGATTCTACTATAATTGCAACGCCTGCCTCTCTTTGGAACGGGCGTTCCCAAAGGGAGCAGTCTTCAAATTAATTTGTTGTTTTCATCTCACTTCGGCGGACTTTTCCCTTAAAATACGGCAACGAAAGCGATACCAAAATTTTAATATAGCAATAGAAATCTGAGGGGTGCACTCGTAGCAATTTTTTTACTGACTTTTGTACAAACCATTCTTAAATCGGAGCATAACGCCTGTGGAAATTGTTTCATTATGCATTTCCTTACAAATACAATGGCAACATGGCAAAACATTAGGGTCAAATCTTTAATGAGCTGGTTGCTAAATGATAGTTTTGATATCTCGTTGTATTTACCGGACATGAAAAAGAAGAAAAAGAAAGCATTAACCCCTCAAATATGTACTTTATATAAATTACGTGTTTTTAGCAAATCTTAAATTGAAAGTAGTCATTTCTTTCACAGTAGCCGTGTGTAAGCTAAAGTTTGAATGAGTAGATCGAGACTGAAAAACACAATGTAATAACCAGGATATAAACCAAACTTCTCCCGCTCTCTGTGCGGCTGCTTTAAACCATTAAGCTACAGTAGCCAACGGGCTGACATGACATTAAATTCTTCAACTGACTCGTATGTTTCCCGGTAGACCACTAGGGGTTCTCATATGCTATGAGACACGCACCTTTTGTGTCGACTTACTATGTTGTAAGTACTTAAGTCCCAGACATGACATTAAATTCTCCAACTGACTGGTATGTTTCCCGGTAGACCACTAGGGGTTCTCATATGCTATGAGACACGCACCTTTTGTGACGACTTACTATGCTGTAAGTACTTAAGTCCCAGACATGACATTAAATTCTCCAACTGACTCGTATGTTTCCCGGTAGACCACTAGGAGTTCTCATATGCTATGAGACACACACCTTTTTTGACGACTTACTATGCAGTAAGTACTTAAGTCCCAGACATGACATTAAATTCTCCAACTGACTCGTATGTTTCCCGGTAGACCACTAGGAGTTCTCATATGCTATGAGACACGCACCTTTTGTGACGACTTACTATGCTGTAAGTACTTAAGTCCCAGACATGACATTAAATTCTACAACTGACTCGTATGTTTCCCGATAGACCACTAGGGCTTCTCATATGCTATGAGACACGCACCTTTTGTGGCGACTTACTATGCTGTAAGTACTTAAGTCATAGACATGACATTAAATTCTCCAACTGACTCGTACGTTTCCCGATAGACCACTAGGAGTTCTCATATGCTATGAGACACGCACCTTTTGTGGCGACTTACTATGCAGTAAGTACTTAAGTCCCAGACATGACATTAAATTCTCCAACTGACTCGTACGTTTCCCGATAGACCACTAGGAGTTCTCATATGCTATGAGACACGCACCTTTTGTGGCGACTTACTATGCTGTAAGTACTTAAGTCCCAGACATGACATTAAATTCTCCAACTGACTGGTATGTTTCCCGATAGACCACTAGGAGTTCTCATATGCTATGAGACACGCACCTTTTGTGGCGACTTACTATGCAGTAAGTACTTAAGTCCCAGACATGACATTAAATTCTCCAACTGACTCGTATGTTTCCCGGTATATCACTAGGAGTTCTCCTATGCTATGAGACACGCACCTTTTGTGACGACTTACTATGCTGTAAGTACTTAAGTCCCAGACATGACATTAAATTCTCCAACTGACTCGTATGTTTCCCGGTAGACCACTAGGGGTTCTCATATGCTAAGAGACACGCGCCTTTTGTGACGACTTACTATGCTGTAAGTACTTAAGTCCCAGACATGACATTAAATTCTCCAACTGACTCGTATGTTTCCCGGTATATCACTAGGAGTTCTCATATGCTATGAGACACGCACCTTTTGTGACGACTTACTATGCTGTAAGTACTTAAGTCCCAGACATGACATTAAATTCTCCAACTGACTCGTATGTTTCCCGGTAGACCACTAGGGGTTCTCATATGCTAAGAGACATGCGCCTTTTGTGACTACTTACTATGCTGTAAGTACTTAAGTCCCAGACATGACATTAAATTCTCCAACCGACTCGTAGGTTTCCCGGTAGACTACTAGGAGTTCTCATATGCTATGAGACACGCACCTTTTCTGACGACTTACTATGCTGTAAGTACTTAAGTCCCAGACATGACATTAAATTCTCCAACTGACTCGTATGTTTCCCAGTAGACTACTAGGAGTTCTCATATGCTATGAGACACACACCTTTTGTGACGACTTACTTTGCTGTAAGTACTTAAGTCCCAGACATGACATTAAATTCTCCAACCGACTCGTAGGTTTCCCGGTAGACTACTAGGAGTTCTGATATGCTATGAGACACGCACCTTTTGTGTCGACTTACTATGCTGTAAGTACTTAAGTCCCAGACATGGCATTAAATTCTCCAACCGACTCGTAGGTTTCCCGGTAGACTACTGGGAGTTCTCATATGCTATGAGACACGCACCTTTTGTGACGACTTACTATGCTGTAAGTACTTAAGTCCCAGACATGACATTAAATTCTCCAACCGACTCGTAGGTTTCCCGGTAGACTACTGGGAGTTCTCATATGCTATGAGACACGCACCTTTTGTGGCGGCTTACTATGCTGTAGGTACTTAAGTTCCAGGCTTCATGGTTAAGCCACTATGTTATTCAGGAAGATTGCTGGAAATAATAATTTCTTTCACACTAGCCGAATATAGGCTAGTATATTGGATGGGTAGAGTCAGACGGAAAGCATACGAGTCAGTTGGAAAATTTAATGTCATGTCGGCATGTTGGCCATAGTAGCTCAGTGGTTTAGAGCAACCATAGGAAGAGCGGGAGATACGTGTTTCAAATCTCGGCTATGCCATTAAGTTTTTCAAACAATGTCTCCACGAAGCCGTTTCTTCAAGTTAGGGAATAGAAAAAAGTCACATGGGGTTAAATCCGGACCACAGCGAGGCTGAGGGATGCACTTCACTTTGATTTTTGTAAGATATTCAGCAACAACACTAGCAATCTGCGGCCGCGCATTATCGTGGTGCAGCATCCAGCCTGCTTCACGGAAATGTGGTCTATTGCGCCTGATATGGACTTGCAATGTTTTCAGAACATCTCTGTAGTATTTTCCAGTTACTGCTGTGTGTGCAGGTACAACATGCTGATAAACCATTCCATGAATATCAAAGAATGAGATGACCATAACTTTCCCAGCAGAAGCAACCACTTTTGCTTTTTTGGGGGTTGGTGATGAAGGAGATTTCCACACTGAGCTTTGCTGTTTGCTCTCAGGATCAAAATGATGTAACCAAGTTTCATCAGCAGTGATTACGTTTGAAAGAAACTCCGGATCTTCCTCTAACATTAACTTTAACTGCATGTTACCTCCATTGCAGCGGTAGGCGATACTGAACATGTCTGAACTTGCCTGGTTCTCACAGACGGGAACCAGGAGTACCAACAATGAAACTACTACGGCGTCTTTGTTTCACATTAAGCTAACAGAATATAATAAGTTTGAATTTTTGTGTGCAAAATTATGACCGTAAAAGTTATGATTATTCTTTATTGAACAGCCCTAATGTATTATAAACGATAGTAAAATTTCAAGTTGCCCAAATGAAAATTGTAGCTCTTTAGGTTTCCCATAAGTGTAACGTCATGTATATGAAAATAAATTACAGTGATTGTGAGGTGCAACTTCTTAGGTAGAAAAGCGTGTGTATTTCACATCTCATTACTGCTAGAAGAATGGATGGGATAATCAAAGAGCACCAAACACTTCCGCAATCTGCCGATTACAAAGCTGGAGCTTGTCGTAAATGAGATGGAAGCCAACAGCAAGCACTATCTACAATCTAACACTAAATTAGCTTTTCCGACAACTATTTAGTCTTCTACAGAGGATATTGAATTTAATTTTTGCAGCGAAGTTAATCAAATCCCAGTAGGGATAGAAACAGAAGACTGTATATTATTCTGGAAACATCTACTACTTCTGGAATTCGTGTAACTTAAAATGACTTCGCAGATTTAGGAGGACGATTCAATATGAACGTGTGCCAGTTTTTTAAACACAAATTATTTATTTCTTAACACAGCCTCCTTTTAGGGATGCACACTTGTCCCAATGATTCTTCCATTTTTTAACCTCTCCAAAAGTTAATTTGTAATTTATTTCTCATATTCCCTTTTACATTATCAAATGGAAACACAAAATCAAGATTATAATTATAAAATCTATAATGAAAACGCCATATATTCCTAAATCCTGAAAATCCTAACATGTTGCTTGTCATTGAATAATAATACAATCCCCATACACCTAGCCCTAGGTTTTTGTGAATTGGAGGACCTCTACTCCTTTTTACACATTTTGCCATTTCACCTATCCTAATCTACATTTTTCTCCTAATTGTTCTTAGCCATTTCTTTTTAACTTTCTCTAAATAATTCCCTATATTTCTCCTGTTCTTTTCCCCCTTTACTGACAAAATTTTTGTAATTACTACTTCGCCCCCCAAATTGTCCCATTTAGGTAACCAGACCTGCTCTCTCCATATCTTTGTTTGACTACAATATAATATACAGTGGAAGTCTGCATTCTCTTCTCCACATAATGGACATTTATCTAGCTCCCTCTCTTGACCTATACCTTTCTGTCCCATTTACGTAGCCAGACCTGCTCTCTCCATATCTTTGTTTGACTACAATATAATATACAATGGAATTCTACATTCTCTTCTCCACACAATGGACATTTATCTAGCTCCCTATCTTGTCCTATACCTTTCTGTCCCATTTACGTAGCCAGACCTGCTCTCTCCATATCTTTGTTTGACTACAGTATAATATACAATGGAATTCTACATTCTCTTCTCCACACAATGGACATTTATCTAGCTCCCTATCTTGTCCTATACCTTTCTGTCGCATTTACGTAGCCAGACCTGCTCTCTCCATATCTTTGTTTGACTACAATATAATATACAATGGAAGTCTGCATTCTCTTCTCCACACAATGGACATTTATCTAGCTCCCTATCTTGACCAATACCTTTCTGATCCATTTACGTAGCCAGGCCTGCTCTCTACATATCTTTGTTTGACTACAATATAATATACAATGGAAGTCCGCATTCTGTTCTCCACACAATGGACATTTGTCTAGCTCCCTTTCTTGACCTATACCTTTCTGTCGCATTTACGTAGCCAGACCTGCTCTCTCCATATCTTTGTTTGACTACAATATAATATACAATGGAAGTCTGCATTCTCTTCTTCACACAATGGACATTTGTCTAGCTCCCTATCTTGTCCTATACCTTTCTGTCGCATTTACGTAGCCAGGTCTGCTCTCTTCATATCTTTGTTTGACAACAATATAATATACAATGGAAGTCTGCATTCTCTTCTCCACACAATGGACATTTATCTAGCTCCCTATCTTGTCCTATACCTTTCTGTCGCATTTACGTAGCCAGGTGTGCTCTCTCCATATCTTTGTTTGACAACAATATAATATACAATGGAAGTCTGCATTCTCTTCTCCACACAATGGACATTTATCTAGCTCCCTATCTTGTCCTATACCTTTCTGTCCCATTTACGTAGCCAAGCCTGCTCTCTCCATATTTTTGTTTGACTACAATATAATATACAATGGAAGTCTGCATTCTCTTCTCCACACAATGGACATTTATCTAGCTCCCTATCTTGTCCTATACCTTTCTGTCCCATTTACGTAGCCAAGCCTGCTCTCTCCATATCTTTGTTTGACAACAATATAATATACAATGGAAGTCTGCATTCTCTTCTCCACACAATGGACATTTATCTAGCTCCCTATCTTGTCCTATACCTTTCTGTCGCATTTACGTAGCCAGGTGTGCTCTCTCCATATCTTTGTTTGACAACAATATAATATACAATGGAAGTCTGCATTCTCTTCTCCACACAATGGACATTTATCTAGCTCCCTATCTTGTCCTATACCTTTCTGTCCCATTTACGTAGCCAAGCCTGCTCTCTCCATATTTTTGTTTGACTACAATATAATATACAATGGAAGTCTGCATTCTCTTCTCCACACAATGGACATTTATTTAGCTCCCTATCTTGTCCTATACCTTTCTGTCCCATTTACGTAGCCAAGCCTGTTCTCTCCATATCTTTGTTTGACAACAATATAATATACAATGGAAGTCTGCATTCTCTTCTCCACACAATGGACATTTATCTAGCTCCCTATCTTGTCCTATACCTTTCTGTCCCATTTACGTAGCCAAGCCTGCTCTCTTCATATCTTTGTTTGACAACAATATAATATACAATGGAAGTCTGCATTCTCTTCCTCACACAATGGACATTTATCTAGCTCCCTATCTTGTCCTATACCTTTCTGTTGCATTTACGTAGCCAGGTCTGCTCTCTCCATAACTTTGTTTGACTACAGTATAATATACAATGGAAGTCTGCATTCTCTTCTCCACACAATGGACATTTATCTAGCTCCCTCTCTTGACCTATACCTTTCAAGTTTCTCACTCCTGTTCTCGCCCAAGCAAAACCATCTCGCCCTAACTTTCTACATGTATCTATAATCCTTCCCTCCCCCAAGGTAGTTTTTATTTCTCTATATAACCTTAGTGAGCTTTTGTCACTTGTAGTCTTGTCTGTCAATATCCTCTAATCTTAACTTCTTTCCAGAAGCCTCTAAACCCATACTCTGCATTTATCCAAGAATGGTCCATACCTATCTACTTCAACACGTCATTCATTTTATGTGCCCAAGACCCTCTTCAGTTACTTCTCCTTTGAATATGAAAACATTCTTTAATTATATTGCCATCTTTCAAGTTAGCGATTCTGTATAAATATTTCATTGCCCTTGACGAGATTTTAAATTTATTTGAATGCCTGCCCAGTTCCAGTTGTGCTGCCCCATTAGGTGATGCTATCGGTAATCCCAATATATATTTACAAAATGATCTATACACTCTATCAGTGTCTCTCCAAGCCTCATATACTCCCCATACCTCTGATCCATGTAACATTCTATTTTCTACTACTGTCGTATAAATCCTCTCCAACCATTTGACATTTATATCTGACAGTTTACTGTAACATGATCTTATCACCCTCATTGCCATTTTACCTTTGGCCACAGACATCTTCTTTGTTCTTTCCAGCTACCATCTGTAACAGTAGTTTTGGGTTATGTTCAGAAAAATTATGAAAAGTTTATAAATTTATAAAAATAATTAATAAATAAATAATTTATAATTGTGTGATTGGTCGAAGTAATAATTGTATGACGTAATATGACGTAATGTGGTGACGTGCCATTAAATCGGCCAAGCACCAAATTAAGAGAGAAGTAACGATAGTTACGAAAAATCAATAATCTTGGTAGAGAGAGATGTTTTGTAATGGTGATTGTGATGAATAGTGGTGCAAGATCAAGAACATTTAAATAATAGTTTGAATCTGTGTGAATATAACAAAGTGTAAACAGTTATGGCCGTAAAAGTTAGGATCATTCTTTATTGAACAGCCCTCGTATAAAGTCCTAATTCCAATGATTTTATTATAATTTTGTCTTTCTGTTAAATGTATGACATTTACTATTTGTTTAAATTGAACCACGAATCTTGTTGTGACCAAGTCTATTCAATCATAGCCATCTATAACTCATATTATTTCACAATGCTCTGGTACTTGGTGCATTAAGAACTGTTTCAAATGGATCATTTATATTTTAGGGGTAGCTATTTTAATGTGTTTGTTGAGATTGTGTTTTCTGTTGACAGATCCCAACATCCCGGAGATTGGCGAGCAGTTGAAGCGGTCGTCTTACGGAGATGGGGGATGTTGTTACACCTACTGCGGGTCCGCGACGAGGGGCCCCTGCTACAATGAGCCTTGCCTCCGGAGCAACGGTACGTCCGACGTGCCGCCCAAGCCCCAGCAGTGCGATCTTCCTGCATCCGCCGCGGGCAATTCTTCCACATCCTCCTCGACGGTGTACTCCGCATGTGGCAGCAGTAGTGCTCTCACGCCATCGAACATTCTGGTCCACCCGCCCCATGATGGCCAAGCGACTAGCGGGTCCTCCTCCTCCTCCTCCGCGGTGGTGGTGGTGGTGGTATTGCTGTATCACTCTGACAAACATACTCTGCTAGTTGCAACTATCATAAGTTTGTTGTTGCATTATATATTCCTTTTAGTCAGCCGAAATATGTTTGGTTTGGGGTACACATAGTGAGAAATCTTAATATGCAAAACAAATGTTTGTTCGTTGTTTTTTTTTTAATGAATACTCGTATTATAAAAAACGTTATAACTCGTCAGATTTCTAAAAAAAGCAGAAGTCAGAACATAAGAATTTGTATCGCATGAGCTTATAAAAATAACGTTGCTTCATGTTAGGGAAACTTGCAGATGGTGAAAGGTAAAGTGAAAGAAAAAAGCAAATATGGTAAAGGGATGGGTGATTATGATTCTGAAAGGTTTTTAAACTTCGCTATGCGAGGATCGGAAATGTGCCATGTCCTTCCTTATTTACAAATATCGACTGATCAAAGTCTTCTCTCGTTATCGCTTTCCTTCCATCTTACTCTTTGCCGCTTTTGAGCAATGAAAGAGAAGAACAACATAGTTCATTCAATAAATGCATAAGGTTGCTCAGATGTTTACTTTACCTAATTTAGACACACATTTCAACACTTAAAACATTGAAACTCATGTATTTATTTGCACGATCGTGTGTTTTCCGTACAAAGAGGCTTACATGTTTCCGAGGGAACCGACATCAATGTAGCGGGACAATACTCTAGGCCTCTTCATAACTCACGCCTCAGACTTCAAATTCTTCTCATTTAAGTTACCACATCAAAGAGTAATCGGTTCATCGTAGTGTTCACCCTATTAATCAATTTTAATTAATAAGTCATTGTATTAATCAAAGCTATTGAATTGGAAATCTGAGGTGTTGCTGAGAAAGTTCATTTTTAAATTAAATAATAAAACACACTATCGTGCAGAATAATATAAATATCACGGCTAATCAACAATGACTGACCTGAATTCTTTTTTCACAGATGTATTTTACTCCAATTCAATGTTTACATGATCTTCTACTTCAATGCACTTTTTACAGCTTCTCTGCCAGTCCTTGAACACATGCTGCAGACCATTCTTTGTCAGGTCCTTGAGAATCGCCTCCCTTTTCTTGAGCACTGCTTCAGAGTTCTCAAATCCTATACCCCTAAGCTTTGTCTTTACTGATGAGAATAAAAAAGGACACAGGGTGCAAGATCGGGGCTATAAGGTGGATTTGGTAAACAACTAATGTTCAATCGATCCAGTAACTACATGATTTGATTTGCGACGTGAGGCCGTGCATTGTCATGATGAAGTCGTCACCCAGTCCAAGAAAGCTCTGGTCCTTTCATTGTAATGTGCTTCCTCAGTGTAGCGAATACTGACGTGTAGTTTGCTGCTGTAACAGTAGTGTGAGGGGGAACTGCATGTGACGTGAGGCCGTACATTGTCATGATGAAGTTGTCACCCAGTCCGAGAAAGCTCTGGTCGTTTCTTTGCAATGTGCTTCCTCAGTGTAGCCAATACTGACGTGTAGTATGCTGCTGTAACAGTAGTGTAAGGGGGAATTGCATGTGACGTGAGGCCGTACATTGTCATGATGAAGTCGTCACCCAGTCCGAGAAAGCTCTGGTCGTTTCTTTGTAATGTGCTTCCTCAGTGTAGCCAATACTGACGTGTAGTATGCTGCTGTAACAGTAGTGTGAGAGGGAACTGTATGTGACGTGAGGCCGTGCATTGTCATGATGAAGTCGTCACCCAGTCCGAGATAGCTCTGGTCGTTTCTTTGTAATGTGCCTCCTCAGTGTAGTCAATACTGACGTGTAGTACGCTGCTGTAACAGTAGTGTGAGGGGGAACTGCATGTGACGTGAGGCCGTACATTGTCATGATGAAGTCGTCACCCAGTCCGAGAAGGCTCTGGTCGTTTCTTTGCAATGTGCCTCCTCAGTGTAGTCAATACTGACGTGTAGTACGCTGCTGTAACAGTAGTGTGAGGGGGAACTGCATGTGACGTGAGGCCGTACATTGTCATGATGAAGTCGCCACCCAGTCCGAGAAAGCTCTGGTCGTTTCTTTGTAATGTGCCTCCTCAGTGTAGTCAATACTGACGTGTAGTACGCTGCTGTAACAGTAGTGTGAGAGGGAACTGTGTGTGACGTGAGGCCGTGCATTGTCATGATGAAGTCGTCACCCAGTCCGAGAAGGCTCTGGTCGTTTCTTTGCAATGTGCCTCCTCAGTGTAGCCAGCACAGACGTGTAGTATACTACTGTAACAGTAGTGTGAGGGGGAACTGCATGAAGATAAATCATTCCATTACAGTCAAAAAATATGATCACCATCACTTTCCCTGCAGATGGAACAACTTTTGTCTTTTTTGGTGTTGGAGAACCTGGTGATTTCCACTGTGCTGGCTTGTTTTTCTTCAGGATCATAATGATACAGCCATGACTCATCACCGGTGATATTCAAAGCTAAGAGGTATTCGATTTGAGAACTCTGAAGCAGTGCTAAAGAAAAGTGAGGCGATTCTCAAGGACCTGACAAAGAATGGTCTGTAGCACGTGTTCAAAGACTGGCAGAGACGCTATAAAAGGTGCATTGAAGTAGGAGGGGACTACTTTAATAAAGATCATATGAACATTGCACTGCAATAATAAACATCTGTGAAAATAAATGAGTCTCAGTCTTTGTTGATCAGCCCGCGTACTGTTCAATATTGAAATGCTTATCAGAATCTTGGAAATAAAAGACACACGATTTCGTCTCGTTTTCTCCAAATTATTCCTCGATTCTGTAATAATGCACTTCGCGCACTCATATCGTAATGAATTATTAAATCTTTAACATTATCTCATTATACTTAGTTATTCTCGACTCATACTTTGACTTTTTCAAACATTAATGCAAACTCAAAGCAGTCATCATACGAGCCTTATAAGTGGAATTTTATTCTACTAGTAGCAATCCTACAAGCAATAAAAATAAACTTTCAAAGCGTGTTTTACTATAATATATATTTAAAAATCCTGCAAAATAAATCATAAGGTAACTGGAAGAAATTTGTGTGTTCATTCGAACGTGTGCCGTGTTGTTGTTTGGCCTTCATTGTTGTTTGATCTTTGTAGCACCAGAGTGTACCACACATCATTGTAAATTATTGAAATAACTTGTCCACTGTCATACTACTTTCTCATTTTTTTGGTAACAATTCCTAAGTTGTCTCCAGTTCTTGCAATATTTTTCAAGTTCTGCCAAAACCATATGACTGGCTTGGTTAATACATCCATTTTAATGCTACCTATCTAATATATTTCTTTGCTGTTAGAAAATGTATTTTTATCTCGGTTTTTCAGCTTGGAATGTCATATTTATGGTAAATGTAGTTAAAATACAGTGCGATCCACATAAACCTGAACCATTTCAATAGGCCAGAACTTTTGAATCAATAATATAACACATGTGCAGCTTTTAAAGAATATAATACACAATTGAGAGATTACATTACACTATTTACATCTCAGAGAAAATGTTGGAAGAGTCCTCCACCATCATTGTGACTTTAGGGGTTCGTAGAATTAAAGTCCAATTTGCAAAAATTCTAAATGTTCTTTATTTCCAAGATTCCAGAACTACATCTAGCAGGGGAAGACATTCCTTGGAGCATTCAGGCCCAATATCTAGGAGTCCAACTTGACATGCGTCTCACGTGGAAGGCACACATTCTATCTGTTGCCTCCAAAGTTACAATTTATAATGAAAAGTCGCCTAAGAGTCTCAGAAACAAGATTCTCATTTACCACCAAATACATGTCAAGTCTGGGGTTCTGCAGCACTATCACACATAAATAAACTCCAGGTCCTGCAAAACCGTTGCCTCAGAATTGCTACAATGGTATATCCCCAACATCAACATACACAATGACCTCTCATTTCCCACTCTTACCCACTACATCCTAAAATTTTCACATAAGTTCTATTCTGACCTACCATCTAGTTTCAAGCATCTTATCAGGGGTCTCGGGGAATATGATATAGACCCCGGGGCTACCTACAAACACCCAAGAACCATAAATCTTAACATCCCCATTAAACACCATTTCTATCTTTCTATTTCTTCTCTTTCTAATTATACATAAAAAACAGAACAAAAGCCAACCGTCTACCCACCGCCCGATTACTTAATCCCCACATGCCAGTAAGGCAGAGTGTCACGGGATGCCAACAAGTCGAAGGCCCCTGTTCCATGGAGCAGGGTTCACCTTCAACGACACCTCCGTGCTGTGTGTATAATTCAGTTCTGATTACGTCACATACACAATTACAATCTACCAAGCTCGTCGACCACAAAAAAGAGCTCACTCAACTTCCACTGTTTAAAACTCCTGTTTACGACTGTTTATTTTTTTCAACTCTCCGCTGGCGTATCGCCTCATATATACCACTACTGATATCACGAGATATTTCTGGAATATTCTGTAACAAACGAGAAATCGACTGTTCTCTGTCAATCAAGATATCACTAGAATGTTCCGTTTACCTCACTATCTGTTTTGACATGACTTTTATCTCCGCTCTATGTTTATCTGCTTATGCAGGCTCTTTATCTCTGTGATGCGCTATCCGTCTGTTATCGCTCCCGCGAAACCTTTCAGCGCGTACCCCGCCAGTCGCAATAATGGATTCACGACAATCTATACATGTTTGCACTCGTCTCACCATATTCTCTGAAGTTTTACGGACTTATTTCGGTTCGACTGGATACCTTGAGAACATCAATTGTCCGTGGCATATTCTTGTACACTCTATTTTGTAGACACCCCCACAAGAACAAATCCGGTGAGGTTACGTTAGGGGTTCTGGGGGGACAGAGACCTTTTGAGATTCTCGGATTATAAAATAAAGTGGTTACAAGTTCCATGATGTCATTAGATGTATGACACGTTGCTCCATCTTGCTGGAAATAGCCATCTCTTAATTCAGCATCATCTCCGTAAAACTTCAGAGAATATAGTGAGACGAGTACAAACATGTATAGATGCTGGTGGAGGACACTTGCAACATTTTCTCTGAGATGTAAATAGTGTAATGTAATCTCCCAAAGTTGTACGTGTATCCTATTATTGGTTCAAAAGTTATGGCCTATTGAAATGGTTCAGATTTATTTGGATCGCTTTGTAGATTGTTGTAGACGAGATAGAGAGTAGTGTATATTCTTCTGTTTTGGGAAGGGTTGTCGTTCTAACTCAGGAACAGATGAGGATATAAAACTGGCGAAATTTTGCTTCAGTGAGATCAGAGTCATCACGTTTACCTTATTGCGGCCTTTGTAAAAACTTCGTCCAAATCTCTCAGTTCCAACCAGGCAGAGGCCTCATCGTTGGCCCAGAGTTTTATTTGTATATACATAAGCACACTACAGTTCAGTTTTTATTTGATATACAAGAATGATACTTGCCAAGAGCTCATATTGAGTTAAAATGTCCTCCTTTTTGAGTATTAATGACCAGGAGTAGAGTTTTGAAAAACAGAAACTGCAGAAAAGGCATGTGGAAGGTTATAGGCTATTCAGCAATAAATTTCAAAAGGTAACAAAGTCACCCAAATGCATTTATAAGACCTATGTTTTAGAAGTCCCTTTTCTGAACATAGTATTGTGTGAGGTAATCCTGTCATTTCTGTGGAACTGTCATTGAATTTACTACACTAATTTCTGTTAAAGCTTACAGTTTCTTTATTTAATATGGAAGCCCAGAAAAAAATGCATAACTCATCTTATTTGTGCAACAAATTAAGTGGAAGAATAGTTAAAAAGTTCTTTAAGCATATACATAGTTTAAATATACAAATCCAACATTAGAGAATTAATGGAAATACATTTTTCTTCCACGCTAGCTCTCTGTAGGCCGAAGTATGGAAAGGAGACCGGAAGATCCGTGTTTCAAATCCTGGCTATGGCATTGAATTTTTCAGTCTGGCTCTACCTTTCCATACAAATACAAATTTAATATGGAAATAAAATGTCACTCAAAAAGAATGCAAGTAGCACGACAAACTATAAAGTGACGAGACAGGCTTGAAAGTCACATGTATATGATCGAGTTGCTCTGTTTATCCAAAGAGTTGAAGTATGGTTAAACTATGTTGACCACACAACAGTTGGAATCTGCTCTATTACTTAAAATCACAATTCGTTTCTCATTGAGGTTACTGGCTTACCTATACTGCCTCCTAATTGTCAGTCACCACAGAAAAATTGTTTATTGCGTTACTGGTTGCCCATCATTATATACTTATATTAAATACACAATACCTTTCATTAATATCAAGAATTTAGGTTTATCATTAGCTATATGCTTCAAACTATGCATTTACATTTAATTACATTTAATATAACTGGAATGTACGTTAATAAACATGAACCTCCTGAATCAATAATTGCTGGATATCATTGGTCCAGAACAAGACTACACAGTTATGTAAAAAACTGAAGCTGCTGAGAGTGAAGTAAACTAAGTATAAGAATAACTATAGGAACACAACTTCACTACTTACTTATCTTATTCACAATCCTTTGGGGCCGGATTCGAAGCAACTTTGCTTTATCTTCAACCTGTCAGCTTGATACTGACACACTGACTGGCTGACCTTGACCACTTTCGAAATTTGAGGAATAGCTCCCTATCTTACTGACATCTGCCGGGGACAACACAAACTTATTGATGACATCTACTTGTGGGATATCAAAATTCATCACGCGATCTTTATTTTTCTAAATAAATATTTTCTCCAAAACCATTAAATCTATGGGTTCCTTCAATTGTTTCAAAAACTTCTGGGTTTATTCCATGTTTAGATGGCCAAAACTGATCAGCCAGTGCCGATTTATCTGTCTGTTTATATTTAATATTTCTGAAACGTTCCTTCGCTCTGGTTTCCAAATTACGTTTGGCCCTACCAAATTCTTATTGCATTCTAACCAGTTAACTTGATAAATACGATTTTTTCTTGTCTGAAATTTTGTCTTTTTTAGAAAATTATATTAAATTTTTATGCTCTATTTATTTTGAGGTGGTAGTATTATACCAATTTCTTTGAACATGGGTAGTGGTATTATAAAGATCGCGTGATGAATATTGATATCCCACAACTAGATATCATCAGTAAGTTTGTGTTGCCCCAATAGATGGCAGTAAGATAGGGAGCTATTCCGAAAGTGGTGAAGATCAGCCAGGCAGTGTGTCAGTGTCGAGCTGACAGGTTGAAAATAAAGCAAAGTTGCTTCGAAATCGGTCCCAAAGGATTGTGAATAAGATAATTAAATAGTAAAGTTGTGTTACAATAGTGTTTGGTTACTCTTAAGGCTACACAGTCCTAATAAATAAGAATATTGTTCAAAAATGAGCTGTAGTTTGTTCTTAGAGGCAAGCCAGACAACCGTTTAGCTTTGGTAGTTTATGTGCTGATTTGTCTGCTTATTTCACTTCCGTTGTGGCTTTGGAACTGAGCTACATTGTAGCTGAACTGTTGGAAAGTGTTCCGTACTCACTCAACCATATATTTGAGATGTTCGGTTTACCCCTTTGTGGGTGAAAACTATACGTAGGTGCTCCACTCATGAGAAATTTTGTGGACATCTGCAGAATCGACATCAGACCTTGACTAAGGCTGGGATTCCGACAATTACACATCATTACAAAGACTTGTTGAAGTTGTTAATGCCTGGGTCTATGATACAGTGAAGCACAGCAGGACTATAATTTTAGTAAACTATTACTCCATGGTCCTTTCATTACTAATATTTACCTAAAAAGCTTCCTAACATGTCGATTGATTTTGATTTAGGCGAAATCTGGTGACAATTGAGGCCTCCACTACGGTGACCTGATGATATTAAAGTTTGTGTCCCCGTCAAAATGTGGTATTGAAATTGACGGGTTGTTCTTCATAAGATCTTTTTCTGAGAGGATAATACTGTTGGACCCTGAACAAATTTTAATGAATAAATGTTCCATATTGTGGTTGTTCTTCCAGAAGTGGTACACCGCTACAAATTTGTGCAGTTTTTTTGTTTCTGAATTCCTAAAATCTTGTGTAAGCCTGTTGTTGAGATTCCTTATAGTTTCCCCAATTTAGACGTTGTCACAGTCCTTGCAATGTATGTGGTAAACACGTGACGTTTTGTCTGTGGGCTTTTTGTCTGTTTTATGTGTTTTTATACATTGAATTTGTTCTGTGATGCCAAAGAATTGTTGCATTCTTTGTTCTTGTGCCTGAATACAAGTTGATCACGTTACCAGAGCGATTCAAGACGTCATGTCCGCTCTAGACCATGGCTACATCTCTCAGGGATGTTCTTCCGAGTGGAGAATACTATTCGTACTTGATGTGCAAATTTCGGGAATAAGGACGCTGCAGTCCTCCGCTCCTCCAAAGGCAAGGTGGGGCGATCGTATCCTTCATAGTGAAACCCAGCTCGAAATTTCTGTAACAGAAGTGATGTAGCATTATGAGGCCATGCCCGAAATATCAGCTGCCAGTTTTTACTGCAAGGTGTACAAGTTAGAGCTGGAATCTTTCAACATTAACTTAGTATGGAATTACCTGTTTTAATATAACCTAACCCTTCTCCAAAGAGGGAGAGACCGTAGGCGGAACCCCAGCTCAGCGGACTGGTTGGAACAATTAAACAAATGAGAAAACAATTAAAAGCATAATTAATCTACCTTTTTCGCAGAAGGTGAAATAACTTGCACTTTGCATGAGGCACAGATTTCTATGTTAAATTATATGACTAAGCAGTTTGACTATGCTTCTTATTTTGTCAGTGATTAGTGTCAATGATGAACTTTATACACTTTTGTATCTGTACAGTCATGAACAAAAGCAGGCTCACAAAATTGTTTTATTTAACTCGAAATTATAATTTGATAATTTTGAAACTTCTTGTAAAGTTTTGTTTCTTTTTTACCTTATCTAAACACATTTTCATATAAAAGTACGCGCTGCTCAGTTGAAAACATTTTATACTTTGCTTAAATGGAAATATACTTGCCCCCTGAGGGATACATTTAGTACGCGAGATCTACCCGAAAATCCAAAGACTCCGATTTCTATTGTCCCGGGAGACGATGGAGGACTCCGGGGTGCTTTCCATGGGGCAATACCTCAATCATTTAAAAAGCTCCCCCATCGACATTAACGTCAAGACGGGCTTTAAGTGGATACGCCACTTACGCGCATGAACCCCGCAGTGAAGACTACCTAACACCTCGGTGGGGTCGCCTGGTGATCTAACATACCTTCTACCAGCTCTGCAGGCTAGTACCCGGTACTTCTTAGACAACCCTCTGCCCCTTCCGGTCCTCCAAGGCCTGGCTGTAGGTACCCGATCTCCCGCGGGTGTCGGGAACACACTGACCCCTCGGGTCCAAGCCAATCCAAAGAACTCCCATTCAGAAAGGGGCTCGAATGTTCGGCCCGAGGTTCCTCTGGTAACATCAGAGGTACCACGAGTGCTAAGGGTCCACAGCGCTTGCACTACGGCAGCTGAAAGAGCTGTGCTATTGAACCACGGTACTAATAGGTTACATTGCAGCAGTATTGATTCCATGTCGCTAATATTGTAACAAATGACAACCCCAAATTCAACTCGTTTATGTTAGCGTACAGTAAACGTTACATATACTAAAAACAAAACACAACTGAGCTGCACTTGGCACTGTTCTCAGCTCCACTCCACTCGATCCTTCTAAAGGTATAGGTCCCGGATAGAAACAGAACGTTCTAGAAAGGCAGCGTACTACAAGATGACACAATGAGCAGGTAGGCGGTATTATTGTTGTGGGAGAAGGGCTATTAGCTGCACCCATGCCCAGATAGCCTTGCGGCTGGCCCGCAGGCAGTCTGGCACAATGGAAGTTTTGGGGTTCGTTTTCAGTTAAAACTCCTAGCCGACGTTTTGGACGTGGCCTTATACTCCAATTTCAGTGTGGGTTTCTGTATGAGGTGTGTGATATTCCCTTATAAGGATATGTGCTTATTATTTTAATGTGAAGAAGTTGCTTATTCATATTGCATAAGCAATCGTTACTTGTATTGACATCCATGTAAGACGTCTTTAAGAGTTAAAGAATTATCCCTTATTGTGCTAGTCACTTTTGTTGGTGTTGCCCCCTCCCCAATCAATTGCTAATAAAATGGTTGTATACCATGAACAAATTGACGAAATTGTGCCTTAGACTCTGGTAGAACTAAGAGTCTTCTTTGTGTGTATCGAACCAGGGGCCATTTCTAAGAGTTGCAGTTCATCTACTAATTTTTCAACCTGAGGCAACCTTATGAAACCATTACTCACTGGTTTTAAAATAAATACCACTCATACATCAGTAACTTTACAGAAGTTGATAAGTATATACTTGTTAATTTATTTAATGATTCTATAATCGCTGCAATCTGAATAATTTTTCTATAATTTACTATCAAGGAATGTGCATAGGTTTGTGTATTCGAGTTTTTCTGGGCATTTCGAAAGAAGTATGAAAAGTAAAGTGAAATCTTTAAGTTTCGTGGTTCAAAGTTTATTTTATTTTTAGTTGCAGGAATAAAAATTGTATTACGGTACTTGTATCATCCCTCAGATGATAATAAATGTTTTGTTATTGTGTTTCTTCCCAATGATATTTACACAGAAGTAAGTTTCTAATTCCAACACACGAATTTATTTCCCATGCCTACCAACATAAATTTGGTGGTTATAGTTATATATAATATACACTAGGGCCGGAGATCAGACATACTTGATGTATTAAACCAGTTATGCAGCACTACTTACTGATTGCCCAAGACAAGAAGGCAAGGTAGAGGAATGAGCAACGTAATCACTTTTGCTGTCTCCTCGGGGCGTATGCTTGCCTTCCGAGTATGACAAGGATGGAAGGCTCGTTTAGTGTTGTCACATAGCTCACCCACACATAATACCTATCGTTGAAACAAACATTAGATCTGACAGCATGGGTGACTCATATGTACTCTCATACACTCATTTCGTAGTAAACACACCCGGTACCGGAGCAGAAAAACAGTTCAAGCCCCTCTCCCTTCATGCTCCTCTAGCATTCTTGTTGTGGGCATACAGTATTGGACTAAGGTTGGCCAACCCGACTGCCGGCCTCACGCCCACATCGCAAGGTAGAGGTGAGCGATCATCCTACCGATATGGGAAGGAGATGTCGTCAGCATGTCGGCACCCCCAGCCACCAGGTTTGGCGACCTGTCGTAGTTCTTCAATTTCCTCACCCCTATCTGGGACTTAAAATCTACACCCTCCAGAGGTGGGTTCGATTTCGGGTGCCTTCCGTGGCCGGGTACCAATGCAGGACGCCTTAGTCCACTATACCACGGCACAGGACACTTAACAATACTAATTTACATAATAACCAGTAAAATTACATTACACTAAATGGCATACTTCGAAAATATTAATGAAATAGCATTAACAATGATAACTAAACTCAATGAACTTCTAATATTTCATTCTACACAAATTCTTCAGCAATCAAAGACGCGTACCCAATTTTCTACTTCTATATCCTTATAAACTACTTCAAGTTACTTTTCTTACTGCTGAATTGCTATTATATATCATCCAAGAAATTATTTGTGTAAATAAAGTCGCTTTAATTCATTATATAACTGATGCAAAGACTTGTTGGACTATCATGTGATTAGAGTTGATGAATTGACAGCATTTCTTTCTCTCCATACTGACAATCGATAACTTAATTACAATTTAGGTATTTTTCTTTATAAATAATTCAAAATAATAGAATAAAATCATGTAAACATAATATGCAATTCATGTGTGTAAAATTATTCTGCAAATTTGTAACAATGCGCTTTCCGTGCTTTTAAAACATTACATTGGAGTACTGTTCATTGTTGAATTACATGTATATTTATGTCATGATGTACTTTATGGTATAGCGCTAAAATGTTGGTTTCTAGGTTGCAACTTTTAAGCTTGACATCGGGCCTAAATGACCTAGGTGTCGAAAAAACCTTAAAACTACTCAGCCATTCAATTTTCATATGTTTTGCAAGTAATAGGGTAAATATGAAAGCGTTAGACTTAGGGATTCAGGTGGGAAATCAGTTTTTCGGTACTCTTTCCTCTATTGCTTCCAGGGATGAATTTTAAAATAATCTAAGAGTAACAACTTTATTTTAAAGGAAAACAAAATAATATACTAACATAAATTCTTTGCATCATTATATTTTCTTTACAACTGTGCCTCATGGTTCACTTCAAATTTGCAACAAATAAAAATCATGAAGTCTCCTACCACTAGAAGATTATTTTCGAACTACGCCTTCGGTGGGAATTAATTGTTGTTTCACACAGCGGTGTGCAGGACACACTATGAAAGGGTAGAGCCAGACTTAAAAATACAATGCCATAGTCGGGATTTGAACCACGGATCTTCTGGTCTCCGTCCAGCCGCTCTAACCATTGAGCTACTATGGCCAAGTACCAACATGACATTAAATTTCTCTAACTGACTTGTATTTTTCCCGGTAAACCACTAGGAGTTCTCATAAACACATGAGACAACTACCTTAATGGCGACTTACAATGCTGTAAGTACTTTAAGTGTAAGTGTGAAAGAACAATTGATTTCCATTAATTGTACCTAATAGTGGTCCGAACTATAAAGCCCGGGCCTTAAGGTACTTACAGCATAGTAAGTCACCATTAAGGTAGTTGTCTCATGTGTTTATGAGAACTCCTAGTGGTTTACCGGGAAAAAACACGGGTAAGGCTGCAGAATTTATTGTCATGTTGGCATGTTGACCATAGTAGCTAAATGATTTAGAGCGGCTGGATGGAGACCGGAAGATCCGTGTTTCAAATCCCGGCTATGGCATTGAGTTTTTCCGTCTGACTCTAGCCTTTCGTATGACTTCAGTGTTTAATACGAGTAATTTATGAAACTTATCACTACACTTTATACTCCTTTGATTGTAACTTTGAGATGTGATTTAAATTTAAATATATTTGGAAATCTATGCACAACCCTTGTAAAAACCAAAATAACATCAAGTATTTATAAAGGTTAAGAATCTTTTGTACAATTTAATTTATAGTGTGTCACTATGTAGCTTGTGTATTTAGACCTGAGATTACTTGGTTTTATCCACGAGACGTATAGGAACATACCGTTGTAGGATATGGTAATACCTCTCATGTAGCCATTTGTAATCCTGGTAGAAGGCATATTTGTCTTCAGTTGTTACCAGTAGGGAGCATACATGAAGGCGGATGAGCCTCTGTTCATAGTACAGTGTCTTTTGTTCAGTCTCACTCCATAGGACTGCTACTGCGCAACCAGCACTCACCCGCCTTCATCTTTGCTCCTGATTGTAATGTGTATTTATTTTATAACCAGTAAGTATTACACATGCATTTGTATAGCTGACTTAGAAGGACTAAGCGATAACGAGAGAGGAATCCGAAAGGCAGTTTTACCAAACTTGCGTTCATTGGCGTCCGGAACCAATTGTTAAGAAGTTTGCCATTTTCCGTTGCCTAAGCAATAGGACTGGGTATAGTTTATATGCCAACAAAAATCCTATCGGATTTAGGTTTCAAACCTGAGAAGGTATGTTTGTAAAGAACAAAAAGAAAAAAAAAGTATCAGAGAGGAATAACTTTTGTTTATTTTTTTCACATTATACTTTCTGCGAAAATGTATTTAAAAAAAGACCGCTCATCTATCACAATTTGTAAGAGTAGTTAAAATAAAATTTATTCACTGAGGTGTTTTTACGAATAAAAACTGTTAGAGGGTTCTATAAAGCTAAAACCTTCACCTTAGAAGAAAAAGAAGAAGAAATTAAGAACTGTTGATGTTTGTATGCAAAGTTCTTTTATTTAAAACTATTTTAAACTCAGTATCCGTTCTTTTTTTATATTACAATTTTATTAGGAAACAAAATAATAATAATATTGCAGGCAGAGATTGCAAACAGTCATGAACCCAACACGTAGAAATACAGAATTAAATCTTAGACCATGTCACATAATATGCAGGCTTACTCTTCTCTTGTGCAGCCCTTCTCTTTCTTTCGAACGCTACTAATGATCAGTAATTCAATGCCATCAGATTTCTCTAATAACAGCATTTCGGAAAAAGAAAATGCTTTAAAAAAACAAAAAAATATCCTCTGTATGTAACCTCAGTATGCTAGTGATTAAAAAAACAAGTGATTACAAAATAACTATACCCATTGAATTAACTGTTTGTTTCAAAGATCTTAGGAAAACATCGTTTTTCCAACTAAATGCTAATACTAAGTTTTCATTCTAGAAATTCCAAAATATGTAACACAAAAAAATCGTAAAAACGAATTATTAAAAATATCAAACTTATAGCGAGTAACAGTGTAATAGCGAAATACGTAAGAATTAAGAGAAAATAATAATTAAAAAAAAACATTGAATTTTGTTTTCATTTTCATAGTAAATAAAATAGGCAGTAATGTTTAAAAAAGTATTTGTTATCCTATCCAATAAGGGTAGAAATTATACCATAAAAGGCAACTACTGACCTTGTAAGAATAGTAGAAAACAACGTCCATTCCTTCAGTATCCATTCTTTAAAGATAGTCAGTCGTTTCTATTGAAAGAGGGAGCAGAAAAGAAGGGGGAAACCATTTTAATGATGAGTTGTGTATATTTTTAACTGCAGAAAGGTGTTGAGCCACTACTAATATGTGATTGTAACTATTTTGTGTGAAATACAGCAGTCACTAGCAACTAGAGTTAACTATAGTCACCACTAATGCAAGAGAAGGGAGAGAGGGTTGGTTTTGAAGTCGCTTGTCGACTTGCCTAAGCTTCATGATGAGAACCACAAACAACTGAAATATCATCATTTTCTCCCAATAAAGTACATGTTACAATAACAAACTGGAGTCCTTTCATTATTTTATGACTTCAAATACTTTTCATAACAGATATACATTACAGAAAATAGTCAAGTACAGTTTGTCCTTAAAGTCACTCCGCAGTTCGACATACGTACTAGCTAACCTAACCCCATATATGCATTCAACGGTTTGTAAAAAATTAGTAGAAAAATAATACAAATAAGTAAAATTATGATTAGCTGAGCATTTACGTTGAAGATAATAGTACTTAACGTCCATTTTACACCATCCTACTCTACTACTAAATAAATACCTTTCTGTTCACCTGATAAGGAAAGCAATCAATGTGAACTGTTTGTTTTTATGTAAATTAATTCTTCTTCCACATTAGCCGTGTGTAGATGCACTGTGAAAGGGTAGAGACTTACTGAAAAATGCAATGCCATAGTTGGGATTTGAACAACGGATCTTCTGGTCTCCATCCAGCCGTTCTAAACCATTGAGCCACTATGGCCAACGTGCCCACATGACATTAAATTATCCAACTGACTCGTATAACACCGGGGCCTTAAAGTACTTACAACATAGTAAGTCGCCATTAAGGTATAGTATAGCAACGCAAAGAAAATCCCTGTAAGGAATGTGCTGTGGGACAAGGACAGCGAATGTGTGTGGCAGAGAACGCTTGCTATACAAGGAGCAGACCGTTAAAAAAAACATGTGCCCTAATCACTCCGTACATTAAAACCGAGAAGATTCATTCACAAAAGTAGAAGCCGTCAGAATGTTTTTGAATGGTCTGTAACTGTACTGACATGGGGTGTCATAAACCTGTCCAGGGAGGGTGTGGCGACCTTCGGCAACGCCCCTGCCTCTCGTCCCTCGGAGACTTTCTCTTATGTGGAGGAGTATGGTTTTCTTATATGTTTATGAGAAATCCTAGTGGTGGAGAATTTAATGTCATATTAGCACGTTGGTCATAGTAGCTGAATGGTTTAGAGCGGCTGAATGGAGGCCAGAAGATCCGTGGTTCAAATCCCGGCAATGACATTGAATTTTTCAGTCTGGCTCTATCCTTTCATGTTTGTTTTTATTTTATTAGTTTTGTATTTAGACTGAATGAGCTCCGTACATTTAAATCTGGTGTAAGAAGAGAATGTTTGCCTCTTTTTAAGCAATTGTAATAAAAATCAAAAACTTTGCGGTGATTTTAAAATGTCGTTATGATAATAACTGCAACTTTACTTATATACAAATACAGGAGCCTATATTGTAGGTGAGATATACAGGATGTTTCGAAACACACCGAACGAAAATATAGAAGTAGTTGTTCAACTTCTATGTGACACATATAAATAGCTTTTACCGTCAATATAGCCGCATAAAGCGCTCCAGATTGAGTGTGGATTAGGCAGTTACAGGAACAACGACGCGTACCTCGCGTTATCGAAGTTCGCAGGTAGGTGACACACCGTGTCGCCTGCTGTGTCAGTTTGTAAATATACCAACATACTCCACGGTAGCTTGCTACTATTAAGAATTCCTTTGACTTATGAAACCGCAATAAAGATGCTATTTTTAGTTATTTGTTTATGGGTGTTTAGCGTGTTCCAGTTCCGTTATATCAGTCGATGACGGCAAATAAGCTGGTGGACACATGCAACTTCTACCTTTTAGAGGGAAGTTAGTGATAGTGACGTTGAGGGTTGGAAGCATTAAATGATAAACAGAACAGAAAACAACATCAAAGAATTGTAGATTAACCAAAACTAAATGTGTTATGGAATAAGAGAAGCATTTTATTGCACTGTGTTTGATAATACCAAATAAAGCATTTGTAAATGGAAGCTGTTGATTTTACAGAAACTGTGCGAAAGCACTGTGCAATTAAGATCATAGCAAAATGAGCGACCTTGGAACTGCCCGAGTAATTATCGACTTTTTCACAAGTAACTGCCCTTTGTCCCATAACCTGAAAGCGAGGCTAGGGTCACTGATAAAGAGCAAGGAGTAATGCTTTTGTTTTCGTGACCGGTGCGTCCCAATAACAACTTTTGGGGTTCGTACCTAGTGGTTCCTGCACTGCCTAGTTACAGAATCATATAAACTACGTAAAGTACGTAACGGCTATGTAAGTTCGAAAATAAATCACTTTATAGTTAAAAGTATATGCACGATTTAAGTAAATGAGACCACTAACTTACATTTTACATTCATTTCAAGTAAATTATTTTAAATAAAAATGTTCACTGAATCAACCTTATTTTGGTAATTGTAGCACCTTAGTCTTCAAATTTTGTTTGTACTGAATGGTAACCCTCTCAAGTGTAGATACCGGTGAATAAAAGGAGAGTAAGTCTATGTATAACTTGCACTAACGTGTTTAAAAGTAAACAATAAATTCCAGTTATTAGTTTTATTAGTTCCAGTGTTATTTGTCTGATGTATAGGTTAGTTATTGGGAGAAGATGTGCTTTTCTCTTGTCAATTTAGTGTCATCGTCTGAAAACATAACCTCAATTTCATTGAGAGACAAATGAAAGCTGAAAATTGCTGGAAGTTGACGTAGAGAAATCAGTTCTTACAGGTTCTCCTCATGATGAAATTTCATAAGTATATAGTTTATTGGTAAAGTTATTTTGTATTTAAGTTCTAGACATGTTTATTGCTTGATGATGTATTCACTTAATAAGAATATACAGCATTCCTGTCAAACACATGATATAGTATTGTTTAAAAAAAAACAGTCACCCATATTCTTTCACACGTATCAAGTCTTAAGAACAATGTCTTGATTTTTAATATAAATTTTAGCTAGTTTTAAATATATTATTGTTTAGGGAATGCTGAATATTTTATTTGTTGTATTAGATGTAAGACATCAACAGGCGACTTCCAAGTCAATTTTCTAGTTCTTAAGATTAGTACTAAGGGCGCAAAATGCCAACCAAAACTTAGAGGAATTCCCCTTATTTTTAATGAAGAAGTTTCGTACAAAAGAATAGCAAGGCTGCTGTAATATTAAATTAGAGCTACTATAATTGTGTCATCACTCGTTGACTTGCACACAACTTGTGTTAGATAAATGGCAAATGAAAACTGTCCATTCATTCTTTCGTTTCCAAAGAGAAATGTATCAGAAAGTATTAAACATTACTTGTTAAAGGTTTAATTCTTTGATTTTTCTAATAGTTACTTTATAACATTCAAAAGGAAAAGACTTTATTAAACACTGAGTAGACAAACGCTAAAATGTTGCACTGTTGATGCAGCATTCATATTATAAATATTATTTGTTGGAGTTGTACGAGAAAGTAATAAAACAGAAGCATTGTCTAAGTGTTGGTTTATAGGACCAGATGGACTACACTACCGTGTAGAATGTGTTTGTTTGCTTGTGTTTATGTTTTATAGAAATGCTAACATGCCTTCTTGGCCACAAAACCCATAAGCTTTCATTAATGTGGATACGAAAATCCTAACTGTGAATCTGTTCACAATTCAGAATAAGACAAAACATCAAATTAATATTTAAGTATGCATCTAACTTATAATGATGCTTCATTGTTATCGGTGACTTGTATGAGACTTGTGTGGAACGTGTTCCTAATTACGTACTTGTCTGGAAGTGTATATAACACATGCACTCGTCTGGAACTGTGTGCAACATGTCCAGAACCAAAAGTTTCTTGAAACATTGGAGTTCAATTGTTAAATATTGGATGACGTAAAATTCCGAGATAAAAGTATGCTGCTTATAGTCTTTACTAACTTTTCTGTAGCACCTTATTTATATTTAGCTGCTACCATTGCTAGTAACCTTATATTGTGAAGAAACTGGCATTTATGCGTGCTACACATTTCCCCACCCCTGAGACTTTACATTTGCAGAGGCGGCTCGTCCTCCGTTTTATAATTCACATTGTAGAAAGTTTAAAAGAGCATGTAAATAACAATGCACTATTATAAGTGTCAGAAATCGAGTAAGACCAATAATGAACTCTTGATGCATAGAAAACACCTGAGTATATACTGGTCGCCAATATAGAAAGTCATTGACATTTCGTATGGAGAGAGAGAGGCGACGTTGGCGCTTATTGCTGCCACGTGGACAGTGCGTTAGAATTACGCGTTCGAAGGTGATTCAGTTGCGACTGAAACTGAATTATCATCATCATTATTGGTAGAACATGCAAGAACACATCAATGTAAAGATCATCGTAACAAAAGAGGCATACCTGTAACATTTTGATGCTTATTGAAGTGGGGAAACGCCGCCTACATACTTTTTTCCGGAAGTTTCTAATTTAGATTCCGATACCTGACTTTCTTCTTTAAAATACTTTTCTTTCTCAATCTTAACCACAGTTCAGTGCGTAGGCATCGACGGCCGGTGTCCATTGTAACTAGGTCTTCCGGGTAGGACCGCGTCTTGGTTGTTCCTCTGGTCGACGTTTCGTCCCTACTATGCAGAGCTTCTTCAGGAGATGTTCCTTGAGAGCTCCGCAGCAACTGTGCCGATGGAGACGATGCGCGCTTATTTATCCCTCGGAGGCACTGGCGGCCGACCCACAAACTTGCTCCTATTGGCTAATGCTGTGCCCAATTCGCATGCACTTATAATTGTCTGCCAGACAGTGTACAGAGGTCTGCCGTTATCTCTATTTAAGTTATTATATTTATATTTAAGTTACCGAGCTGTCCCCGAAGGGCACCCGGCGCCTCCGTGGGGCTGTCCATAGGGCAAGACCTAGAGACTAACAACCCCGCCTACTGGTCCAATGGAGACAAGACGGGATGGAAGTGGATACACCACTTACGCGCGCAAATCCCAAAGGTGAAGGCCACGGATTAGACCTCGGTAGGGCCACCT
Source organism: Mantis religiosa (assembly GCA_030765055.1). Taxonomy (NCBI): domain Eukaryota; kingdom Metazoa; phylum Arthropoda; class Insecta; order Mantodea; family Mantidae; genus Mantis; species Mantis religiosa. The sequence continues at coordinate 8,419,421 of CM060958.1, forward strand.
CGGTAGCGTAGATAGTAGCGTGTCTGCTTCACGTTCAAGAGGTCCCGAGCTCGAATCTCAGCCAGGTTTTTCCAGGGTTTTCCCTTAACCTAAAAGACGAATGTCGGGTAGCTCTTAGCTCTATGGAACCTGGACACATTTGAGCATCATTTCACCCATTTCATTCATCGTCCGATATGACTTAAGGTTGGAGGACCTTAATTACAACAACAAAAACCTCGGTGGGGCCACCTGGTGATCTAGCACATCTTCTACTAGCTATGCTGGCTAGTACGCCGGGATATATGGCTTCCCTCAACCCAGTCCGGAGACGTACTCGATCTCCCAAGGGTATCGGGAACCACTGACCCTCGTGTCCAACCCAATCCGAACAACTCCCCTACGGGAGGGGCTCGAATGTTCGGCCCGATGTTCCTCTGGTAACTTCAGACGTACTACGGGGGTCCGCAGTGCTTGCACCACGGCAACTGAAGCGGAAGGATCCCCTCCCCTACGGATTGGCGCACGGACTTCATTTTATGAAACTAGATGAGTAGCATAGACTTTTTCCCGCAGCACGCTGTTATTTTTCGGTACGAGCCGCCACTGTACATTTTGTACCTTGGACATTTCCAGTTGAATTGACATTTGAGGTTATGTTTCTGTTTCCCCCGTATTTATTTTTTCAAAGTATCGTTCAAACTTGCATCATTTTTAGGTATTTTCTTTATTATTTACTGCTGACATCTTACATGCTTGGATTCTGCTGCAGGTTTATTATTTACATGCTTAAGTAAAAAAATTGTAAGCAGTGTATGGCAAGTTTAAATCGCGCATGTGCAAGTAAATCGCTCGGCTAACGAGAGTAAGCAAACCGTTCATAACATGTATATTGTTATATACACCAAGAAACAAGTACGAAACATAAAATTGTTGTTGGACAATCCGAACATGTACAGAACACAAGTCTCATACAAATATCGCCAGGAATTAAAATAAAAAGCGAAAGCGACCTGGCTTGAAAATAGCCTCGCACAGGGATTACGTTAAAGTGTTTTGAGCTGTCGCTTTCCTTGGCAACGTTGCCAAATCCATGCGCTGACCGTAGCGGCTGTTTCATGCGCTTAACTATTGTGTACATAAAAACATCAACCGTCTCTGTCCAAAATGTGCGCATTTGTTTGAAATGTGCCTATACAATGACCAATTGAGAAGCTCAGTTACAAGCGAAGAGAAATCTCGTTGTGATGTTACTCATATGTAAACCGAACATCGCGTCTCAAAACAAAAAACTCTCAATTTTTCTGTAAATAGCTCTTTCTATCACTCCTCCAGAACAGACGGGTGTGAAAACCTGTATTATGGTTCAATTACGTTCAAATTATGAATACTTTCAAAAAGGGAACAATCTATGTCGTATGTTTATATTGTTGTACAAATCTCGACCAAAAAGAGACATTCGATAAAGAACTGGAGTCAAAGTTCATAATCCCAGGCCTTCGGTAGATTATTTTTGTTTTTCTACACGTGTTGCTCGTTGGTGAACGTCCTCGGTAGCATTCTTTTGTTTGTGTGACGTACAACTATGCTCGTTTACTGTTAATATTGTTATTGTTGCTGCGAACTTGCATCATTGTTAAACAACTGAGAAGACTTTAAAATGACAGAGCAAAATATTATATATATACATAATTATCTTTAATTACAATGTGTACAGTTTAAATGCATCTAGGATACGAGAAGCGCAATATGTGACGTAGATAGAGATATTATTGTAAATACTGTGTACATGTGTCGTTGTTGAATATTGTTGTTTGCAGAAATGAATACTCTAGCTGCCGCTTTGCTCGCTCGTGCGCGTGTTTTAGAAAGCTGTGAAACAAACAAAATGCTAGTTAGGCAACTAGTTTTTAATGATTGGCTCAGAAAATAATATACGAATAAATAAGCATTTAGTTTGATTGATCTAACTGAACGCTACCTTAAAAGAAAAGATAGTGTCGCTATGGATGGGCTGGATTTCTCCCTAAATAGGTATCAACATCAGGACCTCAAAGCAAGTACATAGACTGGCATTGGAACTAAGGTGCTCACAGCAGCAACGTGACACCAGTTGCTGTCACGTGGTTTATTTTGATGTCTCTGATTGGCTAAGGAGGAAGTGAGATAGCATCCTTCAGTGTCTACAATATAGATTGTTGCTATCCCACTTTCATTCAGTTGCTATCGACTCCAGAGACATCAGAATACCTCCCCATGTGATAGCAACTGTTTTCGCCTAACTTCTGTAAACACTCAAGTTGCAATCTAAGTCTAATTACAAAATGGACTATTACAAAGTGCATATCGTGATAAATTTATACCTGGCTGTTACTTTTATAAGCGTTGTGCATTGCACTTTGGATGAAGTCATCAAGATCTTCTGGTAAGACAAAAACCACTATGGAGATAACTATGGCCTTAATGTTCTGTGTGAATTGAGATCAAATGTGTCCCCATAGCAAAGAGATGGCACACAATTCCCATACTAAGGAAGGCAATGGCATAGCCATAGTCTATGGGATATGATTACAGGTTTTGTACATAAACAAGTAGAATGCGCGGTTTTGTAATACAGGTAATACAACTTTAAGTATGTGCTGCTTCAAAACACGTCTCATTTATACCTACAAAACGTTTGGTATAAAATTACTTTACCAATACCTAAAAAGGAATTTGTTTCAGTAAAATTAGTAAGCTAAACATCAAGAAAATTATACAAAATGTTTCTCCTGCTTTAAAAATATACTTGCTACTAAAGTTACTTAATGCCACATACTCTAACAGTCTAGATGTTTGTAAATTCATTCTTCCTCAGGAAGAAAATCATCAACATAGCATTCCCATGCAGAGAAAGCTTCATATAAATATAATTTCTTTATGATACATAAATATTTTTGGTATTTTCACCTCGTACAGTGTTACAAGGCAGCGAGAAAGTGATTCGATACTTCCCTCGATTTCAATTTCTATTCCACACATTACTTAGTAATGTAAGTGTCTTAGTAGCTAAAGGTTCTTAATTATTTATACATTTTCTAATACACTATTGCCTAGTGTAATATAATAACATTTCTCTTAACTCTAATCTGTAGTTCTATATAGAAAAGATGAACTATTAATTTGATATTTTCATTTACGTTAATTGATGGAAATTAATCATTTCTTCACTTTAGCCGTATATAAGCTAAGTTATTGGACTGATAGAGTCGACATAAAAAATTCAATACCATGGCCAGATTTTGATCCACGGATCTACCGCTTTCCGTCCAGTCGCTCTTAAGCATTGAGCTACTATGGCCAACTTGCCATCATGTCAGGGCGGCACATTGGTCATAGTAGCTCAATGGGTAGGAGCGACTGGACGGAAACCAGAAGATGCGTGGTTCAAATCCCGCGTGCTATTGAATTCTTCATGTCGATTGGTATGTTCATATTTCATACGTTTTCGAATAAATTAAAAAGAATATAAATTATCAAGAAGATGAAAAACTGTAAGAATATTAAAATTTTAAGGAATCTGGATATGTATGGCATATGTTTAAAGGATTGGAGAAAATTATAAAAAAGTAAAATTATTTTTTTTAAATTATTACGTACCACTCCGTATGAATGCTTCATTGTAAATATTTCATTATCGCAGTAAAATGAGAGATTTTTTTTTAAATTCCTGAAAGCTTGTTCTCTACATTTGCTACAGATTTATTAATATCCTTCTGTCTTATTTATTTTATGTCAAAATGTATATCAATACAATTTATAAGTATAATTTCAAGCCGATTTTTCTTTGATCTTCTCGATTCTGATATTTTAGATAGTTTTCATCATTTAAAATACAGTTTTTGAGTGAAAGAGAAGTCAAATAATCCACCATCAAGGAAGTAAAGTATATTTTCCAACAAACTTGTTTTCAAGAGATTTAAAATTAAGAGAATCGTATCCTAAGTAATGTTTTTGTAAAATAACTCAAATTTGTGTTTTAAGGCAATGCACCAATGAAAAAACCAAGACTCTTGAGCAATGTAGACCTTTTATTATCTCATGTTGTTGGCAATAAGGATCACATGCCATTCAGTTATGTGCATCTAAGACATATAATTTTTTTGGATTGTGTTACCTAATTAAAAATGCTGCATTTTCAAATAGTTTTTTGGACCCTATCAAGGACCGCATTTTAGCTTTAATAGACGATTGTAAGAATTGGAGTTATTTTAAATTCAAATGAAGCTATGTTTTGATTTCGTATTAGGTTTAAAGGTTATTTGGTGTATTTATTATAGTATTTCAAAGGTCCCAATGTGAATCTCTGAACTAATCATATGTATGTAGTTGCTAAAAATTGGAAGTTAAACTTTTTTTTACCTCCTCCAACGTTAAGTAATTTTGGACAATGAATGAAATGATGCTATATGAGCCCAAGGTCCATGGAGCTCAGAGTTACCCGACATTCTGCTTTTAGGATAAGGGAAAACCCCGGAAAATTCTTATGCAGGTAACTCATCCTGACGAAGATTCGAACTTGGGACCTCTTGAACTTGAGGCAGACACGCTACCTCTATGCTACCGAGGCGGGCATTAATCTGTTCTGACATAGCGAGTATTTTAAATAATGAAAAAAAAATACTAAAAAATTATTAGAGAAGAACGACATATAAAATTGGAATGTGCATTACAGAAATGTGTTCAGGAGCGATAAACGTTGCCAATATTAACAAATCAAATACAAAAACTGTAACTATGGACTGTAAATACAGAAACAGGCAAAATATCAAAATTAAACTTAGTATACAATTCAAAATATTTAAGATTCAATAAGATTTAAGCTGTAAATTCAGATACCTCCAGAAATTAGTATGACCTTAAGCTCTTCCTACTACTGTTATTGCCTTACATTTACATGGCTTTTCAAACTCACTATTTTTATTTATATTAATGTTTTACAAGTCATTCATACAAAGGATTATTTCTCTACCTTGTTTGTGTTAATGGAAATACAGCTTTGCATCAATGACCTCATTTCACAACAGGGATAAAAGGCATCCTAACCAACAGTAAGATGTTTAAAATCGAGTTACTATATGTTAGCCTTGAAATTCTCTGCCTATCCTTTTCATTACACTATAAAAAACAATTGAACAGTGACCTCTTAAAACTGATAGCAGTTTTTCTCGATACTCGATTCTCGATATCGATACAGATATTTTACACGACATCGATACTTCGATAGTCGATACTGTCATTTCTACCTCCAGCCTCGACACAAATTATAATGTTGGGAGAACTGTGTAGTGCCAATGAAATTAAGTAGGTGTACATATTTATCGAGACATAACTTAAAATCATCAGTGTTCTTATTTTTAAACTCTACATTAGACATTTAAAAACTAAATAGTTCACTTTTATAAGTTCTTGTTCAAAAATACTAGCATTTTCACTGTTTCTGGGTCAAGTGTACTTCTTTTTCTGTCACATGAGTCCTGCTGTACTAAATAGTCTTTCAGAGAAAACTGTTGTACGTGGAATACACAAATATTGTTTTAGTTGTGTAAATGTTGAATTTGTTTTCCAGTAATACAGTACACTAGAAAGAGGAGGTGAGATATGTAGTAAACTGTTAACTGACAGTTGACACAAGATTATTTTCTTGTATAATGTTAATGTACAGATACCACATTCCTGGCAATTTTTCGGGATTTGTAATGTTCTACTTGCGGCAATCATATTTTGTGATCTTAAAATAAAAGCTGCAGAACCACACCGAAGTATCGAAAAAGTATCGATCGAATTTTCTGAAGTATCGCTCAGTATCGATACCATGCAAGTATCGTGAGTATCAAGGCACATCCCTAATCAAAAAGTCAAACCAATAAGAAGTTACATGAAATAAATTTTATGTTTCAAAGAAATTTAATTTTAAGTCTCATAGTTTACAAATTAAATTTATATAAAATTGCTTCATTGAATATTCCCAGGAAATTTAAGATATTAAGTTTAATTTTAATGTAATTTTCTGAAACGTATAACATTTTCATCAAAATCGTTAGAGGTGCTTTGGAGAAATTAAGAAATTTCGAAATATTTTACTCGTAAATTTTGACTTGGAGTGACAGGTTTTCTTTGATATTATCGTGTTCAATTTTTTTAAAGATACTGAACTTAAATGCCATGGTTTGTATTCATATACGATTTCGTTTATGTTTTATTTTTCTCTAAAAATATATTTTAAATTCAGAACAACATTTACGCTGAAATGTTGGTATTCAATTTTTGATGTAACTCAATACTAAGTATCATGGACCTAGGTAAAGAATCTTGAGTTAACTTTGACGTTTTATAAGAAGCACAAAAGGACCTCATCTATCAAATGTTAGCATAGATAAGCAGCCAACTGTAACGTTTTAAATTCCCTTTTCTCGCTAAAATAGTGTGTGTATGTGGTGTGCATATTGAGATAGCCAATTCTTGAAAATTGAAGACGAGATGAGTGAATGGTTTAGTTATAGGTGTGGGCCCGGGGCCGGGAGGAAGAGAGGGAGGGCGAGAGAGTCTGGAGAAGGAAGGCTGGCGGGGCACCCCGGATCAATAGTGACAGCAGCAGCAGCAGCAGCAGGGCAAAACCCTGGACCAACACACGAATATCAGCACAGGCCGCACAACCGTCTAACAATACTTGCCCTCCCCACCCGCCCACTTTGGCAGTTTCTTCCGAAATTACTTGGTTCCATCATTGTTTCCTCTGAATAATCATCATTCTTGATACAGCCACAAATCTTTTCGACCTTCATTAATTGTAATTTAAGCTTTTCTTTGATTTTCATTTCATATTTTGTGTACAACTACGCTTTTACTTTAAATTTATTTTTGAATATCTCACTCACATGAGTTTCTGGGCTCTTGTACAAACTATTCCTCTACACATTTGACATTAATCGCCATAAATCTTATTTTATTGCTAATTTTCTTGTAGGTACCAGGCAATATGGGAATACAGTAGAGTTTAAGTGATAGTCATTTGTTTGAAAGTGGTAGTTATATAAAGGCTTTGAACCCCCATTCTTTTTGCATGCGCAGGAGACGAAAAAAGAGTAGCCAATTCCCTTTTGGGAAAACCATAAACATTTGAAAATTCAAGTAAATAACAAGGAATATCTCCGAAATATAACAATAAAAATTATATTAGCCCACCTCGGTAGCGTAGATGGTAGCACATCTGCCTCACGTTCAAGAAGTCCTGAGTTCGAATCTGGGTCAGGGTGAGTTACCTGGATGTGTATTTTTCTGGGTTTTTCCCTTATCCTAAAAGACGAATGTCGGGTAACTAAGCTCCATGGACCCTGGGCTCATTTGAGCACCATTTCTCCCACTGCATTTATCCTCTTATATGACTTAAAAATTTAAAGGACGAAAATTAAAAATAATTTGATATAAATTTCGTATTTTAACGAGGTTTACATCTTTTGTGTACTAGTATTTATGCAAAAGTCATTCGGAATGAAGAGGAAATTATAGCTTCTACCCAGAAAACTCAAGATGTACATTTGATCTGTCATAAAAATAGTTTAATTAAATGGCAAGTTCATAAAAACAGATACAGCCATTTTTCTACAAACGGAATATCCGTTCTGGGTTCTGGGTTCGTGGCTAGCTCATGGTTTTTGTATGCCTCTTTCGTTTTGTTCCTTTCCTTTATTCAATACTGCTTACTCTTCTTGTTTGGGGTTTGACACACACGCATTGCCTATACACATCGCTAAGTTTGACATCACGACTGCCTCCATCGATGTCCAGAACAAGAGTGCCCCAGGTCGAGCATTGACTTGTCTCCTGGTTTTCTTGTTATCACTACCCCTTCCCTCTTCAGAGTAGTGACCAACCCTTTCTTACCTGTCTTTGTTTAGCTCAGTTTCAAATATGCATCCCTAACGGAACTTCTTTCTGTCTGCCCAAAACCTACAAGTGTACTGCTTCAACGTAAAATTATTTAGGGATAATTGGCATTTTTTAAATATATGTGTTTAATCCTCGGATCGGAAGATATAAATATGTTTCGTTTTTTAGTTATGTTTTCACTCAAACACACACATCCACATATTTTTACGGACATGTTTTTGGATTTTGGTTCCCGTTAATTCTCGAAATGATCGCTTTGGATGACATGTATACACTTTTTTGCTATCCACTTCATCAAGTTAAGATTAGCAGGCTTCAAAATTTATGGTAAGGTATCTATTTCATTTTGATATATTACTTCTATACTTCTGAGCATCTTCCATGTATATTCTTCCGGGTGAGGATTTTCAATATGCATACTTATTTAACCAGAAAGACTTACAATTTAGCAGTCCAATGCAGACGATATCACGTAACGCTTCCCCAATTTTTATTTTCCACGAATTATGGAACTGTATTTATTACTGTGGCCTGTGTAACTTGTTACAACTGCAAATATGCGCATAATTTTTAAACAAACCTGTTCTATTCATCTTGGATCAATCGCAATACTCTTATCTGGTTTTATCTGTATGATTGTGTCTTCAGTAAGTAGGACTGGTGAATTCTAAACTGTTACTGCTTTCTCATACAGTGCGATCCATATAAACCTGAACCAATTCAAAACGCCATAGCTTTTCAACCAATATTAGGACACTCCTGCAACTTTGCGAGTATATAATACACAATTGGGAGGTTACATTACACTATTTACATCTCAGAGAAAATTTTGGAAGTGTCCTCCACCAATGTTACTTACTTCGGTACGAATGGATTCCTTGAGAACATCAATTGTCCGTGGCCTATTCTTGTACACTCTAATTTTTAGATACCTCCACAAGAAAAATCCGGTGAGTTTAGGTCAGTTGATCTGGGGGTCACAGACCTTTCGATATTATTCGATTACACTGGGCAACAAAAAATAATTTTTTGAATGTTTCGAGCAATTCATGAGACAATTCATACTAATTTTGGGTTGAGAAAAACAAATATGACAATGAAAAATGTTTATTAATTCTAGTTTTTATGATATACACAAGGTGGAAGTATTACATATTAACGGATTGAGAGAAAAGGATAGATTTTAATTACACACATGCTAACAACAATGAAAGTGCATTTGATCTTTTAACTGGTAATTACATGCTAAGAGTTCTAAATTGCTGGAAAAATACTTCGCAGTTAGTCGTGTCTGAAGAGAATCATGTGGTGGTCTATTGACTTCGTCGTCTTTTAGCTTGCCTCTTGTGATGGAGTTCCGCAGAATCCCTATACAAAGACCAAGCATTACTTCATTCCAACGGCCCTGATATCTTTGTTCCATAACAGAAATGTCCTGATGGAATCTCTCCCCATGTTCATCACTAACAGCTCCACAATTAGGAGGGAAAAAGTCTAGGTGGAAGTGAAGAAAATGGATCTTAAGGGACATGTTGCATCCTGCAGGAGCACTGTCACCAAATTCTTGTAGTTGTCATCTCTTTTGTTGCCTAAAAATCTATGAACAACACCCTTGAAGGCTTCCCAAGCTTCCTTTTCTTTCCCCTCCAAAATTTGGTCAAAGGCAGGATCCTTTACATGTTCTCTTATTTGTGGTCCGACAAAAATGCCTTCCTTAACTTTTGCATCACTTAATTTCCAAAATTTCTCTCAGATTGTGTTTTGTTATTTTACACGTGTGTCAACTCTCAAAAAAATTCCCCAAAATTTAAAATCTTCACTCTAAAGAAATCAAATGTCTTTTATCTTCAAAACAAGAGCTAATCTATCATTTTATGGCGATTTTAATTCAACAGATGGAAATACACGTAAATTCACTATTTTTAGGCCCAAAACATATTCATTGTTGCCCAGTGTTATCAAAGAAGGTGGTTACAAGTTCCATGGTGTCATTGGATTATGGCACGTTGCTCCATCTTGCTGTAAATAATCTTCTCTCAATTTGATATGACAGCCTATTCCCTTTCCAGGTCTATTTCTAATGCTGAATCTATATGCTTATTTATTTCTCAGTTCGGAAAACACATGTCCTTCTTTTCCTTTTTGATTTAATAATGTGCATTGAAAGTGGACTACGAAAAATAGAACCACGATGACCTAAAAGTTGAAGCTAATGATGAACTGTATTAAAAAGTAGCATGTTCTCTGTAGTCAGTGTGAAGCTGATATTCTTGAAATGCACTTCAAAAGATGTTTTATGCTGAAGCAAAGCAAGTGACGTTTACAGTAATTATTACAAACGGCGGTGCAGGAAATCTGTCCTGTCGACACACTCCAGGGATGAATGCAAATGACAGCACTGAAGAGTGTGTGTGTGTGTATGTGTGTGAGAAGTGCTGATGACAGCCCCCCATATGTTACGTCATCAACATTCCATAATGATCACATGCTCACTTGGAGTGGAAAATGTGTCTCAACGTACAGCAATAATAGAAAACACATTCAAATAAAACATCCGCTTTATTCTGATAAGAATGCTATCACCAAGCAGTCTGCCACTTTATTTGGAATAGTAATACTGAAATAAGGAATAGCTGCATACCATGTGAACCTAACAGCAATTCTCTGCTAGGGACATTCCAATCTAATCTATATGGACTAGTAATAAACGCAAACAAAACACTGTATATGTATCAGAAAGAAAACCAGAAACCGAATTGAGTTAGCTACACAAATTCTATAAGTACCTAGACAAGACTGTAAACGATCATGGTAGAACAAATTAAAACAAGGAGGCATTCTTTGTCTACCTTCAAAAGTAAATTAATGACCAGAACTGCCTCGTGTAACTATAGTTGACTAAGTCCTTACATTAAAAGAAAACGCAATAGAACAAACAAAATTTGAAAGGAAAATATTCAGGTGAATTCTGAGACCTATGGAAACTGGAGATCAAAATGAGTTAGTTAATCAATTTTTGGAAATAAAAAATAAACCATTGTTATAGAAGCCCATAGCCTCCATGGTTTATATACTGAAAGTAGAAAAGTGAAGTCTACCCACAGAAATGTATTAATGGGATACATATTAAGGAAGAATTAAACAGATGGAGAGACACTGGGAGAGCTGATCTCAACAAGTGCAATACAGTCATCCAGGACAGAGAGGATTGGCGAGAACATCTTGACAAAGCCAAACATTCCATTGGAAGTAATTAAGTATATTGAAGATAAAAAGGTCGCAATATTAAATCTGTTGGAAATTAATCAGTTCTTCACACTAGCCATGTATAGGTTAAGGTTTTCGATAGAGTCAACACGAAAAATTCAATGCCACGGCCGGGATTTGAACCACGGATCTCCTGGATTCCTACAGTCACTCTTACCCATTAAGCTACCATGGTCAACCTGTCCTCCTGACATTAAGTTCTTCAATTAACTCATATATTACTCCGGTAAACCACTAGAGGCACTCGTATTCGAGATATACCGTTTGACAATGACCATGACGTGCTGGCTGGCTGTATATAGCCAGAAGGTTTTTGCTGCGTGCCCACAACTTAAGGGTTTTACCGCAGGTAAGGTATTCGAACGGGATTTTGTAGGATGGATATGGTGTAGGTTTTGAGGTTGATGAACTGTGTGAGGTTACAGTTATTGTACCTTCGGGATGAAAGGACAGGATGTAATTCCCAGCACCCTGGTGTTTTTAATTTAGTTTTGGGTTGGGGAGAATTTTGTGGCCAAACAACTTAGGAGATTATGTGGAGCTCAGCTTTAGCTGCTGATAGGATTACCTCCTGGTTTATCTTGGGTACCCGTATGCTATGCGGGGGACCCGATGTTGTCTAGAACGGTGTCTAGTATGGCCATAATCTCCCAGTGATCTAACAAGGGCGCTTCTATGAGTTGGTAAAGTTGCGTAGAATTTTGATGCCTGACGCCTAAGTTCGTCCTCCACATATGGAAGTCCCGAGACTTCGTGAAGCAACCTGGTAGGAAAATAGCGACCCACAGATGTGGCGACTTACTATCTTAAGTACCTGAGTCCCAAGGTTCATCATTTAACTCTTATTATTTAAGTTAATTGATATCTATAAAAAAAACTTAGCCTATATACGGCTGGTATGAAGAAATTATTAATTTCCATCAATTATGGTGTCATTACATGTATGGCACGTTGCTCCATCTTGCTGGAAATAGCCTTCTCTCAATTCGATATCATCTCCGTAAAACTTGAGAGAATATGGTGAGACGAGTAAAAACATGTATAGATGCTGGTGGAGGACATTTCCAACATTTTCTCGGAGATGTAAATAGTGTAATGTAATTTCCCAGCTGTATATTGTATTCTCCCAAAGTTTCACGTGTGTCCTATTTTTACTTCAAAAGTTATGGCCTATTTAAATGGTTCAGGTTTATATGGATCGCACTGTAGTACAAAAACCTGTTTTTGATAACACTGTGGGTATCTCTTTCTGGTACCAAATGACTCCAGAAACGTAAATTATAATTTTCCGACTGATTTTACATTTTTACCTAGCTGTCTTTTACATAAAAAGCTATGTTCCACATTTATATAATAGTGCCTGGGTTAATATACAGTTGTTTACATTACTACTATACATTTCATCGCTTTTTACTTTTATTTCGATAAATTTCAGGATATAAGACTGAAGAAAAAACGGTAGAAATTACTTATAATAAGTCAATTTTAATTTACCTTTAGGTCTTTATTTTGTGGCAGTAACTTTTGTAGCAAGTCGATTTCAATTGTTGGAAATACAGCATGATCATTAAGTCCCTCCGCAGTGCAAGACTCCATGTATTTATGTTACCGTGCTGTTCTTCGAAAGAAAGAACGTAAAAAGAGGAAATAAATGAATAAAAATTGTGATTTAGTTCCTCATTGAAACAAAATGAAAATGTGGCTCATTTTGTTGAAGCCAAACGTTACCACACTTAATTTTATTGTTAAACACTTGAATAACGCTGTCTCTCTTCTTTTTCAACCTCGAGGCGGCCAGGTCTTTTTATTCTCATCAATATAACTTATCATCTTACTTTGTCATGTGTCCACAGAGGACTTGGTGTTAGGCAGCTGTATCTTTGCTATTACACGAACCGGAGAGATATTAGAGTATCGGCAATGTGCCCATTTACATTATTTGTGGATAGATGGCAACGTATTTGCTATTATCTATTTTAAAGTTTATCAGCTGTAACTTTGGCTCACGATATTAAATTTCTAAAACCGGTATTAGTCCTGGAGACTATCAAAAAGTGACACGATTGGTCGATCCACGGGATTTGAATCCGGGGCTTTCAAATGTCGGCCACAGTTGTTCTACTTGAGACACCTCGCTTAGTAACGTTTATTTTGTGTCTGTATTACTTAATTTATTATCAGTTTCATTTCAACTATTCTTTTCAGATTATATTTATATACACTGCGTTCCAAAATACATACTGGGGGGACGATCATTTTTTCAGCGTCGTGAACAGAACTAGTCTCGCGTGTTCTTGCAAGCAGAAAACCTTAGATTGGTACCAACAGTTGTGGCCGTGTACTGCGGAGGGACTTAAGATCAAAGCGTACATACGGCGCAAAAGCTCGATTTCCTATACAGTCGATAATCTCCTAATGTATCTAACTGTGCAGCTTGATGTTTTACTCCATAGCTGGTCGACTTCCAAGTGGAGAACTTCCATAGGTTGACCAAACTGTACATATGCCTTTGAAGAACGTGCCCCTCTACGCAGCAAAAATGGTAAACTTATATGCACACTAGGAGTCCAGAATGAAAATCAGTGTTTTAAAATCCTTTTTATATGAGGCAATCCAGGCAGCACTGCGCAGTGCATAGAGTAATATGACTGAAATAATAACCACAGCTTCCGTGTTTAAAGCAATTTAAATCATAAGCGTGAAATTTTTGTATTGACTAAAAGTGTTCAATGATCGATTTTGATGTATTCAAGTGATAATTTAAAATACCATCATGCACGTTATTTTCGGCATTCTTTTAGTTACATGATGTCTTTAGCATTTAATTTACAAGTGTTTAAGGCCTTATATTAAAGATGAGCAAGCACCAAGGATGTCCAGAAAGTTGGTAAATTATTTAAAATAACTGAATGTTAGAATGAATGTAAAATACAATTTTCCCCAATTTAAGATATATATTCTTTTTTGCTGTCAAGCAAAGTTATGGAGGTTAAAACCAGAGAGTCCCTAGTGAGTTATGTGTAAAAGATAAGAATAATGAAGATATTTGTATATATAATAAATCTTATGAATAACAAAGCTTGATAAGTTAGTGTGTAAATATATAATAACCTTGCAAAGTTTTATAGAAATGCGAATTTAAAATTATATGAATATATATGTTTGCATAAAATCAGTGTTTTTGATGCATTTCTTGTAATGTTTTATTTATTATTGCTTCTTCTACTGTCCATACTCGAGGTGAATAATTCTAGAAGCCAAGAGTTTCTTTCACACCTTTAGGGCATTTGCCCAGGTATTTCTTGATCATTCTCCTGTTGATGTCACGTGGAAAACTAAATTACTTTCATTGAGTGCTGATAGACTAATTTACCTACTACATTTGCACGTAGATTGCAAATAATAAGCAATATATATTTAATATAGTATAAGCTATATTAAATCCCTAACGTTTCACAATTTAAATTGTACATGTTTATTTAGTTTTAACACGTGCAGCAGCCGAGTATGAGATGGACGTTTTAACAACCACACGTAGGTAATTTAAGAACGCCAGTTCACCATTGCAGTTATTACTGGAACCACCATGTGCAAGTTATTAGTCATTTAATTTTAGATGCTGTTTCTCATATCCCTATTAATTATTTACAACAAGAGTTAGAAGTAATACCTTTTTTCCTGTGAGTAGAATCAAATTATTTGGACATGCAGGCTGTGTACTATTTTTTAGACAGTGGTCAATACTGTGGCTTTGTCCACATCATTTCGGTCAGTCACAGCTTTAATCTGACAATGTAAATTCCTTCAATTTTACTTTCTTCTCGCCGAGAGGAGTTATCGTACTTCTTCCGGGTAACAGTAATGTTGTCGGTAGCTTACTAAAGCACCCACGTACTAAATGATTCGACTGACACTACCTTACATAACTGTTAGGAATTTGTACAAAGTGCTAGAACTTTCGAGATTACGGAATTTCTAGAACATCGGGCTGGAGCTTCCGAAGTTTAAGCTTGGTGAGCGCGCTACTTATCTGTTTACCGACTGCCCGGAGCCTATCTCTCCATAACCTCTGCGTCACAAACATGTTACACCAATTTTAGTTTACGAATGAAATTCTTTATTTTGTATTTATGATGCCCAACCCGTTTGTTATGGCACCTACTTCTTTTTGGTGAATGTCCTGACCATATAAGTTTTAAAAAATGACATAAAGATTGTGAGAATTAATGCTGTTCTCACCTTGAGCTATCCAATTCCGGGATGATATTAGTTTGTAGTGCTTATTAACAAATGGTTTTGATGCCGACCATATTCAGGCAGAGTTTGACCATAGAGTATTTTACCCACAATGTTGAACATAGCCATGTTTGGACGTTGTAATTGTTTCCTCACTGAAAGAACCTTCTTCTTCGTCTTCTTCTCCTCCATCTTCTTCTACTTCTTCTCCTTCACCCTCTTCTCCTTCTCCTACTTCTCCTGCTTCATCTCCTTCACCCTCTTCTTCTTCACCCCCTTCTCCTTCTCCTACTTCTTCTTCTTCTTCTTCTTCTTCTTCTTCTTCTTCTTCTTCTTCTTCTTCTTCTTCTTCTTCTTCTTCTTCTTCTTCTTCTTCTTCTTCTTCTTCTTCTTCTTCTTCTTCTTCTTCTTCTTCTTCTTCTTCTTCTTCTTCTTCTTCTTCTTCTTCTTCTTCTTCTTCTTCTTCTTCTTCTTCTTCTTCTTCTTCTTCTTCTTCTTCTTCTTCTTCTCCATCTTCTTCTCCTTCATCTTAATCTTCCTCTACTCCTCCTTCTTCTTCTTCTTCTCATTCCTCTCCTTCTCCTTCTCCCTCTTCTCCTTCTTCTCCTCCATCATCCTCTTCTCCTTCTACTTCTCCTTCTTATCCTTCTCCTTCTTCTTCTCCTTCTCCTTCTTCTCCTTCTCCTTCTTATTCTCCTTCTTCTTAATCTTCTTCTCCTTCTTCTCCCGCTTATTCATCTTCTTCTCATTCTTCTCCTTCACCCTCTTCTCCTTCTTCTCCTTTTTCTCCTTCTTCTCCTTGCTCCTCTTCTTCTCCTTCTTCTTCTCCTCTTTCTTCTCATTTTTCTTCTTCTTCTCCATCTTCCTAATTTTCATCTCTTTCTCCTCCTTCTCCTTCTTCTCCTTCTCCCTCTTCTCCTTCTTCTCCTTCTCCTTCTTCTTCCCCTCCTCCTTCTCTTGGTAGAGAAACAGACCTATTCATTTATGGTCCCCTACCCCTTATACCATTTCAGGCGTCGGGTGAGAGAACCACTACCATGGATCAAACAGAGAGGGAGATCCAGGGATGGGTGATCAGCCCGGTTTTCAGAATGAGAGTGAGGGAAGTAGATGAACGAAATGAGGGTGAAGTGGGTGAAAGAAAACCCGCCCAGCTCCTTGCTGTCCGCCACAAATCTCACTTTGCAGTCGCCTGGAATCGAACCCTTAACTGTTAACCTGTCCCCTGCTTTTGAAAATTCGGCTGTTTCTTCAGATTCCACAACTAGTACATTCAAATTTGCCTACAACAAACATTCTTTACATCTGCCAGATGACATTTAGAAGCACTTACTTTACCTTCCACTGTATAAAAAATAGTAGGCTATAATTCTGCTTTCACTCAAGCTGACCGTTCACATTTCTGGTGTATGGTGGTACGGGACAGATGACGCGGATGCTGCTCCTAAGAAGGCTGCGTGGACGAAGGGTGGTTCAGCAACTGCTCGAGCCTATGTGCGGTAGCCTATGGTTCCTTTACTTCATCGCTTCCTCTCGGTCTACATGCGCACGGTGTTACCCTTTGTTAAAAGTTTGTATGTTTATGACTTTATGTTGTATTGCCTGATAGGACGAAGCTGTCATGCCTTAACCCTTACTAGGGTAAATAAATTAATATTTTTAAACTGTTCCATTTTTCCATAGAGTACTAGATTCAGCGGGATATATGTATGGAAGTATTGAAGATTTACAGTAGTTTTTTTAAGGTATAGGACGCTTTGTTTGCTGTGTGCTAGGTTAAGTAAACGCGGCTAAATATGTATATAATATAGGCCATGCAATAATAATTGTAAGAAAAAAGAAAACTGACTTTCTGGACATCCCTCGTTTATTATAAACACCAAATCCTTCCAAAGTTCTCGAAGCTACGCAATCGTACGTAAACTGCTAGCTCAGAGGATGAGAGCGAATGTGACTAACCTTTGTACGAATCGCATTGTGGTCATTTCTCCTGTTGGTTGTTACGTGTCAAAAAAAAAGCGTTCGTGGAAAAAGGTGGTCTGTGGAAAAAGTGGTCAACCTTCTAGAGGGATTTGGGTTGGTTTTGAAATTCTAACATGTCAAATAAATACTCAATGGCGTAATAAATACTTAAAGATAGTGTTATCCTTAAGTTTAATTGTAAAGTGCCTCGATTAAGTATACTCAAAATAATTTGGGAAGATAAAATTAATACCTATCATGTTATCGTCCCCGACTGACATGTGAAGTTGTAAATAAGATTTATGGGGTGTTCCAAAATACAGGATGATCCGTTTGAGATGTCAGAAAATTAAGACCTCATTTGTGAGGGAAAGTCAGAAGTTTTGTCTCCACCATATTGCAGACCAACGACAAGATGGCAAGCTAGAGGAATGTGTAGCGCTGTCCCAACGGTGTGTATGCTCACCTTCCCAGTATGTCAAGGATGGAAGGTTCGTTTAAAATACAGAAGTATTGTCGCATAACTCACCTATACATAATATCTATCGCTGCAACAAACATTAGATATGACAGCATGGGTGACTCATATGCACCCTCATACACTGATTTTCAAGTAAGAAGATCGTTACCGGAGTAGATAAACAGTTCAACCTCCTCTGCCCTCAATACCCCATCTAGCCTTCTTGTCGTGGGCATACAGTACTGACAGTCAACATACGAATGCGGCACAGTTCATACCTCGAACCCATGTTGCCTCACGTGTCTTGCAGCATAAAGGCCGCTGTAATCTCCTTCCGCAGGTCGGATAGATTCTTTGGTCTTTTTGGATACACAATTGACTTAATGTAGCTCCTCAAACAAAACAAAACAAAAACAAAATCTGGAGGGGTTAAATCTGGGCTCTTAGGAGATCATGGGTTGGGTCCATCACGGCTGCACCATCAATAGTGGAATTGCTGATTTAATCGATTGCGTACTATGAGAGCTCAATGCGCTCTAGCGCCATCCAGTTGATACATAATGGTGTCCAGTATCCCACCTTCCTGTACTTGATGGATCATCCAAACTGCTCGATCATATCAAGGTAATTGGCGGCACAGCTTCCTCCAAGGACAAGGACAAGGCTGTAGTCTTTCTCATACAATCACTTTAGGGCTGGCTCGTCGAAATTTCTCTGAGACACATGGATCTCTGTTCCCCTAATAATGCAGTTATGGTTCTTTCTTAAATAAAAGCTTGGATGCGAGCCTCTTACCTGCTTTCCCTGGCCTTCAACAGCAGCGATATCTCACTACCATGACTTCACCCTCTCAAATATCACTGGACTGTTTCACACTTGCGGTAAGTTTGCTTGAGCACACAAGTTGGAAGGAAACAAACGAGAAAGAAGGTTAGATCTTGGCTCGCCGACTGTTCCATGGGTGAAGGTCACTGTTTCAGAACCATTGCGCGACTTGTGTTGACTTGGTCACTGACGTGAATTGTGGCTTCGTCAGTATACATCCACTGATCATCCACTTCCTGACGTTCAACACAACATGATACTACAATTATGATTCGAGCTTCGTAATTTATGCTGCGTGTTTGCTTGCGTTTGCTGAATATTGTACGGAAACATCTTAAAATACCGACTAACAATCCTCTGACACGTTTATGGTGTATTCTGCTCTTCTGATAAGCGGTGAATGGACATTTGTGGACTCTTAAGTCGTGGTTTGTCAAAAAACTTCTTCTGTTATCATGCAACTTAAGACATTTTCAGACCATTTTCCAAGAACATATTGCACCATTTAACAATTTCTTGATATGATGGGACATACCGGAAGTTTTACCAACTTCTGAAAGCTCGGTGAGTCGCTATTGCACTCGAAAATGTCGCAAACCACAGGATACACTGAGCAGGTTGCTGTGATGTCACGACCACTTTCTTTTGTTTTGTTTTCTTTGCATGACAGCGTTGTCATGGCACTGGAAACATCACTCATTTGTTAATTCCTAACCTTTCCGCTTATATTACACAAATTGCTCAGATATATGTACTTTAACAGTGTTTTACTTTTCTGACATCTCAAACGCATCATCCTGTGTAATTCTGTTAATCTTCCTTAATGCTTGTATCATACAGATCCATGTTTTGATAATGAAACACCAATAAGTAATATATGTGTTACCTGATCGAATTTCAAACCACGCATACTCAGGTACCTACCAAAACTCTCCTGTGACCACTTACTTCGCTGACCTCTTGTTCCATGTATTCGGTTGTTACTATCTTTTATTAAAAATTTATCTATAGCAATCTTTAAACTCAAGATATTTCACCGTGAGAATTGAAACAGAATGTTCAAATATAATAAGTCTAAATAATATTAACGCCGGATAAGAGCACCTTTTTTGAAAAGATGCCAAATGTTATTGTTGTGCATTAAGGGATCATGAATATTTAAAAGTAACTATGCCGTGCCTAATAGCGTTTCGCCCATGCCATCTCTCGTAGGCTTAAAAGTCACCACTAATTAGTATTAGTACTGTTTGTGGACAGTCTAAATGCAACAATAGTAGTTATAATAACCCCGGATAATACATTGTCGCGTATTTTAAGTACCTATATCTTTAAGGTTCCTTATCAAAATCCTGCATTTAATATATTGTTGAATCGAATTCTTGTGTACTAACAACAAAGGTGAACAGACACTAAATGGTTTTCATATCCACATACATTAACAACTTTTAAAATATGCATTAATTTAGTTATTATCTCAAATTATGTTAACATTGCCACCATCAAGGTTTTGTTGCCAAGAGATGCTACAGAAGTTGCCAGAGGGGGGAGAGAAAAGACAAGGAGAGAGTTGTGAAGGGGTAGTGAATGAATGTGCGTGGTGGAAGACATGAAGAAGCATGTTGTGCAGCAGAAAGAAATAGTGCGGGCGTGTGCATTATAAGACACGTGACTCTTTCTAGTAGAAAAAAAATAAAGGCATTCACAGAAAAATCACACTATTATGTATTGCATTTTAACACAAAGGATGAACAACAAAAGAAACTTATAAGATGTTAATTAAAATGTTCTCTCAGAAGAAAAAAAAAAAATACAGGTAAAAAATTAAAAAGAAACTGAAATAAATATTGAAAATAGCCGCTGTGAAGACACGGTTACACACAAACATACACACACTCACACACAAAACAGATTCTTAGTCCTCATCAATGTTGTTGATAGTACAGTTGACAATAAAGATGCATTTCAGGAAAAAAATGCTTAAATGCACGTGGTATCTTCGTTTTTTGTGAAGAGATAAAAAGCAAATATGGTATTGAGGTAAGTATACGAAGAGCAGCTATTCCACAAGTGAGGAAGCCACTAAGTTCATTGGAATAAAAGAATAACTGACTTTTATAACATTTACTTACCTAAATCCCTTCCTTAATGTTGGAGCTATGAAGATGTCATCTAGGATCGTCAACTTTTTCTGAAATTATCTGCTTAGGATTACAGCAGATGTAGGGAAAAGATATCATATTTAGTACAATTTTCTGAAACAACAAATAGCAAACTTAAAGCCAAACAATGCTTTTTTTTTAATTTACTTCCTCCAACCATAACATATATAGCTGAAATGATATTAAAATAAGCCGATGGTTCATAGAGCTTAGACTTACCAGACATTCATCTTTCAGGGTAAGAGAAAACCTCCAACGTTAAATCATATTGGAAAATAAATGAAATGATGTTAAAATGAGTACAGGGTACATAGAGCTTAGAGTTACTAGACATTCATCTTTCAAGATAAGAGAAAACCTCCAACGTTAAGTCATATCGGACGATGAATGAAATGATGTTAAAATGAGTACAGGGTACACAGAGCTTAGAGTTACCAGACATTCCTCTTTCAAGCTAAGGGAAAACCTCCAGCGTTAAGTCATATTGGAAGATAAATGAAATGATGTTAAAATGAGTATAGGGTACATAGAGTTTAG
Source organism: Mantis religiosa (assembly GCA_030765055.1). Lineage (NCBI taxonomy): Eukaryota > Metazoa > Arthropoda > Insecta > Mantodea > Mantidae > Mantis > Mantis religiosa. The sequence continues at coordinate 8,440,775 of CM060958.1, forward strand.
AGTTACCAGACATTCATCTTTCAGGATAAGGGAAAACCTCCAACGTTAAGTCATATCGGACGATGAATGAAATGATGTTTAAATGAGTACAGGGTACATAGATCTTAGAGTTACCAGACATTCATCTTTCAGGATAAGGGAAAACCTCCAACGTTAAGTCATATCGGACGATGAATGAAATGATGTTCAAATGAGTACAGGGTACATAGAGCTTAGAGTTACCAGACATTCATGTTTCAGGATAAGAGAAAACTTCCAACGTTAAGTCATATCAGACGATGAATGAAATGATGTTCAAATGAGTACAGGGTATACAGAGCTTAGAGTTACAAGACGTTCATCTTTCAGGATAAGGGAAAACCTCCAACGTTAAGTCATATCGGAAGATGAATGAAATGATGTTCAAATAAGTACAGGGTACATAGAGCTTAGAGTCACCACACACTCAACTTTCAGGATAAGGGAAAACCTCCAGCGTTTATTCATATCAGAAGATGAATGGAATGATGTTTAAATGAGTACAGGGCACATAGAGCTTAGAGTTACGAGATATTTATCTTTGAGGATAAGGGAAAACCTTGTCCAGATAGCTCACCCTAACTGAGGTTCGAACTCGGGACTACTTGAACATGAGGCAGTTGTGCCACCACCTAGCTCTGGAGGCGAGCAAAATCTGCAAGCTTTCTGTTATGGGTTGTACAGTTATCCCGTTGTATATCTGCCAGATGCAATGAAAATATCCAGCTCTAATGGACCTCTCTTTTTCTAAATCTTACCATAACACTCAGCAAAAGTTATAAATGAAAGAAACTTACGAAAACAACTGAAACAATATTATAAATCTCAAAGTATTTATAAAGTTTTGGCTTCATTACTACAGATCAAAAAGGGAACACCTAATTACCCAAGACATGAGGCTTTTGCAACATTTAGATTACTGGCTAACCATTTGGCTGTGCACCTTCATTAAATTGGTATTCTCAACTCCCTAAATTGTGTTTTGTGCCGGAACGTGAACTCACAAAGATCATCTCACCCATTGTATGGCTCTCAAGATGTTAACCTCTGGATCAGTAACAGAACTAGACTGGAAAGAAAGAAATAAAATGGAATATATCGAAGTAATAGGGCATTAGACGACAACTACTACTATTTACCTGATATAAATAGCATTTGTGCAATAAAGGTTTTCTATTGCAATGGAAATAATCTATTTTAAGTTTATTGCACAAAATACCGAGTGAGTGACATCTATCGAAGGTTCTGGTATGGAATATCACTCCCAAAGCGGGTTCTTTGAAATCTAACCTAAAAAAAGTCTCATTCTAAATCACTTTGTGTTAACTCACTCCCTTTTGTCTGATCAGTCTAAATGTTGCAGTTTTCCGATGGTAAGAACTAGAAGCTTTAAACGTAGCTCATTACATAATGACAACTCAATATTAACTCACCTTTAAGAGATCACTTATTCAAAACGATGGTTTACGCATAAAAATGTTTTAAGGTTAATGTCTCTAACGATTTTTATTGAAACGCCATACTATATTAATTATTTTCATGGCCTATGAAAAGTAGACGTTCATTTATTCAAGAACTTTTATTGCATATCAAACAAGTGAATCATTAACAAATTTCATTTCTATGTCAGTAAGAGGTAAATTACTGGTTAATTAATTGCTGTTAGTTATTCGTTGGGAGTTAGTGTTTTACAATATAAAGGTGTCAGTTCCAGTTAAGTATTACGCCCCAGGGTTCTACCCTGTCTACACTTTTATTCATCACAAAGATGATGATAATAATGCAAAGAATAATAACATTCTGGTATATGAACGGAAAATGTATGAGACAGCAAAACAGATTAGAAAAATCAAACAGTAGGTGGACAGAGATAGGAGGAATTGTGTAAAAAAATAGGAATGAGAGATATAGAGAGATTAGAGGAAAGGAATACAAGCGATGTGTGTAAATTGGTAAAATACAGAATAGATGATATAGAAAGACAGGAAATATGGGGAAGTCTAGAAAATATGAAATCATTACAATTTTACAAGCAAATAAAAGGAAATTGGGGACGAGAAGCATATGTAGATTACTGCAATTGACAAGAGAGAGGAGGGTTAGCTTGGAAGAGAACAGGAACAATATTTCTAAGAGGGATAAGAGGTAGGGAAAAGAGAATTTGTGTATTGTGTGGGGGGAAAGGATGCATAGAACACTATGTAACAGAATGCAAGGAGGTTGTAATGTGGGGAAAAAACGTTTGGGAGGAAAAATGTGACAAAGTAGAGAAGAGGATAGTAGCTAAAAATGTTAACGGGCAGGGAGGAAAATAAGGTAAGAAGTACTGGTGAGCTCTTACATCAAGTAAAAGAAAAATGGGCCAGAAATGTAAAGCATATAAGAAAGGAAAATAAGGGGGGGGGGGGAATAAGGGGCTAATTGAGTAACAAGGATACATGGAGGTTAAGAGCTACCTGACAGAGCAGAAGACCAGGGTGTAATGTAAGCCAAGGTAGCAACTAGTAAAGACAAATAAATGTAGCCCAAAGTTTAAATCGTAAAATTTTGGAATATATACAATAAATAATCCATTCCTTCAATATTACAAGTATGAATGATTTGCATTGCAATGTTGGTACTAATTTACTTCAGCTTTCTGACTTTGCCGCCGTACTGTATGGAACTAGAAAACATGGCAGGATCTAAACCTGACAATTGAACATCTTTAATTGCTGTGCTTCTTAGCGTCCCATTCTACATTGGGCGTGAAAGACTAATTTTGACCAGAGGTCCCTTTCTCAGATTATTTTACGTGTCGTAAATCAACGTCACGAGACCTTATTGGGACCTAATAGGGATGATAATAAAAATCATCAAACAGCTATTCTAGGTATTAAATTTAATAATCCTTTATTAATTAACAAACTTCGACTTCCTAAGCGTTTATATAGGGACAGTGCCCTCTGAACTGTAGTGGTTCCTTGGGACAGCTACCCTCCGACTCCTCTCACGTCATTCTTCCTCCCGGGGATGCCCCACTTGGGGGCATAAAGTATAGTAGACTAGGACTGGCCACTGTGCCGAAACCCCTCCGAAAAGAAAACGACCATCGGTTTACTTCCCTTCTGGAAATAAGTCATGCTAAGGATTCCTTGAAGTATGTATCTACTAATAATGTTGACATAGTATCTAGTAGTTGGAAATCGCACATTTAACATGATTGCTACGCAAACAAAATAAATCCCAGCTATTTTTATATTAGTTAAGCATAGGTGGATCGGTTCAATATTTTGAAAATCACATATGAAGTATTTCATTTGCCCAACGTGGTTCGGAGTCCACGATATAAGCTGCAGGTCCTCTCGCCACATCGTCATTTTTACTATCGCCCTGTCATTGTAGGTAATGGACGGCGCCCTCTGGGTGCCTCCCTCTGAAAAATAGGTGCGGTCATCACGTGGTGGGGCGAGGTTACCCAGAAAGCCAAGATTACTATGTCGGTATCCAATCCAATATTTTGAAAATCTTTCACAAAAGCCCTATTTGCCGCTTAACATGACAGCTTTTAACTTATATTAAAGTGCCATCATTCTAGATTATGCAAAATGTTAAGTTTTTTTATAAAGAATGTTCAGTATGCTTTGTTTTCATATCGCAACAGGAAATAGGAATGAAACATTCAATTTCAGTACATAATTTAATCATCAGAACAAAATAACACAGTTCTGCACTTGTATATATAATTAATTCCTTTTTTCCTACACGCCCACACAGATTTGCGCCACCATTCTCCCTTTTTCTCGACTTATTTGAGCATCATTTCACCCACTTCATTCATAGTCCGATATGACTTAACGTTGGAGGACATAAATAATAATAATTAAAACGTTGTAACCCCCACCTTACGTTAATCCACATCGCCCGCTATATTAGCGGTCTTTATTGTTGCCCGTTGGCAGCACTGATTAAGTAACCATCATAACAAAAAGGATGATTATGTACGAGAGCTGTTCAATAAAGAATGACCACAACTTTTTTGACAAAATACCTTTACTCATTCTTATAATTTTCATTGTCCTTCTCAAAATAGTCTCCCCTGAATGCGATGCACATGTCCCAGCGTTTCTGCCAGTCTTCAAACACATGCTGGAAACCATTTTGTCAGAGATCCTTCAAAATCGCCTCCGCAGCCTTCACCACTGCTTCTGATGATGGATAATGTCTCCCACGAAGGCGTTTCTTCATGTTAGGGAATAGAAAAAAGTCACATGAGGTTAAATCCGGACTACAGGGAGGGTGAGGGATGCACTTCACGTTGATTTTTGCAAGATATTCAGCAACAACATTGGCAACATCCGGCCGCGCATTATCGTGGTGCAGCATCCAGCCTGCTTCACGTAAATGTGGTCTTTTGCGCCTGATTTGGACTTGCAATGTTTTCAGGACATCCCTGTAGTATTGTCCAGTTACTGATGTGTGTACAGGTACAACATGCTGATAAACCATTCCAAGAATATCAACGAATGAAATGACCATAACTATCACAGCAGAAGCAACCACTTTTCCTTTTTTTTTGAGGGTTGGTGATGAAGGAGATTTCCACACTGAGCTTTGCTGTTTGCTCTCAGGATCAAAATGATGTAGCCAAGTTTCATCAGCAGTGATTACGTTTGAAAGAAACTCCGGATCTTCCTCTAACATCAACTTTAACTGCGTGCGAATGTCCTTTTGTTCGGGAATCAACAGTCTTGGAACCCATTGCGCACAAACACGTCTCATGTGTAATGTTTCTGTCACCAACGTGTGGGTGGCACCCAATGAAATGTTTAGTATTTCAGAAAGTGATCTTAAGGTAATTCGTCGATCCTCTCTCACAATGGCAGCAGCAGTGTTGATGTTTTCTTCTGTAGGAACAGTAACTAGAACTCCAGGTCCACCTACCTTTGAAATTGATTGACTCCCCTCTTTATAACATTTTAAACCACCTTCGAGCTGTGCTGTAGGGAAGAACAGACTCTCCATAGGCCTCCTGTAACATTGTATAGGCCTCAACTGAAGATTTGTTGAGACGAAAGCAGAATTTCAAAGCCGCATATTGTTCCTCGCGTGTTACCTCCATTGCAGAGGTAGTGGATACTGAACATATCTGAACTTTCCTGGTACTCACAGGCGGGAACCAAGAGTACCAACAATGAAATTACTACGGCACGTTTGTTTCACATTAAGCTAACAGAATATAGTAAGATTGAATTTTAGTGTGAAAAATTATGACCGTAAAAAAATTATGATCATTCTTTATTAGACAGCCCTCGTTTGTACCAAGGTCTGTATTTTATTACTGTGTAACTTATGGAGCAATTTCAATGCAAATTTCTTATACATCCATCTTAAATGGACTTAAAAAATAATAAAATGTCAGACCTCCTTTCAGTAAAAGAAGTCTATTGCTCACTTAGACTGAAGAAACACAATCGTATTACACGCTCAATTGTCTCCTTCCAATACAATGATACACTACTGTCCCCTAGGGCACAAATTTTGAAAAACTAATCTGAATCGCCCGCCAATTTGAATCACCGGGTATTCCCTTGTTTAACTTTTTCATATCAAAACGACCGACCACTAACTTCCTAGACTTATAACTTTTTCTGATAACGAAATACTGAAATACATTATTTTCATTAATACATACACTTTCCGTTAACCAGAATTAAGTAAATGTCAATTCCTACCTCCGTTTTGATTTCTTTGGTATTAACTGTTCATATCCATTACTCCAGGCATCTTCTCTTTCGAAATCATTGGCAATGTTCTCCATAAGCTTTGCCATAATTAAGTATAATTGAATCAAATTACTAAGATAACTATAAAACTCTAAGCCAATATGGCGACATTGATAATACTGTTTATTTACATTGTTACCATAGCAACACATGTCAGCGAATTCTCTTCAAAACTGAAAAAAATACACACCAGAAAAGACTATACAGTGCGATCCATATAAACCTGAACCATTTCAATGGGGCATAATTTTCCTTAGAAAGCTCGTAGAATGTAGAAATTTGTTTTAATGATCTCAGTGGCTCTGGGAGAATTGGCAACACTGACAATTGTTAACAGTTGACAATCTTAAATGTGCAGTCATAAAAGCAACATGCAGTACTCACTACGAGAGAGCGTTTACATTTTGAAAACATATTGGAAGACAAATTCCTTGGTAACAACACAACGGGAATTTCCAAGAGAATTTAATGTACGCGATGTTCCGACAAAGACAACAATTTTATCGCTCGTAAGAAAGCTGGAGACAACTGGTATACTTATTAGTGAGAGTGGAAAACATAGACCGCCATTGAATGCAGAGACTGTTACAGATGTTCGCAGAAGGCTATTGAATTCTCCAAACAAATCGTTGTGTCAATTGAGTCAGGAATCAGGGTATTCATATGGAACATGTCAAAGAGCTGCGACCTTACAGAGTGCATATGGTGTAACAACTGAAAGAAGCAGATTATGATAAACGAATCAGTTACTGTCGATTGTTTCAGGGTACTCTTATTCCACGTCCATAACGTGGTTTACAGATGAGGCATGGTTTCATCTGTCAGGTTACATAAACACACAAAACACCAGATATTGGGATGCTGTAAACCCCCAAGTGATCCACGAAACCCCACTGCATGATGCGCGGTGTCAGCTTCCAGGATCGTTGGCCCCATTTTCTTTGATACGTCTGTAGACACTGAAGTTTATATGGATATCTTCAATACATTTGTGGAGCAAATGAATGATATCGAATTGAGAGAAGGTTATTTCCAGCAAGATGGAGCAACGTGCCATACATCTAATGACACTATGGAACTTGTAACCAGTTTCTTTGATAATCGAATAATCTCAAAATATCTTTGACCCCTCAGATCCCCTGTCCTAACCTCACCAAATTTTTTCTTGTGGGGGTATCTAAAAATAGAGTGTACAAGAATAGGTCAAGGACAATTGATGTGTCAAGGAATCCATTCGAACCGAAATAAGTAACATTGGCGAGGATACTCTCCGTAAAACTTCAGAGAATATGGTGAGACGAGTACAAACATGTATAGTTGCTGGTGGAGGACACTTCCAACATTTTCTCTGAGATGTAAATAGTGTAATGTAATCTCCCAATTGTGTATTATATTCTCCCAAAGTGGTACGTGTGTCCTATTATTGGTCCAAAAATTATGGCCTACTGAAATGGTTCAGTTTTATATGGATCACACTGTATTTAAAATAATATTTAAAAAATGTCTCGCTCCAGAAAAAATTACATTTCACATAAACTGTGCGTTTTAAGGAGATGTTTATTTCTGTGTAATAAGATTTTTTCTCTCTCTTACGGTACAACAGTCATGAAAGTCTTCTAGAGGATTTCTGAATACTATCCCAGACAACTTGAGATATGCCATCCATTTGTAATAAAACTCCTTAAACGTATGGCATTTTAATCAAAGACTTTAGGGCATATTTTGAGAAAATTCAAAATTTTCGTAAAATGTTTTATGTAAAGAGTATTCCTTGAAAATCACATCGTTTTGTATCCTTGGAGGCTGCTGAACATCCACAAAACTCAGTTTATGGAAATCTTTCCTCCCTAGTGCATTCCAGGACAACATGATGGATAATCTACAACCTTCTGCATCTCTAAAATCTTTTTAAAAGGTTTTATATCAGTTTTACTTTAACTAATTCATACACAAGGATTAAGTTTATCTTACACTATTTCCTCTCTGGTTATTCTTTTGTTTTGCGCCATTTATTATCACTAGGTCTTTCTTTTGTTTAGCCAATCTTACTAAAGGAAACAATACTTCATTAGTTTTAACAATTGAAGTGTTCAGAAACAGAAGTTGTTAAGTCACTGTTTCAAAATTCTGCAGGAGAGCTGATAAAAGATTTCAAAAGTAATTTTAAATACCAACATAGTAATATAAAGGAAAGAATTTAATATGATGGGTCGGTTTGGAGGTAAAAAGTACTGTGTTGAAGTGTTTCTCACGGTTTGACACATGTAGGATGTGTAATAGGTTATTTTATTAGTAGGACTTAACAACCTTTAATTTAAAATTAATGAAAAGTTGCTAAGTCACTTGACTTAACAGCTTCTGATTCTTAATGTTAGAGTTTTTCCATTATACAATATTATAATATGTAGCCATGGACATTCACCAATACATATCTACTGTGGACTAATCCAGTATGTACTTCATGGATTGACATACAACATTGTCATCACTCCATCTCTACAACATCATCTTCTACATCACTTCCATATGTCATTGTGTCATAAAATGTGGTAGCTTCTGGCAGAGTGACATGTTCCAGTAGTGAACGAACATCGTAATATTTTGTCTTCTTAATCTTCCGAAGTCTATCTGGTGTGTTTGTCTCACTGTCACATGTCTTGTGTAAGTCTTGTAACCTCACTACTCTCCTCAAAAGAGGCTGGGGACGATAAAATGAGGAAGACATTGTGTGACGAACTTCTGGTACACATCCTCTTTGGAAATACACAGCCAGGATTACAAAGACATGGTCGAGGGCATCTTTGAAGTCAAAAACTTCAACAACTGGAGTGTCATCATGTTCCCCGATATCGGTCAGTGGACAACATGAATCTGCTTCTTCTGTTGTGAATCTTTGATCAGTTTCACCCATGTCGAAGCGACTAAGACTTTATCCATTGATCGTTTCTTCTTCTCAATATTGCCAAAACTTCTGTCAATAGGCATGAAAGAGTGCCCTGATATTAGGAAGTACAGATAAACGTTCTGAAAGTGCACTTGAGTAATGTCTAAATGTCTAATCTAAAATATATCAACATCTGATATCAAAGAGCTTGTGTGGCACCACCAAACGGCTAATGCGGCAACTACTTGACTTAACAATATCTAACTCCAAAAGGCTGACTTAACAACTTTTATTTCTGAAACTGATGCCCATTCAGCATGCCAGGGTCATAATATGCTTGACCTAACATCTTCTGATCCGCAAATCTTTTAGCACTATTACAGAACTGGTATCGTGTGTTTAACAGGATTGACTAACTTCTGAATCAGAGTGCTTCAATATTTGTTCTTTTAACATTTAATTTATTTTCCCCGAAGCAAGCTCATTTATTAATATTAAAGATAAAGTGACATTTATCAAATATGTTATAACAACAGAAGAAAACGGAAATACCTGGATGTTGTGTTCCTCAGTTGGCAACATAAGTAACTCGAACTGCACTAACCGCAATGAATATTTTACAGTTTTTAATAGAATTTTAAGGTTTTCAGTTCAAAACTTTGCGACATGATATTTAAATTCGCGTTTCATTTATGAAATTGAAATATGAACAAATGAAAAGCTGCATCTAAATCTTATGGTCAAAGCCATCTTACCCACTCTTTTGTTAATAAATTAATTGAAGTAGCACATGTTTTGTTTATTAGGTTATTTGATTATGTAGCCGAATTGAAGCTTTCGGTTTTTGTTGGTTATTATAAAGCAGTTATATTTTATAAAAATGGGCGACATTGCTTTTCAAGAAGCTGCGGATCTAGCATCTGCGTCACCTTTACCAGAAAAGTCGATGGAAAGGTATGTTGAAGAATCTACTAATGTTGTCTCAGATAGATGTGAAAAAAGGGTTCCACTTAAAGATTTACCGCAGAAATAAAAAGAATTGAATAACCTTTTAATGTTAATGGCACGTCTAATTGCACATTTAATAGTGCACTCAATAAATAATTTATATAAATACGTAAAGTATGAAGCTATCAACAGTGAAGCAAACCAATATATACAAATATAACAATTTATAACTGAAATCTTCACTTATCTTATAAGAAATGATGATACTTTTCTTGTTAACTGTCTAGGATCACGATTTCGTGTAAAACTTTTAAACAACAAAGCTGTCGCCATCGTTACGAACGCTAGACGCTGATTTTTTTTTTTTTTTTAATTTACGTCCTCCAACGTTAAGCTATATCGGATGGTGAATGAATTGGGCGAAATGATGTTCAAATGAGTCCAGGGTCCATGGAGCTTAGAGTTACCCGACATTCGTCTTGAAGGATAAGGGAAAACCCCGTAAAACGTTATCCAGGTAACTCACCCTGACCGAGATTCGAACTCGGGACCTCTTGAACGTGAGGCAGACATGCTACCACCACGCTACCGAGGCGGGCTGATGATATTTTCTTGTTAGTTCTACCAAAATCTGAAAATAAAACAAATCTAAAAACAGAATCAAATGCTGGTATCTCAAAATTCACTACGCGATATTTAGTTTTTAAACAAATAATTTTTCCCAAACAATTAAATCTATCGGACCATTTAATTGTTTTAATAATTTAACTTTAGGATTTATTTCCGGGTTAAATGACCAAAAATGATCTGCTACTGCCGATTTATCAGCCTGTTTATACTTAATGTTACAAAAATATGTTTTTTTTTTCTTTCTGGTTTCTAAATTACGTTTTGTCTTTCCAATATAAACTTTATCACAATCTAAACAATTAAACTGATAAATACCAGATTTTTATTATTAGGAATTTTATCTTTTTTAGAGAAATGCAATAAATTTGTAATACTATATTTAGTTTGAAGAACTAAAATTATACCAAACTCTTTAAAAATTGTTTGAAAATGTTTATTAATCCAAGGATGGTCACTAAATTTTTTAAAATTATAATCGTATTTTATTTTCCTAAGGGTATAAATATCATTAACAGTCTTTTGATATTTGAATTTTTCAATCTTCTTTTTTATAAATTCTTTATTAAAACCATTAATTAAAGCAGTATTAATAATATGTTTATATTCTTTATTAAATTCTTCTTTATTCAGGGGTATATTTATTAATATATAAATCAAACTATTAAAAACACCAAATTTATGTGAAAAAGGGTTAAAACTTTTATTTTTTATGTAATTTGAGTAGAGTTCCTATATTATATATTATAATGATTTTTGTAATAAGATAAGTAAAGTTTTAAGTTACAAATTGTTATATTCGTACATAATAATTCATATATTTATATATTTTGTTAAGGATTCTTTAATAATCTATTTTAGCCTACTATTCTGTTTGGTATTATGCCATTACCTATCGGTATCGTAAGTACAAGGGTCGGCTGATAAGTCCAAAGATAATCCTTGATGAAGCCCCAAAGGTAAAAATCGTAAGGCGTTAGATCAGGAGAACGTGGAGGCCATGCATAGCAAGCCCTGTCATTGGGGCCCTTGTGAACTATCCAGCGCTCGGGTACAGTGACGTTCAAGCAATCGTGTACTTCGTTATGCCAGTGAGTGGCGCAACATCTTGCTGGAAAATGAAGTTCTCTGCCTTGTTTTCTTTCAACTGAGAGAAGATCCATTATTCTAGTGCACCAAGGTAATAAGTGCCAGTTACAGTAGGTTCACCAAAAAAGAAAGGCCCATAAACTTTTCGCCGAGATACGGCACAAAAACATTCACTTTAGGGGAATATTGTTGCACTTGTAGCATCTCGTGAGGATTTTCTGAGCCCCAGATGCGCACGTTGTGAGTGTTAACATGTCCACTAAGGTGAAAAGGTTAATTCATCAGTGAAGACAACACGATCCATAAAATCGTCATCGTCATGAAACAACATGTCATTTGCGAAGTTGGCATGTAATCCTTGGTCTGTCGGCTTTAGAGCCTGTGATAACTGTAAACGGTAAGGACGTAGCTTTTTAAAGAAGACATTGTCAAGTTATTAAAAGTGAGATACTTCTTGTATAGAAAATGAGTAGTTGTCAAACATTTTTAGGATTACTCACTCAGATGAGATGTTCTTCATATCTTCAACATCTCATCTGAGTGAGTAATCCTAAAAATGTTTGACAACTACTCATTTTCTATACAAGGACGTAGCTGTAAGCGGTTTCTTACAACTTTCCAAACAGTCGACACAGGCACTTGTAATTCACGACTAGCCTTCCGGACTGATTTCTTTGGGCTACGAGTGAACGACTCTCTCACTCGCTCAACAGTCTCTTCACTTACTCTTGGTCGTCCCGTGCTCTTCCTTTTACAAAGGCAGCCGGTAGGTATGTTCAAACTGATGATATCACCTACAAATGTTATCATCACTAGGAGGATCACAACCGAAGTTAATGTGGAACGCACGTTACACAGTAACTACAGATTCGGTCTTTGCAAACTGCAAAACACAAAACGCTTTCTGTTTACTAGTCACCATACTTGCTAATACCGCTGTCTAGCGGATTGTGGCAGAAACATTGCACTGGTGCTAACAAACAAAACTACTTGAGTTGCTTTTTCAATTGATATATCACTTATAACTGTAAGTTTTATGTAACAAATATTATAACGATTTAAAACCCCGATATTCATTTATATACACCCTGTAGTTTAAACTAGGACTTGTTTGATTTTTAAACATGTTCACTACAGCGTAACCAGGGTTAAAAGTTCTCAACAGTTGAATACTACACTCAACTGCCACACTAGTAACCACAGAGTCCCTGACAGTCCCTGCAGACTGACCGAGAGACAGGTGGATTTGTTATCTACGACCTCACAGCGTAAAGTTCAGCCTAATTTATTTCAATTCTTGGAAATTCCTGTACCTGAACATACCAGCGGACACAACTGACCATTCTTACAGTCCTTACTGATTTAGGCACACTTAAATATGTACAAAGCTGATTACGCCGTTCAGTATACGAAAGAAGTTGTGTCACCTCTTCAATAAAAGGTAAGTCATCCAGTCAGAGTAAGTTAATTGTAATCATTTATTTGAATTCCACTCCAAACATCCAAAACGAATAATTTCGTATTTAAGAAACCTTATGTTATTTTCTCTATTCTTGTACAAAACCATTCTTACAAATAGATACTCTTCATCGGAAGTTGAATTTAGAGAATCATTTGGAAAGGATATGTTTGTACACCGCGCTGTTGACTGCAGGGATCAAAGCTTGTCATTGGTGGGCCATAATTTTGTAACACAGTTCAATAGGCCAGTATCTAACTCAGACCGACAAACACTTTTAGAAGTGTTTAATTTAATAATTTCTTCAGGTACAATAGGAATAGGGGGATGGAGACCTTGATTTCAGAACTCATGAAACAGAAAATAAAATCTTTAGAAAAATTTCACGTATATGTGTGTAAACTGCATATACAATAAAACCAGTTTAAATAAAATCTTTCCCCAAGCTGCCGTTTGTAAGGAATATTAAAATATTCTATTTCCCCAAAAATACGAGGGCTGTTCAATAAAGGAAGATCACTTTCTTTTTTTTTCTTTTTTTACAACGTAACTTTACTCTTCCTCATAATTTTGATGGTCCTTCTCAAAATGGTCTTCCCTGAATGTGATGCACTTGTCCCAGCGTTTCTGCCAGTCTTCAAAGACATGTTGGAAACCATTTTTTGAGAGATACTTCAAAATCGCCTCCGCAGCCTTCACCACTGCTTCTGATAATGGATAATGCCTCCCACGAAGGCGTTTCTTCAGGTTAGGGAATAGAAAAAAGTCACATGGGGCTAAATCCAGACTATAGGGAGGGTGAGGGATGCATTTCACGTCGATTTTTGCAAGATATTCAGCAACAACATTGGCAACATGCGGCTGCGCATTATCCTGATGCAGCATCCAGCCTGCTTCTCGGAAATGTGGTCTTTTGCGCCTGTTATGGGCTTGCAAAGTTTTCAGGACATCCCTGTAGTATTATCCAGTTACTGATGTGTGTGCAGGTACAACATGCTGATAAACCATTCCATGAATATTAAATAATGAGATGGCTATAACTTTCCCAGCAGAAGCAACCAGATTTGCTTTTTGGGGGTTGTTGGTGAAGGAGATTTCGACACTGAGCTTTGCTGTTTGCTCTCAGGATCAAAATGATGTAGCCAAGTTTCGTCAGCAGTGATTACGTTTGAAAGAAACTCCGGATCTTCCTTTAACATCAACTTTAACTGAATGTTACCTCCATTGCAGCGGTAGGCGATACTGAACATGTCTGAACTTGCCTGGATCTCACAGGCGGGAACCAGGAGTACCAACAATGAAAATACTACGGCGTCTTTGTTTCTCATTAAGCTAACAGAATACAATAAGATTGAATTTTAGTGCGGAAAGTTATGACCGTATAAAATGTATGGTCATTCATTATTTAACAGCCATCGTAGCTTTAAAGATTTTAATTAAAATACCGTAGGTTTAAGATATTGTCACATTACTGAACGGGCAAACTTGCCGCGAGAAAGTAACACGCCCTCAAAGACACCTACTGGCTGACGTCACGAGGAGAAGGCACGTTGCCGTGAGAAATAAACACCCGTTCAATTACAGCTGATGTCAAGAAGAGGGTCTAGTTATTACTAAGCAAAAATTTTGGGTATGTTGCATAAAAACACAACATTATCTTCTTTTGCCATTTAGGCTAACTTGCTTTTTTTTTTAAATTTTACGTACGCTTTTCCAGAAAAATATAATAGATAGAGCTTTGACTTTTTGTGAATATGCAAAATATACTGCTTTAAACAGCTGGTGAAAGCTTCATATATTACACTTTCATGAAATTTCTCAGAGAAATGTTTACATATATAAAAATTAAAAACATTAACTGTACCTCATTACTTATTTTTCAAATTGCTATTATTAATTAAAATGGCTTACTGGCTCACCAGCAATGTTTAATAGAATTATTGTAAACTGATTACTAAGTTTGAAATGTTTTACTTAATAGGAGATAAGGGCACTTGATAATGTTTGACAATTTTGTGTTTATTGGAATATCATTAGAGCAAAAATTATTAACTTTATTTATGATTTGATTATGGTTTCTGAAGTAGAAGAGACTGATATATAAGTGGTAAAAGTTTCATTATGATAGATTGCATAGCTTTCAAGAAACACTAACATATATTGCATTGAAATTGCTACCCCGACACTATCAACTGTCCTTAACAACTCGACATTGTTAAGGTCCGGCAGTTGTGACTACTGTTCCCTTGCAAATACAAGTATTTCTTGTGCTTTTTTAGGTTATACCTGCTTGCTCGGTCCACCTCTTGTACACGACCGCTAAGAGCTTGGTGTTTCATTAACAATCTCTTGTTTCGTGTTAGAAAGTACGTCTAATTAGCACACGACCTTCTTCACTTAATTCCTTCCCTATGAAATTAAGCTCTGTGGCATTAAAATTAAAGCAACTGTGAATGGTTTCTTATGTGCTAAAACTTGCCAAAAGGAGTTATAATTTTAATTTGTTTTACACATTTATTAAATGAAATGATGCAATGATGCATTGTTAAAATTGAAATTCCAACAATAAAATAGGATCTTAATCTGTAGACCTGACAGAGATTTCAAACTGAAGGTAACAGGTGGCTCCATCATGGCAGAACAGTAGAATTGAGGTTGAATAAAAATGGAAAATGGGAGCACACAAGAGAAACACTGAAGCAAAAGGAAGGGCGGCAATGAATTGGATAGGAATAAGCAAATATAAGCTAGAAATGATAACAAAGTGGTTAGAAAGAGTGTACGAAGCACTAGTTGAATCCAAAATGTTGTATGCAGTGGCGATCTGGGGGGGGGGGGGCACAGAGGTAAACAAAACTGTGGACCAAAACTACAGAAGGTTTTGTAAAGAGCTACGATTAGCACCTAGGGAAGTATCTTTAGTAGAATTAGGAAATACAAGAAGAAAAGGAATAATAATGGAAACAATAATAAAATGTTGGTATAGGTGTTTGGCCCCCAGGATAAGGGGAAATTATGAAATTATGTATGAGTCAGCGAAAAAGATTAGAGAACTCAAACAGCTGGTGGGCAGAGATGGAAGAAATTATGAAAAAATAGGAATGAGAGATACACGGACATTAGAGGAAATAAATACAAGCGATGTGAGTAAATTGGTAAAAGGCAGAATAGAAGAAATAGAAAGGCAGGAAATATTGGAAGTCTAGAAAATATGAAATCATTACAATTTTACAAACGAATAAAAGGAAACTTGGGACGAGAAGCATATGTAGATTACTGCAATAGACAAGAGAGAGAAGGGTTAGCTTGGTTGAGAACAGGAACAATATTTCTAAGAGGGATAAGGGGTGGAGAAAAGGGCATTTGTGAATTGTGTGTATGTGGGGGGGGGGATGCAAGGATTTAGCAATATGGAGAAAATAGGTTTGGGAGGAAAATGGGAGAAAGGAGACCAGAGGATAGTTGCTATAAACATTTTAACAGGAAAGGAGGAAAAGAAGATTAAAAGTATTGGTGAGTTCTTACAGAAAGTAAAAGAAAAATTGACAAGAAATATAAAGAATATAAGAAAGGAAGATGAGGGGGAAGAAAGGGACTAATTAGGTAACAAGAAGACATGGAGGTTAAGAGTTACCTGGCAGAGCAAAAGACCAGGGTGTCATGTAAGCCAAGGTAGCAACAAGGTAAAGACAAATAAATGTAACCTAAAGTTGTAAGTTGTAAAATTTTGGAATGCGTACAATAAATAATTAATTCATAATTCATTCAATTATGAATCTGAAACAAAATGCTACAGCATGCAGTGGCACCACTTGAATGGCTCAGGAGGTTTCGTGTATGGTCCGCATTCCGAAAGTCCTGGTTCGATTCCCGTGGCCGACATACCTTCCCCATGGGTTTTTTCGGTTCGCCAGGTGAATGCTGTATAGGTCAATTACATCCTCTAAGTTTTTTGTCCCTTTCACCTTCATTATCATTTCACAACATCTCTCATCTGTTAGTCTCTTTCAGGGTAGATGTGTCAGCAGGTATCCCGATGTTACATGGCAGGATGTCATGGTCCTGGTAAATACTTCCAACTTGGCAGGATGGATTCCTGAGAACCGTTCAGGACCACGGAGGTGAGATGCTGGTTGTAATGACCTGTAGGGGAGTTTCCAACTCCTGAACTGTAACGAACCTGCTCTCTGCAATGTCGTGACTCCTTAGGACGGTAACCCTCTGTCCCTTCTCGCCCCATACCTCCTCCCAAGGAAGCCCCATTTGGGAGTTATGTATAATATATCAAGACTGGTCACAGTGCAGAATCCCCTGCTCACCATAGTCCAATCCAAGTTCTATTGTAAAGTATTTACAAACTGGAAAATATGTGTAAAGATATTAGATTGTTTAAAAGTGATATAAACATCTTGTATTTAAGATAATGTACTTGATTTGTCTAAAACGAATAAAGATTAAGGTTTGCAAAAACTGTTGTTTATGAAGTCCAGCATATACTACTATTTATGCCAACACATCAATTCTTCCTGGCCTTTTGATGTTGATAATTGGGTTTTAAGGGTGTTCAACTACAAGGACATCAGCGCCCTTAAAATGCCAGTGGTGTTAAAAACCAGGTAAAAAGATAAAAGTCAGTCAGTTAAACAAAAGCAAGTTAAAACAACAGCTCAACGGTATGTCAGAAACTAAAAGAAAACTTAAAACCATAAAAACTCTAAAAATGGCTAAACTGTCCAAATAGTTTGGACCTATATTCCAAAATTTAAATTTGAAAAGAAAGCCAAGCTTGCCGGCAGCTGGAGAGACTTGCGGAGACGTGCTAATGTAAAACTACGTGTCGGACCGTCAGGCAGGAATCGCACTGCGGGCAAACTGGTCCTGAGGTCCGGTTTAATAAAGAAAAAAAACTATGACTAAAATAGCAGTGACCAATAGGTAACCGAGCCAAAATAACTTCCTCCCAACCGGATAACTGACAGGAGGTCACCCAGTTAACCGGAAGCTTCTTCACCGTTCTGAGCATGTTGCCACGCCGAGCAGACCACTCATCGCGCTAGCACGACAAGCCCGCTCTGTGCACAAGCCCAAAGTCATCCGCGGTTACAAATCGAGTGTTAACCCTGGGTGCCATGGTGGCCACCTTAGCTGCCGAATCCTCCATTTCATTCCCCATTTCATAGTTACATTTGACATGTAACTATGGATACAAGCTTGTCTAGAGTAAAACTATATGATGGTATCCGTCAAACTGACCCAGTGGCGCCATCTCTATGTTAGGTTCGGGTCTTATCAGCCAAACCTCGTACATACAGAAACCTTTTTCTAAAAATGCTATTTCTGTATTCAGAGAGTGAGTTTCAAAATATTCATTTCCAGTGAAAATTTTTGGCCGTATTATTCTTACCATTCTTCCTCTACTTATAAAACGTTAAGCTGAGTTTCATTTACATTCATCTACTTAAGAAATACCTTATATAAAATATTACATTGTTCACACATATATCTGTCTCTGTGGTTTTGTTGTTGTTCTGCACTTATCCCAGCTATACATTTAGTTTGCTTTCATCTCCACCCTTACTTCTGGATCTACCCCTTCCCAGGTGGACCACCACCACTTTAAAAGATACTTTAATTATTATGCAGGATATACTTTTTCTGTAATCTTAAGTTTGTCTGCGCTGGCTTGGGAAAACAAGTGACTAATCAGCGTTCAGTCCCAACATCCGGATATCGCGCCAACTGCTTTTCATCTGTTTGGGGGACGGTTCCTTTGAAAGAGGAGTTCATTTTGGAGGCGTTCAGGAATGCCGTGATTTTTTGGTTACGTAAGCTCTCAGGATATTTTTGGTTTATAGTAACAAGGGGAAGCACTGCATTCCACCCAAACATTTCATATCGGAATTTCATCTGGACTATCTCGTAACTCTCTCCGAAGCCAATAAACGTAGTTTTATTAAAGGTTCCACTCGTGAGCAAGTTTGTGAAAACAGCATAACTCAAAAACTCCTTATATAAGTTTGGTAATATTTAGAAAGAGCACGGAAACTTTTTAAGAAAATTTCTAAACGTTAGACTAAACTTTTATGACTTTTTCGAAAACTTTAATTTTGTAAAAAAGGTTTTAATGGATTTTATTAAAATATGTATGCTAAGATATTCTCATACCAAATGAAAACTTTATTTTGAATGTTCTAGCAACAGCTACTGAAGTGTTATTCGTTGTGAATGACTTCATTTGTAATGAGCCGTAAACCACAACTACCTTAATGGCGACTTACTATACTGTAAGTACTGTAACTTCGTGGGTTGGCAAAATCAAAAGTATTGTTTGTAGAAATTTAAAATACTCTTTATTGCAGTAACAGTAACTTTTTACAACCGTTGCAGCAGTAAAAAGACGTCACATACACAGCAGCAGTCTTCAAGGTCGTCTCGTAAACAAACGAAAGATTTCGCTGCGGTAAAGTTCAAACGCACAATTACAAGACAGCTGCACAGACAACTATCAATTCACTAACAACTGACTATCGGGATGTTTGAATGTTCATGAAGGATATGGGCGAGAAATCTCCAGTCAGTATCGTAGATGACCCGTAGCGCCCTGTTCTGCAGCGTCTGGAGTCTGACGAAAGTGGTATTCGCCACTGTTCCCCAGATCTCACAGCCGTACAAGATCATGGGCGGGATGATCGCCCGATACAGCTGGAGTTTGAGACGGAGGGGCATGGTTGAACGGAATATTGGATATAGGTTCCTGAGCGCGACGTGCCCAAGCTGGACCTTGCCCTTGACGTGCGGAGCGTAAGTTAATTTGCGGTCCAGCGTCACTCCGAGATACTTCCACGACGCCGTGAAACGAAGTTCTGCTGCAACCAATTGGCTCTGGTTTTCGCCAGGAGAATCACAGAGCTCTTCTCCGGGTTAATTGCCATTCGCCATTTTGCGCTCCATTCGCCAATGGCCCGGAGCTGGGTTTGGATCTGCCGAAAGCTATACCTTGGGTTTCTGTTGACTGCGAAGATCATAAGATCGTCCGCGTATTGACAGGTGTGGGTGTTGTGGTGCGTGGGTATGTCAGCCATGTAAGCTGCAAAGAGTGCCGGCGACAGCACGCTGCCTTCCGGCACTCCAGCGCCAATGGGCCGCTCGGTAGACAGCTTCCCCTCCATCTTTACTCGAAAGCTTCGGTTTCCGAGGAAACCGGCCACCAAGGAAATGTATGGACGGGGAATTTCATGCTCCAGGAGTTTGTAAATAAGTCCTTCGTGCCAGGTAGTGGCGAATGCCTTCTCCACGTCCAGCAACACTGCTACCGTTTTAGACCGTTCCTGGAATCCCAGGGAGGCCTTCTCGGCAACCCGCAGTAGTTGCTGTGTCGTGGAGTGGCCAGAACGGAAGCCAAACTGATGTTCCGGGATTAAGCCCCTTTCCTCTAGGTGAGGAAGGAGCCGGGAAAGGAGCAGTTTTTCGAAGACCTTCGATAAAACTGGGAGAAGGCTGATGGAGCGGTAGCTGGAAGGAAAGACCGGATTTTTCCCCGGCTTTAAAACGCACACCACGCGCGCCTCCTTCCAGATAGCTGGAAAGTGGCGCATGTATAGGCACGCATTATAAAGCCGGGTTAAATGAATCACGGCTCTGCGTGGAAGGTGCTTGAGCATTTCCGCTGTCACACGGTCCTGCCCAGGTGCTTTGTTGTTTCTTAGAGAGTTAAGGGTGGTCGCTAACTCTCTAGGGGTAACGATGGGGATGTGGAACTCCTCGTGGTCAGGGGGCGGGGCTTCTAGGAAGTCCTCCACCACCTGTTCCACGAGGTCAGCATGGTCATCGTCCATTGGCTCTACCCGACTCCGCGCGGAGTTTTTATACCTCCAGTCATTGCTGTAGAATGCCGTGGAGCTCCCTAGAAAGATTGCAGCAGCGAGAGAAAGATGGAACTATCCAGAGATCACTCTCTTTCCCTCTTTGTTACTTTCTCGGCAAACGTTCAAGCGCTCGCGCCACTGTCTCTTTCTTTCCTACCCGCGCGTGACCGGCACTGGCTTGTCACGGCTCCAACACAAAAATGCAATCGGTGACAGTACTGCTTTATAGTTCAGAACACTATTAGGCCAATTAATGGAAATTAATTGTTCTTTCACATTACCCGTATGTAGACTAAAGTATGGAAAGGTAGATGAATAAAACAGCTGAAAAAATCGGGAAAAACACGAGTCAATTGGAGAATTTAATGTCATGTTGGCATGCTCGCCATGGTAATTCAATAGTTAAGAGCAACCTGACGGAGATCGGGAGATATGTGTCTCAAATCCCGGCTGTGGTATACAATTTTTCACTCTGACTCTACCCTACGATACTTTGACCTAAACACGGCTAGTGTAAAAGAACAAATTGCATTAATTGGCCTAAAAATTACTTTATTATATATCTTCTAAAATGCCTTCAACTTCGCATGTATTGTCGCGAACCCATTGTTGCGACTGGGGGCCAACGCGCACAAAGGGGCAGAAGGTACAGTGCAGAGATAAAGAGCTTGCCGAAAGAAGTAAAGTTAGATAACTGGAAGATTCTAGTGCCGTCTTGTTAATTCTGGAAATATGAGTAGAGGTACATAAGAGAAACCGAGACTCGCCAAGAGAGAGTGGTAATCGGATTCGTGTGCCTGCATCTGTGTTTTGAAAGTGAACTCTTTTGTTTGTGCATGAAGTGAAGAAGATTGTATTTGTGTATGTTACGTATTTCTGGTACTGCAAGGGTTGACCAAAGAGTGTTTCTACGGAAATAAAGAACATTTTGAATTTCTGCAAATTGGACTTTTAACTTTAAGAACCCACAAAATCACAGCATGGAAATATCACATTATATTTACAGATACACCTAGTTGATCGCAACATAGAATAATCACATTATCAAAGCAGTACTTTAGGAAAACTTTATAACCTTTAACATACCTCTCCTTTGACTTCTTTGGTAAAACTCATGTACATGCTAGAACAGCAGCTTTTTGAACAGTAGTGTCGCTTATTTTTATAACATTTTATTGCTTTAAAATAAGCAATAAAATTCTAAAGACTCAATTGTGCTCCATAAACAAATAATAACCTAACAATCAACACATGTGTTACTTCAATTAATTCATTAACAAAAGAGTGGATAAGAAGGCTTTGCCCATATAATTTATATGTAGCTCTTCATTTGTTCACATTTCAGTTCATTATATTTTATTCTTTTCCAAGAAAGTATGGAAAAGAAATGTTGATTTATTATTTACCTTTTAAGGGCTTTTTTCAAATATTACAAAAAGTAATTGCCTAACCACGTACTGTAACTTACTTTTCAGAGCACGGCCTTGCAGGCCACGTGTTCCCAATATGCATTCTCGACCTGATATGACATACAGTTCTTAGTACGTAATGACTCTTCTTACCGTCGCCTACTCTGATTAACAAAAGGGAAACAAACAAACGAAAATCTGTAATCACTCATTTTAAGGCGAGAAGGTACTTCAGCGGTTAAAATTCAATTTTTCATTTTTTAAATTTTATTATAATGTCGCAAGGTGCTTGTTATTTGGCGACAGAGAGAGAGAGAGAGAGAGAGAGAGAGAGAGAGAGAGAGAGAGAGAGAAGCGGGGAGTGAAAGAGACAGCGTGCAAGCCATGCCCATGGAGCCAATGATCGCTTAGGCGCTTGCCGACAGAGAGAGAGAGAGAGAGAGAGAGAGAGAGAGAGAGAGAGAGAGAGAGAGAGAGAGAGCAACAGAGGGAGAAAGAGACAGAGAAATGTCTGGGTAATTCACCCCTTGTCTCGCTACGCCACGAAAGATCGTGTGGTTTCGGCAACTTTCGAGAAAGTTCCGATATAAAAGAGACAGCAAGTCGAGTTAGTTGCTAGTGAGCAGTCAGAATGTTAAATGTGCAGTATGCAGATGGCCTGGAAGGTTGCGTTCGTGTGTGTTACGTCATTTTAGAGCCTGTAAGGGGTGTACAAACTGTCTTTGTACGGAAATAAAGAGCAGTTGGAATTTCTGCAAACTAGACTTTTAATTCTATGAAGCCACAAATTCACAATACTTTCATCCCTCTAGATTAAGAATATATAGTTAAACATTTCATTGAAGCATTATTTATACCTAATTTGCTAATTATATTGGTAGGTGCCTGGTTGTTGCCACGCCCCTTTTCGTAATCTTTCAGAAAGTCGATCATAACTTGTGTAATACTGAACAGATAGTCCTGAACTAAGCCTTGTTTTGTAAGGGATCTTTCAAGCTTTCTGTTGGTACCACTGTAACTGCAATGATGCTAATTTTTCTTTTGTCTTTGGCTGTGTTTTGATCAGTTATTTTTTAATAATATTTTGTACTAGTTATTAGTGAATATATGATATGGGTAGACCAAAAACATGTCGAAAGAGAAAGTTTACAGGCAATTGTTTTACTAAAAACAGAACAGTAAATGTGGAAAATATAAATAGAATAGACAATGAAACCACATGTAATATTGAGGTTAGTAGGCCCAGTAATCATGATAGTAGTCATATACAGAAATTGATGAGCTGCGAGTCCTGAAAGCAGATAAAATGGTTGAAGAACTGACCAAGAAGGCAAGACATGAAGCACAACATGAAAAGAACAAGTGAGAATACAGAGGGTCAAGAATATACAGCAGGAATATTCTGACTCATGTGAGAAGTCAGTAACCAATATATATACTTTAAAGCTGCATGTCTCAGTTTCACATTTTTTCAGGTTCCGGTACACTTTTTTAAAAAACTATTCAACCAAAATATATGAACTATTGTGTGTATTAAGCAGACTTATTATAATAATAAGAAGGGATTTTTCTCAAGATTCATAATACTTGTTACAAAATATCTGAAATTTCAGTGTCTTTTTTTAAAAGAAACTAAAAAATTATAACAGATTATCAGCGTAAAATTGTCAAATAATAATAGGTATTACTAGAGATAAAGATTTGAGGAACATGCCTTGATGTAATGTGCACCCAAATGTCATGGAAATATAATTATGGAGATAGGCAAGTACCTTCTCACCTTAACGTTCTTCATTAAAAATCTGGTATTGAACTTGGGGTTATGTGACTCTTCTTTACGTATTTGGATTAAGTGAAAATATTTTAAGTGATTTAACTTCAAACTATAGTCTTTGAGAGTAGTGAGAAGTGAAACAAACAAAACGCAATTAGTCGCCAGGCAACTGTCTTGAAACACCTTTCCACACAAAAGTTTGGTTATGTTCCGCTCGGTAGAAACATTTAGAATATGTACTGAGGGGCGAATGCGGAATTCTACAAATGGATTCACATACCTTAGTGTTAAAGTGGCATATAATACATCACGGCGTTCTCTACCACGTATGTACCTGCAGTCTATCTCGAACTAGAACGATTCTACTATAAACATATCTGAGGGGAGAAAGATAAATACGGATACACCGTAACGTTACACTCTTAGGCCACTATAAATTCTAGCAAAATTCTGGGTATATTATTTTCTATTATACGAGGGCTGTTCAATAAAGGATGATCACAATTTTTTTTAAAACGTACCTTTACTCATCCTCATAATTTTCAAGTTTCTTCTCAAAATAGTCTCCCCTGAATGCGATGCACTTGTCCCAGTGTTTCTGCCAGTCTTCAAAGACATGCTGGAAACCATTTTTGAGAGATCCTTCAAAATCACCTCCGCAGCCTTCACCACTGCTTCTGATAATGCCTCCCACGAAGGCATTTCTTCAAGTTAGGGAATAGAAAAACGTCACATGGGGGCCAATCCGGACTATAGGGAGGGTAAGGGGTGCACTTAACACAACATTGACAATATGCGGCCGCGCATTATCGTGGTGCAGCATCCAGCCTGCTTCACGGAAATGTGGTCTTTTGCACCTGATATGGACTTGCAATGTTTTCAGGACATCCAGCTACTGATGTGTGTGCAGGTACAACATGCTGATAAACTATTCCATGAATATCAAAGAATGAGATGACCATAAATTACCCAGCAGAAACAACCACTTTTGCTTTTTTGGGGGTTGGTAATGAAGGAGATTTCCACACTGAGCTTTGCTGTTTGCTCTCAGGATCAAAATGATGTTATCAAGTTTCATCAGCAGTGATTACGTTTCAAAGAAACTCCGGATCTTCCTCTAACATCAACTTTAACTGCATGCAAATGTCCTTTTGTTCGGGAATCAACAGTCTTGGAACCCATCACGCTCAAACACGTCTCATGTGTAATGTTTCTGTCACCAACGTGTGGGCACGCCTCCGTAGCGTAGATGGTAGCATGTCTCCCTCACGTTCAAGAGGTCCCAAGTTCGAATCTTGGTCAGGGTGTTTTCCCTTATCCTGAGAGACGAATGTCGGGTAACTCTAAGCTCCATGGACCCCGGACGCACTGAGCAACATTTCACCCATTTCATTCATCGTCAGATATGACTAAATGTTGGAAGACGTAAATTACACAAAGAAGAAAGAAGAAGAAGTTAGCGCTGCTAGTGATGCAAAAATTATGTACGTGGATATAGCGTCTAACACGTAACGATTTGAGTCAGCTTTGCCTTGGTGTTTACAGCAGGATTAAACTAAACTGAGATAGAGTATAAATTGAATTTCTTCTTTCGCTCTCTTTGCCAACCGATCTTCTTCCATTCTATGTACTCCTCCCATTTTTTCCCTTCATTCTTTGATAAATTTAGCAATTTCTATGATGTTGCAGTTTTCTCTAATTACCGTATTGTGTATCCTGTTGAATAATATTTTGTCTTGGATTGTTCTTAATATCATTTCACGTGTATTCACTTTTGTTTTGTTCTTCGAGTACTTGCTCCTGTTTCCGTTGGAATATTTGAAATACTATTTTGGATATTTAACTGAGATTTTTTTCAGTTATGCTGACCTATGCACAGAGACATGGAGGGACTAGCTTAGACCTTTTTCTAAAAATGTAGTCTTTTGGATATTCATAGTGTATCTCAA
The DNA here is from genome assembly GCA_030765055.1 of Mantis religiosa. Classification (NCBI taxonomy): domain Eukaryota; kingdom Metazoa; phylum Arthropoda; class Insecta; order Mantodea; family Mantidae; genus Mantis; species Mantis religiosa. Next base: position 8,466,562 of record CM060958.1, read on the forward strand.
ATCTCGATACTGAATTACGTACCACATAAGTTATACTGGGATTTGAACCCACGACCATCTCAGATTCTATTGGTCTAATAGTCTTACTCGGTAAATAATCTTCTCTGTGCATTTATAGATATTAATTTAAATTTCAGACGCTTAACTGGAAAAAAAAACATTATCAAATCTAAAACTATAACATTCGATGGTATTTTGTCAAATCTGTAACTTCTGTTTCACACAGTAGAGGGCAAAAAAATGTAGAAAACAAAATTATAGTCATTACCGTCACATAGTTTTACCAGAGTATCACATTACTGCCTATTTGCTGAGCCGCCAGGCAACAAGTGTACAGTATGTATTTCATGCACGACTGAACGCCATCTCATTTGCATCCTTAAGCGAGAGGCGTTTTGAATTCCGAGTAGATAGCTGGTATTGGTTTTGGGATCATCTGATTGAATGTGTAACCTCCTGTGCAGTCGTGAATGCCTATCTCCATGAATAGGGCTGTGGGTGAACCAAGTTAAAATTTGTGTGACGCTTTCAAATGTTTTAATCACAATTTTTAATGCGTGGCTGGCATAATCTAAATTTTCTTGTCAACGGAGTCACTCTTCATAGCCCTTTAAAGTTTCGTCATGCAAATTATAAGTATAATAGGAGAAAGTAGGGTAATGTCGCTTATTTAAGAAAAATTGTTAAGTAACCTTAAGTATAATTACAAAAATCATTTTAAAACAATAAATTGTAAGTTACATAAATAGGCTATAGAAAAGAATACAAATTAAGACATTTATTTAAAAAGGAAGCCATGGAAATAAACAAACATAAAAGGTTAGGTCGAGCGGAACAAATAAACCAATTTAATGTAAATTTATATTGAGGAATTAATCCTTAAAGAATTAATCCTTTTTTAAATACATTACTCCGGTATATGGGTTATTTTTTATTAATTAGAGCCAACTGAAAAATTCAATGCCATGGCCGGGATTTGAACCACGGATCTACTGGTTTCCGTCCAGTCGCTCTGACCCTTGAGCTACCATGGTCAACGTGCCTTCCTGACATTAAATTCTCCAATTGACTCATTATATTTCCCGGTGGACCACTTAAGGTTCTCATATTTGAGACAACTACTTGTGGCGACTTACTATTGTAAGTACTTAATTACCAGGATTTTTATCGTAGATTATTTTTAATGTAAATTTATGAGGAATTAATCCTTAAAGAATTAATCCTTTTTTAAATACATTACTCCGGTATATGGGTGATTTTTGATTAATTACAGCCAACTGAAAAATTCAATGCCATGGCCGGGATTTGAACCACGGATCTACTGGTTTCCGTCCAGTCGCTCTGACCCTTGAGCTACCATGGTCAACGTGCCTTCCTGACATTAAATTCTGCAATTGACTCATTATATTTCCCGGTGGACCACTTAAGGTTCTCATATTTGAGACAACTACTTGTGGCGACTTACTATTGTAAGTACTTAATTACCAGGATTTTTATCGTAGATTATTTTTAATGTAAATTTATGAGGAATTAATCCTTAAAGAATTAATCCTTTTTTAAATACATTACTCCGGTATATGGGTGATTTTTGATTAATTACAGCCAACTGAAAAATTCAATGCCATGGCCGGGATTTGAACCACGGATCTACTGGTTTCCGTCCAGTCGCTTTAACCCTTGAGCTACCATGGTCAACGTGCCTTCCTGACATTAAATTCTACAATTGACTGAATTTTTCAGTTGGCTCTAATTAATCAAACATCACCCATATACCGGAGTAATGTATTTAAAAAAGGATTAATTCTTTAAGGATTAATTCCTCAATATAAATTTACATTAAAAAAATAATCTACGATAAAAATCCTGGTAATTAAGTACTTACAATAGTAAGTCGCCACAAGTAGTTGTCTCAAATATGAGAACCTTAAGTGGTCCACCGGGAAATATAATGAGTCAATTGGAGAATTTAATGTCAGGAAGGCACGTTGACCATGGTAGCTCAAGGGTCACAGCGACTGGACGGAAACCAGTAGATCCGTGGTTCAAATCCCGGCCATGGCATTGAATTTTTCAGTTGGCTCTAATTAATCAAAAAACCAATTTAATATTTCTTTATGCAATAACCGCCTTTATAATTATCAAGTGGGTCAGCTCCTCTACATTCCTCATGTGTCCAAAGCAGGAGACACAATGGAACCACAGTTCGTTATTTTGTCCAAATTCTCCAAAGTAAAACAGATATCTTTTGACACATGTTCCAAATCGTCAAGTTCGTCATCCTCACATATATTTAATTAGTTGAAAGAATCTTCGTCACTGGAGCTATCAGGCATATTGATTCTTCTTCCTGTTTTTCGTATCCTGAGATTATTCTTTTCGGCTATTTTGGTGCTGTTCCTTTTGGCCCCAATGATTTTGTGGAACGTTTCAGGGATCGCCATCTCTCTGCTTCCTGCAGTTGTTCCTTCTGTTAGAATTTGAGGCCTTATTTTATTTGACTTTCGTCGAGTGGTCATCTTGGAAACATTGAGGTACCTGGAATGGCGCATTTTCAGAAGAACTGAAGTGACTTTTTGCGCCGATAGGTCACAATGGATGATACCACTACACACCCGAATGCAAGCAGCAGTTGAGACATTTTATCATGAGGTCTACCCGAAAGTCCCAAAACTCTAGCTTCTATCAACCCGGGAGCGATGGCAAACACCGGGGCTCTTTCCTTGGGTCAATACCCGGAGTCTAAAAGGCCCCCCCCCCCCATCGACAACAACGTCAAGACGGGTGGAAGTGGATACGCCACTTACGCGCGTCAACCCCGCAGGGAAGACCTCGGTGGGGCCACCTGGTGATCTAGCACACCTTCTACTGTCCTCCACAGGAGGAATAGTCTCCGAGGCCTGAGACGCAGGGGGATACAGAACGTTCCCACACCCTCCCTGGACATGTTTGTGACACACCATATCAGTACTTCTGTGAATGAATCTTCTAGGTTTTAGTGTAGAGAGTGAATAGGGAGCATGTTTTAACGGCCTGCTCCTTGTGTATGAGGCGTTCTCTGCCACACACATTCACTGTCCTTGTTCCGCTGTGTAAAGCAGCACATACATTACAGGAACCTTCTTCGCGCTGCTGGACAATACTAGATCCGCAGGCTAGTATCCGGGACTTATTATGCAACCCTCTGCCCTCTCCGGAACGAAGCCTGGCCGGAGTTACTCGATCTCAAACTAGGATCGGGAACACACTGCCCCCTCGAGACCAACCCAATCCGAACAACTCCTATTCAGAAGGGAGAACAATCAAGACAGTAGACTGAAGCCAATTCTTCAGTTCCAAAGAAGTCAAGGACGGTACCATAGGTGCGAGGGAGCATGGCGTCATTGCTTTGGGATTCCAAAGGAGTTTTGTTGATTGACTATCACGAAAAGGTAAAACCAATACTGGAGAATACTACTCTCAACTTCCAACCAAACTGAATGCAAGCATTCGTGAAAACAAACCTGGGTTAAAAAAGAAACAAATGCTTTCCATTGGGACAATGCACCTGCCCGCAAGTGTTTTGCCGATGGGGAAAATGAGAGATCTGCACTATTAAGTGCTGGAACATCCTCACTATTCCCCAGATTTGGCTCTCTCGGACTTCCATCTGTTTCCAAAACTGAAGAAATTCCTCTCTGGGTGGCGCTTTTCATCCAATGAAGAAACAATTGTGGCTGTAAATGGGTACTTTGTAACACTTCCAGAGGAACACTACAGAGACAGGATGGTGGCATTGGAACATCACTGGACAAAATGTATTGGTATAAGAGGAGGTAATGTTGAAAAATAAAACTGCTTTGAAAGCATGGATTTTCGTTCAATCCGAGAACATTTCACACTACCGTGGTATTTATAAAATGAAGTACTGTAAGCCGTTTGATCTGCGAGTTACTTTGGAATTAGCTTCTGAAGGATATTGAGTACAATTTCCAGAGCTCTAGCTGTAATATTGTGGGAGAAGATATATTTTAAATATGCAAAAATAACACAAAAAACTGCATTTGAGAAAAATGGCTTTAAAGTTTTTCATGCAGTTTACATAAAAAATATTTAATTTCTTTTATATTAGAAAGCTCCAGCCATCTAGGGGATTCATGTGAAAGATACTTAAAATAGGTTACGGTGGCTTAATGCTATTTTAACGCGTGTTATAAAATAAAATTATTCGTAAGTTCTCTGCACTCTAACATGTGGGCGTGCCATTTAAAGCTTGGAGAGGCATTTCTCCAGCGTAGAACTTTAAAAATGGCGTTCAAAACAGGTGTTGCGTTTGTCCTATGTTCATGAAACTTTGTAAAGAAGTAAACTAAATCATGGTGCATATTTTGCAACAAAAGTTTTTTCACAAAAATGACTAAAACAGCATATATGGTCCCCCGTAATTTTTGTAAATAGTTAATTTCTCACTCACTTCAAAGTTGGAATTTGCAATGTTACTTACTTCTCTACCCGGGCAAGCATCCAAAAAAGTCCATGGGCCAGCAATAGGAATCGAAACCATGACCTGCCTAACGTGGACCACAAACACTAACGTCTGACCCACCCGTTCGATAAATAAAGGTTAAGCTGCTGTAAAGGGAGACTGTAAGTATTGAAATGTCAGATGTAAGTTGTTAAAAAGGTCGCCTTGTGTAAGAAATCCTATGTTATTTTAAAATTCGGTAAGTATGAATATGTAGAGGCTGAATGCGACGTGATAATATCAGAAAGAATGCGACTTGTTTAGAAGTTAATGCTCCCGAAGGGCCTTCCCTCAGATAGCAGTGCGGAGGCTGTAATGAGCTTGGAGCCACGCCAGCAAACTGTTGATAGAATCGTCTATGGACCACATATTGTGCCCCACAAAACAGTAATTCACTTTTAATTTTTCTCCTTCCTCGAATCGAGTGTCACTGTCGCTTTGCTGCATTTCGAATTAAAATACTGCAACTTCTATTGTAGCCATATTTCTTGTATTAGCACAAAACAAAATGCACGTTCAGCTTTTACAAAGCACAGCAATAATGAAGTATCGGATGTTAAGGGTACATTGGTTCCCTAAGTGACATAAAACGAAGGTGATATCACGCGTACACAGGCAAGATTGATATCGCCATCTGTGTAGGGTCTACGTGTCCACTTTCCAATACCTGAATTAGAAGCCAACCTTATTGTATTTAAAACAAATAATGAATGCTTTGGAAATGCAAGTATAAGCATTAAATCCTCAGGATACATGTAGAATGTAACTTTTATATACCATAGGCAATAATAAAGGTGACAGAGATGTGCGTTCGCATGTACTAGAGGTTAGCTGGATGTAGAATCTAAATAAGGTCATATGTAAATAGATGGTCTGAAAAGATTCCGACCTAATACAGATACAAGACATTCTATCAGCTGTTTTTTTTTCAACATAGTCTACTTGTAACTCTACACACTTCTCCCAGCGATGCTCTCATCTCAGTAACCCATCCAAATAGTACTCGGCGTTTTTCAACATAGTCTCCTTGTAACTCTACACACTTCTCCCAGCAATGCTCCCATCTCTGTAGCCCGTCCAAATAGTACTCGGCGTTTTTCAACATAGTCTCCTTGTAACTCTACACACTTCTCTCAGCGATGCTCTCATCCCTGTAACCCGTCCAAATAGTACTCGGCGTTTTTCAACATAGTCTCCTTGTAACTCTACACACTTCTCCCAGCGATGTTCTCATCTCTGTAGCCCGTCCAAATAGTACTCGGTGTTTTTCAACATAGTCTCCTTGTAACTCTACACTCTTCTCCCAGCGATACTCCCATCTCTGTAACCCGTCCAAATAGTACTCGGCGTTTTTCAACATAATCTCCTTGTAACTCTACACACTTCTCCCAGCAATGCTCCCATCTCTGTAGCCCGTCCAAATAGTACTCGGCGTTCTTCAACATAGTCTCCTTGTAACTCTACACACTTCTCCCAGCAATGCTCTCATCTCTGTAGCCCGTCCAAATAGTACTCGGCGTTTTTCAACATAATCTCCTTGTAACTCTACACACTTCTCCCAGCAATGCTCCCATCTCTGTAGCCCGTCCAAATAGTACTCGGCGTTTTTCAACATAGTCTCCTTGTAACTCTACACACTTCTCCCAGCAATGCTCTCATCTCTGTAGCCCGTCCAAATAGTACTCGGCGTTTTTCAACATAGTCTCCCTGTAACTCTACACACTTCTCCCAGCGATGTTCTCATCTCAGTAACCCATCCAAATAGTACTCGGCGTTTTTCAACATAATCTCCTTGTAACTCTACACACTTCTCCCAGCAATGCTCCCATCTCTGTAGCCCGTCCAAATAGTACTCGGCGTTTTTCAACATAGTCTCCTTGTAACTCCACACTTCTCCCAGCGATGCTCTCATCTCTGTAACCCGTCCAAATAGTACTCGGCGTTTTTCAACATAGTCTCCTTGTAACTCTACACACTTCTCCCAGCGATGCTCTCATCTCTGTAGCCCGTCCAAATAGTACTCGGTGTTTTTCAACATAGTCTCCTTGTAACTCTACACACTTCTACCAGCGATGCTCTCATCTCTGTAACCCGTCCAAATAGTACTCGGCGTTTTTCAACATAGTCTCCTTGTAACTCTACACACTTCACCCAGCGATGTTCCCATCTCTGTAGCCCGTCCAAATAGTACTCGGCGTTTTTCAACATAGTCTCCTTGTAACTCTACACACTTCTCCCAGCAATGCTCTCATCTCTGTAGCCCGTCCAACTAGTACTCGGCGTTTTTCAACATAGTGTCCTTGTAACTCTACACACTTCTCCCAGCGATGCTCTCATCTCAGTAACCCATCCAAATAGTACTCGGCGTTTTTCAACATAATCTCCTTGTAACTCTACACACTTCTCCCAGCAATGCTCCCATCTCTGTAGCCCGTCCAAATAGTACTCGGCGTTTTTCAACATAGTCTCCTTGTAACTCCACACTTCTCCCAGCGATGCTCTCATCTCTGTAACCCGTCCAAATAGTACTCGGCGTTTTTCAACATAGTCTCCTTGTAACTCTACACACTTCTCCCAGCGATGCTCTCATCTCAGTAACCCATCCAAATAGTACTCGGCGTTTTTCAACATAATCTCCTTGTAACTCTACACACTTCTCCCAGCGATGCTCTCATCTCTGTAGCCCGTCCAAATAGTACTCGGTGTTTTTCAACATAGTCTCCTTGTAACTCTACACACTTCTACCAGCGATGCTCTCATCTCTGTAACCCGTCCAAATAGTACTCGGCGTTTTTCAACATAGTCTCCTTGTAACTCTACACACTTCACCCAGCGATGTTCCCATCTCTGTAGCCCGTCCAAATAGTACTCGGTGTTTTTCAACATAGTCTCCTTGTAACTCTACACACTTCTCCCAGCGATGTTCTCATCTCTGTCACCCGTCCACATAGTACTCGGCGTTTTTCAACATTGTCTCCTTGTAACGATACACACTTCTCTCAACAATGCTCACATCTCTGTAACTCCTCCAAATAGTACTCGGCGTTTTTCAACATAGTCTCTTTGTAACTCCACACACCTCTCCCAGCAATGCTCCCATTTCTGTAACCCGTCCAAATAGTACTCGGCGTTTTTCAACATAGTCTCCTTGTAACCCTACACACTTCTCCCAGCGTTGCTCTCATCTCAGTAACCCGTCCAAATAATACTCGGCGTTTGACAACATAGTCTCCTTGTAACTCTACACACTTCTCCCAGCAATGCTCCCATCTGTGTAGCCCGTCCAAATAGTACTCGGCATTTTTCAACATAGTCTCCTTGTTAACCTACACACTTCTCCCAGCAATGCTCTCATCTCTGTAACACGTCCAAATAGTACTCGGCGTTTTTCAACATAGTCTCCTTGTAAACCTACACACTTCTCCCAGCAATGCTCTCATCTCTGTAACCCGTCCAAATAGTACTCGGCGTTTTTCAACATGGTCTCCTTGTAACTCTACACACTTCTCCCAGCGATGTTCCCAACTCTGCAACCCGTCCAAATAGTACTCGGCGTTTTTCAACATAGTCTCTTTGTAACTCTACACATCTCTCCCAGCAATGCTCCCATTTCTGTAACCCGTCCAAATAGTACTCGGCGTTTTTCAACACAGTCTCCTTGTAACCCTACACACTTCTCCCAGCGTTGCTCTCATCTCAGTAACCCGTCCAAATAATACTCGGCGTTTGACAACATAGTCTCCTTGTAACTCTACACACTTCTCCAAGCAATGCTCCCATCTGTGTAGCCCGTCCAAATAGTACTCGGCGTGTTTCAACATAGTCTCCTTGTAACTCTACACACTTCTCCCAGCGATGTTCCCATCTCTGTAACCCGTCCAAATAGTACTCGGCGTTTTTCAACATAGTCTCCTTGTAACCCTACACACTTCTCCAAGCGATGCTCCCATCTCTGTAACCTGTCCAAATATACTCGGTATTTGACAACATAGTCTCCTTGTAGCTCTACACACTTCTCCCAGCGATGCTCCCATCTCTGTAACTCGTCCAAATAATACTCGGCGTTTTACAACATAAACTTCTTGTAACACTACACGCTTCTTCCAGCGATGCTCTCATCTCTGTAAGCCGTCCAAATAGTACTAGGCGTTTTTCAACATAGTCTCCTTGTAACTCTACACACTTCTCCCAGCGATGTTCCCATCTCTGTAACCCGTCCAAATGGTACTCGGCGTTATTCTCTACAAAATAATTGTTCACGAAGGTGATTGCCTCTTCATTTGACGAAAATCTCTGTCCTCCGAACGCAATATTCAGATGAGGGAACAAAAAGAAGTCGCTTGGGGCTAAATCTGGTGAGTCAAGCAGTTCAAACCGTAATTCGTGGATTTTCGCCATTGCAACCGCTGAGGTGTGAGACGGTGCCTTGTCTTAGTGAGACTGGATTTTCTTTTTCTGCAAATGTGGCCGTTTTTCCGCAACTTCCGCCTTCAGCTTGTCAAGTAATGATGTGTAGTATGCTACTGTAATGGTTTTTCCTTTTTGAAGGTAATCGATTAAAATAACTCAATGGCTATACCAAAACAGTCGCCATCACTTTCCCAGCAGAAAAAAAAAGGTTTTGTTTCTTTTGGAGCCGGTTCCCCCTTTGCAGTCCTCTCTTTGGACTGTATTTTTGTTTCGGGCGTATAATGGTGTATCCATGTTTCATCTACAGTTTCATCCGAGGCCGAAGGATAGAGTGGACTAACTCTGTCAAGTACCTGGGAGTTCAACTGGACAAATGCTTAACATTCCGCCAGCACATCAGAGACCTCTCCGCGAGGGTGTAGGGATCAATTGCTTCCCTGTATCCAATGCTGGGGTCGAGTTCGATGCCGGTTTGGACTGAAGTTGTACCTCTTCCGAGTGCTGGTAATTTCGGTGATGCTATATGCCTATGAGATCTGGGACATGGCCGCAGATAGCTGGCTGACAGGGCTTCAACGTACACAGAATAGACGTATGTGTCCTATATATTCTGTGGGTCGTTGTTTTCCTACCGGATTGCTGCATGAAGTCTTGTCTTCTTTACGTGGAGGACGAAATTAGGCGTCGGGCATCAAAATTCTACGATACTTTCCCCCAGACATAGAAGCGTCCTTGTTAGATGATAGGGAGATTATGACCCTACTAGATGTCGTTCCACGCTGTTGCGGAATAACCCAGGAGCTAATCCTAACAGCAACTAAAGCTGAGCTCCACATAATATTTCTAAACTTTTTGGCATCAACATTTTCAACCTAATACAAATTTAAAATTAGAACACCAAGGTGCAAGGTTTTGCATCCATTCCCACAACCTGAATTACATAGAATTTGTAGCCTCATAGAAGTTCTTCTTCAAAACCCACAACCCATCCTACATCATCCCTAAAAGAAAAATCCTTTCTGTGGTAAAACCCTTAACGGGTGGGCCCGCAGCAAAAACCTTCTGGCTTTATACAGCCAGCCAGCACTTTGGTCGGTCAGAACATTATTAGTTGAGATATACCGGGAAGCTCAGTCATTGCACTTCGATTGAACTACCATTTTAACCATTTTCGGAACTCGGTATGTCCTTCGGGCCATCCCGGCATACATCCTTCGATAATTTATTGAAGGACCAAGGTTTCATTCCAGCCTTATTGTTAATGTCTCTTTTCTGAAGCACTGTTGCAGTTTTGGAGTGGTTTCATTTCGTTTTTTTTTTTTTTTTTTTTAATGTAATGTTACGTACTCCAACGTTAAGTCATCTCGGGCGGTGAATGAATTGGTTAAAATGATACTCAAATGTGTCCAGAGTCCATGGAGTTTAGAGTTATCCTACATTCGTGTGTAAGGATAAGGGAAAACCCTGGAAAAAACCTTATCCAGGTAAACCGCGCTGACCGAGATTCGAACTCGGGACCTCTTGAACCTGAGTCAGACATGCTACCTCGGTAGCTTAGGTGGGCACATTGCGTATTATTATACACGTGAACTCACATGACTTTCTCTACTCTCGAATTATTATCTACTTACGAACAGTTGCATATCCCTTTTTATTTTCTTGCAGCTTTAAGGGTATGTACGACTGAAATATTTTGAATTTTGGTCTAATATTTTAACCCTATGTTCATAATACACATACTTTTTGAAATTGCTCTGGGTTTTTCTGTGTCTCCTTTAGTTTACGTCACAAAAACTTTTTAATTTACAAATATTCTTTTTTGCCTAAAAAACTGTAAGTTTTATGTTTGAAAATTAAAAATATATGCTTATATACATTTCACAATAAAACCTAGGGCAATTTCCATTCCTCATGATATTCTGAACCTGTGTAGGAAATTTCATGAATGTAGTACAAAAACTGCATCGCAAGGAGCATTTTACAGGAAGAAAAATGCTGAAAATATGAACATTGAGAAAACAGCGATTAAAGATTTGATTGCATAACTCACATTAAAATCCATCAGGCTGATAGGTTGGACCCTCAGATTTCTTTTTCCTCTCCTCTGTTGCTCCTTTTTCCACCATTTTCTTCTTTAGATGTTGCTTTTCTTCTGCACAACTTCGCTTCTTGCTTTGCAGGATACGAGTCTGATCTCGCTGCACTGAAGTTTTCCTTGCTGAGTCTACTACACTTTCACCTCTGATATTTCGCTGCAGCTCCAATGACTTAAGACTACCCATGTTAAACTCGCTGATGCTTTTAATAACAGCAAGATCCAATTTTTGTTTTGATATGAAAACTTCCTTTGGGCACTTATTCCATATGACATGATGCAAAGATTCATTGGCATTCTGTGTTTTTCCTGTTTTGTACCTCTCTAGTAATGTTGTAGAAGCCAGCCTCTGATATATTGGCAACATTTTAGGAACTATTTTGTCTGAAAGCCTTTTTTTTCTTTTCTTGAATTGAAAATTTAAGAACGGAAAACAGACAAAGAATGTGGATGTAGGCAAAAGAGGGCGTGACTCTGACAGAGTTTAAAGGCCACCGACATTTAAATAAGCATTTAAAAATGGCGTCCGGAGGCAAATTATGCATTTTTCACATTCGGGAATGTCTAAATTATTTTATAGAATTAAAATAAATAAGTCGTTATTTTCACGATTTTCATGAAATTTCAGTCATACATACCCTTAAGGGAAATGTGGAAGTTTCAGATGATGGTCAAACCTTACAGAACTCGTTGCTATGTGAGGCCTAAAGTCCGGTATTTAGGTAATTACACGTTCTGTTTGAAGCATAAGATTTGTGCAAAATGGCAAAACTGTAAACGACGACGGTGTTTTCAAAGCATCACGTTGTGGTGATCATCTTGAAGCGGTTTATTGGGATGAAGGTGGAGCTGATGCATTTCTGACCTTTGGTGACGATCTAGAAGATATCTAGAAGTTTCCCCTGTAACTCCTGGTGTGGGTGGCCGCATCAGTACTTCTAGAATGATGTGTTCCCATGATCGTGATAACGGGGCTGAGAAAATTAGTATTACTATTGCTGAAGAATGGACAAATAATTCTTTTCCTTTTCAAACATGAGGATTTAATTCTTCCTGAACATCTTCAATTTGTGATACAAATTTAAACAATATAAATGTTGTTCTTACTATGACTGTTGTATTCATTAACTATTACTTTCTTACACACAGGCTATTTGTGTATCTTACATGCACACTCAAAAATAATTCTGCACAACCTCGGAGAGATACAAATATAGGTCTTTCTCCTGCGACGTTCTTCAGCAGAAGAACAAAATCTTTTAAACATTCAATTTCCTCTCATTTGAGGTTGTCATGGTTACACATTACTCCTCTTACATTATTTCTCTATTTCATTACAAATTTCAATTTCTTTTAAATATTCTATTTACAAAACACAAAATATCTGCTTCATTTTTTTTTAATTTACGTCCTCCGTTAAGTCATTTCGGACGATGAATGGAATGGGTGAAATGATATTCAGATGAGCCCAGAGTCCATTGAGCTTAGAGTTACTCGACATTCGTCTATCAGGACAAGGGAAAACCCCGGAAAAATCTTATCCAGGTAACTCGCCCTGGCCAGATTCGAACTCGGGACCTCTTGAACGTGAGGCGGACATGCTACCACTACGCTACCAAGGTGGCCAATCTGCTTCATGCTCCTGTATATGTAGACGACAGAAATGTCATCAGAAAAGGACCCTTATTCCGAAGTTTTAAATAACATATTTTGAGATATAAAACATGAAACTTACTTTAAAAATATAAAAAATAAACATACTTTTATTTACTTAGATTCATTACTTTACTAGGAAGAACGGATGAAGTGAAGCAATACTAAGACACTAAAGGGCACAAAGACGCGTGGCAGTCAATTCCAGGCCCAAAGTGCCGTCCCACTGATGGAGCGATAAACGACCTATTCACCAACCAGGGGAGGCTGCTGTTGTTTCGTTTGGACAAGCGTCAACACCACCACACGTCACGAAACATAAAAGTACACTTGAAAAATAAGAAACGGAATGAGAAGCTACTCTATCTTTTGCCTACCAACCAGGGAGAGATAGAAAAAATTGTGTGTTCTTAAAACCACACGAATGAAGTGAAAACTTAAAAAATTATTCATTATAAATTATTTTTAAAAATTATTTTAATTTTTATTTTCAAAATAAATAATATATATTTAGATATTTTTCTATAAAAATCAAATGTATATATCAAATCTTGTGACCCTCGGTCAGTGTTTCAGTTTCTGGAAAAACATAACCTATAAGTTGTAAATGAAAATAAACGCAAAACGTAATTTTAATACGTGATAATTTTATTATTTACGTATTATTACATTTAATTTATTGATGTTTTACGTTTTGCTACTCACAATAAACAGAAATTTTCAATAAAAATAACCAGTTATTGAACGAAACACCTCTTTCACGAATTCGTAACACTTTTATTTCCAATTAGCACACTCATTTTATTTTTCGTAAAGTATTCAAATACCAAACTTGGGTGATATTATCTGTTTGACTATTATTACTATTTAAAGTGGAATTTGACATGTTGTCGACTTGTTAAATAACAGAAGGTTATCTGATAGGATCGGTTACCGACACTTTACAGACGTTTATAAGAACGGCCCTAAGACAATTATTGTTTTAATGAAACTCCTGTAGGGTTTCCAAATTTTTCATAGTATTTGAAATATGTGTGTTGTTGATACATTGTTGAGTAAGACAGAAAATCTACGGTGCATACCGGCACGGACAACATAAGCCTGAAATAACTGAGTGTGTGGGGGGGGGGGGTTAGTTCGGATTGAGCCGACTCGAGCCGACTTCATCCGAATGAGTGTCGTATATTCCAGCGTGACGTCTCAGTTGAATTCACTACTCACAAAAGGTGTTAAACGCGCCTAAAGAAGTTTTTACTTCAAAAATCAAGGTATAGTAAGGAACTGACAGCAATCGAACACCGAACCATCTGAACGGGAACGCCAAATATTCCCGTGGAGCCACCTTGCTCATTCATTGTTTCTGATTACAGAAGAATTCCACACTCATGCCTGGAATCGAACCCATGAGAAGCAGCTTGAGGTATTATTTCTCATTTAGCGAGTGGCTGGTGAAGGATGTCTCGATTTGAGTGCCACTTTTGTGGTCTTATAAAAAGTTGCTTCCCCTCGTAAGTTTATAGCAGGAACATCTCTTCAAAAAATGAACTTGGTAACCTATTTCCGCCCCGCGCCCTTTCCCTTAGCCTATAAATTCGCTCTCTTAGGTTAGTCATGTGAAACTGTGTGCATATCTTTGCAAGCCACGCTCCACTTCTTCCAAAAGGAGCACCAGCCTCGTGCAGAACAGTACAAATGGCTACTACTGCTCTAAACCAATCCTCGGCTAGCATCGCTCCTGTTAAATACACTAGCCAGTTCGCTTTTATACCCCAATGACAATTTCTTCATTTTATTTACTTTTCTTCTTCCTTATTAAATTATTTTACAATATTATATACCATTGTTATACCAAATTCTTCCCTTTCATGTTGCCTTCTATGATATAGCGCAGTGTTTTTCAACCTGTAGCTTGCGACCCCCTGGGTGTCGCGAAGTATCTGTAGGAGGGCCGCGAGAGGTCGAGAGAACTCAGTAAAAAACTCAACAAATTTTAAAAAGGTAAATAGACTCTTCTTTCTGATATACGACCCGGCGATTTTTTTCTCAGCCCTTCACACTTTTTTATGTTTGATTTTTAATATAATTTCTTTACTTTTCAGTGCAATTTTGTGTTGTAGGGCGTTCTTTTAACGTTATTAATTATTTATTTACTGCGAAATGTAGCCATATTGAGGAATTCAGTGCAGCCAAACTATCCTTCTTTCTCCACTGAACGCAATGCTGCCAACAACCTTATTTCTCCCTAAATTACGCTATCTAGCAGACTAACACAAATTAGTACCTAAATTGCACGTAATTGTAGTCCTCACCAGTGTGACTCTATGTTGTTTGTGTGCACGTCACTGGGTCGACAAATGCACTGAGTGGTTCACCCCTAGGTACGTAGCAAACTCTCCAGCCATCAACCCATACATGCTCAGCAATTAGACTGTAGAGAGTATTTGCATCCCTTCTGTTGTTGGGGCACATCGTCTTCTGCACCTCATTCGTTCCCACGTCGATCATTCCCAAGAACAGGGGCGGCTTCTCAATGGGGTAGCATGTTTGCGCTACAACCAAAATGCTGGGTCTCCCTTTAATGCAAGAGCATGTTCCATTTGGAGTTCAGTTCGACCTTGTCTAGTGCAGTGGCCCTCAGCGCGCTGAATTGTTTGCAGGTGCCAAGTAGTTCACTCTCAGTTGCAAACCACTGGTATACAATGGAGAGATATAGGCCAGGATGAACCTACGGTGTGCCGAGGCAAGTATGAGGGAAGGGCGGGGCTTATGGCTGCATAAGGTTGGTTAACCTAGCAGCCAGAGAATAGTGAATGCCAAGCCTTCTCCTTCTGTTTTCAGCGCCACCTATTATTCCCATATTAAATGTTCGCATCGGTCAACTATTACCACAGATTACTATTACCTACCAGAGCATATCCGCATGATTTGTGCCGTATTTTGTTAGCTGTGTCGTGCTTTGAGTAGTGAATAAGAGTGATGTATTTAAATGCAAGTATATTGTGTTATATAACGAGAACCAATGAATTCCATAAAGTGTCTATTAGCACATTCTTTTTAAAACTGAGCTTAGAAGAAAAAACCGAAAATAAGCGACTTGGAAGTCCCACGCCAAATATAAACATCACATAGGTAGCCAAAACAAAAACAATATATTTGAACAGGAACTTTAACAACAATGTATATGAGAAATATAATTTGATGTGTGGTTGTAATATTAAAAATAGTCTGTTTTGCTTTCCTTGCGTTCTGTTTGGCGGTGAAGATCCGTGGACAAAACATGGCGTGAATGCTTTGCAGCATCTTCATGATCGCGCTAAAAACACGTAGCTTAAAAACTGCACATGAAAAACACAGTTTTGCTATGCTTGGCAATGTAAATATAGCAAAGCAGATGAAATGTGTAGTGTTTAATGCCCGCTTTTACTACACACGGCACCGCAGGCAATGGCACTGATGATACATGAGATGAAGATGGAGCACCGGTGGAATGAGATGGCGGGGGAAACCGGAAATCCCGGAGAAAACCCGCCCCAACGCCGTGTTGTCCACCACAAATCTCACTTTGCAAAGCAGATGGACAGTGCATATCGGGCAACAATTGAAGAACACAGCCAGAAATTGGCTCAAAATAGGTATGTTTTAAACGTTATTGTTAACTGCATTAGGTTTTGTGGAGCCTTTGAGTTAGCTCTACGAGGACACGATGATTCAGCTACGTCAAGCAATCCTGGTATTTTTCGAGGACCGATAAACTTGGTGCAGAGCTAGACTGTGTTCTGAAAAACCTATCTGGAGAATGCTACAGTGTTTAAGGGAACCTCCAAGACAATCCAGAACAAAATCTTGCAATGTACACTTGAAGTCTGCCATGAAGAGATATCAAGTCCATTTTTAGCTGCATAAATAGAAGAGTGTTGTGCTCTAGAGTGTTTCTTAAATACGCATGTTGTGTTATACGCTGTGAATTACCGTTAACTTGTGTATACAGCAGTCTATAGTGGTAGGCTTAAACAACCGTTTGTTACTTTAAAAAATTAAATTGCATGGATAAATTTGTGAACCACCAATTTTCAGAGCAACCAGCCGCCCCTGCCCAAGATACAGTTGCCCTCTACGACGCGCCCACAATGAAGCTTGTGTCGTGATATTTTGCACTCGTCGATTTGAACGAAGTGGCCGGGACTGCCAATTTCCCCCTTGCACTATACTTGGTGTCACTTTACATCATGCACACTTCCGGCAGTAGCCGAACCAGTCCGATACAGTCCGTGAGCTCATACATGTATTTCCCACGGAGTACTCCATTATCGTCGTGTCGTAAGATTGTTTATGTACAAAGAAGTGCATGAGTAACAAAATTTGACCGGGCGATAACTCAGCCTGCACACGGACTGCGTCACCTTTGTCTGGGGCATTTTTGTCGAGGTTGGCTACAAGTTTTACATCTCTTTCTCATGTAGGCTGCAACGCGAGAACCGGCTGGTCGTCTGCTTGGGCATGTGTATACGTGCACCTTTCTACTTAGAAATTATTCTCGCGTCGCACAAAAGAGAGTTTCTCCGGTAGATGTATTATGAAAAAGTTAATAAAGTGATAGTCGATATGTTATTTATACAAACACATTAACAAAACAATAAAATCTTCAAGTACTCGTTCATTTTAAACTGCAGGTTGTGCCTGAATTCCTTCAATCAATTTTGCAACATTAAGTATTAAATCGTTTTCCAAATTTAAGCGATATCTTAGTTTACTTTTTATTTAGGTCACTGACGAAAATGCCAACTCATGCAAGTACGAGGCAGAAAATGGAATCAAACGCTTTTTTTAATATATATATATATATCTTATTTAACAGATTTTTCATTATTTCAGTTTATTTTCTTATCTGTTTTCCTAGTTTCACAAATATTCACTATACACATAAACACACTTGCCCAAGGCGGGACTCGAACCCGCGACCCTCCACGTGGCGGAACGCTAGAGACATACACTTTAGTTACCATGGCTACGAGGACCGCCTTAAAGCCTCGGTTGTTAATTCCGGGTATTCTGTTTTTCTTTTTAAATAAAAGGCATTCAAATTTTCAGACCTCAATTCCAAGTTTAACATCCCATCGGTAGATAACTCCAGCAGATTCTCTTTGGGCTTAGTTGCTAAATGTGCCTCATTTATAACTGCATTTAAAAACGAATTTAAGCTCCAATTTTACCCAGTGCTATCCGATCTCTTGTAGTGAGAAATGATGACACAATTCATTCTTCAAATTATCTAACACCGTTCTTATTTTCAGACGGATCGGGCCAATAAGGTGGATGCCCTAAAATCTCAAAGCCACATTCGCTTGTTTTGTCAACTGCAACATGAGGTAAATGAACTGGTGCATTGTCAGACAGAAGACGAACAACTTTGGAGAGCATACCGCGTCAGAGCTGCTCGTAACCTACCCAGAAGATTGCGATAGTGTCCGCCAGTAATACTTTGACCCTTGGTAAGACAAATAAGAAAATATTTGGCGCACTTCCTAATGTTCTTAAAGAAAACGTTGATAATTTCGGTGCTTTTAAAAAAGCTGTTAGAAAGTACCTTTGCTCAAAATTTTTTATTCTGTACAAGATTATCTTAATGACAAATTATCCTGATAATGCTTCTGTAGCTCTATAAGTAATATCTAACTATTCTAATGACAAATCATTATTAATAAATATTTTATGCAAGTTGAAATTTTATTTTTAATGTATATGTATTTAATAAATAACAAGAATGGTATCCACTGCAAAAAGGTTGAGACGTACTGGCATAAGCGAAGAGAAAGCTGGTTTAAAAAGTGTTTCAATTTGTATCATATATAATTATCCCTGCTTTGTTTTCCATATTGTTGTTCATATTGCCTGTATACTATAATATGTGTCTTATGTTAATTTTTGTACATATATATGTTATTAAACTTTATACCTCTGGACATGTTCAATGTTCACAGCCTTTTCTGGTTACAAGTGAACCTACTGAACGGAAATCAATCTAATCTAATCTATAAGGATGACTTCACGACAGTCCCAGAAAACTGAAAGCATGACCTTCCCAGCTGACTTTTGCACCTCTGCCTTTTGGGAGAGAGGGAATCGGCATGTTTCCATTCCATGCTCATGGTTTTTGTCTCTAAATCATACTAATAGATCCAGGATTCATTCATGATTACCAGATCATCAAAAAAGTCATCCTCGACCTGCTCCAACAGCATCAACATCTGTCTTGAAAGCTCACGCCGTGTTTACTTTTGGAAAGAGGTTAGCAAACGTGGAACACACCGTGCAGACACCTTAGACATGTGCAGTTCGTCCACACACTACCATAACTAAGATGTGTCTCATTCATGATCATTTGGATGGTTGCTCGTCTGTCTTCCAGTATTAAACACTCCACTTTCTTCACTGTGACAGCTGACGGTCTACCAGCTCTTGGCTCATCTGTCAGGGACATGTGACCAGTTTGAAAATTCCTTTTCCACCTCACAATAGTGTCATACGATGGGCAATCATTTCCATAAACAGCCGTCATCTCGTCATGGATTTCCCGGGCAGTTTTGCAGGAAATTGATCACACTACGTGTCTCAATTTTCTCCATCTTACACCTTAGTCACTTTCGGCACTCACTGTAAAAGAAAAAAACCTCAAATCACTAAAATTACGAACATTATGTACGAAGGATCAATGAACACACTGAAAAAAATTCGTCACTCTATCATAAAAAACAACCGGGTGATACTTAAAATTTTATGACATTCCCTCGTACCTTACATAAAACTCGTTCAGAATGAAGGATTCTTCTGAAGACAGTCGAAGAAAATTCGCTAAACATATTTCAATTTCTAGTAAAAAATTTTAATGAAAATTGTAGGGTCATTTTACATAAAATCAAAATGTTACAAAAATATCTCATGGAATGTGTAGTTTAGATGAATAAATAATTTAGAAAAGATGCTGAATTTGCTCGCAAAATGTTGTACTTAATAATACATTTGAAGCTTAACTACATTTTTACACAGACAAGTTGTTACTTACGGTTTCAGTTCATACTTAATTGTCGGGTAACAGACCTAGTTATCCCACTTCTCAGGGAGACTCACCTTTTTAACACACTGTATATATGTAAATTTACAAGAAGCGTTCCGCCAACTTTTCCGAACTCAACGAGAATCCTTTCACATTTAATTAAGAATCCTTCATCAACAATGGAGAGCTTTAGACTACCAAGATGCAAAGAAAACAACAAAGATAAACAAAACGGCTGAAATCCTATTTAAGTTATACTTGACGCGTACTTCGGCACCAGGAGCAAATAAAAGTAATATAACAAATGTTTTGTGAAGCTTCAGTGAAAAATAATGGAATTCATACAACATGTACACTGACGTACATAAAATATGGATAGCAGTTGCTTATACGCCGTGAGCTTTTCTGATGCTCGAGCATAACTTTAGTCACTTTACTAGCGTGCGTTACCTTCCCGCGACCAGGGTAAGTACTCCACATGATCCCTTCTGTTTTCTAACAGTGACCACTTGAAGGAAAGGATGATGGTACAGATCCGAAGGTCGACCAAGTCTGAGTTTCCACCTCTGTAACGTGTCTACCTTATGTTCAACAGGTCCAGAGTTCGAATCAGTCAATGAGAGTTATCTGGATAAGGTTTTTCTCTGGGACTTTCAGTTATGCTAAAAAACGAATGACGGGTAACTCTAAGATCTATGAACCCTAGGTTCACTTAAACATAATTTTATTCATCCTCAGATATAACTAAACGTTGCACGTTTTCCCTTATCTTAAAAACTAAATGTCTCGTAACTATAAACTCTATGTACCCTGTACTCATTTGAACATCATTTCATTCATCGTCCGATATGACTTAACGTTATAGGTTTTCCCTTTTCCTGAAAGAAAAATGTCTGGTAGCTCTAAGCTCTATGTACCCTGTACTCATTTGAACATCATCGTCCGATATGACTTAACGTTGGAGGCTTTCTCTTATCCTGAAAGATGAATGTCTGGTAACTCTAAGCTCTATGTACCCTATACTCATTTGAACATTATTTCATTCATCGTCCGATAATACTTAACGTTGGAGGTTTTCTCTTAACCTGAAAGATGAATGTCTGGTAACTCTAAGCTCTATGTACCCTGTACTCATTTGAACATCATCGTCCGATATGACTTAACGTTGGAGGCTTTCTCTTATCCTGAAAGATGAATGTCTGGTAACTCTAAGCGCTATGTACCCTATACTCATTTGAACATTATTTCATTCATCGTCCGATATGACTGAACGTTGGAGGTTTTCCCTTATCCTGAAAGATGAATGTCTGGTAACTCTAAGCTCTATGTACCCTGTACTCATTTGAACATCATTTCATTCATCGTGCGATATGACTTAACGTTGGAGGTTTTCACTTATCCTGAAATACGAATGTCTGATAACTCTAAGCTCTATGTACCATGTACTCATTTGAACATCATTTCATTCATCGTCCGATATGACTGAACGTTGGAGGTTTTCTCTTATCCTGAAAGATGAATATCTGGTAACTCTAAGCTCTATGTATCCTGTACTCATTTGAACATCATTTCATTCATCGTCCGATATGACTTAACGTTGGTTTTCTCTTATTCTGAAAGATGAATGTCTGCTAACTCTAAGCTCTATGTTCCTTGCCTCATTTGAACATCATTTCATTCATCGTCGGATATGACAACGTTGGAGGTTTTCCGTTATCCTGAAAGATGAATGTCTGGTAACTCTAAGCTCTATGTGCCCTGTACTCATTTGGACATCATTTCATGCATCGTCCGATATGACTTAACGTTGGAGTTTTTCTCTTATCCTGAAAGATTAATGTCTGGTAACTCTAAGCTCTATGTACCTTGTACTCATTTGAACATAATTTCTTTCATCGTCCGATATAACTTAACGTTGACGGTTTTCCCTTGTTCTGAAAGATGAATGTCTGGTAACTCTAAGCTCTATGTACCCTGTACTCATTTGAACATCATCGTCCAATATGACTTAATGTTGGAGGTTTTTCTCTTACCCTGAAAGATATATGTGTGGTAACTCTAAGCTCTATGTGTCCTGTACTCATTTGAACATCATCGTCCAATATGACTTAATGTTGGAGGTTTTTCTCTTACCCTGAAAGATATATGTCTGGTAACTCTAAGCTCTATGTACCCTGTACTCATTTGAACATCATCGTCCAATATGACTTAATGTTGGAGGTTTTTCTCTTACCCTGAAAGATATATGTGTGGTAACTCTAAGCTCTATGTGTCCTGTACTCATTTGAAGATCATCGTCCGATGTGACTTAACGTTGGAGGTTTTCTCTTATCCTAAAAGATGAATGTCTGGTAATTCTAAGTTCTATGAAGACTAAAAATACCTACAAAAATCCTTTTCAGTAGAAATTCCGCTTGACCTTTGAAATAATCATTTCCATCAGGGTTTACGTCATAAGCTACCAGACTCAATTACGTTATTTCTGTTTCCACAGAATGTCATTTGTTCTGAGTTTTCTCCAATGATCATTAGTCTTATGGATTGTAATTCGTTCACTGCGGTATTTATTCTGAGCTTTCTGCCAATAAGAGAAAAGGAAAGGAGTTTCAGTATGATATCTGGGTTATGCTCCCAACTAATAGTTTGAATATCATATCTAGTGGCAGTCTATCGGCAGCATGCAATACAGCACGGCATTGGGGTAAGCTGCGTAAGGTTACGACTGTTTTGAGTACATTGAGAGCTACTCCGGTGAGATATTAGAAAACCTTTGTGTTCTACTAGTACTACCTGGTAGAATGGGCAATGTCGTGCGTAATTTATTAGTCATTACTTTCCAAAAAATGGAGTCACAGTGAAAACTGGGGTAGCTAAAATTAGGAAGTGACAACGAGAACGTAGCGAGGTGACAAACTTTGTACATCGTACAAAGTTCAAGTATCCCAATAATTATGATACTCTAAACAATCGACTGGGTGGAGTCAAAGGTTCGTTGCCTTAAAGAGGGAAAGGCACTTGGGCAGTGTACACGTTGGAGTAAAGCAGGCGGTCAGAAAGTTGGCTTCAAACTCTCGGCCACTACAAAAACTACTACAACCAATGTACTGGCCAACAAAGAGGAGATGAATAACACTCACAGCAACAGCTTTCCCTCCATACTTGCGGTAAATTAGTCCACAAGCAACTTTGTCTGTGGTCGTATCTTAGAAACTCAATTAACAGCTCCCTTCTATACGGAGCCACTTTTCACATTCAAAGACATCCCTTCTACTTCTGTTTATATTTACGTTCGTCATCGACATACAAGCGAAACAAGATATTTATCAAGCTTTCTGTCTTCACTCTTCTACAAATTGTTATTAAACGCAATTTTATTTACTTTTTGTTAATGAAGGAAAATTAACAGCTCTTTGTATGACGTGACAGAAAATTTAGTAAACACTTAAAACATGAAAAAGCACTAAATAACCAATAAAAACAATAATAACAAGGAGTATCTCAAAAATGGTTAACTACACTAAAACTTTTGCAGCTCACACGCTAGTTTTAAAAATTCAGGCCTTGATCTCGCAAATGCTTAGTCGCGGATACCATTTTGTTTTTACTTGAACCCCAGGCCATGTGGGGATCTCCGGGAACGAGGAGGCGGACGCGGCTGCTAAGTCCACTTGCCGTTTGCCCTGGAGTTTAACAACTACGGTGCCATACCAGGATGTGCAACGTTTTTTCCGTCGCCAACTCCTATCTGCTTGGCAGCACTCCTGGACAGCTTTGGAAGGCACACAACTCCGGGCAATAAAGGAGAGCGTACAACCCTGGCTAACTTCCTGCAGGGATAACCGGCGAGCCGAGGTGATACCCGGCTGAGAATTGAGCACACACGTGCGACTCGTGGCCATCTGTTAAGAGGGGAACCGGCCCCTGTGTGTGCTCCGTGTGCAGTACGCCTCACTGTGCGGCACGTATTGCTGGATTGCCCGCAGTACACCCGCGTCCGCCAGTCTTCGGGCCTAAGAATTAACTTGCATGATATTTTAGGGGACGACCCAGTGGCCGTGGATAAGGCTCTGCGGTTTTTTTTAAAATCGGTTTTAATAAACAAGTCTGACTTGTATTGGATAATTATCAATTTTAGAGATTTTAAATTTTTAGTACTGGGATGGGTTTTTATGTGCTTTCAATAGTTGAGTGTTTATATTTTATCTTACTTTTTAACTTTGTGTAGCTTTTAGTTTTTAGGGTTGACTTCGGGCCCAAATGACCTTGTTGTCGACGGGCCCTAAAACACTACACACTCACTCACGCCAAGTCCTACAAAACCGATACCTCCGGTCTGCAGTCGCAGCCGACTGGTACATCCCAAACGACAACATCCATCTAGACCTATCCTTCCCTAAATCATATGACTACATCCTCAATCTATCTCACAACTTCTACTCACAACTTCCTAACAGTTTCAATAACCTCATCCGTGGACTTGGAGAGTACGACATTGACCCCGGAGAACTATACAGAAAACCCAGACTTGTTCTAGGACCACCTTAACATAAATCTCCAAAACAACAAATCTACCTAATACCCATAAAACTATATCCTATCCTGATCACCACCGCTAAACCACCATCATTAAAAAACTTTCTCCATGCCAGTAAGGGACTAGCTCCCGGTATGGCAAGAGTCGAACGACCCTCCTCCACGGAAGAGGAATCTCCTTCAACAACCACACGACTTGCTGCTGCAGAACTATTTAACAAAGAAGCGAAGTAAATAAAATGAATGAATTGTCATTGGGGTTCGAAAGACTGTGTCCTATACCAAAGAGAAGAAGAGGAGGAATCAAGAGGATGAACTAACCTCGCAGCACAGTAGTCCTATCTGGGCAAAGGCCTACCTCCCGGCCGCTCTTTCCCCACCACTGGCCACTACAGGCGTCATGAGTGGGGTGCATATTGAAGGGTGGGACATGGATCTTATAAGCTCTCCTCATTCTACATGACTGGTAAACTATAAGAGACAAAATCTTGCTACAAAAAATGTAGATTTTGTTAAAATATACAGAGCTTTATTAATTAATTTATCTACACTCCTGGAAATGGAAATAAGAACACATTGACGCCGGTGTGTCAGACCCACCATACTTGCTCCGGACACTGCGAGAGGGCTGTACAAGCAATGATCACACGCACGGCACAGCGGACACACTAGGAACCGCGGTGTTGGCCGTCGAATGGCGCTAGCTGCGCAGCGTTTGGGCACCGCCGCCGTCAGTGTCAGCCAGTTTGCCGTTGCATACGGAGCTCCATCGCAGTCTTTAACACTGGTAGCATGCCACGACAGCGTGGACGTGAACCGTATGTGCAGTTGACGGACTTTGAGCGAGGGCGTATAGTGGGCATGAGGGAGGCCGGGTGGTCGTACCGCCGAATTGCTCAACACGTGGGGCGTGAGGTCTCCACAGTACATCGATGTTGTCGCCAGTGGTCGGCGGAAGGTGCACGTGCCCGTCGACCTGGGACCGGACCACAATGACGCACGGATGCACGCCAAGACCGTCGGATCCTACGCAGAGCCGTAGGGGACCGCACCGCCACTTCCCAGCAAATTAGGGACAGTTGCTCCTGGGGTATCGGCGAGGACCATTCGCAACCGTCTCCATGAAGCTGGGCTACGGTCCCGCGCACCATTAGGCCGTCTTCCGCTCACGCCCCAACATCGTGCAGCCCGCCTCCAGTGGTGTCGTGACAGGCGTGAATGGAGGGACGATTGGAGACTTGTCGTCTTCAGCGATGAGAGTCGCTTCTGCCTTGGTGCCAATGATGGCCGTATGCGTGTTTGGCGCCATGCAGGTGAGCGCCAAATGATGACTGAATACGACCGAGGCACACAGGGCCAACACGCGGCTACATGGTGTGGGGAGCGATCTCCTACACTCGCCGTACACCTCTGGTGATCGTCGAGGGGACACTGAATAGTGCACGGTACATCCAAACCGTCATCGAACCCATCGTTCTACCATTCCTAGACCGGCAAAGGAACTTGCTGTTCCAACAGGACAATGCACGTCCGCATATATCCCGTGCCACCCAACGTGCTCTAGAAGGTGTAAGTCAACTACCCTGGCCAGCAAGATCTCCGGATCTCTCCCCCATTGAGCATGTTTGGGACTGGATGAAACGTCGTCTCACGCGGTCTGCACGTCCAGCACGAACGCTGGTCGAACTGAGGCGCCAGCTGGAAATGGCATGGCAAGCCGTTCCACAGGACTACATCCAGCATCTCTACGATCGTCTCCATGGGAGAATAGCAGCCTGCATTGCTGCGAAAGGTGGATATACATGGTACTAGTGCCGACATTGTGCATGCTCTGTTGCCTATGGTTCTGTCAGTGTGATCATGTGATGTATCTGACCCCAGGAATATGTCAATAAAGTTTCCCCTTCCTGGGACAATGAACTCACGGTGTTCTTATTTCAATTTCCAGGAGTGTATTTATTTATTTTCTTTTGAGTGAACGATTCCTTGGATATTCCCTGCTATATTTTAGTTGTTGTTCATGCAAATGGAATAGAATTTTACAGTCATCACATAGTAGTCATCTCTTAACAAATTAGACTATCAGTTAAAGCCTAATGTATTTCATTGCAAACACAAGAAAATCATTTAGATATACATGTAGTAGAGGGATAATCGTTTTTAGGAATACCTTGCCGTATGAGTGCGATGAATCATTTTTATTTATGCATTACACATGCCGAGAATTTTGCAAACTGGTAAAAAAGTAAAAGACAAGACGGTTCGTGGGAATGCAGCCTGAGTTCTGTTGCAGCACAACAATGCTGCAGCTACGAGTTCGATGAAGAGCAGATACACCGATTATAGTGCATTGTTCTCAAGAACGTCTCATCAGATAACCTAGAGTATGCATGATAAGAATTCTTCTAAAGACGGTATCTATTCAGAAACCCTTGACCTATATATTCATACTGAAATTATTGACTAGTAAGAATGGTTTTATAAAGAAGTGATATCGGGATAACCTGCATATGTAGTAACTAAGATAAGAAAAAACCTTATCTGTGTATCTCACCCTGACCGACATTCAAACTCGGGGCTTCCTGAATTTGAGACAGACAAGCTACTCCACACAAGGGAGGTCAGCATTATTAAATACTCCTCAGGACAGATACTATTGCGTTTGTTTGTTAAGGGGCAAGCGCGCCTGCCTAAACGGTACGGCTTACAGACCACCAATCCATATACGTAAACTGCCAACTGACCCAACAATACATACTGCCAAATAAACCTTTACAAACCTATTTCCCAATTAACACGAAGTAAAACCACAATAGACTCATTACCTTTTTAACATTTTCTACCGTATTCTAATCGATGTTAAGTCCGAATCGGTAGCGTAGGTGGTAGCATGTCTGTCCCAGACTCGGTCACTGAGTTATCTAGATAAAGCTCTTCTTTCCGAGGTTTTCCCTAATCCTGAAACATGGGTGTCTAGAAAACCAAAGCTCTGTCAAACCTGTACTTATATGAACATAATTTCATTAATCGTCCGATATGATTTAACTTTGAGATTTTCCCCTGCCTTGAAAAATTGCTGTCTGGAAAATCCAAGCTCCATGTACCCTGAACTCAATTGAACTTCATTTCATTCATTGTCCAAAATGCCTTAACCTTAAATTCTTCTCTTGCCTTGAAAAATGGCTATCTGCCAAATCTTAGGTCTATGTATCCTGTACTCATTTGAACATCATTTCATTCATCGTCCGATATGACTTAACGTTGGAGGTTTTCTCTTATCCTGAAAGATGAATGTCTGATAACTCTAAGCTCTATGTAACCTGTACTCATTTTAACATCATTTCATTCATCGTCCGATATGACTTAACGTTGGAGGTTTTCTCTTATCCTGAAAGATGAATGTCTGATAACTCTAAGCTCTATATACCCTGTACTCATTTGAACATCATTTCATTCATCGTCCGATATGACTTAACGTTGGAGGTTTTCTCTTATCCTGAAAGATGAATGTCTGATAACTCTAAGCTCTATATACCCTGTACTCATTTGAACATTGTTTCATTCACCGGTCGTCTGAAAATTTGTCAATTATACAACCTATATATTAAACATAAATTTTGACTTTATCAAAACTAACTCCAACAATTTTAATTAACAACTGCATGTTTTCAGGCATTCCCATTACAAAAGAAATGCATATCTTGAATCTTCTGAAAATGATCTCTTTATTCTGAATGGCTTTTACATAACTAATAAAGAGTAGCAGATAGATAAAATAAAAAAAATTACATCTCGTACTCCTTCGGAGGTATTCCATATACAGGGTACATAGAGCTTAGAGTTATCAGACATTCATCTTTCAGGATAAGAGAAAACCTCCAACGTTAAGTTATATCAGACGATGAATGAAATGATGTTCAAATGAGTACAGGGTACATAGAGCTTAGAGTTACCCGACATTCATCTTTCAGGATAAGAGAAAACCTCCAACGTTAAGTCATATCGGACGATGAATGAAATGATGTTCAAATGAGTACAGGGTACATAGAGCTTAGAGTTATCAGACATTCATCTTTCAGGATAAGAGAAAACCTCCAACGTTAAGTCATATCGGACGATGAATGAAATGATGTTCAAATGAGTACAGGTTACATAGAGCTTAGAGTTATCAGACATTCATCTTTCAGGATAAGAGAAAACCCCCAACGTTAAGTCATATCGGACGATGAATGAAATGATGTTCAAATGAGTACAGGTTACATAGAGCTTAGAGTTACCAGACATTCATCTTTCAGGATAAGAGAAAACCTCCAACGTTAAGTCATATCGGACGATGAATGAAATGATGTTCAAATGAGTACAGGTTACATAGAGCTTAGAGCTACCAGACATTCATCTTTCAGGATAAGAGAAAATCTCAAAGTTAAGTCATTGCGGACGATGAATGAAATGATGTTCAAATGAGTACAGGTTACATAGAGCTTAGAGTTACCCGACATTCATCTTTCAGGATAAGAGAAAACCTCCAACGTTAAGTCATATCGGACGATGAATGAAATGATGTTCAAATGAGTACAGGATACATAGAGCTGAGAGTTACCAGGCATTGATCTTTTAGGATAAGAGAAAACCTCCAACGTTAAGTCATTGCGGACGATGAATGAAATGATGTTCAAATGAGTACAGGGTAGATAGAGCTTAGAGTTACCCGACATTCATCTTTCAGGATAAGAGAAAACCTCCAACGTTAAGTCATATCGGACGATGAATGAAATGATGTTCAAATGAGTACAGGGTAGATAGAGCTTAGAGTTACCAGACATTCATCCTTTAGGATAAGAGAAAACTTCCACCTTTAAGTCATATCGGACGATGAATGAAATGATGTTCAAATGAGTACAGGGCACATAGAGGTTAGAGTTACCAGACATTAACTTTCAGGATAAGAGAAAATCTCAAAGTTAAGTCATTGCGGACGATGAGTGAAATGATTTTTAAATGTGTACAATACATAGGTAGAATAAATGACAGGTCTTTAATTGGGTTATGCGGTTCTCAGGCCACCGAGCTTTTTGGGATTCAATGAACCTGCAACCTGAAATGAGTGTATATAATTTCTGGGTATAAGCCAGCACTACGTGTTTGAGAGGGGATGATGTTTTTTTTTTTGGAAGACTGTAAAGTGATTGTCACGTGGTGTAAGTAATGCCGTATGATATCTCGCGGTATTTGGTTGAATGTAAGACGGGGATTGCGTTTAGTAACCGACCTCGCCAGTCGACCCCAGCAGAACGAGCCAGCTTTATCGATCCTAACATTCGTCCTGAGCTCACGCCTCCCGCCGCCAGTCGAGCCAGTCCCTCAGCCTTCTGACCTGGGTTCGAGTCTTGGATCATTACATTTACTTAAGGGAATACGTATGCAAGGTTTGACACAGTTTTGTAACAATGACATTCTAAACATACACAAATTATTCCCAGTTCATTAACTGAAGCCACTAATTAACTGAATTAAAAAATACTGCAAGGTTTCTAATAGACACGTCCAAACTAAAGCTTTCCTTTCGTGCTATTTTTTCTTGCGTTTTCTTACTCAGAACGCTTCACACGACGAAAGCCCGTAATTATTTTCTAACTATTTTAAAAAAAGCTGTATTCTAATTTTGACATATGAAATATAAACTTTAGAAAGATTAAACATTTTGAAGAGCAAAAAATTAAAATACTTATTAACTGATGATTACAAGTTATGAAAGGGTAGAGCCAGACTGAAAACTTCAATGTCATAGCCGGGATTTGAACCACGGATCTTGTAGTCTCCGTCCAGCCGCTCTAAACCCTTGAGCTACTATGGCCAACGTGCCAACATGACATCAAATTCTCCAGCTGACTCGTGTTTTTCCCGGTAAACCACTAGGAGTTCTCATAAACACATGAGACAACTACCTTAATGACGACTTACTATGCCGTAAGTACTTTAAGGTCCGGGCTTTATAGTAAACCACTAGGAGTTCTCATAAACACATTGAACAACTACCTTAATGACGACTTACTATGCTGTAAGTACTTTAAGGCCCGGGCTTTATAGTAAACCACTAGGAGTTCTCATAAACACATGAGACAACTACCTTAATGACGACTTACTATGCTGTAAGTACTTTAAGACCCGGGCTTTATAGTAAACCACTAGGAGTTCTCATAAACACATGAGACAACTACCTTAATGACGACTTACTATGCTGTAAGTACTTTAAGGTCCGGGCTTTATAGTAAACCACTTAGGAGTTCTCATAAACACATGAGACAACTACCTCAATGACGACTTACTATGCTGTAAGTACTTTAAGACCCGGGCTTTATAGTAAACCACTTAGGAGTTCTCATAAACACATGAGACAACTACCTTAATAACGACTTACTATGCTGTAAGTACTTTAAGGCCCAGACTTTATAGTAAACCACTAGGAGTTCTCATAAACACATGAGACAACTACCTTAATGACGACTTACTGTGCTGTAAGTACTTTAAGGTCCGGGCTTTATAGTAAACCACTAGGAGTTCTCATAAACACATGAGACAACTACCTTAATGACGACTTACTATGCCGTAAGTACTTTAAGGCCCGGGCTTTATAGTAAACCACTAGGAGTTCTCATAAACACATGAGACAACTACCTTAATGACGACTTACTATGCTGTAAGTACTTTAAGGTCCGGGCTTTATAGTAAACCACTTAGGAGTTCTCATAAACACATGAGACAACTACCTTAATGACGACTTACTATGCTGTAAGTACTTTAAGACCCGGGCTTTATAGTAAACCACTAGGAGTTCTCATAAACACATGAGACAACTACCTTAATGACGACTTACTATGCTGTAAGTACTTTAAGGTCCGGGCTTTATAGTAAACCACTTAGGAGTTCTCATAAACACATGAGACAACTACCTTAATGACGACTTACTATGCTGTAAGTACTTTAAGACCCGGGCTTTATAGTAAACCACTAGGAGTTCTCATAAACACATGAGACAACACCCTTAATGACGACTTACTATGCTGTAAGTACTTTAAGACCCGGGCTTTATAGTAAACCACTTAGGAGTTCTCATAAACACATGAGACAACTACCTTAATGACGACTTACTATGCTGTAAGTACTTTAAGGCCCGGACTTTATAGTAAACCACTAGGAGTTCTCATAAACACATGAGACAACTACCTTAATGACGACTTACTATGCTGTAAGTACTTTAAGGTCCGGGCTTTATAGTAAACCACTAGGAGTTCTCATAAACACATGAGACAACTACCTTAATGACGACTTACTATGCTGTAAGTACTTTAAGGTCCGGGCTTTATAGTAAACCACTAGGAGTTGTGATAAACACATGAGGCAACTATCTTAATGACGACTTACTATGCTGTAAGTACTTTAAGACCCGGGCTTTATAGTAAACCACTAGGAGTTCTCATAAACACATGAGACAACTACCTTAATGACGACTTACTATGCTGTAAGTACTTTAAGGTCCGGGCTTTATAGTAAACCACTTAGGAGTTCTCATAAACACATGAGACAACTACCTTAATGACGACTTACTATGCTGTAAGTACTTTAAGACCCGGGCTTTATAGTAAACCACTAGGAGTTCTCATAAACACATGAGACAACTACCTTAATGACGACTTACTATGCTGTAAGTACTTTAAGACCCGGGCTTTATAGTAAACCACTTAGGAGTTCTCATAAACACATGAGACAACTACCTTAATGACGACTTACTATGCTGTAAGTACTTTAAGGCCCGGACTTTATAGTAAACCACTAGGAGTTCTCATAAACACATGAGAAAACTACCCTAATGACGACTTACTATGCTGTAAGTACTTTAAGGTCCGGGCTTTATAGTAAACCACTAGGAGTTCTCATAAACACATGAGACAACTACCTTAATGACGACTTACTATGCTGTAAGTACTTTAAGGTCCGGGCTTTATAGTAAACCACTAGGAGTTGTGATAAACACATGAGGCAACTACCTTAATGACGACTTACAATGCTGTAAGTACTTTAAGGTCCGGGCTTTATAGTAAACCACTAGGAGTTCTCATAAACACATGAGACAACTACCTTAATGACGACTTACTATGCTGTAAGTACTTTAAGGTCCGGGCTTTATAGTAAACCACTAGGAGTTCTCATAAACACATGAGACAACTACCTTAATGACGACTTACTATGCTGTAAGTACTTTAAGGTCCGGGCTTTATAGTAAACCACTAGGAGTTCTCATAAACACATGAGACAACTACCTTAATGACGACTTACTATGCTGTAAGTACTTTAAGGTCCGGGCTTTATAGTAAACCACTAGGAGTTCTCATAAACACATGAGACAACTACCTTAATGACGACTTACTATGCTGTAAGTACTTTAAGTTCCGGGCTTTATAGTAAACCACTTAGGAGTTCTCATAAACACATGAGACAACTACCTTAATGACGACTTACTATGCTGTAAGTACTTTAAGGCCCGGACTTTATAGTAAACCACTAGGAGTTCTCATAAACACATGAGACAACTACCTTAATGACGACTTACTATGCTGTAACTACTTTAAGGCCCTGGCTTTATAGTAAACCACTAGGAGTTCTCATAAACACATGAGACAACTACCTTAATGACGACTTACTATGCTGTAAGTACTTTAAGGTCCGGGCTTTATAATAAACCACTAGGAGTTCTCATAAACACATGAGACAACTACCTTAATGACGACTTACTATGCTGTAAGTACTTTAAGACCCGGGCTTTATAGTAAACCACTTAGGAGTTCTCATAAACATATGAGACAACTACCTTAATGACGACTTACTATGCTGTAAGTACTTTAAGGCCCGGACTTTATAGTAAACCACTAGGAGTTCTCATAAACACATGAGACAACTACCTTAATGACGACTTACTATGCTGTAAGTACTTTAAGGTCCGGGCTTTATAGTAAACCACTAGGAGTTCTCATAAACACATGAGACAACTACCTTAATGACGACTTACTATGCTGTAAGTACTTTAAGGTCCGGGCTTTATAGTAAACCACTAGGAGTTCTCATAAACACATGAGACAACTACCTTAATGACGACTTACTATGCTGTAAGTACTTTAAGGTCCGGGCTTTATAGTAAACCACTAGGAGTTCTCATAAACACATGAGACAACTACCTTAATGACGACTTACTATGCTGTAAGTACTTTAAGGTCCGGGCTTTATAGTAAACCACTAGGAGTTCTCATAAACACATGAGACAACTACCTTAATGACGACTTACTATGCTGTAAGTACTTTAAGGTCCGGGCTTTATAGTAAACCACTAGGAGTTGTGATAAACACATGAGACAACTATATTAATGACGACTTACTATGCTGTAAGTACTTTAAGACCCGGGCTTTATAGTAAACCACTA
Organism: Mantis religiosa; assembly: GCA_030765055.1. Taxonomy (NCBI): domain Eukaryota; kingdom Metazoa; phylum Arthropoda; class Insecta; order Mantodea; family Mantidae; genus Mantis; species Mantis religiosa. The sequence continues at coordinate 8,500,278 of CM060958.1, forward strand.
GGAGTTCTCATAAACACATGAGACAACTACCTTAATGACGACTTACTATGCTGTAAGTACTTTAAGACCCGGGCTTTATAGTAAACCACTAGGAGTTCTCATAAACACATGAGACAACTACCTTAATGACGACTTACTATGCTGTAAGTACTTTAAGGTCCGGGCTTTATAGTAAACCACTAGGAGTTCTCATAAACACATGAGACAACTACCTTAATGACGACTTACTATGCTGTAAGTACTTTAAGGTCCGGGCTTTATAGTAAACCACTAGGAGTTCTCATAAACACATGAGAGAACTACCTTATTGACGACTTACTATGCTGTAAGTACTTTAAGGTCCGGGCTTTATAGTAAACCACTAGGAGTTCTCATAAACACATGAGACAACTACCTTAATGACGACTTACTATGCTGTAAGTACTTTAAGGTCCGGGCTTTATAGTAAACCACTAGGAGTTCTCATAAACACATGAGACAACTACCTTAATGACGACTTACTATGCTGTAAGTACTTTAAGGTCCGGGCTTTATAGTAAACCACTAGGAGTTCTGATAAACACATGAGACAACTACCCTAATGGTGACTTACTATGCTGTAAGTACTTTAAGGCCCGGGCTTTATAGTAAACCACTAGGAGTTCTCATAAACATATGAGACAACTACCTTAATGACGACTTACTATGCTGTAAGTACTTTAAGGTCCGGGCTTTATAGTAAACCACTAGGAGTTCTCATAAACACATGAGGCAACTACCTTAATGACGACTTACTATGTTGTAAGTACTTTAAGGTCCGGGCTTTATAGTAAACCACTAGGAGTTCTCATAAACACATGAGACAACTACCTTAATGACGACTTACTATGTTGTAAGTACTTTAAGGTCCGGGCTTTATAGTAAACCACTAGGAGTTCTCATAAACACATGAGACAACTACCTTAATGACGACTTACTATGTTGTAAGTACTTTAAGGTCCGGGCTTTATAGTAAACCACTAGGAGTTCTCATAAACACATGAGACAACTACCTTAATGACGACTTACTATGCTGTAAGTACTTTAAGGTCCGGGCTTTATAGTAAACCCCTAGGAGTTGTCATAAACACACGAGACAACTACCTTAATGACGACTTACTATGTTGTAAGTACTTTAAGGTCCGGGCTTTATAGTAAACCACTAGGAGTTCTCATAAACACATGAGACAACTACCTTAATGACGACTTACTATGCTGTAAGTACTTTAAGGTCCGGGCTTTATAGTAAACCACTAGGAGTTCTCATAAACACATGAGACAACTACCTTAATGACGACTTACTATGCTGTAAGTACTTTAAGGTCCGGGCTTTATAGTAAACCAGTAGGAGTTGTCATAAACACACGAGACAACTACCTTAATGACGACTTACTATGTTGTAAGTACTTTAAGGTCCGGGCTTTATAGTAAACCACTAGGAGTTCTCATAAACACATGAGACAACTACCTTAATGACGACTTACTATGCTGTAAGTACTTTAAGACCCGGGCTTTATAGTAAACCACTAGGAGTTCTCATAAACACATGAGACAACTACCTTAATGACGACTTACTATGCTGTAAGTACTTTAAGGGCCGGGCTTTATAGTAAACCACTAGGAGTTCTGATAAACACATGAGACAACTACCTTAATGACGACTTACTATGCTGTAAGTACTTTAAGGTCCGGGCTTTATAGTAAACCACTAGGAGTTCTCATAAACACATGAGACAACTACCTTAATGACGACTTACTATGCTGTAAGTACTTTAAGACCCGGGCTTTATAGTAAACCACTAGGAGTTCTCATAAACACATGAGACAACTACCTTAATGACGACTTACTATGTTGTAAGTACTTTAAGGTCCGGGCTTTATAGTAAACCACTAGGAGTTCTCATAAACACATGAGACAACTACCTTAATGACGACTTACTATGCTGTAAGTACTTTAAGGCCCGGACTTTATAGTAAGCCACTAGGAGTTCTCATAAACACATGAGACAACTAGCTTAATGACGACTTACTATGCTGTAAGTACTTTAAGGCCCGGGCTTATTAGTTTGGACGTTACATCTCATCACTCAAACGTTACAGTGAGCTGCGTAGTACTTACAACTGATACTTTTACCTTTTTCAAGTAATTAATAAAAAATAATTCCGTTGTATATCCCAGAAAACACTCGTCATAAACTTGTTAGCTGACAAAACACACTTCGCCTTTTTTGGAGTTGGTTCACCTGGCACAATCTACTGTTTGGACTGTGATTTAGTTTCTGGAGTGCAGTGTTGTATCCAAGTTTCATCCAGCGTAATAAGTTAATTTATGAATAAATATATGCATCCCATAGGGGAGGAAATCCGTCCACTTCAGCTGCCGTGCTGGCGCTGAGGACCCTTAGCACTCGTGGTACCTCTGACGTTACTAGAGGAACCAATAATAATTTCTTCAGACTAGCCTATACAGGCTGAGGTCTTTGATAGATAAAGTCAACATGAAAAACTGAATGCCATGGCCGGGATTTGAACCACGGATCTCCTGGTTTCCGTGTAGTCGCTCTAAATTAAAAAGAGTTAAATGATGAACCTGGGACTCAAGCACTTACAATAGTAAGTTGCCACAAAAGGTGTATCTTGGATACGGGAGCCCCTAGTGGTTTACCGGGGAAATATACGAAGCAATTGGATAATTTAATGTCAGGACGACACGTTGGCCATGGTAGCTCAATGGGTTAGAGCGACTGGACGGAAACCAGGAGATCCGGGGCTCTAATCCCGGCCATGGCATTGAATTTTTCATGTCGACCCTATCTATCGAAAACCTTAGCCTTATACGACTAGTGTGAAGAAATGATTAATTTCCATGAAATAATTAAAATTATATTTCGTATTGAAGTAGAAAAGACCGTATCGAGTATCGAAGGATCCGGTATCGTGCGTGTTTCGTATCGATAATCGAGAAAACCTGGTATCGACCCATCCCTAAAGAAAACCCTGCAAACGTGTATAAATAAGTGAACATCACTGCTGGTTAATTGTTCTTAAAGCAAATCAGCTGTTATAACTTTATATGTCAAACCGGGACATATCAATGAAACAACACATATAAGGGTAGTTGTAGAGCAGTGAGAACAGAATATGACGTGACAACAAAAATAATAACAATTGCCGCATCAGGAGCGCCAATGGCACGCTATTTGACTCCAAACTAGGAACTAATTCTCTCGGGTTGAAACTTACCCTTCAACTAAGATACCCCAGGAGCCCATTGTTGTCCTTGCTAATAAATTACATTTTTGTGTTCCCTGAACACAACAGTGAATAAACTTTCATCCCCAAAATAAGAGACAGTCTCCGGGGAATCCCAGAGCCCGTCTCGCTACGCAGCCTTTCCATGAAGGATTTTGTACTTTACACAACTACCGTGTTTATTTCCTCTACCAGGTACATACTAGACAAGGAAGATGCCTTATTTGATCTGAAAATTCGAGAATTCATATAAATACACGTTTTAAGGTTCCCTTAATCCGAAAAACTACTTTTAGAAAAAAAACCGAGGTTTTTTCTTTATTCAAATTATCTATCGTTGTGTGACGTTGTGGGTTCGTAAAATTAAAACTCTAGGTTGCAGAAATTAAAATTGCTCTTTATTTCCGCAGAAACACGTTTGTACACTCCACTGCAGAAATAGAATTACGTAACATACACAAATACAAACCTCAAGGTCGTCTGCTATACGACTACAAAGAGTTCACTTTTAAATCACAGCTGCACGCACAGGATTATCAATTATCAGGATCATCGTCCCCTGATAAACTAGTCACAGCTTCTTTTATATCTCCACTCATAGAAATTAGTGGAATGTTCTGTAACAGTCAAGAAAGCGAACCTTCCAGTGAGCTATCTGTCTCTTTCTTTATCTGTTTCGGCAAGCTTTTATCTCCGCGTCCGTCTCTTTGCGCGCACCTGCCACGCCCGTCGCAACAATGCCTCGCGCCACTTGTCATATCGGATGATAAATGGAATAGGTAAAATTAGGAATGGGCTAATACAAATGTTTCTCGATACTCGACTCCGATATACGATATTTTCCACGATACCTGATACTTCGATACTCGATTACGTCATTTCTACTTCAAGTTTCAATACAAAATAGAATTTTGGGAGAACTGTGTAATGCCAACAAAATTAAATAGGTGCACATATTTAATAAGAAAAAACTTAAAACAAACAGTGTTCTTATTTTTAAACCCCACAGTAAACACTTGAAAGCAAAATTGGTTTTAAACATTTCACTTTTATAAGTTTTTGTTCAAAAATACTAGCATTTTCACTGTTTCGGGGTCAAGTGTACTTCTTTTTCTGTCACATATGAGTCCTGCTGTACTAAACAGTCTTTCAGAGAAAACTGTTGTACGTGGAATACACAAATATTGTTTTAGTTGTGTAAATGTTTAATTTGTTTTGCAGTAATGCAGTACACTAGAAAGAGGAGGTGAGATATGTAGTGAACTGTTAACTGACAGTTGACACACGATTATTTTCTTGTATAATGTTACTGTACAGCTACCACATTCCTGACAATTTCTCGGACTTTGTAATGTTCTACATTTATTTTGTGATTTTAAAATAAAATAAAAATTGCAGTCACCACCGAAATATCGAAAAGTATCGAGCGAATTTTCTGAACCTCGTTCGATGTCGATACCGAACAACTATCAAGAGTATCGAAGTATCTCAACCATCGTGGAACCATTCCTAGATATAATAATGTTCAATGAGTACAGGGTACATAGAGCTTAGAGTTATCAGACATTCATCTTTCAGGATAAGAGAAAACCTCCAACGTTAAGTCATATCGGACGATAAATGAAATGATGTTCAAATGAGTACAGGGTACATAGAGCTTAGAGTTATCAGACATTCATCTTTCAGGATAAGAGAAAACCTCCAACGTTAAGTCATATCGGACGATAAATGAAATGATGTTCAAATGAGTACAGGGTACATAGAGCTTAGAGTTACCAGACATTCATCTTTCAGGATAAGAGAAAACCTCCAACGTTAAGTCATATCGGACGATGAATGAAATGATGTTCAAATGACTACAGTGTACATAGAGCTTAGAGTTAACAGACATTCATCTTTCAGGATAAGAGAAAACCTCCAACGTTAAGTCATATCGGACAATGAATGAAATGATGTTCAAATGAGTACAGGGTACATAGAGCTTAGAGTTAACAGACATTCATCTTTCAGGATAAGAGAAAACCTGCAACGTTAAGTCATATCGAATGATGAATAAAATGATGTCCAAATGAGTACGTGGTCTACTGAGCTTAGAGATAACAAACGTTCATCTTTCAGGATAAGGGAGAACTCCGAGGAGACCTTATACAGATAATTCACTCTGAGACACTCACTCTGACACTCACTCACGGCCTCACACCAGCCGGTTTAACGACATGATCCAACGAGTGAAGGACGCCAAATACAACGTCAGGACCACGCACAAGTCACCTCCGAAGATTAAACATCTGTTGAGGCCGGTGAAAGACAAACTGGACTTCCAAGTTCCGGGAGTGTACCGCATTCTCTGTGAATGTGGGACACCGCATATAGGACAAACTGGAAGGACCATCGCTACCAGAACAAACGAACATGAAGGGAGCATTCGTTTAATGCAACCTGGGAAGTTTGGGCTGGCACAGCATTGTTTTGATAACGACCATAGAGTCAATTTTCGGGAGACGACCATCTTGGCATAATGCAACAGTTACTGGGAGCGGAGAGTTAAGGAGGCTTTGGCCATTTCCTCTGACAGGAGCACACTTAACCATGATGCTGGGTTTCAGTTCAGCTTCTCTTGGAAACCGGCCTTAAAATGGAAATCCGTCGACTTAAGAAGCACATATCTATACAGCTTGACGATCAAGTTAAGTAGTTACCTTTCTTTGATCCAATTAATTTTCTATACTCACGGCATCTCCTGGCCTGGCAATTAATATACTGAAAACAGTCTTTTGTTCAGTAATGCTAGTATTAATAGTGTTTTGTCTTTGTTTATATTTGTGTTATATCCAGTTGTACATTTGTGGGTATAACATTTATTAAAATATCCTGATGATGGGAGAGATGCACACCCCCGAAATGTCGATTTCTAATCGTCTTTTCACCTGACTTGTTTCCCGACGAGATCTTTAACAAACGTATGAATTATTTATTGATTTAAATATTACATGTGCAATTGGACATGTTGTAAACATTAAGAAGCAAATAAACATTTTGTCTCTTCAAATATCCCTTCAATTTCACATTTATGGAAATGTCAACATTACCATTTAAAGATATAATCAATCGTAACAGTATAATCACACTCTAAGCTCGCTGGAGATGCATATTTGTTTACTTTTCTCGTGAAAATAAGCCAATAAAACTGCCTCAATAGTTTAACCTAACCTTTTTATAAAAGTATTTCCTTCGTCTTCGCTGATAAAACTGATATACATGCTAGATTCAATGTTGCTTATTTTATTACACTTTTTTGCTCTATAGCAATCATCAGAAATCTAAACATTAAGTTGGGCTACATAAACAAATAATCTAACAGCCAGTACATGTGCTACTTCAATTAACTCATTAACAAAAGAATGGATAAGAACGCTTTGCCCATATATGTAATTTATATGTAGCTTTGTAATTCATTATTCTTTCTTAGGGTACAATAAAATATGCTTTGTACGGGGTTTTCAAGCACTGAAAAAAGTAATTGGCTAAGCGCAACTGTAAGCTACTTATCAGTTACAATTCTTAATGTAATATGTAATGTAATATTTATTGTGCATATTCCAAAATTTTACAATTTACAGCTTTAGCCTACATTTGTCTTTACCTTGTTGCTACCTTGTCTTACATGACACCCTAGTCTTCTGCTCTGTCAGGTAGCTGTTAACCTCCATGTCTCCTTGTTACTTAATTAGTCCCTTTCTTCCCCCTCATCTTCTTTCCTTATATTTTTTACATTTCTTGCCCATTTTTCTTTTACTTGCTGCAAGAACTCACCAATACTTCTTACCTCCTTCGCCTCCCTTCCCGTTAACATTTTTATAGCTACTATCTTCTTCTCTACTTTCTCCCATTTTTCTTCCCAAACCTTTTCTCTCCATATTACAATCTCCTCGCATTTTTTTTAATTTTACGTCCTCCAACGTTAAGTCATATCGGACGATGAATGGAATGAGCGAAATGATGTTCAAATGAGCCCAGGGTCCGTAGAGCTTAGAGTTACCCGACATTCGACTTTCAGGATAAGGGAAACCCCGAAAAAACCTTATCCACGTAACTCACCCTGACCGAGATTCGAACTCGGGACCTCTTGAACGTGAAGCAGACACTCTACCACCAGGCTACCGAGGCCAGCTCCTCGCATTCTGTTACGCAGTGTTCTATGCTTTCTATTCCCCCAAACGGCAACGCCGTGACTCAGTTGTTAGACCGCTTGGCTCTCACCAAGGCGGCCCGGGTTCGATCCCAGGCGACCGCAAAGTGAGATTGTGGTGGACAACACGGCGCTGGGGCGGGTTTTCTCCGGGACCTCCGGTTTGCCCCACCATCTCATTTCACCGGTGCTCCATATTCATCTCATGTATCATCAGTGTTATTGCCGTATGTAGTAAAAGCGGGCGTTAAACATTATACACACATATTCCCTCAAATAGTTCACAAGTTCCCTTTTCTCTACCTCTTATCCCTCTTAGAAATATTATTCCTGTTCTCATCCAAGCTAGCCCTTCTCTCTCTTGCCTATTGCAGTAATCTACATATGCTTCTCGTTCCAAATTTCTTTTTATTTAAAGTATAAACTTGGAAGAAGCGTAGGGAAAGTGAAGCACAAATTAGTACAAAAGTTAATCGAGAAGATATTGACACATTGCTTCACTCACACTGTTTATTCACAGGACATGTTTCAAGAGCTCTTGCTCCTATCATCAGCTGATACTCGATTAGTACAAGTTGTAGTGGTTTCCTCTTTCTCCGTTTTGTCAATAGATGGCGTGATGTACTTGTCAAAGATGTCCGGTGGTGGAGTTTCAAAATTCATGACTCTATGACGATTTTTGTTAATGAAGATTTTTTCCCATACGGAAAGGTCTATGGGGTGATTAACATATTTTATTAGAGATGTTTCCAAGTTGATGTCATGTCTAGTATTCAAAAAATGAAAAGCCACTGCTGATTTTTCTGTTTCACCATTTTTAATGTTTCTTAGATGTTCTTTAGTTCTGATGTTAATATTTCTTTTTGTTTTTCCTATATAAATTTTAGGGCAAGTTTCACATTTGATCTCATAGATTCCTGGTTTTTCTTTGGTAGTGATTGAATTTTTGGGAGGGCTTTTTAACAAATTTCTGATATTAAACCTATTTTGAGGTGTAAGAGTTATGTTGTGTTTTGAGAAGATTTTTTGGAATTTGTTATAGGCTGATGGGTGGAAGGTGAATTTTTTAAAAAGTTTCTTCTCTTTTTCTCCTGTAGATTCTAGGGTGGTGGTTTCTTTTATTTTCTTTGACAAGTACATCATGACATCTATTGAGAATACAGAGAAAGAGGAAACCACTACAACTTGCACTAATCGAGTATCAGCTGATGATAGGAGCAAGAGCTCTTGAAACATGTTCTGTGAATAAACAGTGTGAGTGAAGCAATGTGTCAATATCTTCTCGATTCACTTTTGTACCTCTTTTTATTTGTTTGTAAAATTGTAATTATTTCATATTTTCTAGACTTTCCCATATTTCCTGTCTTTCTATATCTTCTATTCTGTATTTTACTAATTTACCCACATCGTTTGTATTCCTTTCCTCTAATCTCCATATATCTCCCATTCCTATTTTTTTTCATAATTCCTCCTATCTCTGACGTCCAACTATTTGAGTTGTCTAACGTTTTTTGCTGTCTCGCATATTTTCATTATTTCCCCTTCTTAAACCAAACACCTATACCAAAATGTTATTATTATTTCCATTATTATTCCATTTCTTCTTGTCTTTCCTAATGCTAGCAAAGCTCAGTTACAGTTCTTAGTACGTAATATGTTGGTTTCTTTCAGGAAGTCTCGAAAACCTAATTCAGGTGAAACTTCGATATGAATTACAGTAACAGCTATTTGAGAAGTTGTCATCACGTGGTAAGAGATGATCAGTCCTCGTTTATAAGACAATTACTGAAGCGTTTAGCTCATGCTGCATGTTTCAGCCGAGCTGAAGATCTCCACGGCCTCGAGGCCTAATTTGCGCCTTTCCCCTACACAATAGACTTTATGCTTTTATAGGCACGCGGTGCCTCTTTGAAGGACTCGCTTGTTGACTGTTTTATTGTGCTCACCTTTAACAAAGCACAGCATACGAAACAAACAAAGGCTTTCAAAACCGTCACAAAACGGAAATTCTTTTTTTTTCTGAAGCTTATTTAACCGCCTTTATGTAAAGTAAATAAATACATCAAAAGGCTCACTGCGAGAAATTTAGTTAACAAACATTTGGTGCCAGATATGTGAACGCTGGTTAATACTGGGCTACATAGAATTCTATCGATCGAGAAATTAATGCAAATACAACAATACTGTCGTGAGCCCATTATTGCGATAAGCGTCACAAAGGGGCAGATAGTGCAGCGCGGAGATAAAAGCTTGCCGAAACAGATAAACAGAGAGATAGCTGACTGGAAAGCTCGATTTCTTGTTTGTTACGGAACCTTCCAGAAATGTCTAGAATTGTGAGTAGAGGTATATGACTCACCAAGATTCGAAGTGGCAATTCGACACATGCAGCTGTGTTTTGAAAGTGAACCTTTTGTGAATGTGGCAGATGAACTTGAAGGTTCTATTTGAGTATGTTACGTAGTTCTGCTACTGTAAGGGTTGACCAGAGTGTATTTTTGCGGAAATAAGGAATGTTTTGAATTTCTGGAAATTTGACTTTTAATTCTGCGTACCCACAAAGTCACAATATTTATTTGAATTATGTAAATGTGAGTAGAATTGTGTTTCAACGTCTTTAGAATTAATCTTACAGAGGAGCAGTTACTATCAGTTTCTGAAAGACCAAAGATTTATTACTACAGTGATGCTGCTTATGTTGCGGATGTCGGCGACCAACTGGCCAGTTGAAGAGATAAGGAGGAGCACTCTGGTTTTGACACCTCTGTACCACCCGGATTGTTAAGAACAAAACACTAACGAAGAAGAAGAAAGCTGACAAGAGTTGTGCCCATCGGGTGTAAGACTCGTGAGTTGGTAGAATCAAAAGTATTGTTTGCAGAAATTTAAAACACTCTTTACTGCAGTAAAAAGACATGTGTGGCAGCACAAGGACACAATTTCCAACGCTTTCTGTGACAAATGTATATGATTATCGTAATTATAACTTAGATGATAAATGTAAGCGCTAGTCCAATAGAATGGAATGGGCTTGTGGGCGTGACAGACCGAATTGGCAAATTGTTGGAGTAAACTGACATAAAAACGATCTTCATGCCAACCAAGAAGATAAAACATCAACTGAGATCCACAAAGGACACACGAGATCCCCTCTCGCTACAAGGAGTTTATCGCATACAATGCAGCTTTGGCCAGGTATTAATCGGCACGAATAAGCGCAGCATACATACCCGAACAAAAGAATACAAAAGCAATTGCCGACAGGACAAATGGAAAAATCGGCTATAGCTGAGTACGCATTGCTTATGGGCCATGATATCAAGTTTGAAGAAACTACGATTTTAGACAGCACTGCCCACTATCATGCCAGGCTCTATCGAGAAGCCATCGAAATTCAAAAATATAAAAACAATTTCAAAAGGAAGGAAGAAATATCACGTCTTCACAAAGCCAGCAGATCAGCAGAGATACAAGTCACCGAGGTTTACCTGGGCGGGGTGTTTGCTGCCCAGCACCTAGCCGCTTAGTGCGGCTTTATCTGAGCAGTATAATAGAAGTGTCTTGTGTCTCAGGCGGTTGTCTTGGGCAGCGGTATATCCAGCCATATGAGGGCGCAAGTGCCCCAGGGGCAGGGTGTGCGCCCAGTGCTGGCTGCGCTCTTCCGCCTGCCTGAGAAACATCTGAGCACAGCCCGCTTGACGCGCTAGAGGGATAGGAACTAATGTTGAGATATGGGTTTTACCAAGCCATTTCTGGGCTTGGGGGTACAGAGTCAGGGGAAAGTGACCATACTCAGTTCATGTCGCCCAAAACGTCTTTGGGCGACCGATAACCTGGTCTGCGGTGTGGAACACTATGGGCGTAAATGCCAAGGGTATTCGCCAGGTTATTCGGTTGGGAGTCTGGCTTGTTGTAGATGTTACGGCAGTAAAGTCATGCAGAACAAACCGGAACAATAGCAGCACACATTCACATTCGCATGGAGATTGGCTGATAAGAACCAATAGCAGGCGTGGACAGACCAGGCTATATTTGACTGCAGCGCCTCCACGGTGTCATTACTGTGGCGCCCCCACTCCGACAGCCGAATGCAGGACTCATGACTTGAGGCATCGTCGCCAGTACTGCGCCACCTGTAACGGCCTTGGCCACTTCACAGGGCAGGTGCAGTGCCCTCCATAGCCTCGCCAGGAGTCCGACCGCGCCGTATCCCGGACAGCACACCCCAGTGGGTCCGCTGATTGCCGGAGAGCGCTGGACTGCCTCCGGGACGAAGCTCAGCGACTGAACCACAGACTACACAACATCGAGGAGCTCTTGGCAGTCGGATCAGCCTCTACCTATCAAGGGCTTACCAGAGATGACGTTCAGGACCTCCATACTGAGGTCCTGAACATAAATCTACGACTGGGAATCCTGGAGTACGATCTCGCCACCGCCAACGTTCGCCACGACACCACCAGCGCCACCTTGACGGACGTTAGAGATGCACAACTCACAGAAAGATACCCTACAGAAACTGCAACACTTTTTCCAAAAAAGGTAGACTTTCAGATCGCCATGACCAACTTCACTCATGATCCACACGAGATGTACGAGTACTTCACGCAGATTTTCTCAAAAATGGACAACTTACCAGCCACCCTACTGCAACTGACAGACGTAACTGACCCGACTACGCGCCAAAGACGCCGTCAGGCATAACCCCAAATTAAGCACATATGTGCACTTATGAAATAAATATTTTCTAATCCATCCAACACCTCCTATTTAATCCCGGCGATCCACCCAGGGCCTCGATCATGGTTGGATCCCGGACATATTTTCCCTTAGGATTCCCTCGAGCCCTTCAGGCACCAGCATTCCTACAACCGTGACTACCAGGGGTGCATCAGCGGGACCTCAACATCTTTCTCCTATCCATTCCTTCCTATATCTTCTCCTATCGATCCCAAAAAAACGAACGACATTCCAGCAAATACCTGGCTAGGATCATCCTCTGAAGATGCTCGTCGCAGATATGAGCGAAACGTCAGGAAAATTTTCATCCTTTGGACCACGGCCCACAAGTCCGAGAAATATATTCTATTGCATTAACGGTGGCCATGAAAGCCTAAATATGTACATTTAAGCGTTAGTATTTAAATATTCAACACGGCGGCAGCATGTCTTTTGCTGCAGCACCAACCGCTCACCGGCTGGCCACCAGTTAAAAATAAGGCATTGTACACAGCACACAATTTATGTTAAATAATTTTTTATACATTTCCGAGATATTCTTGTTATTAGTTTGAATTTTCAAATACAAATGAGGAACGCCTCTCTCTCTCTCTCTCTCTTTCTCTCTCTCTCTCTCTCTCGTCCATGCAAATAACTGCTTATACAAAATTCAGGAAATTCCTCATTTGTTTAGAACATCAGTGGAAATATTAAAAACAATTGATACTGCAGTCTGTAGTTAGAGTGGGTTAATAACTTTTCTCGCTGTTATTCTTCCACGGAGTGACATACGTACTAGAGGAATATACTAGAACAAATTGTCTCTGACTGTTTAATTCTTCCGCAAGCTACAAAGAAAATTAATGGATGTGAAGCTGCATCATTAATCTTAAAACTTGGAAGAATCCCAAGTTTTTAAATCCAGCAGATAATGTCTAGTTTAATCTTCATTTTATAAACTTGTCACTAAAGCATATCACTTCATGATTACGTAGTGTAAGGAAATTGTTCATTTAACTAGAAACCTAGAAATTGTAACAGCTTTAAGTGGGACTTCACTCGTACGTGGGACTTACTGCGAACTTAGGCAATGCTTGGAAATGTGTCGTCATCTTCTAAGAAGTCTTGTCACTGCCACCAAAACAGTATGAGTCCATATTTTAATTAAATTATGTATGCTTGAAGTTCGCACCAGCTTCTGTACCCGCACAGGGATTCCACTGAACTACCCATGAAAAGATGGCAAAAGAATAAATGTGTTTTACTTACATGGCCTTCTCTCCTCGCTTTTCTAATAATTTTCAAGTCCTCACTACACGTAACTATTTCTGTGGTTAGCATGTTAACTTCCAAATCCAGGCTCCAAGATCGATCCTTCCCAGATCGAAAGTACTAGTGTGGTATGTGGGTATAAACTTAATGTGGACAGATATACGACGGGGTGTCTTAAAGTTTTAATTATCACCCTTTAAAATATGTGATAGTATTTGTGATGATGATGATGATGATGATGATGATGATGATGATGATGATGATGATGATGATGATGATGATGATGATGATGATGATGATGATGATGATGATGATGATGATGATGATGATGATGATGATGATGATGATGATGATGATGATGATGATGATGATGATGATGATGATGATGATGATGATGATGATGATGATGATGATGATGATGATGATGATGATGATGATGATGATGATGATGATGATGATGATGATGATGATGATGATGATGATGATGATGATGATGATGATGATGATGATGATGATGATGATGATGATGCGTATGAGGGCGCTCAACTGCAGAGTTTATCAGCGCCCTTTTTAAAACTAACTGGTCATGGCAAAGGCCAGATATAAATTTCTCTAAAACCCTATAAAAATGTACATATACTTACAAAGTAATACATACACGTAAAAAAAAAGAAACTATAAAAACGAAAGAAATACAAATCTAAAAAGTCAAAATTCAATTCGTCAAATCCTAAAGTCTAAAACAGAAAAGAATCTAAATACCTTCTCCACTACTGCGTTATCGTCCGCTAGCATTTCTGCAAAGCTGACCGGCAGCTGCAGAGACGTCCTAAGGTCTGCTAGGGGAAAACACTCTAGCAGCACGTGTCGTACAGACAACGCTTCTTTGCAAAACGGACACAGTGGAGAAGGCTCCTTTTTAAAAAGAAAACTATGACTAAAAAAGCAGTGCCCAATACGTAGCCGAGTCAAACTCACCTCCTCGCGACGAGATGACCGACAGGAGGTAACGCAGGGAATCGGAAGTTCTTTGACAGATCTAAGTTTATTATTGTGGAGAGCGGTGATGAATTTGTGTTGATATGTAGTCATCATCCAGATTTACACATTTTTCCCAGCGTTTCTTGACCTTTCGAATACCTTGATAGTAGAAGTCTGCAGAATTCGCTTTAAACCACCCTTCCACTTCATTAATGAGGTCACTTGTGTCGTCAAATCGGCGATCACGCAACGGATTCATTTCCGGGAACAAGTAAAGGTCACTTGGTGCGAGATCGGGCGAATAAGGTAGAAGCTGTAACGTCTCAAAGCCACATTCACTTGTTTTGTCAACTGCAACTTGAGATGAATGAGCTGGTGCATTGTCAGACAGAAAAGAATAAATAAAAAATAAAAAATTAAAAAAAATAAAAAAAGTTCTGCTCAACACATGCCCTAGCATCTTGAAGCTATACCACGGCAAAGCTGTTCACAGATTTATATTCTTTATCCTCCTACCTTATTTATTAGTTCCATTTACAATACTTATCTTTGCAGATATTCCCTGGTCTAACTTGCCAAATAATCCTAACCTACTTGCTACTGGAAACCAGCAGCTTTAGAACTCATGAAAACTACCTACCCTACCTAGATGATGATGATGATGATGATGATGATGATGATGATATATAAAAGGACGCTCAACTACGGCGGTCATCAGCGCCCTTTAAAAAACTAGTCATGGCAAAAGCCAGATATAAAACTTTCTAAAAACTATACAAGTGTAACAAAACCTATTAAAAATACACGTACATAAAAAAAACATCAATCAAAACCTACTAAAAATTTCTTTCACTAAATCCTAAACTCTAAACTAGACAAGAATCTAAAAACCTTCTCCACGGGTCTCCACGCACGGCCTACACGTGGGTGGCCCTGTTGACCATCTCCCTCAACCACGAAGAGGAGCCCACACGAGGGAGACTGTTGGCTCGGGACCCCGGGTGCGCCAAACCCGTACCTACCGAAGTAGGCCCCTGGGGAACTACCCTACCTATATCATATATCCTACTTGCTAATATTTACATTCACTGTAGTCCTGTCCTACTAGCTACAGGAAACCAGTAGCTTTACAATTCCTCAAACATTGTCAGACAATAAATAAATAAATAAATAAATAAATAAATAAATAAATAAATAAATAAATAAATAAATAAATAAATAAATAAATAAATAAATAAATAAATAAATAAATAAATAAATAAATAAATAAATAAATAAATAAATAAATAAATAAATAAATAAATAAATAAATAAATAAATAAATAAATAAATAAATAAATAAATAAATAAATAAATAAATAAATAAATAAATAAATAAACAAACAAACAAACAAACAAACAAACAAACAAACAAACAAACAAACAAACAAACAAACAAACAAACAAACAAACAAACAAACAAACAAACAAACAAACAAACAAACAAACAAACAAACAAACAAACAAACAAACAAACAAACAAACAAACAAACAAACAAACAAATAAATAAATAAATAAATAAATAAATAAATAAATAAATAAATAAATAAATAAATAAATAAATAAATAAATAAATAAATAAATAAATAAATAAATAAATAAATAAATAAATAAATAAATAAATAAATAAATAAATAAATAAATAAATAAATAAATAAATAAATAAATAAATAAATAAATAAATAAATAAATAAATAAATAAATAAATAAATAAATAAATAAATAAATAAATAAATAAATAAATAAATAAATAAATAAATAAATAAATAAATAAATAAATAAATAAATAAATAAATAAATAAATAAATAAATAAATAAATAAATAAATAAATAAATAAATAAATAAATAAATAAATAAATAAATAAATAAATAAATAAATAAATAAATAAATAAATAAATAAATAAATAAATAAATAAATAAATAAATAAATAAATAAATAAATAAATAAATAAATAAATAAATAAATAAATAAATAAATAAATAAATAAATAAAATCTGAATATTCTACCCCGGCACCTAGACAACTATACCGGGGCATATATCCAAATTTTCTCTTTATTTTTCCATAAAATCCTTACAATTGTTATACAAATCTCTCAGAATACTAATCTACAAAAATAAAATGAAATAAAATAACAGAAATAAACACAAAAAAACAAAAAACAAAAGAAAACAACTATAAAAATTACAAAATCCTTATTTTCTAAATCTACATCTAAATCTACTGATGCTGTAGTCCACTATGGCCTCCGCCATCACTCTCTCCCTCCGCCGCCCATGCAGTCAACTCTATTTTGAACTCACGCTCATACTTCTCTTCTTATTACTCTCTCTACTCTTCTCTTTCCTCTTGTAATCTACTTCTATATTCCGCAAATGTCTCTCCCTCTCTTCTCCTAGATCTGAATGTTCTTCTCTCTGCCCATTCCTGTCTTCATGTTGAGGTTACAAAGAATCTTCTTCCATTGACTTGATTAAGATTATCAATTTCTAATTGTACCTCTTCTAATTCTTCTTCTTGTTGATCTATTTCTTCTTCTTGAATTCCCTCCATTGTTTGATTATTCAATAATTCTTCCCGTCTTATCCTATTTTGTATTCTAGAACTCCTTCTTGGATCTTGTACTATTCTTCGCCTATTATCAACTCTATCTCCTTTGAATATTTTACCTCCCATGCTTTCTTACTTACAAAGTTAGTCAAAACTTGTAATTTATTTACTAATTGTTGATCTCGAATTATGTCATTTACGATATATCCTGCTAGCGCATGCCTCTCTTCTTGTTGGTGAATTGCATATCTTCCACATTCAAATACTACATGTTCAGGATTATCTTGTTTGTTACATAATTCACATATATCATTTTCAGTTTTATTGATTTTCTTCCAATAGGTCTTATAAGGTTCGTGTCCTGATTGTCAGACAGAAGACGAACAACTTTGGAGAGCATATCGCGTCGTTTCTTAATCAGGGCTGCTCGTAACTTGTCCAGAAGATTGCAGTAGTATCTGTCAGTGATGGTTTGACGCTTGGCAAGATAATCTGTAAGGATGACTCCAAGACAGTCCTAGAAAAGTAAAAGCATGTCCTTCCCAGCTGACTTTTCCACCCCTGCATTTTGGGAGGGGAAGAATTGGCATGCTTCCATTCAATGCTCATGGTTTTGTCTCTGAATCATACTGATATATACATGATTCACCATACGATAAAAAAAACCATCTTCATCCTGTTCCAACAGCATCAACATCTGTCTCGAAAAGTCACGCCTTGTTTGCTTTTGGAAAGGGGTTGGCAAACGTGGGACCCGCCGTGTAGACACCTTAGACATGCGCAGTTTGGACCAGACTGAAAAGAAAACTGCCTCAAGACATCCTACTCACTGATTCAGAAGATAGCGACTTTTCTCACTAATTCAAAGTATATCATCTATTTTTCTCATAACACTACTGATCATGATCTAGCCTCACATATTTCACTTCTCTTTTCAATTGTTATCCATCTTATTTAATTTCATTGTATGTGTTAGTCACCCTGTTATATACTTTGTCTTTTGTTATCTTTCATTTAAATGTGTTTTAATTGTTTTCTGTTTATATTATAAATTTATCATCTATTGCATGTGTTATAGGGCAATAATTCCTCAGTTATTAATTTGTATGTAAACTTATGTAATTTATTAATGGCTTGTATAACAATACTGCTGATCAGCCAAATAATAAGTTTAAAAAAACATGTGATGTTGGTCATGAATAATTTTCCACACACTACCATAACTAAGATGTGTCTCATTCATGATCATTTGGATGGTTGCTCGTCTGTCTTCCAGTATTAAACACTCCACTTTCTTCACTGTGACAGCTGACGATCTACCAGCTCTTGGCTCATCTGTCAGGAACATGTGATCAGTTTGAAAGTTGCTTTTCCACCTCACAATAGTGTCATACGATGGGCAATCATTTCCATAAACAGCCGTCATCTCATCTTGGATTTCCCGGGCAGTTTTGTCCTTCAAATGCAGGAACTTGATCACACTACGAGCCTCAATTTTCTCAATCTTACACCTCAGTCACTTCTGGTACTCGCTGTAAAAAACAAAAGAACTCAAATCACTGAAACTACCAACATTATGTCCCGAGAGATCAATGATGACACTGAAACATTGTCATTACTCTAGCATAAAAATTACCGGGTGATAATTAAAACTTCACGACACCCCTCGTATTTATTCATACGCACACGTTCAGAGGACCTCAAAACATGTCTTTCTGTGAGTTATGTGATGTTTCGATATTTATGTTTTGGTACGACTTAATGAAGTGACTGAAAACTGGACAAAGTTCACTCTTTTGATCTACTTCACTTTTCACTGTGCCTTCACACTGTTACTTCACTTATCTGAAGTAGTTCAGATTTCTCTCTCACTTCACTTTTTTCCGAGCCATCTCTCTCGATTGGGTGCCTCTGAGTGGTGAGAGAGGTAATGCCAAACGCCCAAACAAGGTCCACATCCATGTTTGACCCTAATCTAAGTTAAAAACGGTACATTAAACCAAATTCAGAGTAAAGCCAAAGCAAAGCCAGAGAGAATCCTGAGTGGAGCCAGAGCAAAGCCAGAGCGAAACCAGAGCCAAGCCAGAGCGGGACCGTAGGAGTGACCGGAGCCTAGCCAGAGCGAAGGCAGAGCGGAACTTGAGCGGAGCCAGAGCGTAGCCAGAGCGGAACTTGAGCGGAGCCAGAGCTAAGCCAGAGCGGGAACGGAGTGGTGACTGGGGCCTAGCCAGAGCGAAAGCAGAGCGAAGCCAGTGTTAAAGGTAGAGAATGAAGTTAATGTGAGGTCAGAACAAAGCCAGTGCGCAGTCAGAGCAGGACTGGAGGCGGACCGGAACCTAGCCAGAGCCAAGCTAGAGCGAAGCCAGAGCGGGACCGAAGGTAGGCCAGAGCCAAGTCAGAGTGAATACAGAGTGAAGCTAGAGTGAGGTTTGGTGAAGCCGGAGCGGAGCCAGAGCGGAGCCAGAGCCAAGCTAGAGCGGGATCGAGGGGTGGCCGAATCCTAGCCAGAGCGGAGCTGGGGCCAAGCCAGAACCAAGCCAAAGTTAAGGTGTAGAACGAAGTGAGTGTGAGGCCGGAGCAGGACAGGAGCAGGGCCAAAACCTAGCAAGAGCTTCACTTTCTCCCAACGCAAAGAAACACGATCGACGTAGCCTTTTCTTCGATTCACTTCACTCCCTGGAGAGTAGAACAAAAGATGCCTGTAATTTGTCAGCGGAAGCGTCAGTTACTGCACAACTTTCACAACTGCCGCTGCAAACGCACACGTAGAACCGCTTGATGTCGTATCAGAGTCGCACTGGCCAAATCATTACTTAAATCACTAATGTGCTTTTCAACTGACCAACATGAACGCTCCCTTATATCATCATTATCATTTCTAGCACTAAAGCCCAGAGTGGGCCACGGCTTCCGTCAGGATCCTCCTCCAGACATCCCTTCTTCTGGCTACCATCCACCAATGTTTTATTTCCAGCCTTTTCACATCCTCCAATACTCCATCCATCCCCCCGTAGGGGAAGGGATCCGTCCCTTTCAGCTGCCAAAGTGCGGGCGCTGCGGACCCTTAGCACTCGTGGTACCTCTGACGTTACTGGAGGAACCTCGGGCCGAACAGCCGAGCCCCTCCTTCGGGAGTTGTTCGGATTGGGATGGCTTCGAGGGGGCAGTGTGTTCCCGATACCCGTGGGAATCGGGTACGTCTTCGGACGGGGTTGAGGGAAGCCATTAAGTTTCCGGGTACTAGCCTGCTTAGCTAGTAGGTGTGCTAGATCACCAGGCGGCCCCACCGAGGTCATATCGGTAGTCTTCACCTTGAGTGTTGACGCGCGTAAGTGGCGTATCCACTTCCATCCCGTCTTGTGTCCCTAGGACCAGATGGGGGGGGGGCTTGTTAGGAAACTAGGTCTTGCCCTAATGTAAAGCCCCATGGAGGATGCCGAGCGCCCATTGGGACAGCTCGGATACTCCCTGGTTGAAAGAGGCCCGGGTCTTGTTCCTACGGGTTCAAGGCTAATGGGAGTAGAACCTCTGGACTCAACTCCATCCATCCATCTCAAGTTTGGTCTCCCTACTCTCCTTGCACCATACAGTTTACACTCCAATACTCTCCTAATTATGTCCTCTCCATCCAGTCTTTGGACATGCCCTGCCCATCTTAACCTTGCTATTTTAATTGATTTTGCAATATTGGTGTCTTTATATATTTTATATAATTCATCGTTATATCTGATTAGCCATTCCCCTTTCTCCTTAATTGGGACATAAATTCTTCTCAGTATCTTCCTTTCAAAAATGTTCAGTCTTGCCATATCCTCTTTTGTTTCACACCCATACATCAGCACCGGTTTTATTAATGTTTTATAAATTCTAATTTTTGTTTTATATGTTAAGAGTTTTGACTTAAAGTGTTTTATTAGATTAAAATATGCCCCATTGGCATTTCGTATTCTTTTGTTAATTTCCTATTTCATGTCATTACTTTCATTCACAAGAGACCCTAGGTATGAGAATCTGTTCACTCTTTCAAATTTATAGTTAAGAATATGGATATATTTTTCTGGCTCTTCAATTTTCTTCTTGACATTAGTCACCATATACTTTGTTTTCCCTTCATTTGTTTTAGACCCACCTTAGATACTGCCTGTTCTAAGTTTATAAATGTCCTTACCATGTCCTTTTCTGTTCTGCTGATTACATCTATATCGTCTGCATATCCCAGTAATTGTGTGGACTTATTAAATATTGTATCTCTTGTTTGGATGCCAGCAGATGATAGGTTTCAAGTTTGTATTCCTTGGCTTTTTCCAGGATTTGTCTAAACACTGCTTCTCTCAGAATGGTAACAGTATTAGGTATAGGATTTTGGAGAGTATTTTATACACTATTGATAAAAGTGTAATTCCTCTGTAATTTTCACATATTAATGGGTCACCCTTTTTATATATTGGACATATTAGTCCAATCTTCCACTCATCAGGGTTTTTTCTCTTGTCTCCATATACACTCCTCGAAATGGAAATAAGAACACATTGACGCCGGTGTGTCAGACCCACCATACTTGCTCCGGACACTGCGAGAGGGCTGTACAAGCAATGATCACACGCACGGCACAGCGGACACACCAGGAACCGCGGTGTTGGCCGTCGAATGGCGCTAGCTGCGAAGTGTTTGGGCACCGCCGCCGTCAGTGTCAGCCAGTTTGCCGTGGCATTGGACGTACCGCCGAATTGCTCAACACGTGGGGCGTGAGGTCTCCACAGTACATCGATGTTGTCGAAAGTGGTCGACGGACTAACAAGTACATCGATGTTGTCGAAACTGGTCGGCGGAAGGTGCACGTGCCCGTCGACCTGGGATCGGACCGCAGCGACGCATGGATGCACGCCAAGAGCGTCGGATCCTACGCAGTGCCGTAAGGAACCGCACCTCCACTTCCCAGCAAATTAGGGACAGTTGCTCCTGGGGTATCGGCGAGGACCATTCGCAACCGTCTCCATGAAGCTGGGCTACGGTCCCGCGCACCGTTAGGCCGTCTTCCGCTCACGCCCCAACATCGTGCAGCCCGCCTCCAGTGGTGTCGCGACAGGCGTGAATGGAGGGACGAATGGAGACGTGTCGTCTTCAGCGATGAGAGTCGCTTCTGCCTTGGTGCCAATGATGGTCGTATGCGTGTTTAGTGCCGTGCAGGTGAGCGCCACAATCAGGACTGCATACGACCGAGGCACACAGGGCCAACACCCGGCATCATGGTGTGGGGAGCGATCTCCTACACTGGCCGTACACCTCTGGTGATCGTCGAGGGGACACTGAATAGTGCACGGTACATCCAAACCATCATCAAACCCATCGTTCTACCATTCCTAGACCGGCAAGGGAACTTGCTGTTCCAACAGGACAATGCACGTCCGCATGTATCCCGTGCCACCCAACCTGCTCTAGAAGGTGTAAGTCAACTACCCTGGCCAGCAAGATCTCCGAATCTGTCCTCCATTGAGCATGTTTTGGACTGGATGAAACGTCGTCTCACGCGGTCTGCACGTCCAGCACGAACGCTGGTCCAACTGAGGCGCCAGCTGGAAATGGCATGGTAAGCCGTTCCACAGGACTACATCCAGCATCTCTACGATCGTCTCCATGGGAGAATAGCAGCCTGCATTGCTGAGAAAGGTGGATATACACGGTACGAGTGCCGACATTGTGCATGCTCTGTTGCCTGTGTCTATGTGCCTATGGTTCTGTCAGTGTGATCATGTGATGTATCTGACCCCAGGAATGTGTCAATAAAGTTTCCCCTTCCTGGGACAATGAATTCACGCTGTTCTTATTTCAATTTCCAGGAGTGTATTTTGCAATAATTTATGTATTGTTTCCGCCTTCCAATGGCCTCCGGTTTTTAGTATTTCTGCTTGTATATTATCAATTGCAGGTGCTCTGTCATTATTGAGGGTATGATGTAATAAAAACGCTGTTTGTTATTGTCATCGACCTTGGTAGATTGTATTGTGTATGTGACGAGAGAATTGAACAGTGTATTTCTACGGAAGTAAAGAACACTTGGAATGTCTGAAACTCGGACTTTTAATTCTACGTACCCACAGTCACTTTATGTCGCAAGGGATCAAATATGACACTGGAAAATTTTCATCCCTGTAGCATAAAAACTACCGGTGATAATTAAAGGTTTAAGACATCCCCTCGTATTGTACGTAAGCCCCAAGTGGGGCATCTCGGGGAGGAAGGATAAGGCAAGAGTAGACAGAGAGCGGCCGTTTTAAGGAGCTACGACAATGCAGATGGCAGGTTCCCTACAACTGACTAGATGAAAACTCCTCGAAGGCCAGTAAAACCAGCATCCGACCCACCGTTATCCTGAAACGGTCCACTAGTCCGGCCCAAAGACCGAAGTCATCGCAGTGCCTTTCAAGTCCAGGGAAAACAGGTAAAAGACTCGCATCAATGCTTTCATTTCAACATTTTACTATTCAAGAACCATTGCGCGACCTATATCTCTGTCTCAGTTTCTCACCTCCCGTATGTTTACAACAGGATTGAGACATATAAGAAACCTTTGTAGATGACTGAGTGGTAAAAATCACGTGAGTGCAACACAGGGAAGGGAGACGACAGTATCGAATAAGTCCGCCACAAAAAGCTAAACGACGGCCTTCCGTGACAGATGTCAACAAAATGTGAGTAAGTCGTTGATGAGAAAGGAACTATTGATTTAAGGAAACGGACTTAGAGGGCGGTGGTCCAGAGGCCGACCACGCCTTCCAGCTGCATTCCATTCATAACCCTCCTATCATTCATAATAATTAAAAACAGCTTCCTCAAATTTTGGGTCTAATTCCCGACCCAAATTTCCCGAAGTATTTGGAGTGTATTTTTTATTAAATTTTTATAACTATTTAAAATTGGGCACCATAAATGGCAGCTACATCTCTCTAAGTACAGAAAGATATGTAGTTCACCTATGAAAGTTCTTCTGGAGGAAAAGAAAATGAAGAAGAATGCAACGAAACGTATGCTAAACTACAAGAAGAGTAATGTGAAGAAAACAACAAAGAAGGACGCTAAGAATATCAAACAGCTACTCCACAGATGAGAATGGCATTGAACCACTGTGTGATGGTGAATTTCGTAAAGTGGAACCTAAAGATGTTCAAAATTCCAAGTGCATATTTTGTGATGATACTGGAAAAGATGAACTTTGGTACCGCTGCGTTTTGTGTGGGTTTTAAGCTGGGACAATCCAGAAGACTATTCTTGTGACCTTTGCTTAGAGAAACAAAGAAAGAAAAATCCCCGATCCACGAAATGATAGGCTTGGATTCGAAATTAACTTTATGAAATTGACATCTAGAAGTTATAACTTCTTTATTTCTTATTTACCAAAATCAGGTAATACTAGGTATGTTATAAACATGGCATTATTCATTTTTGCTCAATTTGAAATACAAATGTTTTTACTTTCCTTTATAACGTTTTGATCTCGTATTTGTTTTATCTCTAGCGGAGTATTCACCTTCATTTGTTTACCTATGTCCCTATATGTTTTGTTATTATTGCAAAACCAACGCTTATTTTTCTCTTAGTTTGAAGTGCATTGTTCATTTTCTCCTCTGTGCAATCCAAAACCTACCTTTACTTTATACATCTTAAATCCATAGTACTTACTTTGGGCAAATGTATACAATATACATTCCAAGTACCTATATATTGTTGTCTACTTAGGTATAGGTCCCAAATCTAAGTTTACTTTTTCATTAATCTTCAAAAAATATATAAAGGCATTTCGGCCACTGTTTTTCTGTATTCTTTAAAATACGCCATATTACCCTACGCCCTGCGTCATATTGCACATACCTTTGGTTAATATGACGCAAAGTGGTACACTCGGAAAATGACATTTTTTTGGATAAACTATTACTTTCACATGTATAATTCTCAGGTGTGACCTAGAAAACAATATTTGAAGTAATTCGGTGAGTTTTGGAGTACCTAATTGAAAAAGTTTCGATGCCATGATCTTTCTCCCTTAGGTGTGTCATATTACCCTACTCTCACCTACAGGACAGAAAATGAAATGATCCCCTTGATGCATTTTTACATCCCTCTCCTCATCCTTGAATTCCATAAGATATTTGTTTTCAAGATTCGTTGTTCAAGACTGAGCACATAAAACCATTGTAAATAAATTATTTTTAGAGGAAATAAGAATTAATCACGTGTCTGCCTCACGTTCAAGAGATCCCCAGTTCGAATCTCGGTCAGGGTAAGCTACCTGGATAACGCTTGTCCCGGGATTTTCTCTTATCCTTAAAGATGAATGTCTGGTCACTCTAAGCTCTATGAACCCTGTACCCATTTGCACATCATTTCATTCATCGTCCGGTATGACTTAACGTTGGAGCTTTTCTCTTATCCTGAAACATGAATGTCTGGTAACTCTAAGCTCTATGTACCCCGTACTCATTTGAACATCATTTCATTCATCGTCCGATATGACATAACGTTGGAGGTTTTCTCTTATCTTGAAAGATGAATGTCTGGTAACTATAAGCTCTGTGTATCCTGTACTCATTTGAACATCATTTCATTCATCGTCCGATATGACTTAACGTTGGAGGTTTTCCCTTATCCTGAAAGATGAATGTCTGGTAACTCTAAGCTCTATGTACCTTGTACTCATTTGAACATCATTTCATTCATCGTCCGATATGACTTAACGTTGGAGGTCCTAAATTAAAGAAAAAAATGATCCCCTTGGTCACTGGTGCTGGTGTAATATGCCAACTCTTCCCTTTCTACTTAAGATTAAGTTTAAATTCTACAAATTTTGTAGAGAAATTTCAGAAATCCTTCGGAGCTTACAAAATCTTCTATGTCATATAAATAAATTTGAATAAATTGTATTATTATCTGACTCAAAAGCAGATGTAATGTCCATAACAACTGATATAATACTTAAAAACCGAAATATTGCAGAATACTGCAAAATAATCATACATTTAATTAATTTAGATAAAATATTAATACTTCAATGGATACTGAGTAGCATGACTCTGAAGCCCGCATTTGGGAGGCCCGTGTTTGATTCCCGTGACCGACTTACGTGACCCACAGGTTTTTTCGGGGGTTTTCCCTGGTCGATAGGCGAATGTTGGATACGTTAATTACATCCCCCGAATTTCCTGTCCCTTCTTGTCCATTATCATTTCATATTATCTCTCATCTGGTGGTCCCTTTTAGGGTAGAAGTGTTGGCGGGAGTCTGGGCAGTGCATATGCTCTGAGGAAAACCACTTCCTCCTCCTGTGGGTCGGTAGCCGGTCTCCGCTTCTCTGCTAGGGCCATTTCGTGACCGCCAGCCAGGGACTATTAGGGCTCGGCTGCTGGGCTCGTTGCAGTCCAACTGTAGGGGAGCGAGTTCGTTGTCCTGGCCTGTCGGGGGAAGTCTCAATCTAAATAAACTATAGGGACCCTGCCCTCTGTACTGTAGTGACTGCTTGGGTCGGCCACCCTCTGTCTCCTTCACCTCATCCTTCCTCCCAGAGTGCCCCACGTGAGGGCTTAGGCTCAAAGGGGTCAGCATGGTGGCCTACGTACCAAATCCCCTCCGTAATGAGACCCCAATCCCATGGTAATGAAATAGCTGACTGTCTAGCCATAAAGCAGTGTAATTAAGTCAAATTCGTTTGAGCCACTAACTTATCACTCTATCAAAAGAATAATTATAACAACATACGAAAGCTGTTCAATAAAGAATGATTACAACTTTTTTGACAACATACCTTTACTCATGCTCATAATTTTGATGGTCCTTCTCAAAATAGTCTGCCCTGAGTGCGATGCACTTGTCCCAGCGTTTCTGCCAGTCTTCAAAGACATGCTGGAAACCATTTTTGAGACATCATTCAAAATCGCCTCCACAGCCTTCACCACTGCTTCTGATGATGGATAATGTCCCCCACGAAAGTGTTTCTTCAAGTTAGGGAATAGAAAAAAGTCACATGGGGCTAAATCCGGACTATAGGGAGGATGAGGGGTGTACTTCACGTTGATTTTTGCAAGATAATCAGCAACAACATTGGCAATATGCGGCCGCGCATTATCGTGGTGCAGCAACCAGCCTGCTTCACGGAAATGTGGTCTTTTGCGCCTGATATGGACTTGCAATGTTTTCAGGACATCCCTGTAGTATTGTTCAGTTACTGATGTGTGTGCAGGTACAACATGCTGTTAAACCATTCCATGAATATCAAAGAATGAGATGACCATAACTTTCCCAGCAGAAGCAATCACTTTTGCTGTTTTGGGGGTTGGTGATGAAGGAGATTTCCACACTGAGCTATGCTGTTTGCTCTCAGGATCAAAATGATGTAGGCAAGTTTCATCAGCAGTGATTACGTTTGAAAGAAACTCCAGATCTTCCTCTAACATCAACTTTAAGCCATGTTACCTTCGTTGCAGCGGTAGGCGATACTGAATATGTCTGAACTTGCCTAGTTCTCACAGGCGGGAACCAGGAGTACCAACAATGAAGCTACTACGGTGTGTTTGTTTCACATTAAGCTAACAGAATATATTAAGATTGAGTTTTTGTGCGAAAAATTAAGACCGTAAAAAAGTTATGATCTTTCTTTCTTGAACAGGTTATGCTGACGTTCTTCTTTGACCAAGATGGACCCCTTCTGTTGCACTTCCTGCAGCACGGGACAACAGTGAATGCCCAGCGTTACTCGCAATCCTTGACCAGCCTTCGCCAAGGTATCAAATCAAAACGACCAGGCAATCTCACCCGAGGAGTCATCCGCTCCACGACAATGTAAAGCCTCTTAGTCGCGGCACTCCTGCAGAAATTCAAATGGGATGTCTTCGGCTACCCTCCATACAGTCCAGACTTCATACTCCAGTCTTGGGCCCCTTAAAAAGGCTCTGAGTGGCAAACAATTCACCTCCGACGACGACGACGACGACGACGACGTCCAGCTATACGTGCGGAACTGGTTCACATCTCAGCCTCGGGACTTTTATGAGACAGCCATTCACCGCCTTCTGTCACAGTGGAGCAAGTGCCTCAAAGGCCAGGGCCAATGCTTCTAACATACATGTACTGGTTTCTGTAATTATGTTTGTGACTCGTTCCTTTTGAATGCACCTAATACACTGAACTAAAATATTGAACAAAAATATCTGTCTCAAATTTTGCATTGTAAATGGTACTTCATGCGACCATCATTGACATGGCAGTACTCGTAAATAAAATTTAGTGAATTTCGTTGCTGATCTGACAGTTACTCACCAAATTTTCAGACATTTTGGACGCTCAGTTGTTATATAACAGTGGTTTGTGTGAGTTTATGTGAGTGTTGTTATGATAATGGACAAAATCAAGTATGAAGCTGTCATTAAATATTTGTTTTTGAAAGACAATATGCCTACGCAAATCAAAGATGAGTTGTATTTTGTGTTTGGGGACTCTGGACCTCATTTAACACAGTGAAACTTTGGACAGCTGAATTTAAACGTGACCATAAGCGCTTGGGATACGATGAACCTTAGGGGCGTCATAAAACTGCAACTACCGACGAAAACATCGCCAAAGTTCACCAATTGGTGTTAGACGACCGCCGACTTAAAGTGAGAGAGATAGCAGAGGCTATGAACATGTCAAAAGAACGTGTTTCCCACATATTAAATTAAAATTTAGACATGAGAAAGCTGCCCGCATATTTGGTACCGCGTTTGCTCACATTAGACTGAAAACGTGTTGGAATGAGCATTTAAGACGCTCTGTTGGCACAATTTAGGTGCAATAAATCCGAGTTTTGGCGCCGATTAATTACTATAGATGTAACTTGGATACACCATTATACGCCCAAAACAAAAATACAGACCAAACAGAGGACCGCAAAGGGGGAACCGGCGCTAAAAAAGCTAAAATGGTTTTTCGGACTGTTTTTTGTCATAGTCTTGGACTTATTTTAATCGATTACCTTCATAAACGTAAAACCATTACAGGAGCATACTACGCATCATTACTTGACAAGTTGAAGGCAAAACTTGTGGGCAAACGGTCACACTTGCAGAAAAAGAAAATTCTGTTTCACCAAGACAACGCACACCTCAGCGGTTGTAATGACGAAAATCCACGAATTACGATTTGAACTGCTTGATTCACCAGATCTAGCCCCAAGCGACTTCTTTTTGTTCCCTCATCTGAAAATTGCGCTCGGGGGACAGAGATTTTTGTCGAATAAAAAGGCAATCACATTCGTGAACAATTATTTTACAGAGAAAAACGCCGAGGACTATTTGGACGGGTTACAGAGATGAGAGCATCGCTGGGAGAAGTGTGTAGAGTTACAAGGAGACTATGTTGAGAAACGCCGAGTACTATTTGTACGGGTTACTGAGATGGGAGCATCGCTGGGAGAAGTGTGTAGAGTTACAAAGAGACTGTGTTGAAAAACACCGAGTACTATTTGCACGGGTTACAGAGATGGGAGCATCGCTGTGAGAAGTGTGTAGAGTTACAAGGAGACTATGTTGAAAAACGCCGAGTACTACTTGGACGGGTTACAGAGATGGGAGCATCGCTGGGAGAAGTGTGTAGAGTTACAAGGAGACTATGTTGAAAAACGCCGAGTACTACTTGGACGGGTTACAGAGATGGGAGCATCGCTGGGAGAAGTGTGTAGAGTTACAAGGAGACTATGTTGAAAAACGCCGAGTACTATTTGGACGGATTACAGAGATGGGAGGATCGCTGTGAGAAGTGTGTGGAGTTACACGGAGACTATGTTGAAAAACACCGAGTACTATTTGCACGGGTTACAGAGATGGGAGCATCGCTGTGAGAAGTGTGTAGAGTAACAAGGAGACTATGTTGAAAAACGCCGAGTACTATTTGGACGGCTTACAGAGATGAGAAAATCGCTGGAAGAAGTGTGTATAGTTACAAAGAGACTGTGTTGAAAAACACCGAGTACTATTTGCTCGGGTTACAGAGATGGGAGCATCGCTGTGAGAAGTGTGTATAGTTACAAAGAGACTGTGTTGAAAAACACCGAGTACTATTTGCACGGGTTACAGAGATGGGAGCATCGCTGTGAGAAGTGTGTAGAGTTACAAGGAGACTATGTTGAAAAACGCCGAGTACTACTTGGACGGGTTACAGAGATGGGAGCATCGCTGGGAGAAGTGTGTAGAGTTACAAGGAGACTATGTTGAAAAACGCCGAGTACTATTTGGACGGGTTACAGAGATGGGAGCATCTCTGTGAGAAGTGTGTAGAGTTACAAGGAGACTATGTTGAAAAACGCCGAGTACCGCTTGGACGGGTTACAGAGATGGGAACATCGCTGGAAAAAGTGTGTAGAGTTACAAGGAGACTATGTTGAGAAACGCCGAGTACTATTTATACGGGTTACTGAGATGGGAGCATCGCTGGGAGAAGTGTGTAGAGTTACAAGCAGACTATGTTGAAAAACGCCGAGGACTATTTGGACGGGTTACAGAGATGGGAGCATCGCTGGGAGAAGTGTGTAGAGTTACAAGGAGACTATGTTGAGAAACGCCGAGTACTATTTATACGGGTTACTGAGATGGGAGCATCGCTGGGAGAAGTGTGTAGAGTTACAAGCAGACTATGTTGAAAAACGCCGAGGACTATTTGGACGGGTTACAGAGATGGGAGCATCGCTGGGAGAAGTGTGTAGAGTTACAAGGAGACTATGTTGAAAAACGCCGAGTACTATTTGGACGTGTTACAGAGATGAGAGCATCGCTGGGAGAAGTGTGTAGAGTTACAAGGAGACTATGTTGAAAAACGCCGAGTACTATTTGGACGGGTTACAGAGATGTGAGCATTGCTGGGAGAAGTGTGTAGAGTTACAAGGAGACTATGTTGAAAAACGCCGAGTACTATTTGGACGGGTTACAGAGATGTGAGCATTGCTGGGAGAAGTGTGTAGAGTTACAAGGAGACTATGTTGAAAAACGCCGAGTACTATTTGGACGGGTTACAGAGATGTGAGCATTGCTGGGAGAAGTGTGTAGAGTTACAAGGAGACTATGTTGAAAAACGCCGAGTACTATTTGGACGGGTTACAGAGATGAGAACATCGCTGGGAGAAGTGTGTAGAGTTACAAGGAGACTATGTTGAAAAACGCCGAGTACTATTTGGACGGGTTACAGAGATGGGAGTAACGCTAAGAGAAGTGTGTAGACTTACAAGGAGACTATGTTGAAAAACGCCGAGTACTATTTGGACGGGTTACAGAGATGGGAGTAACGCTAAGAGAAGTGTGTAGACTTACAAGGAGACTATGTTGAAAAACGCCGAGTACTATTTGGACGGGTTACAGAGATGGGAGTAACGCTAAGAGAAGTGTGTAGAGTTACAAGGAGACTATGTTGAAAAACGCCGAGTACTACTTGGACGGGTTATAGAGAAGGGAACATCGCTAGGAGAAGAGTGTAGAGTTACAAGGAGACTATGTTGACAAATACAAGAATACTGAAGAAATGTCTTGTATCTTTATTAGGTCGGAAACTTTTCAGACCCCCCGTGTCCTTCATATGTCGATATAAACATATGCGGTGTAGGTAGGGTCACATTGAAGAATTCAATTTCATAGCCGTTATTTGAATTACGGACCTCCCTATGGCCGATAGGTTGCTCTTAACAACTGAGCTACCCGGACAACATGTCAGCATGACCTCTTGGAATGCATCCAAAGCCGCTACATATCCGTGGAAGCTATGGGTAAGAGTGAGCAGTCGATCCCACGATCTCCCGAATGCCAGTCGCACAGTTGACCATGGCGCCCTCTTGCACACATTATGGTACCGGAACTGACGAGGTAAAACCTAATCTAAGGGATATGAGTTGTGACTGATATAGGAAAGAACACTTTAAGCTGCAAAAAGCGAAGAAAAATGTGAGTCATGATTGTGGTCGAGTAGATGCTATGACACTCATTTTCAAAGATGTTATGGCCAAGAACCTGTTGATCTTCAGCTGTTGCGCTATGTATGGTACGCTGCCAGAAAAATCCTCTTATGAATTGCTTTGTCTCTGCTGGAGGGCTTTGATCAGTACTTCACATTAAAGAAATTTGTTAAAAAAAACCGAGGACGTCTCCAACAGTTTCTAATGGCAATCAAACTGAAAGATCTATTGAAAACATAACACAACGTAATTCATTTAACATCTCCAAACGTATAGTAAAAAGAAGAAGAACCTGAAAGATAAACGACGAAAGAAAAATATAGAATTTTTGAAATATAAGATTAGTAAAATCAAATAGACTTAGCTTATACATTATCAAAATGATCTAATAATTGACGTATATTGGTCTATTAAAGATACGCCACAAGATGAGCACTCACGGGAGGACGGAGGAGGCGAGAGAAGACAGACAGAGAAAGATCAAAGAAGTCGCGAGAAGTGCAGAGGGCACAGTCTCTACAACTGAACGGCTGGAAACTCCCCAGAGACCAGTACAACCGGCCAGTATCCCACCCACGTGGTCCTCAAACGGCCAGCACAGAGACCGTCTTACTGGAGTAGGAAGGTATTTCCAGAATATACCATCCTGCCATGCAGACCCATGACTTCTCCAGCGCCTTCGTCTGTGGCCCGCATACGATTCCACTCCCGTAGCCGACCGAACTGACCAATGGGCCTTTTTTAGGGTTTCCCGGGTCGTCAGGCAATTTTCTGAATAGGTTAATTACTTCCACCAAATTTCCCGTCCCTCAATTTCTCCTTTATTATCACTTTATATCATCTCTCACCTGGTGATAATCTTTAGGGTAGAAGCGTCGGCATGACAGGAAGCTATACTCCTGGTAAGCACTTCCGCTTCCGATAGGACAGTCTCGGGTCTCTGGTCCGACCTGCTTTTATTATTATTTTTAACTAACACTCTCCCACGTTAAGTCATGTCGGATGATGTATGAAATGATGTTCAAATGAGTACAGGGTACATAGAGCTTAGAGTTACTAGACATTCATCTTTCAGGATAAGAGAAAACCTCAAACGTTAAGTCATATCGGACGATGAATGAAATGATGTTCAAATGAGTACAGGGTACATAGAGCTTAGAGCTACCAGACATTCATCTTTCAGAATAAAAGAAAACTTCCAACGTTAAGTCATATCGGACGATGAATGAAATGATGTTCAAATGAGTACAGGGTACATAGAGCTTAGAGTTACCAGACATTCATATTTCAGGATAAGAGAAAACCTCCAACGTTAAGTCATATCGGACGATGAATGAAATGATGTTCAAATGAGTACAGGGCGCATAGAGCTTAGAGTTACCAGACATTCATATTTCAGGATAAGAGAAAACTTCCAACGTTAAGTCATATCGGACGATGAATGAAATGATGTTCAAATGAGTACAGGGTACATAGAGCTTAGAGTTACCAGACATTCATATTTCAGGATAAGAGAAAACCTCCAACGTTAAGTCATATCGGACGATAAATGAAATAATGTTCAAATGAGTACAGGGTACATAGAGCTTAGAGCTACCAGACATTCATCTTTCAGAATAAAAGAAAACTTCCAACGTTAAGTCATATCGGACGATGAATGAAATGATGTTCAAATGAGTACTGGGTACGTAGAGCTTAGAGTTACTAGACATTCATCTTTCAGGATAAGAGAAAACCTCCAACGTTAAGTCATATCGGACGATGAATGAAATGATGTTCAAATGAGTACAGGGCGCATAGAGCTTCGAGTTACCAGACATTCATCTTTCAGAATAAAAGAAAACTTCCAACGTTAAGTCATATCGGACGATGAATGAAATGATGTTCAAATGAGTACAGGGTACATATAGCTAAGAGTTACCAGACATTCATCTATAAGGATAAGAGAAAACCTCCAACGTTAAGCCATATGGGACGATGAATGAAATGATGTTCAAATGAGTACAGGGTACATAGAGCTTAGAGTTACCAGACATTCATCTTTCAGGATAAGAGGAAGCCTCCAAAGTTAAGTCATATCGGACGATGGATGAAATGATGCTCAAATGAGTACAGGGTATATAGAGCTTAGAGTTGCCAGACATTCATCTTTCAGGATAAGGGAAAACCTCCAACGTTAAGTCATATGGGACGATGGATGAAATGATGCTCAAATGAGTACTGGGTACGTAGAGCTTAGAGTTACCAGACATTTATCTTTCAGGATAACAGAAAACCTCCAATGTTAAGTTTTATCAGACGATGAATGAAATGATGTTCAAATGAGTACAGGGTACATATAGCTAAGAGTTACCAGACATTCATCTATAAGGATAAGAGAAAACCTCCAACGTTAAGCCATATGCGACGATGAATGAAATGATGTTCAAATGAGTACAGGGTATATAGAGCTTAGAGTTGCCAGACATTCATCTTTCAGGATAAGGGAAAACCTCCAACGTTAAGTCATATGGGACGATGGATGAAATGATGCTCAAATGAGTACGGGGCACATAGAGCTTAGAGTTACCAGACATTCATCTTTCAGGATAAGGGAAAACCTCCAACGTTAAGTCATATCGGACGATGGATGAAATGATGCTCAAATGAGTACGGGGCACATAGAGCTTAGAGTTACCAGACATTCATCTTTCAGGATAAGAGGAAGCCTCCAAAGTTAAGTCATATCGGACGATGAATGAAATGGTGTTCAAATGTGTACAAGGTACATATAGCTAAGCGTTACCAGACATTCATCTATAAGGATAAGAGAAAACTTCCAACGTTAAGCCATATGGGACGATGAATGAAATGATGTTCAAATGAGTATAGGGTACATAGAGCTTAGAGTTACCAGACATTCATCTTTCAGGATAAGAGAAAACCTCCAACGTTAAGTCATATCGGACGATGAATGAAATGATGTTCAAATGAGTACGGGGTACATACAGATTAGAGTTACCAGACATTCATCTTTCAGGATAAGAGAAAACCTCCAACGTTAAGTCATATCGGACGATGAATGAAATGATGTTCAAATGAGTACAGGGTACATAGAGCTTAGAGTTACCAGACATTCATCTTTCAGGATAAGAGAAAACCTCCAACGTTAAGTCATATCGGACGATGAATGAAATGATGTTCAAATGAGTACAGGGTACATAGAGCTTAGAGTTACCAGACATTCTTCTTTCAGGCTAAGAGAAAACCTCCAACGTTAAGTCATATCGGACGATGAATGAAATGATGTTCAAATGAGTACAGGGTACATAGAGCTTAGGGTTACCAGTCATACACATTACAAGGAAGAACGCTAAAAATAAACATTAACCGAGTAATTACCCAAACCGAGTTTCGAACTCAGGGCCTCTTCATTGTGAGGGCAAACCGGTACCATCACCTTAACGGAAATGGGCAAAAGGGATAAATTAGCTTAAAAATGTTGTATATAATTGTATAATAAATTGGTAATATAAACTAGAAGATGTTTAAGTGGTTCCTTGTAGAAACTGCAGATTGTTTTACGATGGCTGTTAGTGAATTGTATCTCTGTGTTGTAACTGTGGAGGTTCATCGTGTTAAGAGCTGTGCGTGGTAGACGGTCTATAAAATAACGCGTTAAGTTTGAATGGTTGCTTTCCAAGAGCGTATATTTGTAACAAGTGACGACCGCCTCCGTGGAACTTTGCCAGAAAACAGCGGTGCTAGGCTAATGGCCAAAGAATACACTTTGTATAACCAACACTTAAACGTAACTGTAGAACATCTTAAGGCTACACAATAGTCATCGTTCCCAAAAAAGACTTCAAATGTTTCCGCCACAACTTAATATTGGTAATGTTCCACATAATGTAATTACTGACCTTTATTGTTCAAATTTTCCGCATAAACTCAGAGAAAATGATAGAGTCAACATGAAAAGTTCAATGCCATGCCCGGGATTTGAACCACGGATCTCCTTGTTTCCATCTAGTCGCTTTAACCCATTGAGCTACCATGACCAACGTGCTTTCCTCACATTAAATCTTCCATTTGAGGCGTATATTTTCCCAGTAAACCAATAGGTGCTCTCGTATCCGAGATACACCGTTTGTGGACGGAAGCCGGAGTATCCGTGGTTCAAATCCCGGCCATGGCATTGAATTTTTCATATCGACTCTATCTATCAAAAACCTTAGCCTGTATATGGCTACTGTGAAGAAATTATTAATTTCCATCAATTAACTAAAATATTAAGAGTTAAATGATGAAGCCTGGGACTTAAGTACTTA
The DNA here is from genome assembly GCA_030765055.1 of Mantis religiosa. Lineage (NCBI taxonomy): Eukaryota > Metazoa > Arthropoda > Insecta > Mantodea > Mantidae > Mantis > Mantis religiosa. The sequence continues at coordinate 8,536,571 of CM060958.1, forward strand.
CGATAGTAAGTCGTCACAAATGGTGTATCTCGTATGCGAGAGCCCCTAGTGGTTAACCGGGGAAATATATGAGTCAAATGGAGAATTTAATGTCAGTACGGCACGTTGGTCATGGTAGCTCAATGGGTTAGAGCGACTGGGCGGAAACCAGGAGATCCGTGGTTCAAGTCCCGGCCATGGCATTAAATTTTTCAAGTTGACTCTATCAAAAACCTTAGCCTATATACGACTAGTGTAAAGAAATTATTAATTTCCATCAAATAACTAAAATAATCACAGAGAATGAACTTAAAATAATTAAGTTTTCAAAATACCTTTATTATATATGTTCGAAATCTTTTCGGGAAGCAAGCCAGGTAAAAAGACGATTAGACATCGACGTTTTGTGAGTGTACATCTCTCCCATCATTAGGATATTTTAAGAAATTTTGTAACCACAAATGAATCACTGGCTATAACAGAAATATAGAAAAAGACAAAACACTATCACACTATCAATATTAGCATTACTGAACAAAAGACTGTTTTCAGTAAATTAAATGCCAGGTCAGGAGATGGCGTGAGTATAGAAAATTAATTGGGTCAAAGAAACGTAACTAATTAACTTGACGATCAAGCTGTATAGATCTGTGCTTCCTAAGTCGACGGATATCCATTTTAAGCCCGATTTCCAAGAGGAGCTGAACTGAAGTCCAGCATCACGATTAAGCGTGCCCCTCTCGGAAGAAATGGTCAAAGCCTCCTTAACTCTCCACTCCCAATAACTGCTGCGTTTTGCCACGACGGTCGTCTCCAAAAGATAAGATTTACATTAGTAGGAACAAACGTGATTTAGAAACCAGAGTGAAGGAACATTTTAGAAATATTAAATATAATAGGACAGATAAATTGGCAGTAGCTGATAATTTTTGGTAATTTAAACATGAAATAAACCCAGGATATAAATTATTGCAACAATTCAGAGAACCGATAGATTTAATAGATTCGGAGAAAATGTATATTTTGAAAAATAAAGGTCGCGTGATGAATTTTGATATCCCATAAGTAGATGTCATTAATAAGTTTGTGTTGTCCCCGGTAGATGGCAGTAAGGTAACGAGCTATTCTTTAAATTCCGGAAGTGGTGAAGGTCAGCCAATCAGTGTGTCAGTGTCTTCAGTGTCAAGCTGGCAGGTTGAAAATGAAGCGAAGTTGCTTCCAAACCGGTCCCAAAGGACTGTGAATAAGATAAATAATGGTAAAGTTTTTTTTCTTTTGTTTCATTTATACCCTACCTTTAACTCCAATAGTCATATCGGCGGCCGTTCTCCTTTAGAACATATCGAAGGTGTTAACTCGTATTCGTTGGGTTTTAATCATTAGATCACGTACACATTTATACCTCGCCTTTAACTCCAATGCTCCAATGGTCATATCGGCGGCCGTTCTCCTTTGGAACATATCGCAGGTGTTAACTCGTATTCGTTGGGTATTAATCATTACATCACGCACACATTCGCACTCTCATTTATACTTCTAGACTCTGGGTAAATGCGGAATTATCTTGGACGGAGAAAAATCCCCACCCCCACCGCCGGGAATCGCACCTGGGACCCCTAGCACGGCAGGTAAGTACTCTACCAACTGGGCTACGTGGCCAGCCTAATAGTGAAGTGTTGCTATGGTGTTTACTTATTCTTAATACTTAGATTACTTCACTGTCAGCAGCTTCAGTTTTTTACATAACTATATTAAATGAACGTAAAAAATTAAAAATATCACAAATGGAGGAATTGCATGCCTTCATTTGTTCTCATGATTACCAATCTCTCAGGTATGTGGGTTCTTCCCCGATAAAGTTCCTTCCACAACATGTTACTCTTCCATAGAGAGCCGGTATTTAAAAACTAATCCATATCATCCTCCAATCAGAATTGCCTGAGCTTACCTTACTATGTATTGCTAGACAAAGCGTTAATGTTTTAATAAAGTTTGATAAGTTTATTGAGGAATTAAAATTCCCAGGTTCTTCCCCTTTTTCATATAAAGAAGGCCTTGGAAATGTTTCCATACCACAATTTGAAAGGCCTGTTGCTAAAATTACATTTGATATTCTTGGCGTTTTGGTTATTCAAGAGAGGCACGTCTGAAACACTTTCTGTGAGTCATCCTGTATTTTGCAGGATTCTTCCTTCTCCCTCTGCGGTTGAGGATTTGTTATTGTAGCACTGAGATTATAGCAGAAATAACTGTGAATTCCTTGTAGCCCTGCGGAAAATTATACCGTTAAAGCGAAAAGAGGCCAGGTGCGAGCTTTATGTCTGCCAAGATAAAATGTTTCTACGGTATATAGTGGTCAGGGCGCTGGTCTCTGAATCCGCAAAGGTTTCCTTTAATTGAAATGACCACAAGAATGTCATGAAATTAAAAATACATTTCCTTTTCTCTTACTATTCTTATACACGCTTCTTCTTTTGAATAACTTTGAATGATTGAGCTAGCAGGTTAAATTTCTAAAGTGTCTACAATCTTTTCCATCCTATGGTTATTTAATAACAAGACGACTACATAATTTCGTGTTACATACGAGGCATGTATTTAAGTCAGTACTGTTTTGTAATTTAAAAAAATACGTGCAGAGATATCGCAATAATTTTATTTTTACGTGAAAGCTTGTACCTTAATCTACTTTTCTACATAATTTCCGTGAATATTGAGGCACTTGTCATAACGTGGCACCAGTTTTTGAATACCCTCCTCATAAAATTCTGCCGCCTGACGTGTTAACCACTGCATCACAACTGTTTTGCCTTCGTTATCGTCTTGAAGACGCTGACCGCCCAGATGTTTCTTCAAGTGCAGGAACAAATAATTGTCGCTGGGCGCTTGATCAGGGCTGTATGGAGGATGATGTAGAGTTTCCCATTGAAAAGATTTGATGAGATCTTTGGTCCGATTAGCCACATGTAGACGGGCATTGTCATGCAGCAAAACGATACCCTTACTCAACTTGCCACGTCTTTTGTTCTGGATTGCACGGCGCAGATTGTTCAATGTCTCACAATAAGACGCTGCATTGATTGTCTCATTACGAGGTAGAAACTCCACTAGCAATACTCGTTTTCTGTCCCAGAAAACTGTGCACATGATTTTCCGGCCAGAAATTGTTTTCTTAAACTTCACTTTTGTGTGTGATGATGAATGTCGCCATTCCATGGATTGTTGTTTCGATTCTGGTGTGACGTAGGCCACCCATGTTTTGTCACCAGTAACAATTTGGTCTAAAAAAAAATCTTCACCTTCATTGTGGTACCGCTCAAGGAAAGTCAATGCACTGCCTAAACGTTGGATTTTGTGTAAATCCGTCAACATTTTCGGAACCCAACCTGAACACAATTTCCGGTACTTCAAGTTCTCGGTCACAATGCGATTCAAAACACTACGAGAATATTGAGGAAAATAGTCGTATAATGATGAAATTTTAAAGCGTCTGTTTTCTCTCACCTTTTCGTCCACTTTCTGCACCAAATCTTCAGTAACGGCCGAAGGACGCCCACTCCGTTCTTCATCATGCACATTTGTGCGGCCATCTTTAAATGCTCTCGCCCATTTCCTTACCATTCCATCACTCATAATGTTTTGTCCGTAAACTTCACAGATCTCACGATGAATTTCGATCGGTTTTACGCCTTTAGCACTAAGAAATCGTATAACAGCCCGTACTTCAAAATCGGCGGGACTCACGATAGTCGGAGGCATCTTAAACACTCAGTAACCAACGTATACAATGAAGAATCAGACGGTAATGGCGTCAGTGCGTAGACAAGTGATGTAGGTAATCAGCGCGCATGCACGGAACGCCGACCTTAGCGCTGCGGCGGCGGAATCGCAAAACGGTACTGACTTAAAAAACATGTCTCGTAGAATCCTTGAACACATATCAGCTAATCCAATTTCATTTTACCGTCCTTTTGTGGAGGATTAACACTCCGCAGGACTTTAAGTGTCACACGGCCGTGAGGAGAAAAGGAACTGGATTAAATGTATCATTCCCATACCTGGCATGACGATGAAGAAGTGGGTAACATAACATATAGGTGTAATATATGAAAGTAAAGGTGCTATTGGAGAATCTGGCGGAATGAATGGAAGAAAAACTGGAGGACCCAGAGAAAATCGAACCTAATGCTACTTCGATTACTCTAAATCCCATAAGTGGTCCTTGCGAACCCCTTATTTTCACTTTTCTTCTTATTATCACTTCACCTTCTTTGGGGTACGTTGAATCAATCATTTCCCTATGTGTTGTTCTTTTCTTAGTTCCATGCATTTCTTCATTTTATCTGATCTATTTTTCCATTCTTCTACCGAGAAAATGATTTTAATGTGGATTTATCTTGCAGCCTTATATTTTCGATTTTAGTTATTACTTTCACTGTCCTGTCAAGTAATGAATTTTCTGTGATTTTTAATTCCGCTGATGCCCGATTTCACCAACTAATGTTAAGGCTTAACACGAGTTTAGCAATAGTTAAAACAAAAATTGCATTTCACCAACAAGTGTTAAATCTCATGTTAAACTAACACGCCGAATTTCTAATGTTAAGTCCTTAACAATTGTAAATAGTCAAGATGGCGAGCATGAACTCAGCTGTTGATGTCGATTTGCTATATTTAAGACCGTCTAAATGGCATTCATAATAGAGTACGGCCTATGAGGAGAAATGATTTTGAGGAACTATCCGAAGAAAACTGTTTTACGGAGGTATAGACTGTCGAAACATGTTGCTATGAAGGTTACTGCGGAAGTACAAGAAACGTTAGAACATGCATCGAAAGGAATATGGCGATCTCGCCTTTACTTCAAGTATTAATAACGTTGCGATTTTATAATTCACTAAATTATGTAGATAATACATTGTCAACCTGCCGTCTTGAAACGTTCAAGTCATTTGTCCTTCTTCGCTCCTCGTTTTAAATTTACATCATAATGAGTTATAATATACATCGAAAGGAATATGACTACCTTGCCTTTGCTTCAAGTATTAATAACCTTGCGATTTTATAATTCACTGAATTATGTGGATATTACACTGTCCACCTCCCGTCTTGAAACGTTCAAGGCACTTGTCCTTCTTCGCTCCTCGTTTTAAATTTACGTAATACTGAGTTAGAATATACATCGAAAGGAATATGACTATCTCGCCTTTGCTTCAAGTATTAATAACCTTGCGGCTTTATAATTCACTGAATTATGTGGATATTACACTGTCCACATCCCGTCTTGAAACGTTCAAGTCACTTGCCCTTCTTCGCTCCTCGTTTTAAATTTACGTAATACTGAGTTAGAATATACATCGAAAGGAATATGCCGATCTCGCTTTTGCTTCAAGTATTAATAACTTTGCGATTTTATAATTCACTGAATTATGTGGATAATACATTGTCCACCTCCCATCTTAAAACGTTTAAGGCACTTGTCCTTCTTCGCTCCTCGTTTTAAATGTACGTAATGCTGACAAGTTGTTTGGTGCTTGTAGTAGTGACACATACATTTGAATTAAATTCGTTTCCAATATTTTCCCCGCGACTACTTTCTCTTTTACATTCAGTGCATCCGTCCTCTTATTTTAATCGATATCCTTACACTTCGTCACCATTTCAATTAACAATTCTTTCTCCGTCGATGAGAAATTTGTCTCACGGCTTTATTTATGATTTTGTTCATCCGCCATTTGTGCAGACGAAAATGAAAACAAAAACGCATCGGAGTACGTTTAGAAAATCATCCATAGCCTTCTATAGCTGTGATATTTACAAGTTTCTTGGCGTTAACACAGGTTTGTTAACATTTTAAGAAAACAGGTTGGTGAAATGCAAGAAATTTAACATTAGTTTTAGCGCTGTGACAATTGTTACGTTACATTTGTTAACGTCGAGTTTAACATCTGTTGGTGAAATCGGGCATAAGTCTTTCTCTGTTTTATCAAACCTGTTAGGTTTTGTTTTACGGTCACGGGTGAAATCAAAGATTTGTTTATTTAATCTGCTAGACTTCATTCTGAGAAGATGGCCAAAAAAAATTATCCTCCTTTTTCGCATAGTATTTGAGAGTTTTTCAATTTTCTTGTAGAGAATTTCATTCTTGATGTATATTATTATCTTAAAATGTTGGTCCTTGATCTTTCTTAATATTTTCCGTTCTATTAATTCGAATTTCTCTATCTGACCCTTGAAATTCAAGTTGAGTTTTTGAGATTCGTACAGTCTTTCCCGTTTAATCACTGCTTTACAATGTTTAATTTTGGATCCCCATGATAGTGATTTCTTGTTAGAAGTATCTTTTGTTAGTTGGATAGCTAGTTCAAGATTACTTTTCCTGGATTCCATTGTTTTATTTTCCTTAGTATTCCAGCAAATCTATTATCCAAGATACTTTCTCTTTTGTTTTTTTCACTGTAGAAGAGTTTTTTTTTTTTTTTTTTTTTTTTTTTTTTATTAAAGTCTTCAACGCTAAATCATATAGGACGATGAATTAAATGGGTAAAATAATGTTCAAATAAGCTCATGGTCCATAGAGCTTAGAGTTACCCGACATACATCTTTCAGGTTAAACGAAAACCTCTTAAAAGGCCTATCCACATAGCTCAGCCTGACCGAGGAACGAACCCGGTACATCTTTATTGTGAGGCGGGCATAACAACAGAGTTCATTATCATCCCGTTTCCATCGAGTAGCAAAGGATTTAATATGCAACGTCTATCCAATCAAAATGTGTACCTCACGTGGAGTAAATCACGTAATAAGAACTGGTCCCGCTTTACTCCTGAGTTTAAGTTTATTCTGAAAGATGAATGTCTGGTAACTCTAAGCTCTATGTACCCTGTACTCATTTGAACATCGTTTCATTCATCGTCCGATATGACTTAACGTTGGAGGTTTTCTCTTATCCTGAAAGATGAATGTCTGGTAACTCTAAGCTCTATGTACCCTGTACTCATTTGAACATCATTTCATTCATCGTCCGATATGACTTAACGTTGGAGGTTTTCTCTTATCCTAAAAGATGAATGTCTGGTAACTCTAAGCTCTATGTACCCTGTACTTATTTGAACATCATTTCATTCATCGTCCGATATGACTTAACGTTGAAGGTTTTCGCTTATCCTGAAAGATGAATGTCTGGTAACTCTAAGCTCTGTGTACCCTGTACTCATTTGAGCATCATTTCATTCATCGTCCGATATGACTTAATATTGGAGGTTTTCTCTTATCCTTAAAGATGAATGTCTGGTAACTCTAAGCTCTATGTATCCTGTACTCATTTGAACATCATTTCATTCATCGTCCGATATGACTTAACGTTGGAGGTTTTCTCTTATCCTGAAAGATGAATGTCTGGTAACTCTAAGCTCTATGTACCCTGTTCTTATATGAACATCACTTCATTCATTTTCCGATATGACTTAACGTTGGGGGTTTTCTCTTATCCTGAAAGATGAATGTCTGGTAGCTCTAAGCTCTATGTACCCTGTACTTATTTGAACATCATTTCATTCATCGTCCGATATGACTTAACGTTGAAGGTTTTCGCTTATCCTGAAAGATGAATGTCTGTTAACTCTAAGCTCTGTGTACCCTGTACTCATTTGAGCATCATTTCATTCATCGTCCGATATGACTTAATATTGGAGGTTTTCTCTTATCCTTAAAGATGAATGTCTGGTAACTCTAAGCTCTATGTATCCTGTACTCATTTGAACATCATTTCATTCATCGTCCGATATGACTTAACGTTGGAGGTTTTCTCTTATCCTGAAAGATGAATGTCTGGTAACTCTAAGCTCTATGTACCCTGTACTCATTTAAACATCATTTCATTCAACGTCCGATATGACTTGACGTTGGAGGTTTTCTCTTATCCTGAAAGATGAATGTCTCATAACTCTAAGCTCTATGTACCCTGTACTCATTTGAACATCATTTCATTCATCGTCCGATATGACTTAACGTTGGAGGTTTCCTCTTATCCTGAAAGATGAATGTCTGGTAACTCTAAGCTCTATGTACCCTGTACTCATTTGAACATCATTTCATTCATCGTCCGATATGACTTAACGTTGGAGGTTTCCTCTTATCCTGAAAGATGTATGTCTGGTAACTCTAAGCTCTATGTACCCTGTACTCATTTGAACATCATTTCATTCATCGTCCGATATGACTTAACGTTGTAGGTTTTCTCTTATCCTGAAAGATGAATGTCTGGTAACTCTAAGCTGTATGTACCCTGTACTCATTTAAACATCATTTCATTCAACGTCCGATATGACTTGACGTTGGAGGTTTTCTCTTATCCTGAAAGATGAATGTCTGGTAACTCTAAGCTCTATGTACCCTGTACTCACTTGAACATTATTTCATTCATCGTCCGATATGACTTAACGTTGTAGGTTTTCTCTTATCCTGAAAGATAAATGTAGGGACAGGATTATGTTTCCCAGTATCCGGGGGAAGCGAACCCATGACCCCGCGCATGTGGGCAACTGAGCTATGCCACACCACAGATAGAGCTGTAAAGATCCGCATCACGCCTAATTAGGACAGGAACAGTCCAGACAGCTTGGAATTAGACGTGATGTATTTGAATTTGATGGGACATTGGCTGAGAAGCGATCGAATGTGACTGATCGGCGTGGACACTGAAATGAATTAATTTGGACATGGCGCTTAAAACTGAGTCGGACAGGTAACAGAATCAGGATCAACTTACTCTGTGAATACTCAATACATGTATCAGTAGATGTAATTGATTAAACAGAATCAACATCCACAGCAATAAACAAAAGTGAATATCTACACTGCTACGTTACCATGATTTTCTCTACCTATCTACTGCGTACTTACAGGTAAGTGCAGATGATCTACCCAAAAGTCCAAAGATCCTCCTCATTGAACCCGGGAGCGATGGATACGTTTCTTAAAAAGCCGCCACTTACGTGCGTCAACCCCGCAGGGAAGACCACCGAAAACCTTGGTGGGGCCGTGTAAGTACAGCGTTTTTGATTCAAAACCTAATTGAATCGTTTATTTTAAAAACCACCTAAATGACAAAATATCAAAAAATGTGTTTTGGTGGTACTGTAGTAAGATGATGAGAGAAGTGTTGTAAGTTATAATGTGGTGTAGTTATGGATGAGCAAAGCTTTTTGGATGGTTGTTTTGTAGTGAAGGATATTGGGGAATTTAGTTATGGATTATTATTATGGATAATTTGAGTGAAAATGAAGGAGGATTTGAATTAATTATTTTAAGAAGTGGCTATTTGGGAAAAATGGATTTAAGAAGTTGATTTGATAAATTATTTAGTTGTTATTTAATTTAAATTTGATGTAAATTGAGGATAGTTAAATTTTGAGAAATTTTGTTTTCAGAAATTATAGAATAGAATTTTTTATATAATTATGTTGAAGATTTAGGAGATTTAATAGTTGAAATGTGTTTTAGTATAATTTTAATTTGATATTTTTGTGTTAATAAGGTAAATAAATTAAATTATAAATAAATTAAATTGAATTGTTTGGTTCGGTTGTTGAAGTTTATTGTAATGGTTTAATTTTGAATTATATGAAAGTTATTGAATGCATATTTATTGTTTGTTTAATATTTTTGAATAGTTTTGTAATTTTTGAAGGTTATTATTATAGATTATTTTTTTTTTAATTGTTAAGATTTGAAATTTATATTTTTAACTTGATAGGAAGTAGATTTGAAAAAAATATTGATTTGTGTAGAAGTAAAAATAATAATTGTATTTGTTTGTTTATATAAATTGATATAATGTATTTTAATTTGTTTAAAGGATTTGTAGTAAAAAATTTGTAAATTTTGTGATTTTTGTAATGTAAATTTTATGAATTATTTTTATATAAGTTTTTGGTTAAATGTTTTGAAAGTTTTTAAGAAGGTTTTTATCAGCTGAAAAGGTAAATTGATAAGTTTTAAATGCACTGGTTACCAGTAAATTAAGTATCGGTTTCCGGTATTGCAGTTTTATTTTGTAATTGTAGCTGGTTGCCAGTTATTTGTATACTGGATTCCAGTAAATTTTTTTTAGTTAAATTGTAAATTTTTAAATTGGTAGCTTTTGTATTTGTTTTAATTTATTCTTTTTATTTTTTTGTTTTTTCTTTTATTATCTGAAAAATATTTGCTTAAATTGTATGTTTGTATTTATTTGGTAGTTAATAAATTAGAATTTGGAAATCATGTCTGGGTATAAGAAATTAGGTACCGGGATTAAATTTTAAGATTTTATTTATTTATTTGTACAATTTAAAGGTAAATACATCTTTTAGTGCAGAAATAGCCTATGTTTCATGCTATTTTCAGTCTTGAAAATAATCTGTTTGTTACAGAAGGAACGCAAACGCCGTCGCTTAGGTTCTTTCTGTGGTAAATGTTACTCTTGACGGTTGGCGGCCTTGATGACATGTGTTTTGTGAATCGCTATGACAATAACTCACAACTACCCTGTACATGGCCACTCATTTTCCCCATGTGGCAGAGACTTTGGAAGCATAAAGCTTCTCTTGAGAAAGATGGACAGGATTTATATTGTGACTTTGTGGGTTCGTGAAATGAAAAGTCCAATAACACCACTCCAAAATGTTCTTTATTTCCACCGACTTACAGTTTAACACTTGCCAATTACACAGAATTACTTGCTGCATACAATTACAATTCACCAGTTCGTCCGTTCAAATTTCCTTGTCCTCGCGATTACATAAACTCCGATGCACATACCAGTTACGTACAGTCTTCCGTTGCACAATCTTCTCGTTCATTAACACGTCACTGACTAACTCTTACACCAAGAACTGCGACTGTCTCCTCACTCACACTCACTAACCAACTGACTGACTCATACACTAACTGACCAACTAACTAACTGACTGCCTAGCTGCAGCCCTTTTTATAGGCATCTCGCCGTCTTCTCGACGTTTCCAGATGATGAACGATCCCGTAATTTCTGGAACACAGGTGGAAGAGAAACAGACCGCACAATTATGTTTCTTTCCCCAGCCGTCCCTGTCACCACTATAAGACAAACGAGGGGAGGGCGTAGCTAACACGGACCTCCCTCGTCTCCCGCCCTCAGCTGCTTTCATAGGGTGTTCCAACGCTCGTGTGACACTGCTCCCTCCTCAAAGCTGTTCGCCCCGAACAGCACCATCGTAGCGTGCGAGGCGGTCCAGGTGTACCACCAGCATCTGCCCGGAGTCTGCGCCAGAAGTAGCGCTGCCGTAGTTTGTGAATCATACGGTTCGCTCCCAGGTGTCCTCCTGAAGTACCGGCGTGCACTTCCTCCAAGACTTCCGGGACCTTACTCCGGGGAAGTACCAACTGTTCTCTCTGCGCCTTCCCATCGGGTGACTCCCATACCCGGAACAGCACGCCCTCTCTGGTCTTCAACGAGTCCCATTGGGCACAGTACGACTTGTAGGTGGCGCTCCTCGGTGCGATGTCCTCCCAGGTTGGTCTCGTCCCTGCGTCCACTTCCCTCAAGAGTGGCCCCAAGTCTGCGTCCGCCAGCTGCTCCCTCCTCAGGCCTGCGCTATCCCAGCCTTCAGCAGGCACTGCCACAACTACTCGGACTGCTGCGGCACGCTCCTTCTCTTCCACTCTTGTGCGCTCATGGCCGTCCTGGATCTGCGGTAGGACACCTCCAATGTAATGGTCGCTAGCGTCGGTGTCCACAATGAAGGCGCCACCCGGTTGTGGGAAACCCAAAATTGGAGCACTGCACAGGGTCCCCTTCGGGTGCTGGAAAGCGTCTTCGGCGTCCTCCGTCCACACATAAGGCCGGTTTTCCTCCGTCAGGCGGGTGAGGGGTTTTGCGATGTTGTCGGCCTTTTCCTCTAAATCATTAAGGCGGTCGTCTACTTGACCCTTCCGCTTGCCCGGGTTCGTGACGTCATCCCTCACGCCGGCCAACCGTTCCTCAAACTTTGCGGCGAGAGCCTCGTTCGCCGCCTTCATTTCCGTGGCCAGACTGCCGTTCGCTGCTCTCATTTCTGTGGTTAACTCGGCCTTCATTTCTTCCATATCCGCGGTGATGTTGTCGTTGGCCGTCTTCATTTGTTTCAACTCGGCGATGAGGTTGTTGTTTGCCGCTTCTATTTTTGCAGCGAGGTTTTCAGTTGCCGTCTTCATTTCTTTCAGTTCCGCTAAAATCTTTTCTAATGCTGCCTCCATGGTTGTAATGTTCGGTGATGTTATGTTGTTTTCCCGCTTCCTGACACCAGTGTGACTTTGTGGGTTCGTGAAATGAAAAGTCCAATTACACCACTCCAAAATGTTCTTTATTTCCACCGACTTACAGTTTAACACTTGCCAATTACACGGAATTACTTGCTGCATACAATTACAATTCACCAGTTCGTCCGTTCCAATTTCCTTGTCCTCGCGATTACATAAACTCCGATGCACATACCAGTTACGTACAGTCTTCCGTTGCACAATCTTCTCGTTCATTAACACGTCACTGACTAACTCTTACACCAAGAACTGCGACTGTCTCCTCGCTCACACTCACTAACCAACTGACTGACTCATACACTAACTGACCAACTAACTAACTGACTGCCTAGCTGCAGCCCTTTTTATAGGCATCTCGCCGTCTTCTCGACGTTTCCAGATGATGAACGATCCCGTAATTTCTGGAACACAGGTGGAAGAGAAACAGACCGCACAATTATGTTTCTTTCCCCAGCCGTCCCTGTCACCACTATAAGACAAACGAGGGGAGGGCGTAGCTAACACGGACCTCCCTCGTCTCCCGCCCTCAGCTTCTTTCATAGGGTGTTCCAACGCTCGTGTGACACTGCTCCCTCCTCAAAGCTGTTCGCCCCGAACAACACCATCGTAGCGTGCGAGGCGGTCCAGGTGTACCACCAGCATCTGCCCGGGGTCTGCGCCAGAAGTAGCGCTGCCTTAGTTTGTGAATCATACGGTTCGCTCCCAGGTGTCCTCCTGAAGTACCGGCGTGCACTTCCTCCAAGACTTCCGGGACCTTACTCCGGGGAAGTACCAACTGCTCTCTCTGCGCCTTCCCATCGGGTGACTCCCATACCCGGAACAGCACGCCCTCTCTGGTCTTCAACGAGTCCCATTGGGCCCAGTACGACTTGTAGGTGGCGCTCCTCGGTGCGATGTCCTCCCAGGTTGGTCTCGTCCCTGCGTCCACTTCCCTCAAGAGCGGCCCCAAGTCTGCGTCCGCCAGCTGCTCCCTCCTCAGGCCTGCGCTATCCCAGCCTTCAGCAGGCACTGCCACAACTACTCGGACTGCTGCGGCACGCTCCTCCTCTTCCACTCTTGTGCGCTCGTGGCCGTCCTGGATCTGCGATAGGACACCTCCAATGTAATGGTCGCTAGCGTCGGTGTCCACAATGAAGGCGCCACCCGGTTGTGGGAAACCCAAAATTGGAGCACTGCACATGATCCCCTTCGGGTGCTGGAAAGCATCTTCGGCGTCCTCCGTCCACACATAAGGCTGGTTTTCCTCCGTCAGGCGGGTGAGGGGTTTTGCGATGTTGTCGGCCTTTTCCTCTAAATCATTAAGGCGGTCGTCTACTTGACCCTTCCGCTTGCCCGGGTTCGTGACGTCATCCCTCACGCCGGCCAACCGTTCCTCAAACTTTGCGGCGAGAGCCTCGTTCGCCGCCTTCATTTCCGTGGCCAGACTGCCGTTCGCTGCTCTCATTTCTGTGGTTAACTCGGCCTTCATTTCTTCCATATCCGCGGTGATGTTGTCGTTGGCCGTCTTCATTTGTTTCAACTCGGCGATGAGGTTGTTGTTTGCCGCTTCTATTTTTGCAGCGAGGTTTTCAGTTGCCGTCTTCATTTCTTTCAGTTCCGCTAAAATCTTTTCTAATGCTGCCTCCATGGTTGTAATGTTCGGTGATGTTATGTTGTTTTCCCGCTTCCTGACACCAGTGTGACTTTGTGGGTTCGTGAAATGAAAAGTCCAATTACACCACTCCAAAATGTTCTTTATTTCCACCGACTTACAGTTTAACACTTGCCAATTACACAGAATTACTTGCTGCATACAATTACAATTCACCAGATCGTCCGTTCCAATTTCCTTGTCCTCGCGATTACATAAACTCCGATGCACATACCAGTTACGTACAGTCTTCCGTTGCACAATCTTCTCGTTCATTAACACGTCACTGACTAACTCTTACACCAAGAACTGCGACTGTCTCCTCGCTCACACTCACTAACCAACTGACTGACTCATACACTAACTGACCAACTAACTAAATGACTGCCTAGCTGCAGCCCTTTTTATAGGCATCTCGCCGTCTTCTCGACGTTTCCAGATGATGAACGATCCCGTAATTTCTGGAACACAGGTGGAAGAGAAACAGACCGCACAATTATGTTTCTTTCCCCAGCCGTCCCTGTCACCACTATAAGACAAACGAGGGGAGGGCGTAGCTAACACGGACCTCCTTCGTCTCCCGCCCTCAGCTGCTTTCATAGGGTGTTCCAACGCTCGTGTGACACTGCTCCCTCCTCAAAGCTGTTCGCCCCGAACAGCCCCATCGTAGCGTGCGAGGCGGTCCAGGTGTACAACCAGCATCGGCCCGGAGTCTGCGCCAGAAGTAGCGCTGCCGTAGTTTGTGAATATTACGGTTCGCTCCCAGGTGTCCTCCTGAAGTACCGGCGTGCACTTCCTCCAAGACTTCCGGGACCTTACTCCGGGGAAGTACCAACTGTTCTCTCTGCGCCTTCCCATCGGGTGACTCCCATACCCGGAACAGCACGCCCTCTCTGGTCTTCAACGAGTCCCATTGGGCCCAGTACGACTTGCAGGTGGCGCTCCTCGGTGCGATGTCCTCCCAGGTTGGTCTCGTCCCTGCGTCCACTTCCCTCAAGAGTGGCCCCAAGTCTGCGTCCGCCAGCTGCTCCCTCTCAGGCCTGCGCTATCCCAGCCTTCAGCAGGCACTGTCACAACTACTCGGACTGCTGCGGCACGCTCCTTCTCTTCCACTCTTGTGCGCTCATGGCCGTCCTGGATCTGCGGTAGGACACCTCCAATGTAATGGTCGCTAGCGTCGGTGTCCACAATGAAGGCGCCACCCGGTTGTGGGAAACCCAAAATTGGAGCACTGCACAGGGTCCCCTTCGGGTGCTGGAAAGCGTCTTCAGCGTCCTCCGTCCACACATAAGGCCGGTTTACCTCCGTCAGGCGGGTGAGGGGTTTTGCGATGTTGTCGGCCTTTTCCTCTAAATCATTAAGGCGGTCGTCTACTTGACCCTTCCGCTTGCCCGGGTTCGTGACGTCATTCCTCACGCCGGCCAACCGTTCCTCAAACTTTGCGGCGAGAGCCTCGTTCGCCGCCTTCATTTCCGTGGCCAGACTGCCGTTCGCTGCTCTCATTTCTGTGGTTAACTCGGCCTTCATTTCTTCCATATCCGCGGTGATGTTGTCGTTGGCCGTCTTCATTTGTTTCAACTCGGCGATGAGGTTGCTGTTTGCCGCTTCTATTTTTGCAGCGAGGTTTTCAGTTGCCGTCTTCATTTCTTTCAGTTCCGCTAAAATCTTTTCTAATGCTGCCTCCATGGTTGTAATGTTCGGTGATGTTATGTTGTTTTCCCGCTTCCTGACACCAGTGTGACTTTGTGGGTTCGTGAAATGAAAAGTCCAATTACACCACTCCAAAATGTTCTTTATTTCCACCGACTTACAGTTTAACACTTGCCAATTACACAGAATTACCTGCTGCATACAATTACAACTCACCAGTTCGTCCGTTCCAATTTCCTTGTCCTCGCGATTACATAAACTCCGATGCACACACCAGTTACGTACAGTCTTCCGTTGCACAGTCTACTCGTTCATTAACACGTCACTGACTAACTCTTACACCAAGAACTGCGACTGTCTCCTCGCTCACACTCACTAACCAACTGACTGGCTCATACACTAACTGACCAACTAACTAACTGACTGCCTAGCTGCAGCCCTTTTTATAGGCATCTCGCCGTCTTCTCGACGTTTCCAGATCATGAACGATCCCGTATTTTCTGGAACACAGGTGGAAGAGAAACAGACCGCACAATTATGTTTCTTTCCCCAGCCGTCCCTGTCACCACTATAAGACAAACGAGGGGAGGGCGTAGCTAACACGGACCTCCCTCGTCTCCCGCCCTCAGCTGCTTTCATAGGGTGTTCCAACGCCCGCGTGACACTGCTCCCTCCTTAAAGCTGAAAAATACAAGTAGACTACACGCTACAGTATGTCTATATACAAAGATCTGGCCTTATTCACTTATTCAGCTTCTGGCAACTCCTCGTTAGTTGTTGGCCATTGGATGATAGTGCCATAGAAGGCTTCATATCCAACAGTGTATTCCAACAACTTTTTTATATTGTCACCCGAACGTCAGGACTTCCTGTAGATCCGGCCAGCGGTGGGGCAAGACGGGAGGCGTTAGGCCACGCCTACCCATTTATCTCCTGTCACTAACTGAAGGGATGATTAGGAGAAGGATCGTGGGCCACTGTGCCATCTCTTTCCCCTTCCCCTGAGTTCTCGAACATACAGGATATTTCACCTAATCCGGAACCTTCTAGATTGGCTAGTTGGTCCTGTATAAGCAACGCGTCGGGCTGGAGGAAAGTTCAGTTCTTGGCGAGCAGCGTAGGAGCGCCCTGCTAGTGTACGGACGAGAAGACTGTGTACGTGCATCGGAGGCGTGTACATAATTGCGAGAGCAAAGTGGAACTGTAACGGACGAAGTGGTGAATCTTAATTGTGTGCATTACGTAATTCTGTGTAATTGGTAAGTGTTCAACTGTAAGTCGGTGGAAATAAAGAACATTTTGAGTTTGTGCAATTGGACTTTTAATTTCACGAACCCACAAAGTCACAATATTGTCACGGCAACAGGCATAAAAGTTTCGGCACAAATAAGAAAACAGTTGACGGATAAAGCTTCATGGTAATAATGAGCCTGGCTAAGCAGTTAATGATATCGCGGCTATTGTAAACAAACGCCGGCGGGTAGCGATAACTGAGGTAAAGGCCTCGCCGGCATAGATTAAGTTACGCTTCTGGAATGTGATAGATTATTCGGATTACGTCATTAGATGCTTTGTTTTCCAGAAACATCTAGTGATTGACAGAACAGTCTGGGTGTATAAAAAGTATCCATGGCCAGTGATGAGTCAGTTGTGTAACAAGAGTGTTGTTGTAACGAGAGCTAATGTAATCAGCTGTCACGGTTTGTTATTATCATCGACCTTGGAAGACTGTGTTATTATGTGATGTCACAAAGTCACAATACTCCTGATGAATATGCAGAGGTCATGCTAAAAGCTAGTAAGTCTGGCCGATTTACTGTATATCACCTTACATCAGACGATGTTCGAAAAATGGTGGCCCAAGTATAAGAAAGTGCAAAATTCGTACGAATTATCAGGCAGGAAAGTAGCCAAAAAAAGAAAAATAAGTAGTCATTCAAAGTGTCCAAATACAAGCAGTTTCTCTACAACAAGGATACTCCGGGGAAAGTGGTACCAAGTCAATTCATTGGAGGAATGACATGTATCTTCACATTGCTAAAAACTGCCAACCCTCCGGAACTACCAACAGAGAAAGCTTATCCTTTGGGGAAGGTATGTTTACTTTTATTTTATCAAGGTTATTTTAAACGGTTCCATTTTACTTTTAGCTCAACATTTTTGTAGCCTATAACAAATTTTAAAATTTATCAGGTTTTGCACATTGAGATTTTTTTGTTTTAAGTCCCAATAAACAAATAGTAGACGATATTGTTACTTTGTGGGTTCGTGAAATGAAAAGTCCAATTGGACCACTTCAAAATGTTCTTTATTTCCACCGAATTACAATCGGAACACTTGCCAATTACACAGAATTACGTAGTGCACACAATTACAATTCACCAGTTCGCCTGTCACAGGTCCACTGCACGCAGTTACGTACACTCCTCCGATGCACGTACACAGTTCGTTCCTTCACTGGGCGCTCCTCACGCTGCTCGCCCAGAACTGAACTGAACTTTCCTCCAGCCCGACGCGTTGCTTTTATAGGACCAACAGGCCGATATAGAAGGTTCCGGATTAGATGAAATATCCTGTATGTTCGAGAACTCAGGGGAAGGGGAAAGAGACGGCACAGTGGCCCGCGATCCTTCTCCTAATCATCCCTTCAGTTAGTGACAGGAGACAAATGAGTGGGCGTGGCCTAACGCCTCCCGTCTTGCCCCACCGCTGGCCGGATCTACAGGAAGTCCTGACGTTCGGGTGACAATATAAAAAAGTTGTTGGAATACACTGTTGGATATGAAGCCTTCTATGGCACTATCATCCAATGGCCAACAACTAACGAGGAGTTGCCAGAAGCTGAATAAGTGAATAAGGCCAGATCTTTGTATATAGATATACTGTAGCGTGTAGTCTACTTGTATTTTTCTATTTAGGCCTAATAAAAACACTCTTTTTATACCTAAGTGTGTCTGTTAGTTACCTTTGATACCAAAACAGGTAAAAAATAATGGTTTGACTTAATTTCAATAATAATTTTAAAAAGGTCACTTTGGATACACTCATTTATTGCAGAAACCACCTAAGTGCAATTTCTCAAAATCTTATGACTCGAAAACTTAAATGAATAAAAGTTAAAGAAAATAGATTATTTCATTAGCATGTTTTTGATTTGGTAAAAAAATATTTGAAGGAGACTGAACCTATTGTGCTGATTGCACCCTTCCTTTACGAGGCGTGTGCCTCAGTTGTTTTGTGTTTCCCTTTTTCTCAGTGTGAGTGCGTGAAGGTTGCTTTGGTTCCTCTCTCGGACAGATCTCCGAGCTGACGAGACAAGGTAGTCGGGGCTCTCCTTTCACAGCGCGCCTTAGCTCTCGGGTGCAGTTCAAAATCATGTAATAACAGGTGTTAGGGTAAAGTTATAATGTGTACAAAGTTTAACTTTCGAGGAAGTTTAAGTTAAGTGTAACTGTGCAAGTAAGCTGTCAGTGTGAATAAGAAATTTATTAAAGCTTTTAAATTATCAAAGTAACTTGTATAATTGTACCTTAGCCTCCGGGTACAGTTCAGTGGTAGCAGAGCGTGGTTTCGATCCACGGACCTCTGGGTTATGGGCCCAGCACGCTTCGTCACTGAACTCTCGCATTCGAGATACACCGTTTGTGGCGACTTAATATCATAAGTACTTGAGTCCCAGGCTTCAACATTTAACTCTTACTATTTTAGTTACATGGCGTTAGCAATTTTAATTTTAATTAAATGAACATAACATTTAATGAACATAAGTTGAAAATACTTTAAATACGAATGAAAAATATAAATTTTATGCAAATGAACTGTGAAGTCCTGTTCATTTTGAATGACTTTGCATAACCTGTAAAGCCCGCCTCGGTAGCGTAGCCGGGGGTTTCTCCTATTCTGAATCTTTTGAGTAATGGAGATATGTAGTTTGCTATAAATTTGTTAATTTATAGACCTCTTGTTACCTAGGTGTTTACCAGAATCAAATCATCCTGCCATGCAGCACCGAGACTCCCGGTGACATTTCTACCTGAAAGAGACCTCCAGATAAGAGATGATGTAAGAAATGATGAGAGTAAATGATAATGAAGATGACTACCCTGTATTCGCCTGGCGATCCTGGAAAACCATCGAAAAAGGGGTCAGGTAGCTCGGCCAAAAGACTCAAACCCGGACCTCCCGAATGTGAGCCACAGAGCAAACCGCCTGCCATCCTGCTCGGTGAGAAAGTAATAAGAAGCCAACTTCTTCTACACAGAATACCGAACATCGGTGGAAAGGTACTTAATTACTTTAAAATCTGGATACAACTTGTGCATTTAATATCAGGATATAAAACAGACTCGCGGAAGACCAGAGACGGCCGCAGAACAGCCCGTATATTTAGTAGCTTCTCATCTGTTTCTTGTACGTGTTTTTGTGAAGCAAAAGGATTACAGAACGTTCTATTCAAAGGACACTGTTCACGATAAAGCCTACAAAAACAACTAATACCTCTAGTATTTACTGCTGCGAAGATCTGTAGACACATAAATTAGATTGATTTTGTGGTCGAGGCCTAAGCTCTTTGTATACACAATCTAGGGGTACCAAGTTCTGTTCCAGTTTATTAAAATGATTTCCTGCACTCTCAAGAAACCGTAATATTGTAATATTGTGACTAATTCTAAAAAAAATAGTAATTCACTCAGTTTTCACAATTTTTTATTATTATTATTTGGGGTTGGTAGTGCATAAGTGTTTCTACGGTATTGGTCTAAGCTTTCACCAGACAATACACTTGATTCTTATAAATACAATAGCACTTTCACACCAACAAACTGTCATCACTTGCAGGCTAACAAAAATTCAGTCTTCAACCGCCCTCTTCATAGAAACTGTCCTACAGAAATTTTCCTACACTTTACAGATCTCACTAGTCTTCAATTTTTTCTCGCTGTCAACGGTTTGCTCCTATTTAACCATTTTCCAAATATCAATTTTTGTCTCCAAATATTATATTAATGAATGAACCTCTTGTTACCTTTCCTTACATTTAGGACATATTTTGTTAAATACTCTTCTTCTCACTCCTAAATTTCCAAATTCCCAAACGAAACCACGCAACTCCTACTCGTTCCTTTTTTCGCACATAACTATTTCCCAGATTAGGGCCCCCATTCCTCATAAAAATTAAGACTACATTTTTATCAACGGATAAAACAACAAATCTCAGAAATTGCGTTTTAAAGAAATCTATGTCGTTTCTTTCGGTAGAATTTTGAATGAAATTATTTTCAAATGAGTAAAGAGTACATTGAGCTTAGAGTTACCAGACATTCATCTTTCAGGATAAGAGAAAACCTCCAACGTTAAGTCATATCGGACGATGAATGAAATGATGTTCAAATGAGTGCAGGGTACATAGAGCTTAGAGTTACCAGACATTCATCTTTCAGGATAAGAGAAAACCTCCAACCTCATATCGGACGATGAATGAAATGTTCAAATGAGTACAGGGTACATAGAGCTTAGAGTTACCAGACATTCATCTTTCAGGATAAGGGAAAACCTCCAACGTTAAGTCATATCGGACGATGAATGAAATGATGTTCAAATGAATACAGAGTACATAGAGCTTAGAGTTACCAGACATTCATCTTTCATGATAAGAGAAAACCTCCAACGTTAGGTCTTATCGGACGATGAATGAAATGGTGTTCAAATGGGTACAGGGTACATAAAGCTTAGAATTACCATACATGCATTACGTACTTAAACTGATTCGCACTAGAAGTTCCCATAACTTAAGTCGCAGGCTTCATAGTTACCACTATTAGGTTAATTGACGGAAATTCATTGTTCTTTCTCACTAGCTGCGTGCAGGTGTAGCGTTAGACTGAAAAATGCAATGCGTTATAAGTATATGAACATTCAACTTTTCTTGTCATGTTGATGTAAATAAAATTTTGTTTCTATTGTTAAGTACTTGCTAGAATAACATTTATTAAAACAATCTACAGAAGAGTATGTAGAGAAAGCGATGTGAGTTTCGATGGCCTTAAATAATCGTTATATTGAATTTTTTGGTAGGATATCACGCATCCCCTACCTAGAGAAAGTGAACTGCAGGTAGAGAAAGATTGTTGCAAGGTGGTGCTTCTCTCGTTGGCGTCCCTTGCTTTAAGTGTCCCTCAGGGAATAAGGGCCAGGGATTGCAAAGTGCTGCCTGAGTGAAGCAAGGGTAACGGACAGCATTCACTTCACAGCTTCAACATTTATTTTCCTACCAGGAGATCTTGTTTTCTCGCGCGTGTCCGTCTTCACAACTAGATCCATTTTATTTCGGTCTGCTTGCATTTAAAAACTTACACGACTGGCTCTACTCCTTTCACAAACGCAGTTTCCTTTACCTTTTTAATCGAAACAACTAATTGCAGAACTTATGAAGAAATACAGCAACTGAGAAACGTAAGGTAACTGTGGCTAAATCGAATCAATATTTTGACAATCTCTTACAAAATCACTATTTGTCACGCAAATATGAAAGCTCTCACCTTATATTAAAGCCTGGATAAACTAGATTAGGAAAACATAGAGTCAGACTGAAAAATTCAATGCCACTAAACATGACATGGTCCGAACTATAAAGTCTGGGCTTTAAACTACTTACACGTAGTAAGTCGTCATTAAGGTAGTCATTTCAGAATAAGGGAAAACCTCAAACATTAAGTCATATCGGACGATGAATGAAATGATGTTTCAATGAGTACAGGGTACATAGAGCTTAGACTTATCAGACATTCATCTTTCAGAATAAGCGAAAACCTCCAACGTTAAGTTATATCGGACGATAAATGAAATGATGTTCAAATGAGTACAGGCTACATAGAGCTTAGACTTATCAGATATTCATCTTTCAGGATAAGAAATCGCCTCCAACGTTAAGTCATATCGGACGATGAATGAAATGATGTTCAAATGAGTACAGAGTACATAGAGCTTAGAGTTATCAGACATTCATCTTTTAGGATAAGAGAAAACCTCCAACGTTAAGTCATATCGGACGAGGAATGAAATGATATTCAAATGAGTACAGAGTACAGAGAGCTTAGAGTTATCAGACATTCATCTTTTAGGATAAGAGAAAACCTCCAAAGTTAAGTCATATCGGACGATGAATGAAATTATGTTCAAATGAGTACAGAGTACATAGAGCTTAGAGTTATAAGACATTCATCTTTCAGGATAAGGGAAAACCCAGAAAAAGACTTATCTTGAAAACTAACACTGAGCGAGGTTAGAGCTCAGTCTTTTTGAACGTGAGGGACACACGCTACCATCACGCCAAAGAGGCAAGCCCTTCAATACTAGTAGAGAGAAAATGCAAATCTTGTTAGATGTCATAATTTTATATCATAAACCTACAGTTTTGTGTAGGTAACCATTTCGTATATATTCTTTGTTTTTGGTTTCAACTTGCTGATTGTTATATTTTTTAAATAAGAAATCGTTATTTAATTGTTGTATTTTTATTTCTTGGCTATGCAAAGAGAATTAATTTGAATATCAGTTAAATCCTACTGTATTCCCATATCCCTTTGTACTACAAAATCATTTGCAATAAATGGAAATTAATTATTCTTTCACACTGGCCGTGTGTAGGCTAAATTGTGGAAACGTTGAGTCAGACTGAAAAATTCAATGCCATAGCCGGGATTTGAACCACGGATTTTCTGGTTTCCGTCCAGCCGCACTACCATTGTGCTACTATGGCCAACGTGCCGATATGACATTAAATTCTCCAACTGACACGTATTTTCCCGGTAAACCACTTAGGAGTTCTCATAAACACATGAGACAACTACCTTAATGTCGACTTACTATGCTGTAAGTACTTTAAGGCCCGGGCTTTATAGTAAACCACTTAGGAGTTCTCATAAACACATGAGACAACTACCTTAATGTCGACTTACTATGCTGTAAGTACTTTAAGGCCCGGACTTTATAGTAAACCACTTAGGAGTTCTCATAAACACATGAGACAACTACCTTAATGTCGACTTACTATGCTGTAAGTACTTTAAGGTCCGGACTTTATAGTAAACCACTAGGAGTTCTCATAAACACATGAGACAACTACCTTAATGGCGACTTACTATGCTGTAAGTACTTTAAGACCCGGGCTTTATAGTAAACCACTAGGAGTTCTCATAAACACATGAGACAACTACCTTAATGACGACTTACTATGTTGCAAGTACTTTAAGACCCGGGCTTTATAGTAAACCACTAGGAGTTCTCATAAACACATTAGACAACTACCTTAATGACGACTTACTATGCTGTAAGTACTTTAAGGCCCGGGCTTTATAGTAAACCACTAGGAGTTCTCATAAACACATGAGACAACTTCCTTAATGGCGACTTACTATGCTGTAAGTACTTTAAGGCCCGGGCTTTATAGTAAACCACTAGGAGTTCTCATAAACACATGAGACAACTTCCTTAATGGCGACTTACTACATGTAAGTACTTTAAGGCCCGGGCTTTATAGTTAACCACTATTGTGTTAAACACTATTATATAGTGGTTAACTATAAAGCCCGGGCCTTAAAGTACTTACATGTAGTAAGTCGCCATTAAGGTAGTTGTCTTATGTGTTTATGAGAACTCCTAAGTGGTTTACCGGGAAAATACGAGTCAGTTGGAGAATTTAATGTCATATCGGCACGTTGGCCATAGTAGCACAATGGTAGTGCGGCTGGACGGAAACCAGAAGATCCGTGGTTCAAATCCCGGCTATGGCATTGAATTTTTCAGTCTGACTCAACGTTTCCACATTTGCAATAAAGATATTTCTGTAAATGTGTATGTTGATGAATGAGATTGCATAGAATATTTTGTTGAAAATGTGGGTAGAAATGTAATTTGAATGTAACATATAAGAAACATGAAATTTGAAAGCCGTCACATTTGAATCCGGAGTTTAAAAATCTGACAATCGTTTTAGGCTACTGTACGTGCAAGCAAAGATTTAAACAGTAGCAAAAGTGATTCTGGATTCATAAAATAAAGACAGAAGAACATTTTATAGAAGAATGAGTAGAGAATGTTACACGTCAGACGTAAATCAGAAACTGTATTAATTATGTCGTAATAGTATTTTTCCCCACAGCAAGGTTTGAAACCAATACACATTTATCAGGCTCTTGGAGCTATATGCGGCCTCTCCCCAGGCAGATATTCAATATTCGATCAGTTCTGACTATGAGGCAGGTAGGTAATTTGTGATACAGCAGCCAGGTGTCCGCGAGAGGTGGCTCTTTCGATGCAAAGCCCTGCTTCCAATAGCCCCATACCTCCATTGCAATCCAGTCTGAATAGGGCCAGAACACTCTGCTTGTAGGAATGGAGGATCAGCCTAGTTACAGGGTGAAGAAGTACAAATGTAAAACGTCAGTACAGTGGATGAAATGATTATAGAGCAACTGGTGTCATGAATGGCGGGAGAAATCGGACAACCCACCAAGGGCGCCGAGCAGTCTAATATCTCGGTCTAAGGTGCCACCCTGAAGATAGGCTCAAAGCTTTATCTCACATGGCTTTCTCTACTCCTCTATTTTTGCAATCTAGGAATTAGGCTTGAATGAATAGAGTCAACAATAGCCGGAATTTGAACCACGGATCTCCAGTGCGGTTGCTTAAACCACTGAGCTACTATGGCCAACATGCCGATATGACATTAAATTCTCCAACTGACTCGTATGTTTCCCGGTAGACCACTAGGGGTTCTCATATGCTATGAGACACGCACCTTTTGTGACAACTTCCTATGCTGTAAGTACTTAAGTCACAGACATTAGATTAAATTCTCGAACTGACTCGTATGTTTTCCGGTAGACCACTAGAGGTTCTCATATGCTATGAGACACGCACCTTTTGTGACGACTTACTATGTTGTAAGTACTTAAGTCCCAGACATGACATTAAATTCTCCAACTGACTCGTATGTTTCCCGGTAGACCACTAGGAGTTCTCATATGCTATGACACACGCACCTTTTGTGACGACTTACTATGCTGTAAAGTACTTAAGTCCCAGACATGACATTAAATTCTCCAACTGACTCGTATGTTTCCCGGTACACCACTAGGGTTCTCATATGCTATGAGACACGCACCTTTTGACGACTTACTATGCTGTAAGTACTTAAGTCCTAGACATGACATTAAATTCTCCAACTGACTCGTATGTTTCCCGGTAGACTACTAGGGGTTCTCATATGCTATGAGACAGGCACCTTTTGTGACGACTTACTATGCTGTAAGTACTTAAGTCCCAGACATGACATTAAATTCTCCAACTGACTCGTATGTTTCCCGATAGACCATTAGGACTTCTCATATGCTATGAGACACGCACCTTTTGTGACGACTTACTATGCTGTAAGTACTTAAGTCCTAGACATGACATTAAATTCTCCAACTGACTCGTATGTTTCCCGGTAGACTACTAGGGGTTCTCATATGCTATGAGACACGCACCTTTTGTGGCGACTTACTATGCTGTAAGTACTTAAGTCCCAGACATGACATTAAATTCTCCAACTGACTCGTATGTTTCCCGGTAGACCACTAGGAGTTCTCATATGTTATGAGACACGCACCTTTTGTGACGACTTACTATGCTGTAAGTACTTAAGTCCCAGACATGACATTAAATTCTCCAACTGACTCGTATGTTTCCCGGTAGACCACTAGGAGTTCTCATATGCTATGAGACACGCACCTTTTGTGACGACTTACTATGCTGTAAGTACTTAAGTCCCAGACATGACATTAAATTCTCCAACTGACTCGTATGTTTCCCGGTAGACCACTAGGAGTTCTCATATGCTATGAGACACGCACCTTTTGTGACGACTTACTATGCTGTAAGTACTTAAGTCCCAGACATGACATTAAATTCTCCAACTGACTCGTATGTTTCCCGGTAGACCACTAGGAGTTCGCATATGTTATGAGACACGCACCTTTTGTGACGACTTACTATGCTGTAAGTACTTAAGTCCCAGACATGACATTAAATTCTCCAACTGACTCGTATGTTTCTCGGTAGACCACTAGGAGTTCTCATATGCTATGAGCCACTTGCCTTTTGTGACGACTTACTATGCTGTAAGTACTTAAGTCCCAGACATGACATTAAATTCTCCAACTGACTCGTATGTTTCCCGGTAGACCACTAGGAGTTCTCATATGCTATGAGCCACTTGCCTTTTGTGACGACTTACTATGCTGTAAGTACTTAAGTCCCAGACATGACATTAAATTCTCCAACTGACTCGTATGTTTCCCGGTAGATCACTAGGAGTTCTCATATGTTATGAGACACGCACCTTTTGTGACGACTTACTATGTTGTAAGTACTTAAGTCCCAGACATGATATTAAATTCTCCAACTGACTCGTATGTTTCCGGTAGACCACTAGGAGTTCTCATATGTTATGAGACACGCACCTTTTGTGACGACTTACTATGCTGTAAGTACTTAAGTCCCAGACATGACATTAAATTCTCCAACTGACTCGTATGTTTCCCGGTAGACCACTAGGAGTTCTCATATGCTATGAGCCACTTGCCTTTTGTGACGACTTACTATGCTGTAAGTACTTAAGTCCCTGACATGACATTAAATTCTCCAACTGACTCGTATGTTTCCCGGTAGATCACTAGGGGTTCTCATATGCTATGAGCCACTTGCCTTTTGTGACGACTTACTATGCTGTAAGTACTTAAGTCCCAGACATGACATTAAATTCTCCAACTGACTCGTATGTTTCCCGGTAGACCACTAGGAGTTCTCATATGCTATGAGACACGCACCTTTTGTGACGACTTACTATGCTGTAAGTACTTAAGTCCCAGACATAACTTTAAATTCTCCAACTGACTCGTATGTTTCCCGGTAGACCACTAGGGGTTCTCATATGCTATGAGACATGCATCTTTTGTGACGACTTACTATGCTGTAAGTACTTAAGTCCCAGACATGACACTAAATTCTACAACTGACTCGTATGTTTCCCGGTAGACCACTAGGAGTTCTCATATGCTATGACAAACGCACCTTTTGTGACGACTTACTATGCTGTAGGTACTTAAGTCCCAGACATGACACTAAATTCTACAACTGACTCGTATGTTTCCCGGTAGACCACTAGGAGTTCTCATATGCTATGAGACACGCACCTTTTGTAGCGACTTACTATGCTGTAGGTACTTAAGTCCCAGACATGACACTAAATTCTACAACTGACTCGTATGTTTCCCGATAGACCACTAGCAGTTCTCATATGCTATGAGACACGCATCTTTTGTGGCGACTTACTATGCTGTAAGTACTTAAATCCCAGACATGACATTAAATTCTCCAACTGACTCGTATGTTTCCCGGTAGACCAATAGGGGTTCTCATATGCTATGAGACACGCACCTTTTGTGGCGACTTACTATGTTGTAAGTACTTAAGTCCCAGACATGGCATTAAATTCTCCAACTAACTCATATGTTTCCCGGTAGACCACTAGGGGTTCTCATATGCTATGAGACACGCATCTTTTGTGGCGACTTACTATGCTGTAAGTACTTAAATCCCAGACATGACATTAAATTCTCCAACTGACTCGTATGTTTCCCGGTAGACCACTAGGGGTTTTCATATGCTATGAGCCATGCACCTTTTGTGGCGACTTACTATGCTGTAAGTACTTAAATCCCAGACATGACATTAAATTCTCCAACTGACTCGTATGTTTCCCGGTAGACCACTAGGGGTTCTCATATTATATGAGACACGCATCTTTTGTGGCGACTTATTATGCTGTAAGTACTTAAATCCCAGACATGACATTAAATTCTCCAACTGACTCGTATGTTTCCCGATAGACCACTAGGGGTTCTCAAATGCTATGAGACACGCATCTTTTGTGGCGACTTACTATGCTGTAAGTACTTAAGTCCCAGACATGACATTAAATTCTCCAACTGACTCGTATGTTTCCCGGTATATCACTAGGAGTTCTCATATGCTATGAGACACGCACCTTTTGTGATGACTTACTATGCTGTAAAGTACTTAAGTCCCAGCCTTCATAGTTAAACCACCGTGTTTTTAGGTAAATTGATGGAAATAATCATTTCTTCCACACTAGCCTTGGGTAGGCTAAGGTTTGAATGAGAAGAGCCAAACTGAAAAATTCAAAAGATGAATTGGAAGAAATGATTATTTCTATCAATTTACCTGAATAACATAGTGATGCCCACCTTTGTATCGTGGTGGTAGCATGTCTGCCTCACGTTCAAGAGGTCCCGAGGTTGAATCTCGGTCACGGTAAGCTACCTGGATAAGGTTTTTTTCCAGGGTTTTCTTTTATCCTAAAGACGAATGTCAGGTAACTAAGTTCTATGGAACCTGGGCTCATTTGAGCATCATTACTCCCGTTCCATTCATCGTCCGATATGACTTAACGTTGGAGGACGTAAAATTGCAAACAACAATAACATAAACCTTTCATGTCTGAATTGTAGTTCCAGTATTTTTTGTAATGTAATTGAACCTTTATACAGAAAATCCCAACAACTCCACAAAGCATGAAATCTCGTCTGAGTGATTCTTCCGTGCAAGGCCATGTGGTATCGTTATCCATTAATATTCATTGTCAGGTCTTCGCAATATTTCATATAAACAAGTAGTAAACATTTTTAATGATTACGGTAGGTAGTGGATAAAATATTGTATGGTACAGTGTGACCCATATAAACCTGAACCATTTCAACAGGCCATAATTTCCCTGTGAAAACTCGTAGAATGTAGAATTTTGTTATAATGATCTCAGTGGCTCTGGGAGAATTTATGAAAAGGTTGGAGTATGGTGCGTTGTGTCAGCTTCCAGGATCGTTGGTCCCATTTTCTTTGATACGACTGTAGACACTGGAGTTTATATGGGTATCTTCAAGACATTTGTGGAGCAGCTGGATGATATCGAATTGAGAGAAGGTTATTTCCAGCAAGATGGAGCAACGAGCCATACATCTAATGACACCATAGCACTAGTAACCAGTTTCTTTAATAATCGAATAATCTCAAAAGGTCTGTAGCCCTCAGATCCCCTGACCTAACCTCACTGGAGTTTTTCTTGTGGGGTATCTACAAAATAGAGTGTACAAGAATAGGCCACGGACAATTGATGTTCTCAAGGTATCCATTCGAACCGAGATAAGTAACATTGGCGAGGATACTCTCCGTAAAACTTCAGAGAATATGGTGAGACGAGTACAGACATGTATAGATGCTGGTGGAGGACACTTCCAACATTTTCTCTGAGATGTAAATAGTGTAGTGTAATCTCCCAATTGTGTATTATATTCTCCCAAAGTTGTACGTGTGTCCTATTATTGATTCAAAAGTTATGGCCTATTGAAATGGTTCGGATTTATATGGATCGCACTGTATAAGACTTGTTTGTACACTGGCGGAAATAAACATTTGTGGATAAAATACGTCTTGATTCACGTAAATGTTAATAAATTTTTCCTTGTGGGTATTATGGGATTAGTCACCCGATTAGATGGGATACTTTTCGTGATATTTTGTTTTTCAGAATGGCTAATACCGACCGAAGTTAAGGTAAACGATTCACATTCAGAAGTTCCTGAGTTCAAACACATGAGAGTGTTATGTGGAGTAAAAAGAATAATATAAAACAATAAAGAATCTTCTGCTAACAAGTAACTAAATGCACAAATTGTTGATTCCAATAAACGGGAAGTGATTTGCTGTTTGCCTGCTCGCTCGCCTTAAAGCAGAACTCCACGGTAAGCGCCGCTTCTCTTCCAGCAGACGCCATCGATTCCTATCGCGGCTATCTTCAGGTTCCAGATTTCTCTGCTTCATGGCTTCAGTCTTCTTCCTTGTCGCTATAAAATGCAAAATACAATACCAAAATCTCACTGCAAATGCACGTTTCGAGATCTCCTAAATTAACACAGTTTTAGAAAAGATTCTGTAAACAGCAGATCAAAAATGAAAGCTTGGTTAAATACTGAACATTGGGGTAAGAAACTGTAAATAAAAATTACGAGATATGTCATTAAAGTGGCTTTAAAGAATCAATGAAGCAACAGTAGAATAAAAAATTGACAGAGAACGCAGTTATCGGGGGGTAACGAGGTAAGAAGGCATGTTGAACACCCATACGAGCAGGTTTGTTTAACTTTAGAAAAGAGATTAATTTTCCTATTGTTGCAAATTGCATGTATATAAATGCATTTATTTTTCTTTAATGTTGACTGCTCTTTTTAGGAAAATAGACGTCTGACTGTTGTAGCAGATATTTCATGTTTTGTTAAGAAGAATAGTCAAAGAGATTGAAATTTGTAATAAAATAGAGAAATGGGTAAACTGTAAGGTAGGTAATGATGTAACCATGGGATTGGGATGTCATTATGGAGGGGATTTGGTACGTAGGCCACAATGCTGGGCCCATTGTTGCTATGTCCCCAAGGGGGGGCACCCCTGGGAGGAAGGATGAGGCGAAGGAGATAGAGGGCGGCCGACAAAAGAAACCACGACAGTATAGAGGACGGGTTTCCATACAGTTTACTTGGATAGAGACTTCCCCCGACAGTCAAGGACAACGAACACGCTCCCCTAAAGGGGGACGGCAACGAACCGAGTAGCCGAGCTCTAATGGTCCCAGGCTGGCGATCCGAGCCCCAAAGAGCCAAAACAGTACAGAGGGCAGGGTCCCTACAGTTTACTTGGACAGAGACCTCCCCCGACAGTTCAGGACAACGAACTTGCTCCCCTAAAGCGGTACGGCAACGAGCCCAGTAGCCGAGCCCTAATGGTACCATGGCAGACGGTCCTAG
The DNA here is from genome assembly GCA_030765055.1 of Mantis religiosa. NCBI lineage: Eukaryota > Metazoa > Arthropoda > Insecta > Mantodea > Mantidae > Mantis > Mantis religiosa. Next base: position 8,568,065 of record CM060958.1, read on the forward strand.
CCCCAAAGGTCCCTGGCTGTCCCGAAATTGTCCCAGCAGAGGAGCGGAGGTCGACAACTGACCTACCGGAGCAGGAAGTAGTTTTCCTCAGAACATATCATCCTGTCATACACCGCCGAGACTCCCGCCGACACTTCTACCCTGAAAGAGACCACCAGATGAGAGATGATGTGAATGATAATGGAGATGAAATGAACGGACAGGAAATTCGGAAATACCTAGCATTCGCCTAACGACCCGGAAAACCCCCAAAAAACCCATGGGTCAGGTAGGTCGGCCACGGAAAACGAACCCGTGCCTCCCTAATGCTGGCCACAAACAAAATCGCCTGAGCCATCCCGCTCGGTGATGTAACCATGACAACGTAATATGATAAGAAGTTGTTAAACGTTTTAAAAGACTTTGTTCTTCTGTTTATGAAAGTCTTAAGGGTAAGACACGTATTTGTCTCTCCGAGTGTATGCAGAAACAATTCTGTGTATGCATCAAAGATGTATAACTAGCGTGTGTACGCAAGGAAACTTAAGTTCATCGTGGCATCGCTGGTTGTAAAAACACTACAGTAATAATATTTAGAATTCTATCAAAGAGCTTAAAAATGTTTATGAGGTATTAAATTTCCATCTTTGGATAAGAAAAGTAGGAGAAACTTTCTTTTGTAGCCAACCTCTGCAAAAAATGCCCCAGACATAGGTGACATAGTGTGCAGGCTAAGTTATCGCCCTGTCAAATTTTGTTACTCATGCACTACTTTGCACATAAACAATCCTACGACACGACGATAATGGAGTGCTCCGTAGGAAATACATGTATGAGCTCACGGACTGTATTGGACTGGTTCGGCTACTGCCGCGAAGTGTGTATGATGTCAAACGACACCAAGTATACTGCAAGGGGGACATTGGTGGTTCCACCAAGTCGTTCAAATTGACGAATGCAAAATAGGACGACGCAAGTTTCATCGTGGGTGCTGCAATTAGACTGTAGAGCGTATTTGCATCCCTCCTATTGTTGGGGCATATCGCTATCCACACCCCATTCGTTTCCACGTCGATCATTTCCAAGGTCCAGTTGCCCTCTACGACGCGCCCACGATGAAACTTGCATCCGCCTGTTTTGCATTCGTCGATTTGAACAACGTGACCGGGACCACCAATTTTCCCCCTTGCAGTATACTTGGTGTCATTTGATATAATGAATGGATGCGATGTCTGGGGATCGGTGGCTCGTAACACCATCCGCGGACTGCAAGCCGTGCAGAACAGGGCGCTTAGGATGATCTACGATACCGAACGTATGTTTCCTTCACACAAACTACACTCCCATTCTGGCATATCTTACGTTGAGGACGTTGTGCGTGAACGCTCGCGCACATTGTATGCCAGGATTACATCCCATCCCAACCACCTAGTGAACACACTAGGGCAATATGACCACCGTGTGCCCAGGAGGAGAAAGAGCTACCGCCTCCCCAAGGACGCCCTTGGGTGGTGAGACCAGCCTCTCATCCCTTCAGAACTACACTCTGTCCCGGCCACACTAGGGCTGGATCTGGCCTGTCTGCTGAGCCACGCAAATCAGGTCCCCCTGTATGACCCCAATGAGAACCACAACCTAAATGGTCCCCAACCACCCGACCTCTCGCTCCTGGCCCCGCCACACTGGACGGACTCTGCAATGTAGGCCGCCCCTAGCGTGGCGGTTTAGGGCACTGGCCTCCTACTTGGAAGCTCATCCCGCCGCCAGGTCCATCAGTTAACAAGAACATCCAAGCTTTGGAGGAAATACCAATCCTATACGACCGCACGGGTAAATCCGCACAGCGGATAGGTACCGTGGCGCTCTACCCACCGTCCGGGAGCACCCGGACGTCTTGTTCTCGCTCTTGGCTCTTGGCACACTTCGCGGCAGTAGCCGAACCAGTCCGATACACTCCGTGAGCTCATACATGTATTTCCTACGGAGCACTCCATTATCGTCGTGTGGTAGAATTGTTTATGTGTAAAGCAGTGCATGAGTAACAAAATTTGACCGGGCGATAGTCTACTAGATAGTGTAATTTAGGGACAAGTAAGACTGTTGGCAGCATTGCGTTCAGTGGAGAAACAGGCATAGTTTGGCTGCACTGAATTCTTCAATTGGGCTACATTACCCAGTAAGTATATAAGCAAACAATTAACAGCGTTAAAAGAATGCCCTCCAACACGAAATTGCACTAAAAAGTAAAGAAATCATATTAAAAATTATGGTTCTAAATAAAAACATTAAAAAGTGTGAGGGAATTAGAAAAGAAATCGCCGCATAGCATTTTAGAAATAAGTGCCGAAAAGTATTATTTTTACCTATAAAAACCTAGAGATACACCACAATCCTCTAATCTCACGACTCGGAAACTACACTACAGAAATAAACATACACGCGCGACCATTATCACTGTTCGAAAGAAGACTCACACATGACGACGAAGACGACGTTCAGAACTTCCTGAACAACTTAATAAGGGACGAGTGACACAGACAGTTAGGCTGACGCTCCTACTTTCCCTTCATTAATCTTTTTCTTACTAACTCTTTTCAGAACGCTGCTCGCACAGAGCCCTCCAAGCCCTTGACAACAGTCAAGGCGGTCCGGGAGTTAGAGGGCCTTCCACCAGGGGCGGTTCCTCCATAAGTTTGCAGGTTTGCGCTACACCCACTGATTCTGAATGTAAAACAGGTGCATTTTGCACATTAAAGCTGTACTTGTTTGTATTGTTTTATATACAAACATGTTTCAAATATGTTTATCGTCCGTAGCTGCCCATGACCGCAGAAGTCGAAATAAACAGTGATTAGCTGTAGGAGCCGCAGGTTTGCAGCGAAGAGTTAACCTAAGATTTCGCCAAAATGTAGGCCCTCTGAGGGGTTTGCGGGAAGGTGAAGAGATGGGAGGGGCTTCTTATACGTTGCTTAAATGGAGGTTTATAAACCTAGTCCTCCTACTCTTAGCAACGGCTATAGTGTGATCTTCAGGCTTAGCTTCCGTGTGCTCTGCATTTCGAACACAGGGAGAATTTAATTAAATGCATGGAGGTTATTCAGAAGAGAGCTCTGTTAAACAACAACGCCACACTTGTTCAGGCTTCTGGGTTTATGGCCACTTTGAAAGATTATAATTTTGTATTCTGGCTGTCTTTCTTCTACAAGATCATGCCACATGTGGACATTTTGTACAATCAGCTGCAGAAACGAGACTGCAATGCAACATTTGCCATCGCCCAGCTAAACGCATTTGAAAGGGAAGTGCAAAAGGTAAGAAATAGCGTGGATATCGAGGAACACGAAGAAACTAGCAATTAAGAGGAGAAGAATAGAAGATCATGATGTGAAAAGAAGAGAAACTCTTGAAGTATGTGACATTCTTAGAGAAGCAAAGGACAGATTTAGCTTCACGGGGCATCTGGCAGCCTCAACTTTGTTTCATCAAGAAAATTTCTAAGACATTTCCAGAGGATTCCCTTAGAGAAACAATAAGGTTCTATCCTTTTATCATTGGAACAAAAATTCGTGGAGAACTGACTGTAATTTACAGTCGAGAGGAATTTCGTGGAATGTCCGGCGCTTTGTGCTTGATGGACTTCAATAAGGAAAACAATTTATGTGCTACATTCAGCCAATATGTCAAACTCCTCCGAGTACTGTTAACTATGCCAATGTCTACCGCTGAAGCAGAACGCTGTTTCTCAACTTTAAAAAGAATAAAACTTTCCTTAGGAACACAATGCCACAGGACCGATTGTCAGCATTAGCAATGCTTTCAATTGAGAGAGATTTTGTTATGAAGATCAGCGACTTCAACGCAAAAGTTATTGATAGATTCGCCAGATCTAAGGAGAGTAGAGCAGAGAATCTGTACAAATAGGTAAGTCACTACTACTCTGTATTTTATTTTTCATTTGTGCACCACCAATAATTTAACCCACCAGCCGCCACTGCCTTCCACCAGTGTCCTACAGGAGCAGAGACAGCGGGTGACCGCAGATGGAGTAGGACACATCGACGACACAATGCATGGACTAAGGAAATGACGAACGGCCACACCGAAACAAAGGACGACTGAACACATAGTTCGAATTGCATGTCCACTGACAAACCCAGGAAACTGGGGACATAAGTAGAACAACTAATAACCATACCACTACTAATCCCTGACTAACAGGTCACCAAGGCCTGAGCTTTATTATTACAATACACATAGGCTTACAAAGCACTTATAAATAATACATAAGTTACATACACGCAACACTGACTAACAGGCCTACCCGGCCTGAACCACAGGTATTTAAACTAACGCATGATTAACACTTGGTGGTGCCCAGGTTTCATGGTCACCACATACTAACCGGGGTGCTATGCGGGACCCGACTAAGAAGCATGTTAATAAATGCACGCAAAATAATATAAGATTCGCGTAACTAACACGTGGAGGGGTTTTTTAGTGAGTATGCCTGGCCCCCTCAGGGCACAGGGAGCCTCACACTGTCGTCCATCGCACGCGGGCCGTCGCGTGTAACTGGGTTTTTCCCCTCCACGGTAAAACAAAAAAAAAGTATTATTTGTGCATTCTTCGACAGTTGTAATAGTAACCTTCTCAGCCCCCTTACTGCGACCCTGGGAAAGAAAGGGAACTCATCACTCAAGAATTACAGATGCGCCTACTTATCCAGAGTTGCAGGAGAAACTTCAAGATCATCACCAAAGGTGAGAAATGCATCATCATAACATCTTCAAACATCGCATGTGTGTAAAATAATGCTTCACTGTGAACTGCAGAGCTTCGATCGAATACTTTTCTGAGTACCTGTATTTATAATGGAATATTCTAGTGTGAGACAGATTATAGGATTTTTTTGACATTACATCAATAATATAAAAGAAAGCGTCCTAAAATGGCAACACACAGGCTCTCAAACTAATGACATCAATTCTCGAAGCCACTCTGGTAAGTTTTATTCACATTCTAAACATTTTATTATGTTGTAAGACGGAATCCCAACACTGACGTTTAGCCAATGTTATGAAATCACTCGTGACATTACAAATGACGATCGTCGACTGTACAGAATTTCCCCTCTATCGGCCCATTTGACGAGATGCAGAGTGAATCGAAATTACCTCAAATCGTTTAGCGTAACAAAGCTTGACATGTATTAACTGAAATACAAAGCTACACGACATTGATTACTGTTTGTCAGTTGTTTAGTTGTTACCTGTGACTGATGACATTGCAGCAAAAGCTAAAACACTGAATGCGATTTTCATTATCCTCGAACCAAGTACACTACAAAACATAAGCAGAAAAACCGTGAGGCAATAGCCCAGAGCTTCTAACGCCACTGTCTCAGTACGCTAAGATGTGTGGTTCCAAATCACGACGCTAGATAGCCTCATGTAAATACGTCCTGTCCTCTGATGCTTCTAATTTCTCTACTTGCACTAAGCATTGCTTACCACACAAAAACTCATTAACCAAAAATCACCAGTACGCGGCAGTTTCTCATTATGTCATTACTTAAGACATTACACATAGTTGTTTGACTTATACCAGGTGAGTCAGCCGCGATTTACAGAGGCCGACAGAAGTATTCGAATAATATAACATGTAACATTGCACACACTTTAAATACTGTAATATTTATTTGGCAGCCGTGAATTTTTAAACATGTAAACATTATCCTTTTATGTCTCGGAAACAATATTTAAAATATCACTTTGCATGTATTTATTACACAATCTGTAATGTATTTATTCTACTGTCCCACTTATTGGAGGACATAAGTATTCGAACGTACCCAATCGAACAGAGAGGAGGTACCCTACGCGCCCATACCACATAGCAGTTGTGTGTATGCTATGCCTCCATACAGTGTGTTCAAAATTATTCAGCTGTTTGTGAACTCACAGGTAATATGTGACGTAAAGGTAAGGAGACAACGGTGACATAGAGGAATATCGTGATAAATATGTATAAACAAAACAAATCGGTCTCTGAAATCAACAAAACAATTAACAGAAGCAAAACTACAGTGTACTGCTTAATTCAACGCTTCAAACACACAAATACTGTTGTAAATAAACCTAGAAATGGCGCTCCTTCTAAACCCACCACCAGAAACAGGAGGCAAATAATAAAAATGGTGAAGCAGAATCCGGGAGTCACTGCATCTGAGATTAGAGGATGCCTTGAGCAATATTCTGTCACTGTGGTTCACACCAGAACAGTTGACCGAGTTATAAATAGTACTGGGTACAATGCCCGCGTTCCTAGGAAGAAATCATAAGTTAATAAGATGAACAAGAAAAAGCATATAGGATTCGCTAAAGAGTATGTGGTGAAACCGTCAGAATTCTAGGATAAAGTTCTCTGGTCGGACGAGAGCAAATTCTGCTTATACAAGAGTGATGGACGTCTTAAAGTGTGGAGACTGCCAAATACAGAATGAGAAGCTAAGAACATGGTAGCTGCAATGAAACATTATGGCACCAGTGTGATGGTATGGGGCTGTATAGCTTCATCTGGCTTTGGGGAACTGGTGTTCATAGATGGGATCATGGAGAAATTTGAATAAAAGGGGATTCTTGAAAACAATCTTAAAAAGAGTGCAGAGAAGTTGGGATCAGGGCATGATTATTACTTCCAGCAGGACAATGATCCGAAGTATACTGCTGAAATTTTAAGGCTTTGGATCGTATACAACACTCCTCACACTTTGAAGACATCGCCCCAATCTCCAGATTTAAATCCTATGTAGAACATCTGGAAGGAACTCGAGGAGCGTGTGAGGAAGCATCACATCAGAAGCAAGGATCATCTGAAAGAACACCTTCAAACAGAGTGGAGAAATATGGACTCTGCAGTCACATACAGACAATGCCCAAACGATTATCAGCAGTATTTCAAAGAAAAGGGATGATAACTAAATACTAGCCGTTCTCTGTTCGAATACATATGTCGAGATGTATTTCTCCTTGTAGTACAAAGTAGTTTCAGGAAACTTCCAACATTAAGTCATATCGGACGATGAAGGAAATGTTCAAATGAGTACAGGGTACATAGAACTTAGAGTTACCAGACATTCATCTTTCAGGATATGGGAAAACCTCCAACGTTAAGTCATATCGGACAATGAAGGAAATGATCAAATGAGTACAGGGTACATAGAGCTTAGAGTTACCAGACATTCATCTTTCAGGATATGGGAAAACCTCCAACGTTAAGTTATATCGGACGATGAATGAAATGGTGTTCAAATGAGTACCGGGTACATAGAGCTTAGAGTTACCAGACATTCATCTTTCAGGATAAGAGAAAACTTCCAACGTTAAGTCATATCGGACGATGAATGAAATGATGTTCAAATGAGTACAGAGTACATAGAGCTTAGAGTTACCAGACATTCATCTTTCAGGATAAGAGAAAACCTCCTACGTTAAGTCATATCGGACGATGAATGAAATGATGTTCAAATAAGTACAGGGTACATAGAGCTTAGAGTTACCAGACATTCATCTTTCAGGATATGGGAAAACCTTCAACATTAAGTCATATCGGACGATGAATGAAATGATGTTCAAATGAGTACAGAGTACATAGAGCTTAGAGTTACCAGACATTCATGTTTCAGGATAAGAGAAAACCTCCAACGTTAAGTCATATCGGACAATGAATGAAATGATGTTCAAATAAGTACAGGGTACATAGAGCGTAGAGTTACCAGACATTCATGTTTCAGGATAAGAGGAAACCTCCCACGTTAAGTCATATCGGACGATGAATGAAATGATGTTCAAATGAGTACAGGGTACATAGAGCTTAGAGTTACGAGGCATTCGTCTTTCAGGATAAGAGGAAACCTCCAACGTTAAGTCATATCGAACGATGAATGAAATGATGTTCCAATGAGTACAGGATACATAGAGCTTAGAGTTACCAGACATTCATCTTTCATGATAAGAGAAAACCTCCAACGTTAAGTCATATCGGACAATGAATGAAATGATGTTCAAATGAGTGCAAGTTATACAGAGCTTAGAGTTACTAGAAATTCATCTTTCAGGAAAAGGGAAACCCCTGGAAAAAATTTTATTCATTAACACAGTCTGAGCGAGATTCGAACTGGGGACTTGTTTATAGTTTATTGTAGCGTATGGTTACATTAATTCTGCTAATTCCAACTCTATTAGGAATGGCATATGACGTAATTAAGAAGTCATCTATGAGGACAGTAAATGGGACCCAGTGTTAGAAGTAGCAGATGCAATTTGATGTAGGAAATGGCTATGAAAGGGTCAGAAGGAAGATGAAGCGGGTTTATAGAACGCTGTACATTTTTCTTTGATCAGCGCGGCCAGTGTTTGTGTTGTCTAACACAGAGATGAAAAGTCTCTCTACAAATAATACTGTAAATGCACAAAGGCTTTCAGTTATGCCTGTATCAGTTAGGACAAAGGCAAACCGTTCGATAGTACCCTAAACGTTTCTTTGCACAGCATATGTAACTTTAACGGAGCCTTTGTTCAAAAGGATGCCAAAATAAATCAGTATAACTGTCTTTAAATAATCGTTGGTTTTAAAATAAAATTTGGCTTAAGGTTCAGTATTTTACAAGGAATTTTAAAAGCAAATCTCTACCTTAAACGATACTTCACACTTCTCAAAAATGCCTCAACAATTTTGATTAAATTATACACGTATAAAATATTTTTTTACATCTTGAATTTTCTGAGAATAACCTTAGAAGTCCTCTTCATTTCTCAATGGTTTTGTTTACAATACTTGATTTTAAGTTAATCACTGTTAAGGGGATGCAGCACCGAAAACCCCAAATCCAGCAATTTTCAACCAATCTTGCTGAAATGTTTTCACTTAGTTCTGATGCATAGTGGACACAGCATTCAAAATTTGGTTTTTATATCTTCAATAGTTTTTGAGTAATTAATTTTTGAAGTTCAAGATTTGGGCAAAATTCAAACCGCTCCACGTGATGAAAATTTTCAAAATTTTAATTTTTCTTTTTCTAAAAATATTCAGGTGGTTATGAAGAAATGACCTATCATATGAATTTCTTATACTGCCTTTAGTTACAGCGGAAAAAATAGGTATGGAGCAAACAAAAAAGCCAAAAAATGATTAAACCTTTGACTTTTTATAGTGTCACCCTGGTGGTAGGCTCGCGAAGCCGATGAAAAATGATGGCCGATCGTTAGCGGAAGTGAGAGACAGTTGAATGTAGAGTTGGAAAAATAAACAGTTTTTGAGGTTGCTAGCAAATTGTAAGGGGAAGAATGTATTTGTTAGGAAAATATAGTGCAGTTTTTGTGTTTGAAGCCTCGACTTTTGATTTTCACGAACCCACAAAGTCACAACTGGTGTCAGGAAGCGGGACAACAACATTACCGAAGATTATGGCCATGGAATCGGTATTGGAAATGCTTTTACAGAAGATGAACGAATTAACAGCGAAGTCGGAAGCGGCAAATAACAACTTGGCCGCGAAGATGAACGAGTTAACAACAAAAACAGAAGCGGCAAATAACAACCTGGCCGCAGAGTTGAAAGAAATAAAGACCGAATTGACCACAGAAATGAAGGCAGCGAACGACAGTCTGGCCAGGGAAATGAAGGAGGCGAACGAGGTCCTCGCCAGGGTGACACTGTTCTTGCTGGCCTACCGCTCGTCTACACACGACACAACTGGGATGACGCCAGCCAGCTTAATGTTCGGTCGAGAGCTACGCCTCCCTTGTGACCTGGCTTTTGGAAGCCCTCCGGAGGCAAAGCAGCCGGTGACCGAGTATGTGCAGAACCTGGTGGACCACCTCCACGACATGCACGAGATCGCTCGCCAGAACATCCAGAAGGCGAGCGACCGCATGAAAACCCGATACGACAGGCAAGCCAACAGCCAAGGGTTCCAGCAAGGTGACCTGGTCTGGTTGTACCGCCCAACCCGGACCAAGGGACGCTGCCCGAAGCTTCAGCAGCCATGGCAAGGACCGTACCGTGTGATGAGGAGGATTAACGACGTGGTCTACCGCATCCAGAAGGTGCCCCGAGGAAAGATGTTGGTGGTACACCATCAATAACCTTAAAAATATAATGAATACTAAAAATTCGTATGATAGAAACCTTTTTTTGCTTTCTAAGAACATGTGTTGATAATTTTAGAGGGACTGAATCAAAACAGCATCGTGTGGAACATTTTGAATGACAAAAAGTGTTGAAAACTGAGTAAATCAAATTTTAAAATCAAAAACAGTTTCTTTCTCATCTACATGCCTTGAAGTAGACTAAAACCCTCCAGATAGGTAAGTTGGACCCTCTTGCCTCTTCCTTCTCTCTTCTGCAGCAGTTTTCTTCAATTTCAGTTTCCTTCTGGATGTTTTAGAAGTTACCTTTGCAGAAATTGCTGAATGAAGTAAGCGTAATTGCTGGTGAAATCTGTGTCCATTGTGTCTGACTGCAGCTTGAGTGAGGCAGAGTAACCAAAATTGAATTCACTGATGGTTGATGTCACAGCAACCTGCAGTCTCTTCTTTGACACAAATATTTCTTTTGGGCAATTATGTCATATCATGTTATGTAAACCTTCATTTGCATGTTGTGTCTTACCCAATGTACATCTCCTTAGGACTTCATCTGATGCCAGTCTTTGGTACACAGGCATTAGTTTTCTTACCACATCAGGCCTCAAGTATGTTCCCATTGTTGTGTTATGTTTAGGTGTTATTTCCCATGTATCGTTTAGCCTATTCATGATCCTAACTATGTACACAGTCAACAGGTCAGTTGTTCCACAGAATGTTTTACCTACAACCTATGTAATACTATTGATATATAAAATACCTATATAAATGTTAAATTACACACAAAAATTCATCAATTATATATAAACAGTATGTAGTTTAACGAGAAACACAAGAAAATCACTACCAAGCTAGAAACTCACACAAAAGCAAAAATATAAACATTCCTGTTTGCTTTCAATGTTTGTAGACAGTGTTTTGTTTCCATGGTACCACATATTGTAAGAAATAACCATCATACCAACACACAAAATTCCACCAGAAACTTTGCCCGCTAATTTCAAATGTATAAATTTAGTACATTCAATCTAACTCAAATGACAAAATTCTGTGAATCCAAGTGTGCTGCATGCAGTTGCACACTGACATTTAAATTGTCATGTGAAGGTATTTAAATACCTGAAACTCATAAATTTAGTTGGACTATGATACTATAAGGTTCAAAGTATTTTATTAGCTCAAAAACAAAAAAGTACTTTTCTTGTATTTTTGGCCAATTTCGGTGTTGCATTCCCTTAACAGGTAATTGGTTGTATAAGTTAAATTTATAATTCATTTGTATACAAGGATAAACAAGGATGAACAGGTAATTTATACGAGGTGCGTTCAAGTTATAACACGTCGTATCTTTTTCTCATAAAATAATCACAAGAAAAATGTGAAACTAAACTGGTCGCCAATCTAGAAAGTGATTGACATTTTGTATGGAGAGAGAGGCGGCGTTGCCGCTTATTGCTGCCACGTGGAGAGCACGATAGGATTACGCGTGCGAAGGTATATCCACTCTCCCTGAAACCTAGATAATTATCAGTGTGCTCAATTCCTAATGTGCCGAGCTGCTACATACCCATTAAAAACAAAATATTTATGTGAAAAAGGGTTAAAACTCTTATTTTATATGTACCTATCATTATAAATAGATATTCTGACTTTGTGGTTTCGTAGAATTAAAAGTCCGAGTTGCAGAAATTCAAAACTGTTCTTTATTTTCGTAGAAATACACTTACAGTAGCAGGATACGTCACATACACAATTATAATCGTCCAAGGTCGCCGTCCACAAACGTCCAATTCAGTTCTGATTACACTCTCTCATCACGACACTGTTAATTACTGTTTACGACTATCCTTACGGCTAATCGTCACTTCCTTAAATACCTTTACTCATATTACTAGATATTTCCGGAATATTCTGTAACAAACAAGAAATGGAATGTGTAAACGTAGAGCCAGACTGAAAATTTCAATGTCATAGCCGGGATTTGAACCACGGATCTTCTGGTCTCCGTTCAGCCGCTCTAACCATTGAGCTACTATGGCCAAAGTGCCGATATGACATTAAATTCCCCAACCTATTCGTATTTTTTTCCAGTAAACCACTTAGAGAGGCTGGACGGAGACCAGAAGATCCGTGGTTCAAATCCCGGCTATGGCATTGAATTTTTCAGTCTGCCTCTACCCTTTCATAGTGCGTCCTACACAGAGCTAGTGTGAAAGAACAATTAATTTCCATTAATTGACCTAACAGTGGTTAACTATAAAGCCCGGGCCTTAAAGTACTTACAGCATAGTAAGTCGTCATTAAGGTAGTTGTCTCATGTGTTTATGAGAACTCCTAGTGGTTTACTATAAAGCCCGGGCCTTAAAGTACTTACAGCATAGTAAGTCGTCATTAAGGTAGTTGTCTCGTGTGTTTATGAGAACTCCTAGTGGTTTACTATAAAGCCGGGCCTTAAAGTACTTACAGCATAGTAAGTCGTCATTAAGGTAGTTGTCTCATGTGTTTATGAGAACTCCTAGTGGTTTACTATAAAGCCGGGCCTTAAAGTACTTACAGCATAGTAAGTCGTCATTAAGGTAGTTGTCTCATGTGTTTATGAGAACTCCTAGTGGTTTACTATAAAGCCGGGCCTTAAAGTACTTACAGCATAGTAAGTCGTCATTAAGGTAGTTGTCTCATGTGTTTATGAGAACTCCTAGTGGTTTACTATAAAGCCGGGCCTTAAAGTACTTACAGCATAGTAAGTCGTCATTAAGGTAGTTGTCTCATGTGTTTATGAGAACTCCTAGTGGTTTACTATAAAGCCGGGCCTTAAAGTACTTACAGCATAGTAAGTCGTCATTAAGGTAGTTGTCTCATGTGTTTATGAGAACTCCTAGTGGTTTACTATAAAGCCCGGGCCTTAAAGTACTTACAACATAGTAAGTCGTCATTAAGGTAGTTGTCTCATGTGTTTATGAGAACTCCTAGTGGTTTACTGTAAAGCCCGGACCTTAAAGTACTTACAGCATAGTAAGTCGTCATTAAGGTAGTTGTCTCATGTGTTTATGAGAACTCCTAGTGGTTTACTATAAAGCCCGGACCTTAAAGTACTTAGAGCATAGTAAGTCGTCATTAAGGTAGTTGTCTCATGTGTTTATGCGAACTCCTAGTGGTTTACTATAAAGCCCGGGCCTTAAAGTACTTACAGCATAGTAAGTCGTCATTAAGGTAGTTGTCTCATGTGTTTATGAGAACTCCCAGTGGTTTACTATAAAGCCCGGGCCTTAAAGTACTTACAGCATTGTAAGTCGTCATTAACGTAGTTGTCTCATATGTTTATGAGAACTCCTAGTGGTTTACTATAAAGTCCGGACATTAAAGTACTTACAACATTGTAAGTCGTCATTAAGGTAGTTGTCTCATGTGTTTATGAGAACTCATAGTGGTTTACTATAAAGCCCGGACCTTAAAGTACTTACAGCATTGTAACTCGTCATTAAGGTAGTTGTCTCATATGTTTATGAGAACTCCTAGTGGTTTACTATAAAGCCCGGACCTTAAAGTACTTACAGCATAGTAAGTTGTCATTAAGGTAGTTGTCTCATGTGTTTATGAGAACTCCTAGTGGTTTACTATAAAGCCCGGACCTTAAAGTACTTCCAGCATAGTAAGTCGTCATTAAGGTAGTTGTCTCATGTGTTTATGAGAACTCATAGTGGTTTACTATAAAGCCCGGACCTTAAAGTACTTAGAGCATAGTAAGTCGTCATTAAGGTAGTTGTCTCATGTGTTTATGCGAACTCCTAGTGGTTTACTATAAAGCCCGGGCCTTAAAGTACTTACAGCATAGTAAGTCGTCATTAAGGTAGTTGTCTCATGTGTTTATGAGAACTCCTAGTGGTTTACTATAAAGCCCGGGTCTAAAAGTACTTACAGCATAGTAAGTCGTCTTTAAGGTAGTTGTCTCATGTGTTTATGAGAACTCCTAGTGGTTTACTATAAAGCCCGGGCCTTAAAGTACTTACAGCATAGTAAGTCGTCATTAAGGTAGATGTCTCATGTGTTTATGAGAACTCCTAGTGGTTTACTATAAAGCCCGGATCTTAAAGTACTTACAGCATAGTAAGTCGTCTTTAAGGTAGATGTCTCATGTGTTTATGAGAACTCCTAGTGGTTTACTATAAAGCCCGGATCTTAAAGTACTTACAGCACAGTAAGTCGTCTTTAAGGTAGTTGTCTCATGTGTTTATGAGAACTCCTAGTGGTTTACTATAAAGTCCGGGCCTTAAATTACTTACAGCATAGTAAGTCGTCATTAAAGTAGTTGTCTCATGTGTTTATGAGAACTCCTAGTGGTTTACTATAAAGTCCGGGCCTTAAATTACTTACAGCATAGTAAGTCGTCATTAAAGTAGTTGTCTTATGTGTTTATGAGAACTCCTAGTGGTTTACTATAAAGCCCGGACCTTAAAGTACTTACAGCACAGTAAGTCGTCATTAAGGTAGTTGTCTCATGTGTTTATGAGAACTCCTAGTGGTGTACTATAAAGCCCGCGCCTTAAAGTACTTACAGCATAGTAAGTCGTCATTAAGGTAGTTGTCTCATGTGTTTATGAGAACTCCTAGTGGTTTACTGTAAAGCCCGGGCCTTAAAGTACTTGCAGCATAGCAAGTCGTCATTATGGTAGTTGTCTCATGTGTTTATGAGAACTCCTAGTGGTTTACTATAAAGCCCGGACCTTAAAGTACTTACAGCATAGTAAGTCGTCATTAAGGTAGTTGTCTCATGTGTTTATGAGAACTCCTAGTGGTTTACTATAAAGCCCGGACCTTAAAGTACTTACAGCATAGTAAGTCGTCATTAAGGTAGTTGTCTCATGTGTTTATGAGAACTCCTACTGGTTTACTATAAAGCCCGGACCTTAAAGTACTTACAGCATAGTAAGTCGTCATTAAGGTAGTTGTCTCATGTGTTTATGAGAACTCCTAATGGTTTACTATAAAGCCCGGACCTTAAAGTACTTACAGCATAGTAAGTCGTCATTAAGGTAGTTGTCTCATGTGTTTATGAGAACTCCTAGTGGTTTACTATAAAGTGGTTTACTATGTGAGAATGAGTATAGATTTTCCCACACGAAAATGTAAATCAAGAAACCGAAATACTTGTACACAAATAAAATACTCAAAAGCCGTGAAGAAATTAAAAATAAAATACAAATATTAAAAATGTAGCGTGTTCTGTAGAGAGGTAACCACGCTGTCATGTGCTGGGAGATTGTAACAAAGTAATTAAGGGTTCAGAGCTTTCTAATAGCCTGTTATTGCACTCCCTAACTTGAGAGCAGGCAAGCTGCAGGAGTTTACAAACTCACTTGGACGTAGGGGGTAGTTAACCTCCCCTCCGCTCTTTACACCCTCCTTGTAATTTTGAAATGCCTTTATGAACCTTTTAGTAAGCTGTTTAGCAGCCTGACTCTCCCGACCAAAGATCCAAATGCACCCTTCTTCATCAAAGTAGTACCGCTATCTGACGAAATGTAACTCAAGTACAATATTTTATAGGGCTTTGTTCATCTCTCCGACCTCATTTGCTTACATTCTCATGAATTTCTTTATCCACTATTCCGCCACGCACATAGTTGTAGAATACAAACAACCATTTTCAAGAGAAATACTCCTGTCAGTGTCGAGGCGTGACTTTCAAATCAAGGGAAGCTCCAATAATAATTTCCATTAAAATAAGAGAGAATAATGACTCAAAGCCCTAAAGCCACTCTTTAGTACTCCTTCTATTGTACAGTCACACGATCCAGTGGCGAGGCGTGACTTTCAAAGCAAAGGAAGCTCCAAATAATAATTTTCATTAAAATAAGAGAGAATAATGATTCAAAGAACTAAAGCTACTCTTTAGTACTCTTTCTATTGTACAATCACACGTAGGTCCTAATAATAATTTTCATTAAAATAAGAGAGAATAATGACTCAAGGAACTAATGCTACTCTTCGGTATTCTTTCTACTGTACAGTCACACGTAGGTCCAGTGGCGAGGCGTGACTTTCAAAGCTAGGGAAGCTCCAAATAATACTTTTCATTAAAACAAGAGAGAATAATGACTCAAAGAACTACGGCTACTCTTCAGTACTCTTTCTATTGTAAAGTCACACGTAGCTCCAGTGTCGTGGCGTGACTTTCAAAGTGATGGAAGCTCCAAATAATAGTTTTCATTAAAATAAGAGAGAATAATGACTCAAAGAACTAAGGCTACTCTTCAGTACTCTTTCTGTTGTACACTCACACGTAGGTCCAGTAGCGAGGCGTGACTTTCAAAGCGAGGGAAGCTCCAAATAATAATTTTCATTAAAATAAGAGAGAATAATGACTCAAAGAACTAAGGCTAATCTTCAGTACTCTTTCTGTTGTACACTCACACGTAGGTCCAGTAGCGAGGCGTGACTTTCAAAGCGAGGGAAGCTCCAAATAATAATTTTCATTAAAATAAGAGAGAATAATGACTCAAAGAACTAAGGCTACTCTTCAGTACTCTTTCTGTTGTACAGTCACACGTAGGTCCGGTAGTGAGGTATGACTTTCAAAGCGAGGGAAGCTCCAAATAATAATTTTCAATAAAATAAGAGAGAATAATTAATCAAAGAACCAAGGCTACTCTTTAGTACTCTTTCTATTGTACAGTCACACGTAGGTCCGTTAGCGAGGTTTGACTTTTAAAGTGAGGGAAGCTCCAAATAATAATTTTCATTAAAATAAGAGAGAATAATGACTCAAAGAACTAAGGCTACTCTTCAGTACTCTTTCTATTGTACACTCACACGTAGGTCCGGTAGCGAGGTATGACTTTCAAAGTAAGGGAAGCTCCAAATAATAATTTTCATTAAAATAAGAGAGAATAATGACTCAAGGAACTAATGCTACTCTTCAGTATTCTTTCTACTGTACAGTCACACGTAGGTCCAGTGGCGAGGCGTGACTTTCAAAGCTAGGGAAGCTCCAAATAATACTTTTCATTAAAATAAGAGAGAATAATGACTCAAAGAACTACGGCTACTCTTCAGTACTCTTTCTATTGTAAAGTCACACGTAGCTCCAGTGTCGTGGCGTGACTTTCAAAGTGATGGAAGCTCCAAATAATAGTTTTCATTAAAATAAGAGAGAATAATGACTCAAAGAACTAAGGCTACTCTTCAGTACTCTTTCTGTTGTACACTCACACGTAGGTCCAGTAGCGAGGCGTGACTTTCAAAGCGAGGGAAGCTCCAAATAATAATTTTCATTAAAATAAGAGAGAATAATGACTCAAAGAACTAAGGCTACTCTTCAGTACTCTTTCTGTTGTACACTCACACGTAGGTCCAGTAGCGAGGCGTGACTTTCAAAGCGAGGGAAGCTCCAAATAATAATTTTCATTAAAATAAGAGAGAATAATGACTCAAAGAACTAAGGCTAATCTTCAGTACTCTTTCTGTTGTACACTCACACGTAGGTCCAGTAGCGAGGCGTGACTTTCAAAGCGAGGGAAGCTCCAAATAATAATTTTCATTAAAATAAGAGAGAATAATGACTCAAAGAACTAAGGCTACTCTTCAGTACTCTTTCTGTTGTACAGTCACACGTAGGTCCGGTAGTGAGGTATGACTTTCAAAGCGAGGGAAGCTCCAAATAATAATTTTCAATAAAATAAGAGAGAATAATTAATCAAAGAACCAAGGCTACTCTTTAGTACTCTTTCTATTGTACAGTCACACGTAGGTCCGTTAGCGAGGTTTGACTTTTAAAGTGAGGGAAGCTCCAAATAATAATTTTCATTAAAATAAGAGAGAATAATGACTCAAAGAACTAAGGCTACTCTTCAGTACTCTTTCTGTTGTACAGTCACACGTAGGTCCGGTAGCGAGGTTTGACTTTCAAAGTGAGGGAAGCTCCAAATAATAATTTTTAATAAAATAAGAGAGAATAATGACTCAAAGAACTAAGGCTACTCTTCAGTACTCTTTCTATTGTACAGTCACACGTAGGTCCGGTAGCGAGGTTTGACTTTCAAAGTGAGGGAAGCTCCAAATAATAATTGTCATTAAAATAAGAGAGAATAATGACTCAAAGAACTAAGACTACTCTTTAGTACTCTTTCTATTGTACAGTCACACGTAGATCTAGTAGCGAGGCATGACTTTCAAAGCGAGGGAAACTCCAAATAATAATTTTCATTAAAATAAGAGAGAATAATGACTCAAAGAACTAAGGCTACTCTTCAGTACTCTTTCTATTGTACAGTCACATGTAGGTCTAGTAGCGAGGCATGACTTTCAAAGCGAGGGAAACTCCAAATAATAATTTTCATTAAAATAAGAGAGAATAATGACTCAAAGAAATAAGGCTACTCTTCAGTACTCTTTCTATTGTACAGTCACATGTAGGTGCAGTGGCGAGGCGTGACTTTCAAAGCGAGGAAAGCTCCAAATAATAATTTTCATTAAAATAAGAGAGAATAGTGCCTCAAAGAACTAAGGCTACTCTTTAGTACTCTTTCTACTGTACAGTCACACGTAGGTCCAGTAGCGAGGCGTGAATTTCAAAGCGAGGTAAGCTCCAATTAATAATTGTCATTAAAATAAGAGAGAATAATGACTCAAAGAACTAAGGCTACTCTTCAGTACTCTTTCTATTGTACAGTTACACGTAGTTCCAGTAGTGAGGCGTGACTTTCAAAGTGAGGGAAGCTCCAAATAATAATTTTCATTAAAATAAGAGAGAATAATGACTCAAAGAACTAAGACTACACTTCAGTACTCTTTCTATTGTACAGTCACACGTAGATCCAGTAGTGAGGTGTGACTTTCAAAGTGAGGGAAGCTCCAAATAATAATTTTCATTAAAATAAGAGAGAATAATTACTCAAAGAACTAATTGGTGAAATGATGCTCAAATGAGTGCAGGTCCATGGAGTTTAGACTTACCCTACATTTATCTTGAAAGATAAGGGAAAACCCCGAAAAAACCCTCTACAGGTAACTCACCCTGACCGAGATTCGAACTCGGGACCTCTTGAACGTGAGGCAGACATGCTACCATCTACGCTACCGAGGTGGGCTTCATTTCTCTTCTTTTTCCGTTTCCTTATTTTTAGGTGTGCTTTGACGTTGCAGACGCGATGTAAATGAAAACGCACTTCTTAGCTATTAAAACAAGAATCAAAGAAGATAGACGATAAAACAACGATTTTGGAAGACCCTGTCTGTTTTAGTAACGGAAGCTGCGCGTTTGTTCCGTTTACTTACATGTTAAGATAGCTAGTGCAGTATCTTATGACACTTTTGTAAGTTTACAAACCCTGAAATGCGTAGTTTACGAAAAACCGAGTCAAAATTAAAAATTTGTTTTGGATACTACAAGCAGAGACAATGACAGTAAATAAAACCGCGTAAAAACAAAATAATGTATTTCCAAGCATAGACGGAAATTTATTTTCACGTCCTTCTGTATCAATAGAACCTGCAGTAATAAACTAATCCTGCGTGGCTGTTGTTTCCTGATATGAATTAGCATGTTATCTCAATAAACACCACTCCAAATGAATAGACTGAAAACAAAACGTTTAAAAAGCATTTTGTTAACACGGTTCTGCACGATAGCAAAGTACAACTTTAGCTCCAGGTTGTATTATAAAACCTATCGAACGCTTTCCTCACAAATAGATATCAGCATTATCCGTGGTTTAAGTGTTTATTCCTACAACTTTTAGTAGCTTACAACCTTCACACATACATGGTTGGTCTGAAAAGCTTCCGACGTAATAAAGATACACGACACTTTTTCAGGCTTTTTTTTTTTTCAACATAGTCTCTTTGTAACTCTACATACTTCTCCCAGCGATGCTCCCATCTCTGTAACCGGTCCAAATAGTACTCGACGTTTTTCAACATCGTCTCCTCGTAACTCTACATACTTCTCCCAGCGATGCTCCCATCTCTGTAACCGGTCCAAATAGTACTCGGCGTTTTTCAACATAGTCTCCTTGTAACTCTACACACTTCTCTCAGAGATGCCCCCATCTCTGTAACCCATCCAAATAGTACTCGGCGTTCTTCAACATAGTCTCCTTGTAACTCTACACACTTCTCCCAGCGATGCTCCCATCTCTGTAACACGTCCAAATAGTACTCGGCGTTTTTCAACATAGTCTCCTTGTAACTCTACACATTTCTCTCAGAGATGCCCCCATCTCTGTAACCCATCCAAATAGTACTCGACGTTTTGCAACATAGTCTCCTTGTAACTCTACACACTTCTCCCAGCGATGCTCCCATCTCTGTAACCCGTCCAAATAGTACTCGGTGTTTATGAACATAGTCTCCTTGTAACTCTTCACACTTCTCCCAGCGATGCCCTCATCTCTGAAAACCGTCCAAATAATACTCGACGTTTTTCAACATAGTCTCCTTGTGACTCTACACACTTATCCCAACGATGTTCCCATCTCTGTAACCCGTCCAAATAGTACTCGGCGTTTTTCAACATAGTCTCCTTGTAACTCTACACACTTCTCCCAGTGATGCTCCCATCTCTGTAACCCATCCAAATAGTACTCGGCGTTTTTCAACCTCCCATCTCTGTAACCCGTCCAAATAGAACTCGGCGTTTTTCTTTGCAATATAATTGTCCACATAAGTGATTGTCTCTTCATTTGACGAAACTCTGTCCTCCGAGCGCAATTTTCAGATGAGGGAACAAAAAGAAGTCGCTTGGGGCTAGATCTGGCGAGTCAAGAAGTTCAAACCGTAATTCGTGGTTTTTCGCCATTGCATCCGCTGAGGTGTGAGAGAGTGCGTTGTCTTGGTGAGACAGGATTTTCTTTTTCTGCAATGTGGCCGTTTTTCCGCAAGTTCTGCCTTCAGCTTGTCAACTAATGATACGTAGTATGCTCCTGTAATGGTTTTTCCTTGTTGAAGATAATCGATTAAAATAACTCCATGACTATCCCAAAAAAACAGTCGCCATCACTTTCCCAGCCGAAAGAAAAACAGCTTTTACTTTTTTGGAGCCGCTTTCCACTTTTCAGTTCACTGTTTGTACTGTATTTTTGTTTCGGGCGTATATCCAAATTTCATCTACAGTAATTAATACCAATTAATTAATTAATTCATTCATTCATTCATAAGGACCGCGCAATGAACTTTGAAATCCCACCAGTAGATAATTTGACAAAGAAGTTCATAGTTCCACCACCAGAGAGAGGAGAGCAGATAACAACAGATGCTAGTTGGAGATAGGTTGAAAATGGAGGCAATTGCATTTGAAACTAGTTCCTCAATGATATAAAAAAGTAATTGACGAGTCCAGTAAACCAACTACAAATAGTTTTTACGATTAATTTTGACGTCACTGTTACTAAATTCCTCCAAACACACATATGTCAAAGTTATTTGAACCACTAAGTTATTATCACTCTATTAACAGAGTAATTATATCAATATACAGTCAAAAAATTAAAGAAGATAATATATTACAAACAAAAGAAAAATTATGGGAAAATTTATGTAACAACATGTTTAGAATCAGTACACTAATAAGAAAATTCTCTGTAACAACTTTTAAACTCCTAACAGGCCATGACTGTCTCAATAAACATTTATTCAGAATTGGTATAGTGAGATCTGCTCTGTGTCTTTTATGTACACTTAAACAAGATATGGATGGAAACCACCTACTCCGCTGTCCAACCTTTAGTCAATGTACCAACATAACATCAAATTTCTGGGCTGCAAGAGATTGAATGGCATCATTGTCAACTGCTTAACATTAGATACCAACCTACTTTTCTCAAATAGGAATACATTATTCATTTCATTTATCTCTTGGCTATGCAAACATAATTCAATTTCAATTCCATTACAAAGTAATCAGCTTCAAAAAGATTTAACTAATGCTTAAAGTATAATTTATTTCCATATTCCTCTTACACCTACAAGAAAATTATCAAAAAGATAATCTCTGCAAAAGTTTATCTTGAGTAAAGTCAATTAGATAGAGGAATAAGCATTTGTACAGAGTAGTGTATACAATAATAGAGAAAATCATTTATCAACAATCAGATTCTTCCCTTTTGTATCGTTAAATAACACCTAAAATACTGACTTGTTATAAATGATCAAAGAGAAAGTAATTTACAATAACAATATGCAGCTGCATAGAGAAGCATATATATGGTATAGATAAGAGAAAAAGTAATGTTTTTAAGCAAAAAGGGTTGAATTCTGTACAATGCATGGGAACAGAGGAAAGAATTTACATCATTAACCAGAAAGCCCAGAAGCGAAGGTACAGCGCAAGACTAAGATAAAGTCAAAATAAATTAGATATAGCAATAATAGTTAAAAATTTATTTCTGGGACAAGCAAGAAACAGTTTACTAAAAAGAAATTGATAACTACCTACAAAGGAAGGTTAATAAGGTCAAGAAAAATTAAAAATATCATAAGTAAAATAAAAAATAAGATATAGATAGAAGGATGAAATTACTCTGAATAAAGACAGGCATAGAATCTGCTACACTATACAAATAAACATGGTTTTACATGTGTATAGGATCAGTCAATATCGAGATTATCCATGAACATATTTGTAAAATGCAATATTTGGAGATTTAAGTATGTATTTCAATAATGCATTATTTAGTGTATTTGTATCTATTTCTCATCTTTCTTCTACATACAATTTCATTGATACATTGATATATATAACATTTCTTTCACACAATAACAAAAGACTTATTCACATTTAACATACCCTTTCTACCTCCTTGCCTCGAGTCTCGGTCTCAATACACATAACTCCTGGTTTTCCGTGTATTGATGACCCTCCTCTACCTTGTATCCCTCGTTCTAGTTTTTCAGCCCTTAATTGTTATTTATTCTTCATCAATCTTAACCATTTCTCTCTGACTTTCCCCAGATATTCACCTATATTTCTTACATTCTTTTTTCCTTTTACCAATAACATTTTCTTTATTATTAATACCTCACCCCCATCCCTAAAACATTTAGTATATAGAACACTAATGATATCATTTCATTTCACATATATATTGTTAAATGAAGTAATAATCTCAGAAGTACTCTTCTGATAATCACGCCTGTCTCTCTAATGCTAGTTATAAGAATTTTATGATTATACTTTGGTCTACTGGGATCTCAAAGTTCATGTATGAATCCTGTTAAATTATTTCATAGAAATTATTTTTTGCTAATAAGAGATCAGTGGATTTTTGGACATTGGTGTTTCTGAGTTTATAATTTTGTTTCTTGTCAAAAAATGTGCTGCTATTATTGATTATTCCTCATGCATTTTTCCCAGAGTGTTCCTTAAATCTTGTTTGTATGTTTCATTTCATTTGAATTAAGTAAATACTTTAAAAGTTCTTGCCATTGAAGATACATGAGTTTCTTGAATTTCACTTGTTTTTCTTCTTCAATGAGGTTTGTGATATCTTTGATATGTTTCTGTCATTTAAATTTTGTAATTTTCTTGATGATTGTTACTCTGTTGAAACTGTTCTTTTTGGCTGTGTTTACTGTGTTTCAACTGGCAATGAATTTCAATAGGTGTCACACCACGAAAATGGAGATAATGAATGATTACACACTGTTCTTGGAATGAAAATGTCGCCATTTTAATTAACAAATGCAGTCCTAACTCTCGTTACTGTCACTAGAGTTCTATGTACTGTAAAGTGCTGCCATCTCTGTCATGTATTCACAAAGAGTCTACCTGTATTTTTTTTTTAAAAAAATGACAGAAGTTCCTATCTGGTCCCAGTTCTGAAAACAAAAATAGGAGGTGTTATAATTTGGACGCACCTCATATATTTATATTTGACCCTAACCTCTATGCACCCTGGACCATAAAGAATGTAGTGAGGAAATCACAGGCAGACAGAGATGTGCACAAGTCCCTAACAGAGTAGAGTAGAGTAGAGTTTTATTCACTGTACATATGCAATTTGTTCATATGGCTTCGTCATATTTTACAAGATAAGGATTAAACCAAGTATTTACAGATATTAAATATATACAGAAAACATACTAAAATAGTGTCTACTTAGCTAGATATCTGCACTGAGATAATCATAAATGCTGTAAAATTTCTGCTTTAATAACAATTTATATAAATTGGTACAAAAGTGAATCGAGAAGATATTGACACATTGCTTCACTCACACTGTTTATTCACAGGACATGTTTCAAGAGCTCTTGCTTCTATCATCAGCTGATACTCGACTAGTGCAAGTTGTAGTGGTTTCCTCTTTCTCCGTTTTGTCAACAGATGGCGTGATGTACTTGTCAAAGATGTCCGGTGGTGGAGTTTCAAAGTTCATGACTCTATAATGATTTTTGTTGATGAAGATTTTTTCCCATACGGAAAGGCCTATGGGGTGATTAACGTATTTTATTAGAGATGTTTCCAAGTTGATGTCATGTCTAGTATTCAAAAAATGAAAAGCCACTGCTGATTTTTCTGTTTCACCATTTTTAATGTTTCTTAGATGTTCTTTAGTTCTGATGTTAATATTTCTTTTTGTTTTAATTTGTGCTTCACTGTCCCTACACTTCTTTCAACTTTATACTTTATATAAATTGGATTTGAATATTCTCCCTGGCATAGCTTTTTAGGATCTGGGTAGCTTATTGAACAGATTGATTCCTTTATGGGATATGCTATTGAGAGTATTATTGAGTTGGTGATATTGTAAATGCAGTGCCTCAGTTCTTCGAGTGTTGTAAGTATGATAATCCTCATTTCTTTTAAAGTACTGCATATTGTTGTACATAAAACAGACTGATTCCAATATACTATAAGAGACTATTGAATGTATATATCCAAAATACACTACTCTCATTACCTCCTTGCTGCAGACTTTACTTACGACTCTTATTGCACCTGTTAAATGATTTAATTTATTACTAAGAACTTGAATATGTTCTTTCCAAGATAAAGCTGAGTTGATTGTAACACCTAGGAATTTGGTGTAATGTTGCTGACATGTTGCATCACTTCCAATGAGTATCTGGAACTGATCTACAAAGTTTAAGTGTACATCATCAAAGTTTAGGTAGGTGGACTTTTCAACATTTAAAACGAGCTTGTTATAATCTAACCATTTACACACCCTCATTGTTGAGTCATCTATAGTAAATTGAAATGAAGTTTGACATTGCATGCTGAAAACAAAGTTTGCATCATCAGCAAACAAGACAGTGTTAACAGGCTTCAAGTATAATGGAAGATCATTGATATAAACAAGGAACAGGACTGGTCCAAATAAAGAGCCTTGCAGGACACCATATTGCGCTATTTGTAAATTTGACTGTGTACCATCAATTTACACTAAGTGTGCTCTAATTATGAGGTAAGATCTAAACCAATCATTAGCCTCACCCCTGATGCCATAATTGTCCAGCTTATTTAATAAGATATTGTGATCCACTGTGTTAAACGCCTTTGAAAAATCAACAAATACTCCTAAGAAATATATCGAAATTTAACTGTAATGGAACACCACAGTGAAGCGAAATGATTATTAAATTATAGATGAGTTGTATTTATTACATATAAGTGAAGCTATAATTTAATAACTCATCTATAATTTAATAACTCCTAACACATGTTCATTCTTATCTTTTGCACTAAGGATTTCCTCTTGGAAGGAGAAAATAGCCATATTAATTGACTTGTCCGTTTGAAATCCAAACTGTAAATTAGAGATAATATTGTATTTTAGCAGAAAGGGCAACAATCTATTGTACATGACTTTTTCAAGTATTTTAGAAAAAACAGAAAGCAAAGAAATGAGCCTATAATTTTCTACATTAGTCTTGTTTCATTTTTAAAAATTGGTATGATTTTTGCTATTTTGAAAACATGAGGTAAGCAGCCGCTAACAAGGGACATATTAGGAAACCACAAGCAGACACAGATGTGCAGAAGTCCCTAAAATGTACTGACAAGGGAACTATCATTATACTCACACTGTTACGCACCTGAAAATTTGATGGTAAAATACCTCCTATATGTAAACCATGTATACCAAAAATCTGCTGTGGAGTAGAACCGTAACACCCAAAACTGAAGCCTAGAAAGTGCTACATACGACCACTTGTAAGCAGCTGCTGAAAATTCTCGGTGTGGGAGATGGTGCTCCTTACATATGTCGTGTGTAGATTGATGCCTACCAAGGGTAAACAATCCCTTCCATACAATGCTGTGTTATTATGCCATAATATGTAATCCTACATATTATGGCCTCATTTTTTAGTACTTCCAGCTATACTCTGCACCCTATTTTTGGCACACATGCCCTACATAGAGCAGAGATGAAGCCATCAAACTCTCAAAGCATGTACAGATATGAGCATAGTAATAGTACTCTTGTATGACCTTTTAGTCTCAACACCAAGATCTGCTGTGCAGTAAGTAGCACTCCCAGTCCACTGTTGACAAGTACCATCCCTCCCAAATGAGGACAGCAACCTCACAACATTTATGCTGTGCAAACAACCACGCAAGCACTGCCATGCATCATAAGTCTGAAAGCAGATGTGTAAGATGTTCAGGGAATGGAATGAAGGGAAATAGTGGAAGAGAAAGTATGGTATGAAGGTAAGTATCCCAGCATTCATCTAAATGACAAGAGGAAAACATAAAAAACTCAAGTCAGTGGTACAGGCAACGGATCATATTCATAATCTCCTGAATGTAACAGAAATTAATTGTTCTTTCATACTAGGAGTGTGTAGGAAAAGGTATGGACATACTAAAAAATTCAATGCCATAGCCAGCATTAGATTAGATTAGATTGGATTGATTTGCATTCAGTAGGTACACTTGTAGCCAGAAAAGGCTGTGTACATTGAACATGTCCAGAGGTATAAAGTTTAATAGCATATATATGTACAAAATTTAACATAAGACATATATTATAGTACACAGGCAATATGAACAACAATATGTAAAACAAAGCAGGGATAATTATATATGATATAAAATGAAACACTTTTTAAACCAGCTTTCACTTGGCTTATGCCAGTACTTCTCAACCTTTTTGCAATGGATACCATTCTTGTTATTTATTAAATACATATACATTAAAAATAAACTTTCAACTTGCATCAAATATTTATTAGTAATGATTTGTCATTGGAATAGTTAGATACTACTTACAGAGCTACAGAAGCATTATCAGGATAATTTGTCATTCAGATAATCTTGTACAGAATAAAAAGATTTTGAGCAAAGGTACTCTCTAACAGCTTTTTTACAAGCACCGAAATTATCAACTTTTTCTTTAAGAACATTAGGAAGTGTGCCAAATGTTTTGATAGTTTCATAATGCACACCTTTCTGGAAGCAAGAAAGTTTAGCACTGGGATAATGGATATTATACTTTTGTCTAGTGTTTATTCTGTGAATTACATTATTTGTTGCAAATAAGGCACGATTGCATACAAATAATTTTAGAATCGAGAATATATACATGCCAGGAAGCGTTAATATCTTCAATCTTGTAAAAAGATCTTTACAGGAGCATCTGGTGTGGGTGTTAGTAATGATTCTTATAACCCTCTTTTGCATAAGAAATATTTATTTTACTTTCTACTGAGTTGCCCCAAAATAATATTCCATATTCCATAATAGAGTTAAATTATGCATAATATACTAATTTAAGTGTGTCAATAGAACTCACATTAACCAGCTCTCGGATAGCATAACAGGCAGAGCTGAGCTTAGGTAAGATATAATTTATGTGAGCTTTCCAATCTAAACATCTATCCACTTGAAGGCCCATAAATTTTATGCTGTCAATTTCTTCTAATAACATATCATTAATCCCGATTTCTATTTCAGTATGTGATGTACGACAGGTTATAAATTTGACCACTTTTGTTTTGTCTAGATTCACAGATAATTTGTTTGCTTTAAACCAGCATGACATACAGTTCAAAACATAATTCATTTTAATTATACACTCGTTTAAATTTGTACTGGTCACCAGGACACTAGCGTCATCAGCGAAAAGAACTGTACTTGCAATGTCCTTTATATAAAGTGAGAGGTTATTTATATAGATCAGAAATAATAAAGGCCCTAACACAGAACCTTGGGGTACTCCTTGAGTTACTACTTTCCAGTTCGAAGTTTGTTTTTCATAACCAATATCACTGACAGCTACTTCAACACAGATGTGTGCCACAGATCTTCTGGTCTCCATTCAGGTGCTCTTAACCATGAGGTACCATGGCCAACATGACATGAGAACTCCTAGTGTTTTACCAGGAAAAACACAAGGCAATTGGGGAATTTAATGTCATAACGGCACTTGTCATAGAGCTCAGTGGTTAAGAGCAACCGGATGGAGACCAGAAGGTTCATCTATGTCATTAAATTTTTCAGTCTGACTCTATCTTTCCATCCTGAATGTAAGCCACCTCACTCAGGCACAAGGATTTAAGTTGGAGTCTTTTACTTTCCTTTTATATATAAATAATATAGAGTGAAGTCAAAACAGCATTAAACTCAAAGAGAAAAGAACAGTGATTATAAATTACTGGAAAATAAGTGGTTGTACCTGATTATAAAACATGCATTACCAAGCTCTAAATCAAAGCA
Source organism: Mantis religiosa (assembly GCA_030765055.1). Lineage (NCBI taxonomy): Eukaryota > Metazoa > Arthropoda > Insecta > Mantodea > Mantidae > Mantis > Mantis religiosa. The sequence goes on from CM060958.1 coordinate 8,596,847, forward strand.
CTAGAGAACTGCAATAGTTCAAGTGTATTTTCATATTTAGTTGGTTCAGTGTGAGTCTAAAAGCTCCAAACATACAATTTTTTATTTTTCACTGCCAACCTACAGTAAATAGCAGATATGTATGTAGTTAATGCTCAGGTATTTAGCAACAAAGTCATTCTCCTTCTTGCCTTCTAGTATTTCGAGATCAAGTCTGGATAGTTTTTAAGTTGTTCACAGATAGATAGATAGATGTCCTATATTCACTTCCTCTTCCTTTGTTGCATATCACACAATTTGAAGATGATGCAGATTCAGATTTATTCTACCATTTGCAACATTTGTTGCAAAGCATTGTCAAAAGATAACACTAAAATTACATTTTTACAGTTAAAAAATAAAAACAAATGAATCTAATTACAGATTATAGCAGTTATAGATATACAAAATATATTCATAACAAATTTTAATAAACTAAGTCACTCTTCCATTTTTGTATTCGTCAATTGAGTAGAAAGTCTTTATTGTGGAAATTTTCTTCACTTCTTCATTTATTGCCTTGATAGAGTGAGGTAAATGATTGTATAGGTACATTTTTTGCAGTACTTTCAATACATTTGGCAGCTAATGTTCTCCTGAACATATTTCTAAAGTAGTTCTGTTTTGTTCTTGTATTGTATTCATGAATGTTTCTATTTTTTATTTCTAAGTGGTTTCTTATTACATGTTTGAGACATTCAAATATATATAAACAGGGTAATGTGAGTATTTTAAGTTTTTTAAAACTACTTTTAAATGATTGTCTCCTAGGAACTTATTCCATTATTCTTATTGCTCTTTTTGTTGCCTAAATGTTTTTAACCAATATTTCTTAGCACAAAAGTGAATCGAGAAGATCTTCACACATTGCTTCACTGACACTGTTTATTCACAGGACATGTTTCAAGAGCTTTTGCTCTTATCATCAGCTGGTACTTGACTAGTGCAAATTGTGGTGGTTTCCTCTTTCTCAGTATCGTCAATAGATGGCGTGATGTACTTGTCAAAGATGTCTAGTGGTGGAGTTTCAAAATTCATGACTCTATGACAATTTTTGTTAATGAAGATTTTTTCCCATACATGAAGGTCTATGGGGTGATTAACGTATTTTATTACAGATGTGCTAAGTTGTGCTTCACTGTCTCTACGGTTCTTTCAAGTTTATATTTTTCTTACTTGCTGCTCCACATAAAATGATTGCGTAACTTAGGTGTGCATCTATAAATGCATAATAAACCTTTAGTACACTGACTTCATCCATAATTTGTGTTGTCTCTTTTAATACATATATGCCCTTGTTTATTTTGTTATTGATCTTTTCTCTATGTTGGTGCCATTTTAAACTTCTATCTATAACTAATCCTAAAAAGTTTGTCTGTGCTACTTGGCTAATTTGCTTATATTGTACTGTTAATGTGATGTCAGATTTTCTTCTATTACTGAGTTGAATTTGCATCCATTCGGTTTTGTTTGTTTAGTACCACTCTCAGTGCTTCTAAATAAGTGTTAATAGATTCTAATAAGGAGTTTGCTTTTTCCTGAACTTCTTCCATTGCCTTACCTGTTACACTACAGTTGTATCATCTGCATATCCAATGGCTTTTGCTGAAATAGTCATGTCTAGTGGTAAACCTGAACAATTTGACAACTATTATTAATTTTTAGATGAGTCGTATTTTTTACACATCTGCTTCACTTTCATACCTATTTTGAGGACATGTTTCGCAAATCATCGTCTGCATCTACGGCTCTTATGCGATGCAAACGATGATTTGCGAAACATGTCCTCAAAATAGGTACGAAAGTGAAGCAGATTTGTAAAAAATACGACTCATCTAAAAATTAATAATTTTTCGCTTCACTGTGGTGTTCCAATACAGTTAAATCTCGATAATTTGACAACTATTTTTCAAAGTAGTTCAAGAATTAGTTTCTAAGAATTTTCTCCTTCAGAATTTAATATATTTGTGTTTAATTTGGTTTTATAATAATTATTTGTTTAAATCCTTTCATGAAAGTGTTGAAAACAGTGTTGTTGTATAAATTAAATTAATTGGGAGTCGATTAATAACACAAAACAACACTCACTTTTAAGTGTTGAGTTTTTGAGTGTTGTTTTGTGTTATTAATCGACTCCCAATTAATTTAATTATTTGTTTTCTTCTTGAGGATACCTTTAACTCATTCCAGTGGTACTTTTGATTCTTGGTTCCCTTTTTTGCTAGGATGTCTGCATTCATTATTACTCAATCCACAGTGTTCAAGAATCCACTGGAGCACATACTGTGTGTGTGTGTGTATTTAATGCTCAGAATTTGATAATAAAATCATTTTTCTTCTTGCTTCCCAATATTTGGAGACTAGATCTTGATTTTGGAGAGTTTCACATACAGTTAGATGATCGATGTTCATTAAATCGTCTTTACCACATAAACAGCACTGTGGAGAAGTTGTTAATCCAACCTTGAATAAATGTCCATTCAAACAATCGTGGTCTGTGATTAATCTGAACATTGCTACTGAAGATTTTCGAGGTAGATCTGGAATTGTCTTTAGTTTGTTTTGGAGATATTTCCAATTAAGTTTTTCAGAGAAAACTAGATAGTTGTTATATAGTTTTGTGAAGATGTTTTTTGATTAATCTTTTAACTGTTTCATAGGGGATATTTTGTTTCGTTGTTTGAGATATTTTGGAACCCTTCTTGGCCAACATATCTGCTTGCTCATTGCCAGAAATTCCACAGTGAGATGGTATCCATTGGAAAACTATACGTATATTTAAATTTTGAAGATGTTTAATCATATTATGAATTTCATTTATCTTTTCGGTTTTTGGGCTGTCATTTGAAATAAAAGCCTGAATAGCTGCTTTAGAATCTGTTAATAAAACTATGTTGGAAAGCTTATTTGTCCAGGCAAATAGATTTTGTAAGGAAGTATAAATTGCATCAATTTCTCCATCAAAACTTGTTAAGTAAATTCCAACATGCTTATAGAAAGAAAATAATTTACAGGTAGCTCCTGCTTCTGCTCCATCTTCTTGATTGTAAAGAGAGCCATCTGTGTAGATGTGTGTCCATTTGTCAACTGGATAACTTACATTTATGGTTTCAAGGGCATATGCTTTAGCTTCTGTAGATGAGTATTCCCTCTTTTTAAAATCTGCAAGTAAATCTAGGTAGTATTCTAATTCAATGATGTTCAGTGGGTTATTAAGAGACATGAAAGGTTCTATTTTGGATGGGTAATTTAGTTTATTTCTTAGTTGTTGAACTTTCTGTTGTTCATATGTTGTTGAACATATTGTTGTTTAAATGTTTTATCTGTTTAACCAAACAATGAATTTATCTTATTTTTTCAGTTTTTGGATTCTGAGATAAAGCTATTGTTGTATTGCCACTCTAGAACCTGATAAGATAAGGTCTTTACATTTTTGTGGCCAAACAAATGGATATTTTGCAGAAGTGTAGATTGCATCAATCTCACCATCAAAATTTGCATTGTGTTTTCTCACATTTTTGTAAAAGGAGAAAAATTGAGATGTGCCACCAGCTCCAGCTCCATCATCATCACTTATAAATGAGCCATCTGTATATATACGTGCCCGATCTTCTTCAGGGTATCTGGTTTGTAATGTTTCTAATGCGATCAGCTCATATCAGCTGCTTTTCACCCTTGGAAACAATTGCTCAAGCAAGTAACCACCAAACCACTAAGGCAGCTAGTGATATCTTTGTAATAGCTCCAAACAGACACGGAGAGGATACCATAACGAAACTCGTGTTGAACAATAAACCAAAGAATTCATGATGGAGAAAGAAACCAGTGGAGAGTTATAAGATTTAAAGATCATAAGAAATGACAAATACATGTTGGACTCTACAGGAAGCCAGTCAATTTAAAAATTACATAAAAAGTATGGTCATAGCTCAGTATCCCATAAACTTACAATAATAAATGACAGGCTCATGCACAGGCTAGTTGATGCATCCATGATCCAAACTGAATACAGTATAGAACTATAAACAATAATCTACCTTACAGAAGACAATAAAGCAGAAGTATTGTACCCAAGAAAGTAAGTAAAGCAAAAGAAATAAACACTCTCACTTCAGAAAAAAGATAACAAGTAATAGCACATTCAGGAGGTTTGCTTAACACCTTAAAATGTTTAGAAAATTCCAACAGATTTTCAGAGAAAAAACTATTATCTGACTCCCACAAACATACAGATATTCCAAAAGAAATATCTTAAATTTATAAACAAATCCAGACAATAGATCCAGAATATATAACATGGACTCTATAAATTGTTTAAGTTCTTACAAAGGAGAAACAAGATCAAAAACACAGATCCAAAGAACACTTCAATAATAATACAATTTTGAGTCGAACTAATACTCAATGCTCCATTTATTGCTAGTATTTACCTAGAACGCGTTTCGTTAGGATCTTCCTAACATCATCAGCTGTTGTCGACTAATGGATGCCGGTTCAGTGAACTCCTCGGAGGTGATAGGTGCGTCTCTGTCGGTATCTTGATGAACTTGAAATTTGGGTTGTCTTCAAACGTAGTATCGAACAACAAGAAAATAGATAAATTAAAAAGACAACTAAGATGCAAACAAGTAACTACTCCCTCCCCAATTAGCAATGAAACCTCACACAGAAAATTTACGTATCATCCCAGAGCTACACACCTTTTCCAAAAAGTCTTCAAAGAACACAATATTACTTTGGCCCCACAGAAAAAATTTAGTGTACAACACTTTTTAAAATCATATAATACAAAGAAGATACCCACAGGCAAAAAATCAGGAGTGTACCGGATAAATTGCAAGGACTGTGACAAATTCTATATTGGAAAAACAAAAAGGAACGTGAACATTAGGCTTAAAGAGCACTTTAGGAACATCAGGAATAAAGAAATAGATAAATCGGTAGTAGCGTACCATTTTTGGAAGGAAAATCATGACATAGAACGAGAAATTCACTTACTAAAAAGTGTCCAAGATCCAGCTGCATTAACCACGTGGGAAAAAATCTTTATAAAGAAATATGAAAGTAAATTGTTTAATTTCGATACTACCTTTGAAGAAAATCCAAATTTAAAGTTCATCAAGATACCGACAGAGACGCACCTATCACCTCCGAGGAGTTCACTGAACCGGCATTCATTAGTCGACAACAGCTGATGATGTTAGGAAGATCCTAACGAAATGCGTTCTAGGTAAATAGTAGCAAGAAATGAGCATTGAGTATTAGTTCGACTCAAAATTGTATTAATTTTGTGCTTCATTGTATCATAGTCCTTAAACAACAGAATACTTCAATAATGTTGAGTTAAGGCAAGAAGTCAAGTCAGCAGTAGTATCTCATTTACAGAATGAAACCCTAACCTGGAACATATAAAAGATTACTGAAAATCATAATATGCCACATTGAATTCACAACATAGGAAAAACCTTTTAATATATAAACACATAAATTTTAAACTGCAAGAGTTGTCATCTTGGTAAAGAAATTCATTGTTGTGTTACCAAAAAGAATGCTGCTGGCAGTTATATCCAGCAATTGTAGTTGCAACCCTGAAATTGAAAATGGAAGCAACAGCTTGTGAAGCAAGCTCTCATAGTTAAAGTTTCAGAGATTTAGTGTTACAGCTGACTGTGCAGATATAAACTCATAATTTAGATGTCATTATGTGTAGTTGGAGAAATTTAGTAACAGTGACATCAAAATTAATCATAAAAACTATTTGTAGTCGGTTTATTGACACTCGTCACTTACTTTACCACATTTACAAAAGAAAAAGAAAACAACAGCATATTCAGTTCATTCACATATAACCCAAAAACATTTAATAAATTTAAAAAGATCTTTCAGCAACAAAATATAATCTTGGCACCTACTAATAGACACTCAATTTTAAAATTGCTAAATTCAAAAACAAAAGATGAAATCTCATCAATTAACAGATTCGGAGTATACCAAATAAGTTGTAAGCATTGTGAAAAATGCTACATAGGTCAAACTAAAAGAAATCTAAAAACCAGAGTCCAAAAGCGCTTTAGAAACATGAAATTGAAACAAGAAGGTAAGTCAGCAGTAGCATTTCATTTTTGGAACGAAAATCATGACATTGATCCAAATCCAAAATTATTAAAAGGAGTGATGAACCAAAATAAACTGACATAATGAGAGAACATATTCATATGTAAAAATAAGGACAGCATAATGAACTTTGAAATCCCACCAGTAGCTAATTTTATAAAGAAGTTCATAGTTCCACCGCCAGAGAGAGGAGAGCAGATGACAAAAGATGCTGGTTGGAGAGAGTTGAAAATAGAGGCAATAGCTTTTGAAACTAGTCCCTCAATAATATAAAAAGTAAGTGACAAGTGTCAATAAACCGACTACATATTGACAATTAGATGTCACTGTTAGTAAATGAATTTTGTATAACTTATAAACCATAAAAAATAGACAAAACTTTCTACACACAAAATATGGTTAAGCAGTTGGCAATGAAGTCTTTTGTTCTCTTGCACTCCAGTATTTTGATGTTATGTTGGTATGTTTAGTAAAGGTTGGTTTCCATCAATATCTTCTTTAAGTATACAGAAAGGACACCGAGGAGATCTGACTATACCAATCCTGAATAAACGTTTATTGAGACAGTCATGGCCTGTTAGAAATCTAAAAGTTGTTACAGAAAATTTTCTTGGTAGTGTATTGACTCTAGTTGTGCTGTTACATCAATTTCCCTAAAGTTTTCCCTTTTTTTGTAATATATTATATTCTTTAAGTTTTTGACTGTATGTTGATATAATTATTCTTTTGATAGAGTAATAACTTAGTGGCTCAAATAAGTTTGACATATTAACTTTTAGATGAGTAGTGTTTATTACACATCTGCTTCACTTTCGTACCTATTTTGAGGACATGTTTCACAAAATAGGTACGAATGTGAAGCAGATGTGTAATAAATACGACTCATCTAAAAATTAATAATTTTTCGCTTCACTGTGGTGTTGCAATACAGTTAAATCTCGAAGTTTGACATAATTTTACTATCTTTTTTTGGCTAGAAAGTCAGCTGTTTCATTGTCATGCATTCCGCAGTGTACTGTATCCATTGAAGAATTAATATTTTATTTAAATTAACTGTTTTATGATTTTGCAGAATTCTGCAATATTTATATTTCTAGGTGTTATATCAGATGTTACGGATATTTAGCTGCTTTAGAGTCAGATAATGATACAACTTTTTCAAATTTATTTATATGGTATAGAAGATTTTGTAAGCTCTGAAGGATTACCAAAATTTCTGCATCAAAATTTCTAGAATTTAATCTTTTGTAGAAAGAGAAGAGTGAGGATATTGTTCCAGCGCCAGTACCACTATTATTTAGTAAGCTGGAGTTGACAGTGTAAAAATATAACCATTCATTGAGAGGATATCTTAAATATATTATTTCTAATGTCATTTGTTTCAGGACAGATGAAGCGGTTTCAGATTTTGTAGCTTCTAATCCTAAGTGTAGATGGTGTTCAATAACAAACAATTCTAAAGGACTGATACTTATGGAAACGTAGAGTCAGACTGAAAAATTCAATGCCATAGCCGGGATTTGAACTACGGATCTTCTGGTTTCCGTCCAGCCGCACTACCATTGTGCTACTATGGCCAACGTGCCGATATGACATTAAGTTCTCCAACTGACTCGTATTTTCCCGGTAAACCACTCAGCAGTTCTCATAAACACATGAGACAACTACCTTAATGGCGACTTACTACATGTAAGTACTTTAAGGCCCGGGCTTTATAGTTAACCACTATTAGGTTAATTGATTGACTCTACGTTTCCATAATTTAGCCTACACACGGCCAGTGTGAAAGAATAATTAATTTCAATTAATTAACCTAATAGTGGTTAACTATAAAGCCCGGGCCTTAAAGTACTTACATGTAGTAAGTCGCCATTAAGGTAGTTGTCTCATGTGTTTATGAGAACTGCTGAGTGGTTTACCGGGAAAATACGAGTCAGTTGGAGAACTTAATGTCATATCGGCACGTTGGCCATAGTAGCACAATGGTAGTGCGGCTGGACGGAAACCAGAAGATCCGTGGTTCAAATCCCGGCTATGGCATTGAATTTTTCAGTCTGACTCTACGTTTCCATAATTTAGCCTACACACGGCCAGTGTGAAAGAATAATTAATTTCAATTAATTAACCTAATAGGACTGATACTTGTTTGTAGGCTTTTCTGTAAGAAAACTTTGTTTGGTTTTTAAATTTACTTGTGATTTTCTTCTTTCCTAGTCATTATAAGGTACTCTGATTAATTTTTCTTACATTGTATGATGCACACACAAAATGTAGATCTCATTAAAATACACAGTTTATTTTAAATAAACCAGTTTTGACATTAACTGCAAGATATTCCTTGTTTTGTTTTGTTCGTTTGGTCCTATCACTAGAACATTGAATATTCATACAGAAAACAACCACACCAAATCAACATAAATGAATTTAACTACCACCAATAAATATATAACATCTGTAACATTTGACTTAAAGAGGAAAACATTTTAACTACTATAACTAAACACTATATTTTACAATTACTCATTAACAATATTCCTGAACACAGCATGTAATCAACATGCTAGATTAGCAAAGGAAAGAAAATTATATTTAAAAGAGTTACGCACAAACATGGCCCATAATCCAAGAAAATATGACAATCATTTGTTTTTGGAGATGATAATACATTAAACCAATACAATGACACATTACATTACCTTTATGGCACAGGAGACTAACAATCATCCATAAAACCCTGTAATTGGCCTTGCTGCATAAATAGTTTATAACAGCAAACTAATACTTATCCATTTTCCCTGAATATTAATCCTGTGTAGGGACCCGAACTCATTGATGGACGGAGATCATCTGCTCCAGTGTAGTGACCTGACAAAAACAGATGGAGAACTGACAGCACAACTATAGTATAGCAACGCAAAGATTCTCCCTGTAAGGCATGTGCTGTGGGACAAGGACAGCGAATGTGTGTGTCAAAGAACCTCTGTTACACAAGGAGCAGACCCTTAAAAAAACATGCGCCCTATTCACTCTGTATACTATGATCGAGAAGATGCATTCACAAAAGTAGAAGCCATCAGAATGTTTTGAATGGTCTGTAACTGAACTGACATGGGGTGTCATAAACTTGTCCAGGGAGGGTATGGAAACCTTCGCCAACCCCCCTGCGTCTCAGCCGTCAGAGACTATCTCTCCTGTGGAGGATAGTAGTCACACGTTATTGGGAGGCCAGAAGGAAAATGGAAATTCTCCAACTCCGTGAGCATTAGCAACCAACCAACCAACCAACCATTTTCCCTGAATATAGGAACTTTAAGTATTTTGGAACGGCACTGAATATTCTGACAGCTTCATAATATACTACTTTCTGGAAGCAAGTCAATCTGGCACTGAGTTTATGTAAGTGCATTCTTTGTCTAGTATTTAATGCTATGTATATTCACATTTTGTGTAAAGTGGTCTTGATTTTTTATATGGAAATGCATAAGCATAAAGATATATTCACAAAGAAGTGTTAAAATTCAAAGCATAAAAATTGAAAGAAACCTAGAGACAGTGAAGCACAAGTGAAAATAAAAGTGAATCGAGAAGATATTGTCACATTGCTTCACTAACATGTTTTTCACAGGACCTGTTTCAAGAGCTGTTGCTTCCATATTCAGCTGACTAGTGCAGGTTGTAGTGGTTTCCTCTTTCTCCTACCTACATATAAATATACCTTCACATACCTAATACCTACAAATAAAAAAGGTAGCTATGTGCAATGGTTACAACCCAAATTTAGTGGACAAAAAAATTAACAAACTCATCAAGGCCAAGAAAATAAAAGAAACCACCACCCTGGAACCTACAGGAGCAAAAGAGAACAAAATTTTCAAGAAATTTACCTTCCTCCCATCAGTTCATAATAAATTCCAGAAAAGCTTCTCAACACACAACATAGTTCTTGTACCTCAAAATAAATTCAATATCAAGAATTGGTTAAAAGCCCCCAACCGACAAAATTCAATTACTACAAAAGAAAAACAAGGAATCTATGAGATCAAATGTGAAACTTGCCCTAAAATTTATATAGGAAAAATAAAAATAAATATAGACATTAGAACTAAAGAACATTTAAGAAACATTAAAAACAGTGAAGTAGAAAAATCAGCAGTAGCTTTTCATTTTTTGAATACCAGACATGACATTCACTTGGAGACAACTTTAAAAAAACATGTTAATTATCCCATAGATCTTTCCATATGGGAAAAAATGTTCATTAATAAAAATCATCACAGAATTATGAACTTCGAAACTTCACCACTGACATCTTTGTCAAATACATCATGCCATCTATCGATAATACGGAGAAAGAGGAAACCACTACAACCTGCACTAGTCGAGACTCAGCTGAAGATGGGAGCAACAACTCTTGAAACATGTCCTGTGAAAAACAGTGTTAGTGAAGCAATGTCGATTCACTTTAATAAGCACTGCCCCATTAAAAAAATTAAGGTCACAAATAAGGGACATCAACATATAAAAATACCAGTGCAATTAAAAGAATTAAGAAAAAAAATGAAAGATTACTATACCTTATTTAAGTATACAAACTTAGAGCTATTTAAATGTAAATACAAAAATCTAAAAAAACAATATTCATTAGCTCTAAATAGCTTAAAGAGACAGCAATATGGTAACAAAATAATAGAATCAAATAATAAAGCTAAGACAATTTGGGGGATAGTAAAAGGAAATGATACAAGCAAAAATAAGCAAGAAAACATAAAAATAGTTGAAAACGGTCAAACTATAAACGAGCCACACGCAATATGTCAGTATTTTAATAAATATTTTATTCACACAACAAGGGGAGAACAGTACATGATAGACAACATTCCTTACGAAATGCCAGAATGTGCAAACACTATATATCTGGAGGAAACTACAGCAAATGAAGTTGAAAAAATAATAAATAAATTAAAAAGTAAGGTGTCAGCAGGTTGGGATGGAATATCACCTAAAATATTAAAGCACTGTAAAAATGCATTGATCACTATTCTAGTACACCTTATAAATGCTTCGTTAAATAGTGAAAGTTTTCCAAATTCTTTAAAAACCAGTATAGTTAGACCAATTTTTAAAAAAGGGGATAAAACACAAATAGTTAATTATAGGCCAATAACTCTAATTTCTGTTTTCGCAAAAGTATTTGAAACCATATTAAGCTCCAGACTGATAGGTTTCCTAAATAAATATAATTTGCTTAGCTCTTCTCAGCATGGCTTTAGACACAATTTATCCACTACCACTGCAATAGCTGAACTCTATCATGAAATACTGGAAGGACTCGATAAGGATAATAAAGCTGTGGGAGTTTTCTTGGATTTATCCAAGGCTTTCGATAGTGTAGTTCATGACAAATTACTGAATAAGATACAAAAATATGGCATTAGAGGAAAATTTTTAAATGTCATTGAATCTTATCTGTCAAATCGTAAACAATGCACAGAAATATATTATCAAGAGCAATGCATGACAAAAGTTACAAGGTCTAACTACGAATTAGTAAGGATTGGTGTGCCTCAAGGATCTGTACTCGGGCCACTCCTGTTTTTATTATATGTAAATGATCTTCCTAAATCCTCAGAATACAAAATAATATCATACGCAGATGACACATCAGTTATTTTTACAAATAAAAATATAAACGGTTTGGAGAATTTAATAACTAAAAAAACACAGGATATATATGATTACTTACAAACTAATAACTTAAAGGTAAATATACAAAAGACTAATATGATCAGGTTCCAGCATCAAAACAACAGGTCTAGTCAAAAACTAAATGTAAAAATACATGATGAAACCATTGAACAAATAGAGAAAATAAAATTTTTAGGAGTAATTATAGATGAAAACATGTCTTTCAAACATCACATTGATCATGTAAGTAATAAAATTAGTTCTTATTTATATCTTTTAAGACGCCTAAAAGAGTTCCTAGATATAGAGCATTTAAAGTCAGTTTATTATGGATTAATTTACACACATTTACAATATGGGATTGAAATCTGGGGTAGCACATGTAAGGTAAACATTAACAGGTTATTAATAATACAAAAAAAGTGTATAAGATGTATTTATAATCTAAACAACAGAGAATCCTGTAGACAAACCTTTATAGAAGCCAATATATTAACTGTTATATCGTTATTTGTATATAAAGTAATCATGTTTGTAGTAAGTAAATCACACTCTGTATATATTAAAGACAGTCATATGTATAATACTAGATTGCTAAATAATTACTATAGAGATAATATTAGTAAACGAGCCACAGAAAAGGATCCCCTTACTATGGGCAGAATACTTTATAACAGGTTACCAAGTGATATTAAAGCTCTAAGAGGCAATAAATTTCAAAAAAGACTAAAAATGTACCTAATACAGAAGTGCCTATATAGTATTGATGAAATGTAAATATTTTATGATTCTTGACGATGCTTGAAACTTGTATGAGTCTATAAGCAAATAAATTGAAAATAAATTGAAATTGAAATTTTAAGTGTTAAAATATTCAGACTTAGATGCAACCATAACATTGATGCCAAATATCATTCTGATTGCTCTCATTTGTAATATATTCTTTGTAATTGTTTTGAATTTTCAAATCCATATACCTTTTATAATTGGTAAGTCAATATTTTCTTTCGCTCATGGCCATGCAGAAAGCATAAGCCATTACAATGTGGCCCACTTGTTAAAAATCCGATTACCACTTTAGCTTACTGTATTCCTTCTATGATACAATGAAATTTGTAAATCTATAATGATTGTTTAACTGATTAACAAGAAGTACATGGAAGAGTAACAATTGAAAATATATTTTACAGCAAAACAAGTAGATAAAAGTAACATATCAAAACTTCTTGTAAAATTACAAGCTGTACTTTAGTATTTATCATCACTACAAATATTTAAAAGTGTTGCACTTATTTCTGCATACAACCTGTCCATGTCCTTAACCATTTTTGAATTCAGCAATAAATGTACTTTTGTTAAATATTTGAATGATATAAACAAACTCTGCCATGGCCAGTAAAATGAATCTTCTTCAGTCTAATTGGAAGCTGTGCTACAAAAATTGTGTTGCCATGACTATGTCTCAAATTACACTGATCTTTCTCTTACCTATTTTATGAACAGCCTGCATAACCTGATCTATTATTCTGATGTCTTGTATCATAATGGAGACTTGTGGTACAGTAAATAATTTTAATTCCTGTTTAATTCTTTTTTTGTCTCCCTTCGTCATCAATGCTGGTGTTAGGAGTCACTCGGGTTCCCTCAGAGCGAGGGAGTAGAAGCATTTGACGTGAGATACCAGTGTTGAGAGGTTTACCCAATGCCTGGGATGATGAAGAGATGAGTCATGGAGTAATTGGTGGAATGATGGTGGGGGAAACTGGAAGACCTGGAAGAAACCCACCCTAGTGCCATGTTGTCCACCACAAATCTCACTTTGTGGTCGCATGGGATTGAACCCAGGTCGCCTAGGTGAGAGCCAAGCAGTCTAACCACTGAACCATTGGCGTGGCATGGTGTTTAATTTCAGACTGTTTATTACCTCTAGCATGTATGTATATTTCAGAATTAGTGATCCATGTAAAACAAAATAAACTACAAATACAAAATTACAAAAATGCAGATATTCACAAATACAATACACGTCAGAAAGATGACTTTCACATTCAAAGTTGCAGAACAGAAATCTTCAGGTCTAGTGCTATCAATAAAGGTATAAGATTATACAACAGACTACCAGAAAATATTAAACAATTGAAGAGCCTTATACACTTTAAAAAGGGAGAAAAACTCTTTTTACTGCAACATTCATTTTATTCTGTAAATAAATTTTTAAATGTTAATTTTATTTTTACTTTATATAAATGACCTTTTTGAGTTGATAAGGAAGCATGGTGGTACTGTAATAGGATATGCAGATGATATAACCATAATAATAAATGAATCTACAGAAAGAGAAGTGGGAGATAAAGCAAAGGAAATCCTAATAAAAATAGTAAAACAGTATTTATTAAACTTAGACCTAATGATAAATTTAAATAAGACATGCTGGATAAAGTTTGATCTCAAGAAGTATTCAACAAATATAAAAATTACTGTTGATGGTGAAAGTATTCCAGAAACATGCCAAACAGAATTTTTAGGGGTAGTAATTGATAAACACCTAGGGTGAAAGTAACACATAGAACATATAATAAAAAAACTAAATAAAGGTATATACATAATGAAACAAGTTAGACGAACTATGGATAATAAAACCTTAAAACAAGTGTATTATGCATTTATCTATTCACATATAAAATATGGGATATCTTTATGGGGTAATATAAATGCAAAAGAGGTGTTAAAAATTTTCAGATTACAAAAGAAAGCTATCCAAATAATTGAAAATGTTGAGAGAAGATCTAGCTGTAGGCAGATATTTAAGAAGCATAATATTTTAACTGTTCCATGCATATACATATATGAAAGCATTAAATATGTAATAGAAAGGAATACATATAAAAAGAACTGTAATGTACACTCATATAATGTAAGAAATAAAGCTGACTATTTTAGGACCACACTAAGGGGAACACTAAACAACAGATCATTAGAAAAGACATGTATAATAGATTGCCAGGTAAAATAAAGAATACTAAACTATGTAATATTAAGAATATAAAAAGGTTAAATTAAATTAATTGGGAGTCGATTAATAACACAAAAGAACACTCACTTTTAAATTTTCCCGGAACCGGTTTCTGAGGCCTTCCCTCTATCTTCAGCCGGACAACACTGTTTTCAACACTTCCATGAAAGGATTTATATAAAAAGGTATTTGTCAGAACAAGCTTTTTACAGTGTGGAAGAGTACAAAGCAAAAAATGGAAAATAAACAATGTACATTTTAGTTTCTAAGCAGTGCAATTAGTAGACTTTTGGGTGTATTTTTATGTTTTCTTATAACGTAAAATGATGTATCCTCTGTATGAAATATAGGGGATGAATAAATTGAAATAAATTGAAATTTTAAGTGATTGTAAATAATGATAATAGCCATTAATGTAATGTTTATACTACAACGTGTCTGATATCAGTGTATGATCGAAAGGACAAAATAACTTGAATTGAATTATATTAAAATCAGACCGAAAAATTCAATGCCATAACCTGGATTTGAACCACAGATCTTCCAGTATCTATCTCGTGCTCTTAACCTTTGACCTATCATGGCAATGTTCCAGCACAACATTAAATTCTCCAATTTCCATTTTTCCTGGTGAACCACTAGTTCTCATATACATATAAGGCAATTACCTTAAATATGGCTTAGAATGCATAAGTACTTTTAGTCCCAGGCATTATAATCCAACCACTATTATGTCAATTATTGGAAAGATCTGTGCTTCAAGTCCCGGCTATGGCATTGAATTTTTCAGTGTGACTCTTTGCAAATTTTGGCCTACGCACAGCTAGTGTAAAGAACAATTAGTTTACAATAAATGATTTATTTGCTGCCTTCTTTAAACTTTACTTAAAATTTACACAATTTGTAATGGGCAAGTCCATTGAACCACTATTTACTTTTACACCTCTTTACCCTTTTTCCGCATTTTCTTCACTTTTCTTTAACCATTTTAACCTTCTTTTTCCTAAACATTTTTTCTTGTTTCTATCACTTGATCTTACGATAAAAATCCTCTTAACATTTAGCTCTTGTATTACATTGTTTCTGCCTTTTTCCATATCATGTTATAGAATATAATCTCAGTTATAACATAGTCTATTGTATTTCTTCCCCTTTTTTCTCCTTCTTTATTTACTTATTTATTTGTCAATAGACTGCAAAGCAGTTTCTGACATTGCCAATTACAATCTAAAAGTTTACAATTATAGGATATAGAGCAAAATATAAACAGTATAACAACATATTTACAGATCATCAACTTTGTACAAACATTTATCCATTAAGAAGTATTTTAATTTGTTTTGAAATTGCTTCGTACCATTTAATGCTTTAATTGATGTTGGCAGTCTATTAAATAAAATCTGTCCCATTATAAAAACATCTCTATCAGTAGATCGTTTAGAAGTACAGTCTCTAAAATAGTCATTGTTGCATCTGGTATTATAATTGTGTACATCAGCAGTCTTCAAGTTTACCTTACTTACAACAAAAGAATTGCTTTATATACATATAGTGAGTAGAGTGTGAACATTTTGTTTTGTTTGAAAATATCTACACAAGAATCAGTATTTTTTAAGTTAAAAATTATCCTAATACACCTTTTCTGTAGAATGAATAAGGCTCTGTCCAGAGGTACCCTTGGACAACTTCCCCATATTTCAATTCCATATGATAGGTATGGGAAGATAACACCATAATAAATATTTTTAGTAGTTTGGTATCATCGATTGGCTTAAAATGCCTAATTAGAAATATTGATTTACTAATTTTTTTACTTAGATAATGTGACTACACCATGTCAATTTATTGTTCATATAAAGCCCTAGGAATATATGGCCACTTACATCCTTTACGCTAGAGTTATCTATCTGTAGATTGATGTTAAAGTGAGTCTTATTTGTCAGGCTAATTTGCATTGATGTGGTTTTTTCCATGTTGCACTTGAGGTTGTTTTTGTCAAAATAATTTAACAAACGTTCTCACAGAGAGCTCATATCCTGAATTAAATTCTTGTTATTTATAGCAGAGCAGATGACAGTTGTATCATCTGCATAAGATATTATACTTGCATTGTGAGTAGTAGGTAAATCATTTATATACATAATGAACAGAATTGGTCCTAAAACACTACCCTGAGGAACTCCGTATTTTACAGTCTTACAAGTGGAGTAATAGGCCATTTAAACTCATTGCACCTGTCCTCACCTATGAATGCCCCATTCTGGCATCTTTATACTAAAATTCAATGTATTTTTCTCTCCTCCACTCCATTTTTAAATATCTGTAACCTCATAATTATCTTTTATTCTTGAAACTACTTACAGTTAATTGCTTTTCATTATCCTCCATTCTGCTTTCTGCCCATTTCCTTCAACATTGTATGCATCTTGACCATCAAAGTTTCTTTTTCTCCCCTGTGTATAACATTGCTCATATTAGTTTATTATTAGTTTAATATTGAGTAAGGAGAAAACAGCAGCCCTAAGCTTCTATAATAAAATGAGTGGAAGTCAATTGTATCCAAAATTAATGCTGGGACAAGACCAAATACATTACGTACAAACTATCAAATTTCTGGGACTAATACTAGATGAAAATTTAAATTGGGAAACTCACATAGAGGCATTGACGAAAAAGCTTAGTAAAATGTGTTTCTTAATGAGGGCGATTACAGGCATGTCGAGCTTGAAAGTTCGGAGAGTAGTGTACTTTTCATATATACACAGTTTGTTGGCATATGGTATAATTTTTTTGGGAAATTCTAAAGACAGTATAAAAGTATTCAGATACCAAAAGAAAATAATTAGAATCATAGCAGATGTCTCAAGCACAACTAGTTGTAAGCCATACTTCAGTAAATTAGGTATCTTACCACTGCCAAGTATATACATATATGAAACTCTTGTACATATGAAAGCAAGCCTAAGTTTATTCAAAACAAGTTCTGAAATTCATATACACAACACTAGAACAAAGAATAATTTATTTGTGAAGTCACACAAAACAAAGATGTATGAAAATAGTTTCACATATGCTGGCTTACATCTTTACAATAAGCTACCTGAATCTATAAAAAAGATTGAATCACAACATCAATTTAAGAAATTGTTATTAAACTTCCTTAGAGCCTCTACAGCGTGGATGAATTTTTAAATTTGTAAATATTTAGTTAGCTACCTTAATTATAAATATTGTACTTAGTTTTTAGTTCTTAGTTTTTAATTTGACGTGTCCTATAACATGTACATGTTTTAATGGATGAATCAATAAATCAAATCAAAATCAAATCATTTTCCTCCATTTATAATAGGATTACAAATGTACAATAGACTTCCAACCTATGTTAAAAGAGAAAACAATGCTGTTAAATTTAAGCAATGTGTTAAAAAATGCCTTCTAAATAACTGTGTATATAATATGAATAAATTTTTGCAATCTACATAATGTTGTAAATTTTAATATTGTAAATTGTATTTTAATGTATATTGACAATGCTTGATACTTGTATTAGTCTATGGGCAGTAAATAAATTAATTCCTAACCAATATTTGACTGCCTTTTCTATTTTAACTTTTACTGCCACTCTTTTTCGTTCTATTTAAGTGAACTTCTTGATATCTGCAGCAATATTTGAAAAAATTGAATATGTATTGCATTTGCTTTTCCCAACCTCCATATTTCTGCTATTTATACTCGTAACATCCTTACTTCTACCAGCATGCTGTAAACTCTTTCTAGTCATATTATTTGCATTTTTCATATTTTGTTTCACACATGCTTGATTACCTGAACTGATTGCTTCCCAATTATGAATATATTTTTATTCTGTTCACCCTAATCCCCTGTATTATTGAGTCTTACCCTTAGGTAATCAATTTTTCACATTACTTCTGCTACATTTTTTCCTAATTTGACCTCTTAGTGCTTATTACTGTTAGATTTAAGGTTCTTTCCAAAATGATGTTCTCCAAACTACTAATAAAACTAAAAAAAGTCACCAATTTGGAACTTTTCTAAGTTTTCACTAAGAATTATTTTAGCATTAGGTTGAAAAACCTTTTTCAATGTTTTTAAAAAAGGCCCAAATTTGCTCAATTTCTTCTCGGGCAGCAAGCCAGGTGAAAAGATGATTAGATATCAACGTTTCGGGAGTGTGCATCTCTCCCATCATTAGGATATTTATAAAATGTTATAACCACAAATGTATTACTGGATATAACACAAACATAAACAAAGACAAAACACTATCAAAATTCGCATCACTAAACAAAAGACTGTTTTCAGTAAATTAAATACCAGGTAAGGAGATGGTATGAGTATAGAAAATTAATTGAGTCAAAGAAACATAACTACTTAACTTGATTATCAAGCTGTATTGATCTGTGCTTCTTAAATCGAAGGATTTCCATTTTTAAGGACGGTTTCCAAGAGGTTTCCCAAAACGTCGATTTCTAATCATCTTTAAACCTGGCTTGCAGCCCGAGAAGAAATTGAGCATATTCGTCGCCAGGAAAGCTTCAGGTCTTATTTTAGGGCACAAATTATTTCAAGGATTTTTTAAGTTGTCTCATAATTGTTTATTTGTCAATTGTTTCTGCTCTTTTTCTGTCATCATGAAGACTACATTGCCAGTTTATTCAAATGTGTCCCTTAGAAGGTGATCTATCTTTAATCTCTTTATTGAAATTCTTTGCATCATATCCTTGGAAGAAAACTACTATTTCT
Source organism: Mantis religiosa (assembly GCA_030765055.1). Classification (NCBI taxonomy): domain Eukaryota; kingdom Metazoa; phylum Arthropoda; class Insecta; order Mantodea; family Mantidae; genus Mantis; species Mantis religiosa. The sequence continues at coordinate 8,616,441 of CM060958.1, forward strand.
TGAAAAAATTACTTGTAGTCAGTTTTTCATTAACACTTTCTATAAAAAGACTGATTACAGATAATGGAAATTAATGGTTCTTTCACACTGTAGGCTTAAGTATGGAAACATAGAGTCAGACTGAAAAATTCAATGCCACAGCCAGGATTTGAACCATGGATCTTCTGGTTGCCGTCCAGCCGCTCTATCCATTGAGCTGCTATGGCCAATGTGCCAACATGACATTAAATTCTCCAACTGACTCGTGTTTTTTCCGGTAAACCACTAGGAGTTCTCATAAACACATAAGACAACTACCTTAATGACGACTTACTATGCTGTAAGTACTTTAAGATCCGGGCTTTATAGTAAACCACTAGGAGTTCTCATAAACACATGCCACAACTACCTTAATGACGACTTACTATGTTGTAAGTACTTTAAGGCCCGGGCTTTATAGTAAACCACTAGGAGTTCTCATAAACACATGAGACAACTTCCTTAATGGCATCTTACTATACTGTAAGTACTTCAAGGCCCGGGCTTTATAGTAAACCACTAGGAGTTCTCATAAACACATGAGACAACTACCTTAATGACGACTTACTATGCTGTAAGTACTATAAGGCCCGGGCTTTATAATAAACCACTAGGAGTTCTCATAAACACATGAGACAACTAACTTAATGACGACTTACTATGCTGTAAGTACTTTAAGGTCCGGGCTTTAAAGTTCGGACCACTATCAGGTCAATTAATTGATCTAATTTTGGGGGTAATGAAACACCTTCTCTAGCTACTGCATATGTGATAGAGAAAGTAGTAATTGGAAAACAAGGCTGACATTGTTAATATACTTACAAAAAAGAAAGAGAAGCATACATTTCCTATAATCTCTGAATTATTACTAGGACATCATTTTGAAACAGTAACATCTCATTTGAGCAAATATCATTCAAATATTATTAGCTTATCTAATGTTGAATGGATAGGTATTTATAATTGAAATTATATCATTATAAATTACTGTACAAGAATGAAGTTTATTAAAGCTATTCTCTCTTTTATTTCTTGTAAGTGTAATTTTATACACATTAACGACTGATGAAAACTCCCACTATTCTCAAAGGATGTGAAACATCAGTGGAACATCTGACTTCTTGGTCCTCAGCCTGACAGTCTTCCAAATTCTAAAAACATCACATGACCTACAAGTACCCTTTAGCTGTAGGACAATCTCCAGTTGGAATGGTCAAGTAATTTTTTTAGAAAATTATAGCTGGTGATATTTTAAACCTTTGTATCTTCTCTTTAATTCCTAATTAAAATAACATAAATGCTACATGGTTTATACATAATGAACACTTGTGTACTCCACAAGATAGAGAAGTTGATGAATATGGGCTTCCTACTGTTACAGGACACCAAGTTAAGCTCTTTAGAAAAACCACTGTCTGTGACCATCAATAAAAATAATATTACAATTTGTTAATTATAAATATTGGTTCAGCAATTTCTCATGTTAGCCATTTTCTCTTGTATTCAATTATTTATCATAACCTACTGATTACTTACTATATTCAAGTACAAAGGAAATAAAGTAAAAGCTTCTCAAATCAGGTTTAATATACTTTGGTATTTTTAATCCATTTGTTATATCCAGATTCAATTTTCTTTTGTTCTGCTGTCTCTTAACTGCTACTCATTACCATCTAAATACATTACTTGGTATGAATACAGCAGTCTCCTAAATCTGAGGTGTCAACAAATCTGAGCCACTTGAAAGTACAATTTTTGTAGCCAATTTTCACTTCACAGCCAGTCAATAAAATACTCAATTAAATCTGATATTTTAGTTAATTGATGTAAATGAATCAGTTCTTCACACTAGCCGTGTATAGGCTAAGAGTTTTGATAGTCAACATGAAAAATTCAAAAACTGGCCATGGCATTGAAACTGGCCTATATATGGCTAGTATGAAGTAATGATTAAGTTCCATCAATTAACTAAAATAATAAGAGTTAAATGATGAAGCCTGGGACTCAAGTACTTACAACAGTAAGTCACCACAAATGGTGTATCTCAAATGCGAGAACCCCTAGTAGTTTACCAGGGAAATATACTAATCAAAAGGAGAATTTAATGTCATGACGGCAAGTTGGCCATGGTAGCTCAATGGGTAAGAGCGACTGGACAGAAACCAGGAGATCCATGGTTCAAATCCTGGCCGTGGCATTGAGTTTTTCATGTAACAGTCCACTTCCCGTAGGGGAGGGGATCCGTCCCCTTCAGCTGCCAAAGTGCGGGCGCTGCGGACCCTTAGCACTCGTGGTACCTCTGACGTTACTAGAGGAACCTCGGGCCGAACAGCCGAGCCCCTCCCGAATGGGAGTTGTTCGGAATGGGTTGGTCTCGAGGTGGCAGTGGTTCCCGTTAGCCCACGGGTAAATGGGTACCTCCGGCCAGGCCGCCCAGGGCCGCCCGGAGGGGGTAGAGGGTTGCCTTAATAGTCCCGGGTGCTAGCCTGCAGAGCTAGAAGTGGGTGTGCTAGATCACCTGCGGCCCCACCGAGGTTATCGGTAGTCTTCCCTGCAGGGTTGACGCGCGTAAGTGGCGTATCCACTTCCATCCCGTCTTGACGTTGTGCTCAGCGGGGGGGCTTTTTAAGAAATTAGATATTGCCCTATGGAAAGAGCCCCGGAGTTTCCATCGCTCCCGGGTAGAAGGAGGCCCGGGTCCTTGGTCCTACGGGTCCAGGACTAATGGGAGTAGAACCTCTGCGCTTAAACTGTAACAGTCCACTAGCAAGCCAGAACCTACCAATCCGAATGCCAACCTCATACCCACATAGCAAGGCAGAGGTGCTAGCATCATGGTACCCCCAATCAGAAAGTTGGCTTTCTAGACCAGGGTTTGCTACCTATCATAGCTCTTTAACTTCCTCACGATGCTGAGTGGGCAACATGGGACTTAGATCCACATCACCCAAGGTGGGATCGAACCCAGGCACTTTCTGTAGCAGGGAACCAACACACACCTCTCTAGCCCACTATGCAGATGTTTATTATGTACTTTCGTTGAAATGTTGACAAACCAACTGAAGAAATGAAGAGGACTTAGACCAAAGATATGTTACATAGTTTTACTATATCGGAGGTGCCCTTATGCTATATGGAACAGTAGCTAGAAGCCTCACAATGCAATGACACAAAAATGATGCAGCAACTTGAAGCTAAAGGTACTTAAATACTGCTTCAAAAATTAACTTCAATATGAATTTATTTTGATATATATTATTATTATTAAATATATGTTTAGACACTAATTATTATAATTTACTAAATTATATTTGTTTTAAATTAATAGCTTTAGCTTTTTTACTTATATTTATTTTATGTATACAACTTTAAAACCTTATACTAAATGTTATACCTTGTGTTGTCATTGGTACTGTCTTTTGTAATTCTTCCTATGGTGCTCTGTAAAGCCTGAATTATCCCAAATCCATGATACCCTTGCCTCCCATTACCTCAGATTAGCAAGACTATATATATATATATACTGCATTTGCCTTATTTTAGATACATTTTTTGTTAAGTAACAATTATTTTCTACTTCACAAGTCTCCAAGAAAAGTAATCTATTTCCCCAAGTAGGTTATTTTGTGCAATTCTACCACTATAAACAAGCTATCCCTATAGTAATAGTCTTCTGGGGACAGCCGCATCTTGGTTTTTTGCTGATGCCAACATTTTGCCCTACTGTGTAGGGCTTCCTCAGGGCTCCTCTTCTTGACAGCACTGCAGGAACTGTGCTATTTGATTTGATTTATTTGGACCTTAAAGAAGGTACATGGGCTGGTACCCCTACATTAGGCGGGGCTTACAGGCAGATATTTTCATGGGTATATAATTCGCTTTTTAAAATATATGCTAGGTTGTATGTTACAGTTACCATAAAAGCCCATACAGTAGCCCTGTTGGCCACCGAGAACAGCTTTTAAATATAGTTTAGTGTTTGATTTTGTCTTTGTTTTTTTTTCTCACTATATACACTGTACACTCACTAACTCACCAGTTTGCACGCGCGCACATGCACGCGCGCTCACGCGCCCACCCCCACACACACACACACGCGCGCGCGCAGGTCACAGCCAGCACGTTCCTTCCCAGTCATACATATACACACTTTTATATCACTATATACACTATGTACAATATTTACACGGTTCCCGCGGTTTTCCTGAGCGGGTCAGGTGATCTTTGGGCGACCTCTCCATATGTGTGCTGCCTTGGGCTGGTCGGTATGGGGATGTTCAGGTGTGGCAGCTGAGCCGTTAGAACTTTTTTATTCTCTTGTGTTTGCAGTGTTTAGGCTCGCCACCACCGATGTTGATTATTGGGTTGTCGTGATGGTGTATTTTTGCTGTGCTGACTAGGTGGCTGTCCGTTTGTTTATACCTTGGCCATGGAAGCTTGGGCCAGCCCTCTCGATCTCATTGGCTGATGGTCTGCCAATCCTCATGCTCTTATCAATGTTTGTCAAATAGTGTGGAGATGTCTTCCATTATCAGTTTTCTATGCTTTCTCTAGCCATTCCATGCGTAAAATAGAGTTAGCTAGTAGCTGAATTTGGGTGAAATCAATGTAATGTGTGGATATGGCATGTTCAGCTAGTGCTGACTTTTCAGGTTGATTTAGTGTTAGGTTTCTGATATGTTCCTGCCGTCTGAATCCTGCAGTGCTGTCAAGAAGAGGAGCCCAGAAGAAGCCCTACTTAGTAAGGCAAAACGTTGGCACCAGCAAGCAACCAAGAAGCGGGTTTCCCCAAAAGACTATTACTATGGACACCAGCCACCGAAACCTACGCACTGAAAGGCTGTCCCTATATTCAGTATTGTGCATAATTGGCTCACCCTAGCACATGGTATTACAAATTGCCAAAGAGAAGAAAGCATTTTGTGATTTTTTCTTTCTGAGCTAGGAAGATCCAAAAGCCTCTATACATTATTAAATAAAGGTTAGCTAAGATCTAAATTAACAATTACTTATCATTATCTTGGCTCGATGCTTCAAGTGTAGACAGTATCCTGAAGTGCATGAAGTACACCTAAAGTATTGGACCAAGATAATCTTAACATTGGCCGCAGAAGCTTATGTAAACAAATTACTTACCATATTATGTCAATAATAGGCTACACCACAGACTTACACCTGCTCACCTCCTTGTTTATTGGTTGAACACAAGTTTTCAAGTTTTTAGTGAATTATGAATTGAAAGGTGTTCTAAAGCCGATTTCCATTACAAAATATACAGCTTTTTTATGGTGAAAGAATTATCAAAATGTACTGAGCTGTTCCTCAGATTATCCTACATATAATATTAGAATAGATATGATAGAAGGTTTGTGGGATTGAGGTAAAAAAAATCAGTTACAGAATCAGTGAGTAGTAATTTTATACAACAATAAAATCTTAAAATATTTATTATCACAATACAAACTTCTTATGTACATTATTAATATTTTCTTACAAACTGGCTTTCACATTCTAAACTTCACTATTTCTTTTCTTTTCTCATAATATTTGACACACTTTCTCAGTCAAAAAATTGGGAAAACTGGATTCTTCAGCAAGGGAAAAAGCAATATTTCCATAAAGCTTTACATTAGTAATAAAAATATGTAATTACAAAGACAAGACAAAATGTTAAGAAAGACTTATAAAGTAGTTTCATTTATATGAAACACATGTATTACTTTTATTGCAACATAGTTCTCAGAAGATGAACAATACCCGGACCCATAGCTATGCAATGACTGGCTCTTGTTGATTGGGTACATATTTTCTCTTCACAACATGGATCTTCTTGTTGGATAAACAGATTACATAGCTGTGATCTTCATAGGTCACTGTAAAAAATAAACCTTTATTACTTTCCATGCTGTGATCCATATTCTGTGTTAAAAATACAACACTGTACAATACCACAAATATCTGCTTAGGACGAATACACAGAAACACATACAGAAATCTGACTATGAGGTTCACATACTTTTGACCACAAGGTAAATAAAATGTTTCACTTCCATCACCGTTAAAAATCATTATTTAACAACTTCAGCTCTGTCTAAGCAATCTCACAAATTTGTTCCCATCTACAGGAAAAGGCATAGGTATGATTTTCAGGGATTTGCATAGTATGTTGCTCATAAATTTCCTCTAAAAGGGCAGAAATATCACCAAAGAGTATTACGTTTCACTTAATGAACCAAATGAAGGATGTTAAGTTAAACATCCATGGTAGCTAAATTTATTAAGGAATAGCATGTAAACCCAAAGCTCTATGGTACAAATCCTGTTATGACATTGAAGTTTTTTTTTGTTCCATTTATACCCTGCCTTTAACTGCAGTGGTCACAATGGCAGCCGTTCTCCTTTGGAATATATCAAAGGTATTAACTTGTAAACACTGGGTTATATCATTAGATCACACACATTCACACTCTCATTCATACTTCCAGACTTCAGGGAAGATGGGGAATGATCTTGGTTGGAGCAAAATACCCACCCCCAGCCGGGAATTGAACCCGGGACCCCCATCACTGCAGGCAGGTGCTCTACCGATTGAGCTACGGGGCCAGCCATTGAAGTTTTCAGTCTGATTCTCTCCTTCCAACTTAAGTCTATACAGGCCATGAATGGAACAACTGATATTTAGATGCCTCCAGTCACAATCATCCGACGCAGAAGACAGCCATTTCCATCTTGTTTCACCGGGCACTGGACATAGCAGATGAGGATAATATCGACCAAGAAATTAAATATCTCTGTAAAACTATTACAGAATGGCTACAGTAATCGTGACATCAAGGAGGCTTATAAAAGAGTGTTATGCAACATATCCCATCGCTCGCACCCATCACACAACAGCAGCCCTGATACCTACCTTAGCAAGACTGTCATCCCCTTCTATGGTCCCATGTCAAACAAGATTTCCCAAATCCTCTTCAGATTCAACATCCAAACTTACTTTGCCACTCCCAAGAAAATTCAACAGTACCTTAGGTAGGTGAAAGACCCTCCTTTGCTCAAGGTCCCACAGTTTACAAAATTCTGTGTGAATGTGGACGTGTGTATTGAAACAAACAGGGCAGACAATTGAGGAAAGATGCAAGGAGAACCAGTGTAACATCAGGCTCCTACAACCTGAAAAGTCAGCAGTAGCCCAACATTACATAGAGCAGGTCCATAAAATCGACTTCAACAACATTACTGTCCTGGAACAAACCAACAAATACTTCGACAGTATCATTAAGGAGGCCATTCAGATAAAAGCACATCCGTTCAATTTCAACAGGGATTCCAGTCTTCAACTGAGCCCAGCCTCGACACCGGCCATCAAAAGCATTCTGACTGCAGACTCCAAGTGCACGGTTCAAGTGACGGACCACACAGAAAACAACAGTAACTCCAACCACACATGTTCAGTGACCAACCTCACAGAAAACACCAAAGCGGATGGTAGCTATGTCCATCGCCAGCTGAGCCAATCCAACATTGTCACTCGGTCATTGGCCAGGGCAGGGCGTGCTCCACCCACCGATTAATATATGTATAGGGTCACGTTTCACAGCAATTACTTAGTTCCTGATGAAGACCACAGAGTGTAAAATGGCCGAAATCTCAATGTTCTTAAATTTGACGCGGCTGATCACCCATGAAGCCTTAATCAATAACGCTCACCACGAAAGTTTCAAATCTTACATTACAAGATACTAATTTGTTCATTCAAATCATTTCTAGTGTTACACTGGTACTCAAAAGTAGTGACAACATTTACGTTCATGTCCTTTTATTATACAAGAAGTACTTCATTATTAAACCTATTTGTTTAGCAATTTATTATTTCCTGACAAGTAGATGTACCTCAGAACTGGAAGAAGAGACACAGAATAATAGCATTTTTGCACTAAAATTACTAGTCAAAGAGTACACTGTGAAGAAAGAGCATAGTAAAAAAGATCTATAATCTTGATGCAATGTATTTAATCATTGCTTTGGCTTGTATTGTGCTAATGTTCAATAACTCACTAGAAAGGAATATTTATGATTTAAATCCAGAAATTATTTCTGGCTTAAAAAAAAGACAACAGTTGCTGGAATTTAAAAAAATCTACTTGGCCACCTTGTTTGCACTAGAATAGCACATATCCGGGGCAGGGGGGAAGACATGATCACCCTACTTATAGTAGTAGTATTGTAATATACAAAAGAGATGTAGAAATTACATTTATTTAAACATTGCCATGCAGCACTTCACTCCCTATTACTCTTTTGTACCCGTTTCCTCTTTTCCATTTTAATCTATTTTGGTTTGCACTACACAATGCATGGGAAACAAATAACATCAGAATGAGTTGAATACACTGCAAGCATGCAGCTTGGCAGCATAATATGGCTGTTCTATCTGATGCGCCGGATATACTATATTTTAAAAGAAAACTATTCTAGCAAGAAAGAAGTATTGCTTGAGTAAAATATAAAACCATTCATTTAGGAACATGGTAGATCCTATGTGCTCATGTTTTCTTGAGCTCTCAGCTCCCAAGTCCTCAATTGGTAGGTTTCACCTAATGCCGTAAACACAGATGACAACTTTCAAACTTGAAATGCGCTATATACTCTGACATCTAGTGGCTAATATACTAAACTAGTGTGCACTCATTTTTCTCTGTTTGCAGAGACCATGTGTGCCGTATTTCATTTTATGTCTGAGGCCACACATCATATGTACCTCCCGAGCAACGAACTCCAACTCGGAAACATGCACATATATAACTGCATAATATTGGAAGATGGCAATATAATTAAAGAATGTTTTCATATTCAAAAGAGACGTAACTGGGGTGGGTCTTGGGCACATAAAATGTATGACTTGTTGAAGCAGATAGGTATGGGTCATTCTTGGATAAATGCAGAGTATGGGTATAGAGGCTTCTGGAAAGGTTAAGCTAAGATTAGAAGATATTGACAGACAAGATATTTTTGCCAATATAAGTGACAAAAGCTCACTAAGATTATATAGAGAAATAAAAATAACCTGGGGGAGGGAAGGATATATAGATATATGTAGTAAGTTAGGGCGAGAAGGTTTTGCTTGGGCGAGAACAGGAGTGAGAAACTTGAAAGGTATAGGTCAAGAGAGGGAGCTAGATAAATGTCCATTGTGTGGAGAAGAGAATGCAGATTTCCATTCTATATTAAATTGTAGTCAAACAAAGATATGGAGAGAGCAGGCTTGGCTACGTAAATGGGACAGTTTGGGGGGTGAAGTAGTAATTAGAAAAATGTTGTCAGTAAAAGGAGAAAAGAACAGGAGAAATATAGGGAATTATTTAGGGAAAGTTAAAGAGAGATGGCTAAGAACAATTAAGAGAAAAATGTAGAGTGAGATAGGTGAAATGGCAGAAAGTGTAAAAAGGAGCAGAGGGCCTCCAATACACAAAAACCTAGGGTTAGGTGTATGGGGACTGAATTACTATTCAATGGTGGACAACATGATAACTGCATAATAATGGTCACAATATAGAAAATGTTGCAGAATGCTACGATGTATAAAAGTATAACAACTGGCTAATTTTCCCACTCAGCAAATCCATAGAACGAGCTAATACTTACACAGGGAAAAGTATCAATACCAGAAAATACAATTGATGAAATTATCACCAACACATCAGAGGATACCAGCAATCAAAGTGATGCACTGGTCTCAGGAATCAAAGAATCACAAAGCAAATGAGTGAGTGTTTATAGCTGTCATAATATTTGTTTTCTGCCTTTGTGTTTCATAACATAGTAAATATATAAGCATACAGCTTATCGGATGAGTTCTGTTTGTTTGTCCACACATCTCACACTTGTGGCACATAAGCTTCGCCTATCTTACCCGCAATTTGGCTTAATTGTGATTTTCTTGGTTGGCCACTCTGCAGAAAACCGAGCACGTCAGCTCTCTCTTCCGCCTCCCCCCTGCTCACACCATACTGTAAAACCAGCACTCAAGAAAATGTGCGAACATAGTATATGTTTATCAGACAAATCTTCAGATTAAATTCAAGGTTAGATGCAAAGAGGTAGATATATTGAAAGATAAGGCTTATATACTCAGTAAAGGATTGTTTTATTATACAGCAACCCTCTTGTGACCTTTGTCTTCTCCACTCATCTTGTCTTTTAGTGGGACTTCAGGCTGCCAATTCCGACTCTAATATACATTGCTGCCATGTGTTTCTTTATTGCCACATCATGCCCAATCAGGCAGGTGCTTTTATTGCTACAGTTAACATGGTATTTCATGTATCTGTGAAAGAACATGTCTCTATTTGCAAATATTGCTTTAAACACAAATCTGCTCAACTTGTACACAGAAAATTTGTTGCAAGATTGCCAAACTCTGTATCACCTGCAAGAAAAACTGTACATGCAATCATGAATAAAACTGAAGCTTTGGATCTGGTGTTGAACAATATCAGTTTTAATAAAAATAAACTAGATAAAATTGGTGCTACATCTCCTGGAAAACCCCAATCAGTGAACAAACATGCTAACCGTTAAGACGATTTTCAGAAGTGTGTTTTACATAAAATAATTTATGATTTATGTGACAACGGCGAATATCTAACCGCCAAAAGGCTGACCAATTTAATGAGGAAGAAAATAGAATATATGGGTTTTGTATACTGTGGCACACCCAATCGTTTACAGGCGTCATACTGTGCACCTGTTAGGTTTTAAATGAAGAGCTCCATAAAGGTTCAAAGCATTCTGTTCGTAAGTACAGTTCACATACTCAATGGTATAGTCAAAATCATCTCAGAAGATGCACTGTCAGTCCCGCTACATTTATACAGAGAATACTGTGGTTTGGCCTCTGGAGGTGTAACAGCTAAAAAATAATGTAAAAACTTTGGCTGTGTAAGCTTAAGTTATCCCAATCCTAACTTAAATTAATCACAGATTACTGTTGTAAGTAATGTTGATAAAAGAAAGCAGTGTATAAAGAAATAAGACTCCCTGATTACCTTTGTATACAAACGTCGCCGTCGCAAACAACCCGAGGATGGTTAATACGTACACCTGCCCTGGATAGGACTTAACCACGAAGTGGCACGGATGTGAGTGTTGCCGGATAGCAGGTGGAATTTAAGTGGTAGGTGAGAAAGGAGGTAATCAAGTAGCTCATTGGTTGTGGAATCGGGTGCAACTGCCTTCGTGCATCGCTGGAGGAATGTGGTTTATGTTTGAAAAGGAAGATTATAATTTTGAAAGTTTGTACACAAAGAGTGTCACGGTAAGCAATATATAATTACCTGATATCCTCTTGAATCCTTCATCTGAACCAAAAGCTATGGGATCTATCTTATCAGTCAAAGTAACAAGACCTGTGATGATGTTTGCAACTCGTTCATCATTCTCCAATTCACCTCCAGACTGCAACATGATCATGTAAGCACTTTAAAATAAATATTAACTAATTCTGGTTTTATTACTTATTTATTATTTAAATATCTGAGAGGCAAGCAATATAAAATTTTCATATACACACCAATCAAGTTCTGAAAACACTAAATAATTTTAGAAAAATCTGGTGCACCAACTTTCTCAATTCATTCTTAAACATACTTCCTTAAAATCTCATATTCTAATATAAAATTCTTGTTAATTGAAAGCCTGCCTCAGTAGCCTGTCTGCCTCAAGTTCAAGAGATTCCGAGTTTGAATCTTATTCAGGGTGAGTTATCTGCATACGGTTTTTTTCCACAGTTTTCTCTTACTGAAAGATGAATGTTAAGTAACTTAAGCTCCATGAACCCTGTACTGATTTGAACATCATTTCATTTATCGTCTGATCTGACTTAACGTTGGAGGTTTTCCCTTATCCTGAAAGATCAATGTCTGGTAACTCTTAAGCTCTATGAATCCTGGTCAGATTTGAACATCATTTCATTCACCATCCGATATGATAACATTGGAGGTTTTCTCTTATCCTGAAAGATGAATGTCTGGTAACTCTAAGCTCTATGTACACTGTACTCACTTGAACATCATTTCATTCATCGTCCGATATGACCTAACACTGGAGGTTTTCTGTTATCCTGAAAGATAAATGTCTGGTAACTCTAAGCTCCTGTACTCATTTGAACATCATTTCATTCATCGTCCGATATGACCTAACACTGGAGGTTTTCTGTTATCCTGAAAGATAAATGTCTGGTAACTCTAAGCTCTATGTACCCTATACTCATTTGAACATCATTTCATTCATCATCCGATATGACCTAACACTGGAGGTTTTCTGTTATCCTGAAAGATAAATGTCTGGTAACTCTAAGCTCCATGTACCTTGTACTCATTTGAACATCATTTCATTCATCGTCCGATATGACTTAACACTGGAGGTTTTCTGTTATCCTGAAAGATAAATGTCTGGTAACTCTAAGCTCTATGTACCCTATACTCATTTGAACATCATTTCATTCATCGTCCGATATGACCTAACACTGGAGGTTTTCTGTTATCCTGAAAGATAAATGTCTGGTAACTCTAAGCTCCATGTACCCTGTACTCATTTGAACATTATTTCATTCATCATCCGATATGACCTAACACTGGAGGTTTTCTGTTATCCTGAAAGATAAATGTCTGGTAACTCTAAGCTCCATGTACCCTGTACTCATTTGAACATCATTTCATTCATTATCCGATATGACCTAACACTGGAGGTTTTCTGTTATCCTGAAAGATAAATGTCTGGTAACTCTAAGCTCCATGTACCCTGTACTCATTTGAACATCATATCATTCATCGTCCGATATGACCTAACACTGGAGGTTTTCTGTTATACTGAAAGATAAATGTTTGGTAACTCTAAGCTCTATGTACCCTATACTCATTTGAACATTTCATTCGGCCGCACCATGGCTCAGTGGTTAGTCCGCTTGGCTCTCACCAAGGCGCCCCGGGTTCGATCCCAGGTGACCACAAAGTGAGATTTGTGGTGGACAACACGGCGCTGGGGCGGATTTTCTCCGGGACCTCCGGTTTCCCCCGCCATCTCATTCCACCGGTGCTCCATTCTCATTTCATGTATCATCAGTGTCACCGCCTGCAGTGCCGTATGTAGTAAAAGCGGGCGTTAAACACTACACATAATTTCATTCATCATCAGATATGACTTAACATTGGAGGTTTTCTTTTATCCTGAAAGATGAATGTCTGATAACTCTAAGGTCTATGAATCCTGGTCTCATTTGAACATCATTTCATTCATCACCCGATATGACTTCACGTTGGAGGTTTTCCCTTATTCTGAAAGATGAATGTCTGGTAACTCTAAGCTCTCTGAATCCTGGTCTCATTTGAACATCATTTCATTCACTGTCCAATATGACTTAATATTGGGAAGATGTAAATTAAAAATAAAGTAATTGGAGTAAACTATTATATATTTTTTGTGTAATAACAATGGGAATAGGGAGAACAGTAGGCTTAAAGAATAGTCAAATCCTTAATGAGCTGGCTGCTCGCTGATGCCTTTGAAATTCCATCCTCTTTGCATGGCATCTCCAGGAGATCTGTAGTTCAAATCCCGGTTGTGGCATTGGATTCTTCATGTTGACTCTATCAAAAACCTTACCCTATATACAGCTAGTGTGAAGAAATGATTAATTTCCATCAATTAACTTAAACAATACGAATTAAATGATGAAGCCTGGGACTCAAGTACTTATGATAGTAAGTCGCCACAAATGGTATATCTCGAATGCAAGAGCCCCTAGTGGTTTACTGGGGAAATACATGAGTCAACGGAGAATTTAATGGTATGACGGCAAGTTGGCCATTGTAGCTCAATGGGTAAGAGCGACTGGACGGAAACCAGGAGATCCATGGTTCAAATCCCGAACGTGGCAATGAATTTTCCATGTTGACTATAAAAAACCTTAGCCTATATACAGCTAGTGTGAAGAAATGATTAATTTCCCTCAATTAACTAAAATAATTTTTGAGTTATACTGTTCTCAGATGCACACAATGACCTTTTACTACAATGCTTTTTTATTAAAGAGAACCTATCATGTGTCTGAACATGTTTTAAGGACAACTTGTCCCCATTAGCAGCAGACATGCAACTGGTGCCTGCTCTGTTGGGAATCTTAACTGTAGAGAGGGCATCTGTTAATGAAACAAACTTCCAGAGGTGGCAAATCAAAATTCATGCTTTAAAATAAGTTGCTTTCCCAAGTGTTTAGTTCAGGAGGGAAACTGATGGTCGAGTGATGTTTGGTGCAATCTTGTGATTGGTTGGCCAAAAATGGTAGGCACTGTGGATTTTGCAATTTGTTTGTATCTTATAGCTCTGGTACATTCTTTTAGTATGCCATTTAGGTATCCTTATCCAATAAGGACCAGTTTCACCAATGAATATTAAAAATATTGTAATATCTTGTTTGGAAATTAATCGTTCTTCCATATTTGCATATGTGTAGACTACAGTTTGATATGTAGAGTCTGATTGAAAAATTCAATGCCATAGCCGGTATTTGAACTATGTTGCTAACTTAATGTTAAAACTTTTCCATTTCAAAAACTATTACACAAAGTTGTTAGCTAACATCTTGTTAAGTCAACACGTAGTCAACCACTTTTAAAAGTAGCGACCAAAATAACACTGCTTCTCCAGTGCGCTTTTGTCTACATACTGCAACATTCTTTGTTTCTGTATCAGACTAGTTACACTCAAAGATAATTGATGTGTTATTTTCTGATTGTCTGAGGTTAAAGCCACAATGTTGAGCGAAAAATCTAAGTACAGAGGAACTAATGTTTCACTATTTGAAAGTCGTTAATTATAATTACCTATCCTGATATCAGTAATATAAGTCCTTCTCAAGCTTTGGTATCTATAAGCATATAGAAATTAGCAAATTATCAGGCTGGTCAAAAGAAACAACAAAGCACAGATGCAACAAGCTAATAGGATAAAAGACAACATCAGCAGAGTGTATAACTAAATAAAATAAAAAGTGATCATCATATCATCTGACAGGATTAAAACACACAATTACAGACACCATTCACAACCTGTAAAACTTGCTGCTCTGGAATTTAGCACAAGAACTTGAAGTGAAGATGCTATGGCGGTAATAATACTATAAATGGACTGAAAACACTTGGGACTGTATTTCAGCAAGAAAATATTTAAAAAAGATTCGATAAAGTAACTTTAGATTAAAAATTATTCTTAAAAAAAAATCCTTAAATGTATAAGCCCTTAATTTCTTGTTATAATTACCGATATCACAGCGCCATCCTCTGTCAACAGTAGATAACCAACTTGATCGGGTATTCGTTCCAAGTTCAGCATTTTTGTTTGGAATTACGTATTATATCTGAAGGAAAACAAAAAAACACATTATAGATTTCAGCTAACATCTTATACTTACTGATGACTCATCCATACTAACACAGGATAAAATAATTTAATCTGTAAGCATAATACAGAAATGATGTAAGGAACACAGTTATACTTACACTGCAAAACGACTCCAACAAATCTCCTGTCAAAACTACACTGCCACCATTGCGAATCACATGTTTTTGCGTCAGCGAAAGAGTGAAATATCGATTATCGACTGTACGTACCACCAACCTCAATGATACAGCGCTACCAACATTCAGGAATTTGTCTTTCCTTTTCCATTTTTTCGTTAACACAACAAGAAAGAAACAGCATAACTTCCAATACATCAGTCTGTACTATAAATTCAGCTATAAAGTTACTAGTTTACAAAAATTGTTACACTATGAATATGGCGCCTGGTAGATTTGTGTTCAGCTATTAAGCAACCGACTCCGGTGGCTGAACGACTGAGGCTTATGAAACCACGTTTAGTCTCTTAGCTGCAAACACAGATGGCTGTAGGTCTGTGGAGAAAGTGTAGATTTGTTTCATTCTGCTTTCTGCTTATTCTGTATTTATTAAAATTATATTATTTCACTTATAAGTTTATAATTTGGAATACAAACATCTTACAACAATTACGTCATCGTGACTATATCGCTTCTTACCTTTTCTGCCATCTTTTTATTCTGTATAAGATAATCAGAATGACAAATTATCCTTATAATGCTCCTGTAAATTTTTAATGTATATGCATTTCGGAAATAACAATGAATGGGATCCATTGCAAATTGGTTGAGACGCACTGCAATAAGCCAAGTGAAAGCTGATTTAAAACGTGTTTCATTTTGTATCATATATAATTATCCCTGCTTTGTTTCACATATTGTTGTTTATATTGCCTGTATACTATATGTGTCTTATGTTAACTATTCAAATATATATATATATATATATATATATATATATATATATATATATATATATACTCAATCTAATCTCTTAAGAAGGAATAATTATACTACCCAAAAATTCTATTCGAAATTTAGGTGGATATATATGTTCTTAAAACCCTTAAATACCACAACTATTTTTGTTATAAAAACTGTGTGTGTGCGCCTAAAATCAACAGCCTAAGTCAAAAATGGAATTTTCAGTAATGTCTTAAATTGGTCTTAAGTATTACACAAATACGAAATAGATGTTCAATAAAATTTCAAAGATCACGCCCTAACTGTCCCAACTACACTTTAAATATTTTTTATTTTCTCAAAATGATTTAATTTTTATTAAATTATCATACTCTTAAGATATTTGCAAAACAAATTTTACAAATCTTCAATTGAATGGTTCCCTAGCTCAGTCTGTAGAACACCTGTTTCCGTGATAGGGGTCCCGGGTTCGATTCCCGGCGGGGGGCGGGGACTTTTCTCCGACCAAGGATAATTCCTCATCTTCCTCAAAGTCAGAGGGTATGAATGAGAGTATAAATGTGTGCGTAATCTAATTAATAAAAAACAACGAATAGGTGTTAACACCTTCGATATGTTCCAAAAGAGAACGGCCGCCGATATGACTATTGCAGTTAAAGGCGAGGTATAAATGTGTACGTGATCTAATGATTAAAACCCAACGAATATGAGTTAACACCTTCGATATGTTCTAAAGCAGAACGGTCGCCGATATGACCATTACAGTTAAAGGCGCGGTATAAATGTGTACGTGATCTAATGATTAAAACCCAACGAATACGAGTTAACACCTTCGATATGTTCCAAAGGAGAACGGTCGCCGATATGACCATTGTAGTTAAAGGCGGGGTATAAATATGTACGTGATCTAATGATTAAAACCCAACGAATACGAGTTAACACCCTCGATATGTTCCAAAGGAGAACGGCCGCCTATAGGACCATTGCAGTTAAAGGCGAGGTATAAATGTGTACGTGATCTAATGATTAAAACCCAACGAATACGAGTTAACACCTTCGGTATGTTCCAAAGGAGAACGGCTGCCGATATGACCATTGCAGTTAAAGGCGGGGTATAAATGTGTACGTGATCTCATAATTAAAACACAACGAATACGAGTTAACACCTTCGATATGTTACAAAGGAGAACGGCTGCCGATATGACCATTGCAGTTAAAGGCGGGGTATAAATGTGTGCGTGATCTCATGATTAAAACACAACGAATACGAGTTAACACCTTCGATATGTTACAAAGGAGAACGGCTGCCGATATGACCATTGCAGTTAAAGGCGGGATATAAATGTGTACGTGATCTAATGATTAAAACCCAACGAATACGATGTAACATCTTCGATGTGTTACAAAGGAGAACGGCCGTCGATATGACCATTGCAGTTAAAGGCAGGGTATAACTGTGTACGTGATCTAATGATTAAAACCCAACGAATACGATTTAACATCTTCGATATGTTACAAAGGAGAACGGCCGTCGATATGACCATTGTAGTTAAAGGCGAGGTATAAATGTGTACGTGATCTAATGATTAAAACCCAACTAATACGAGTTAATACCTTCGATATGTTACAAAGGAGAACGGCCACCGATATGACCACTGTAGTTAAAGGTGAGGTATAAATGTGTACGTGATCTAATGATAAAACCCAACGAATACGAGTTAATACCTTCGATATGTTCCAAAGGAGAACGGCCGCCGATATGACCACTGCAGTTAAAGGCGAGGTATAAATGTGTACGTGATCTAATGATTAAAACCCAACGAATACTAGTTAACACCTTCGATATGTTCCAGAGGAGAACGGCCGCCGATATGACTATTGCAGTTAAAGACGGGGTATAAATGTGTGCGTGATCTAATGATTAAAACCCAACGAATACGAGTTAACACCTTCGATATGTTACAAAGGAGAATGGCCGCCGATATGACTATTGCAGTTAAAGACGGGGTATAAATGTGTACGTGATCTAATGATTAAAACCCAACGAATACGAGTTAACAACTTCAATATGTTCCAAAGGAGAACGACCACCGATATGACCATTGGAGTTAAAGGCGAGGTATAAATGTGTACGTGATCTAATGATTAAAACCCAACGAATACGAGTTAACACCTTCGATATGTTACAAAGGAGAACGGCCGCCGATATGACCATTGCAGTTAAAGGCGGGATATAAATGTGTACGGGATCTAATGATTATAACCCAACGAATACGAGTTAACATCTTCGATATGTTACAAAGGAGAACGGCCGTCGATATGACCATTGTAGTTAAAGGCGGGGTATAAATGTGTACGTGATCTAATGATTAAAACCAGCGAATACGAGTTAACACCTTCGATATGTTACAAAGGAGCACGGCCGTCGATATGACCATTGCAGTTAAAGGTGGGGTATAAATGTGTACGTGATCTAATGATTAAAACCCAACGAATACTAGTTAACACCTTCGATATGTTCCAGAGGAGAACGGCCGCCAATATGACCATTGCAGTTAAAGGCGAGGTATAAATGTGTACGTGATCTAATGATTAAAACCCAAAGAATACGAGTTAACACCTTCGATATGTTCCAAAGGAGAACGGCCGCCGATATGACCATTGCAGTTAAAGGCGGGGTATAAATTTTTGCGTGATCTCATGATTGAAACCCAACGAATACGAGTTAACACATTCGATATGTTACAAAGGAGAACGGCCGCCGATATGACCATTGCAGTTAAAGGAGGGGTATAAATGTGTACGTGATCTAATGATTAAAACCCAACGAATACGATTTAACATCTTCGATGTGTTACAAAGGAGAACGGCCGTCGATATGACCATTGCAGTTAAAGGCGGGGTATAACTGTGTACGTGATCTAATGATTAAAACCCAACGAATACGATTTAACACCTTCGGTATGTTACAAAGGAGAACGGCCGTCGATATGACCATTGTAGTTAAAGGCGAGGTATAAATGTGTACGTGATCTAATGATTAAAACCCAACTAATACGAGTTAATACCTTCGATATGTTACAAAGGAGAACGGCCACCGATTAGACCACTGCAGTTAAAGGCGAGGTATAAATGTGTACGTGATCTAATGATAAAACCCAACGAATACGAGTTAATACCTTCGATATGTTCCAAAGGAGAACGGCCGCCGATATGACCATTGCAGTTAAAGGAGGGGTATAAATGTGTACGTGATCTAATGATTAAAACCCAACTAATACGAGTTAATACCTTCGATATGTTACAAAGGAGAACGGCCACCGATTAGACCACTGCAGTTAAAGGCGGGGTATAACTGTGTACGTGATCTAATGATTAAAACCCAACGAATACGAGTTAACACCTTCGATATGTTCCAAAGGAGAATGTCCGCCGATATGACTATTGCAGTTAAAGGCGAGGTATAAATGTGTACGTGATCTAATGATTAAAACCCAACGAATACGAGTTAACAACTTCAATATGTTACAAAGAAGAACGGCCGCCGATATGACCATTGCAGTTAAAGGCGAGGATTAAATATGTACGTGATCTAATGATTAAAGCCCAACGAATACGAGTTAACACCTTCGATATGTTCCAAAGGAGAACGATCGCCGATATGACCATTGTAGTTAAAGGCGGGGTATAAATGTGTACGTGATCTAATGATTAAAACCCAACGAATACGAGTTAACACCTTCAATATGTTCCAAAGGAGAACGGCCGCCGATATGAGCATTGCAGTTAAAGGCGGGGTATAACTGTGTACGTGATCTAATGATTAAAACCCAACGAATACGAGTTAACACCTTCGATATGTTCCAAAGGAGAATGTCCGCCGATATGACTATTGCAGTTAAAGGCGAGGTATAAATGTGTACGTGATCTAATGATTAAAACCCAACGAATACGAGTTAACAACTTCAATATGTTACAAAGAAGAACGGCCGCCGATATGAGCATTGCAGTTAAAGGCGGGGTATAACTGTGTACGTGATCTAATGATTAAAACCCAACGAATACGAGTTAACACCTTCGATATGTTCCAAAGGAGAATGTCCGCCGATATGACTATTGCAGTTAAAGGCGAGGTATAACTGTGTACGTGATCTAATGATTAAAACCCAACGAATACGAGTTAACACCTTCGATATGTTCCAAAGGAGAACGATCGCCGATATGACCATTGTAGTTAAAGGCGGGGTATAAATGTGTACGTGATCTAATGATTAAAACCCAACGAATACGAGTTAATACCTTCGATATGTTCCAAAGGAGAACGGCCGCCGATATGAGCATTGCAGTTAAAGGCGGGGTATAACTGTGTACGTGATCTAATGATTAAAACCCAACGAATACGAGTTAACACCTTCGATATGTTCCAAAGGAGAATGTCCGCCGATATGACTATTGCAGTTAAAGGCGAGGTATAAATGTGTACGTGATCTAATGATTAAAACCCAACGAATACGAGTTAACAACTTCAATATGTTACAAAGAAGAACGGCCGCCGATATGACCATTGCAGTTAAAGGCGAGGTATAAATGTGTACGTGATCTAATGATTAAAACCCAACGAATACGAGTTAACACCTTCGATATGTTCCAAAGGAGAACGGCCGCCGATATGACCATTGGAGTTAAAAGTGGGGTAGAAATGGAACAAATAAAACAAAAACAATTTTAAATTTTATGGAAGCTTTCTTCAATTGGAAGGAACCTTATATGATTTGTTATAATGGGTAAAACATGAAAAATACATAAAGACCCTACTAAAAAAATATAAATGTGTTGAAAACATATACACACAATTTATTTTTTAAGTCCTTGTGTCATTAGATATTTTTAAACTTTCGTTATTATTGGCCTGAAAGTTTCAATACATTTGCGTGTTTTCAAACTTTGACGTTATTCACTTGTATGTCACGATCTCATTGGAAAGTGTTGGAATTTCAAGGTCAGTCTATAGCATTCAGCTTTTATTCATCTATCAATTATTTCCTCTACCTATAATGATTTGTTTTTTGTTGTAATTTACGTCTTCCAGCATTAAGTTATATTGGGCGATGAATAGAGTGGCTGAAAAGATGCTCAAATGAACCCAGGTTCCATGGAGCTTGGAGTTAGTCGGCATTGATCTTTCAGGATAAGGGAAAACCTCGGGAAAACCATATCCAAGTAATTCACCCTGAACGAGATTCGAACTTGGGACCTCCTGAACGTGAGGCAGACATGCTACCTACTCTATCGAGGCGGGAAAAATGGTAATGAAAGTATGATCATTTTTTTCCTAAATAAAATAAAAACAATTATTTAAAATCTGTTCTGACAAGCAATTAACTGATTTTCAAAGTATGGATAGGTTCTATAGTCTCGAGCCATCATTCTGCGAGCGAGGTTTATTATCCCACTATGGTAAGTAATGCGAAGAATTCGGCGACACCCACTTGCACTGCTTCAAATTGTCAAAATGTATTCCGTGTAGAAAATGGACCATGGATCGATAATAATGATAATCTGATGGTGCGAGAACAGGACTGTATGCTGGATGTGGTAGCAGTTCCTCCCAATTCCTGAATTTTTTATGGTTGTTCGTGCACTGGGGGTGTTACAATACAACTGTATTTCGGGTAACCAATGGTGGGTATCTCCATCTCAAAATTTTATATACTAATTCCAGTTTTTATTATTATTATTATTATTATTATTATTATTATTATTATTATTATTATTATTATTATTATTATTATTATTATTATTATTATTATTATTATTATTATTATTATTATTATTATTATTATTATTATTATTATTATTATTATTATTATTATTATTATTATTATTATTATTATTATTATTATTATTATTATTATTATTATTATTATTATTATTATTATTATTATTATTATTATTATTATTATTATTATTATTATTATTATTATTATTATTATTATTATTATTATTATTATTATTATTATTATTATTATTATTATTATTATTATTATTATTATTATTATTATTATTATTATTATTATTATTATTATTATTATTATTATTATTATTATTATTATTATTATTATTATTATTATTATTATTATTATTATTATTATTATTATTATTATTATTATTATTATTATTATTATTATTATTATTATTATTATTATTATTATTATTATTATTATTATTATTATTATTATTATTATTATTATTATTATTATTATTATTATTATTATTATTAATATGAGGCGCCGGGGTAGCGCGGTGGTTGCGTTCGCGGCTCCCGTTCTAAGGGTCCCGAGTTCGATTCCCGGCTCTGGGGTTGGCGATTTTAAGTCGGCCCTATCCACGCCTTCACCTCTGTCTAGCACACGTGAAGTATCCCCTATGCCCAACGTGGTTCGGAGTCCACGGTAAAAACTGTAGGTCCTCTCACCTTACCGCCATCTTCACTATCACCCTATCATCGGAGGTAATGGACACCGCCCTCTGGGTGCCTCCACCTGAGAAATGGGTCCGGTCATCACTTGGTGGGGTGAGGTTACCCCGAAGGCCAAGGTTGCCATGTGGGGAGTGTTAGTAACTAACTTATTATTATTATTATTATTATTATTATTATTATTATTATTATTATTATTATTATTATTATTATTATTATTATTATTATTATTATTATTATTATTATTATTATTATTATTATTATTATTATTATTATTATTATTATTATTATTATTATTATTATTATTATTATTATTATTATTATTATTATTATTATTATTATTATTATTATTATTATTATTATTATTATTATTATTATTATTATTATTATTATTATTATTATTATTATTATTATTATTATTATTATTATTATTATTATTTCTTTTTTTAACGTGGAAGGAAAATATGTATTTACCCACATTAACCCATTGGGCTGGTGACATAGGAGTCACCGCTCCGGTAGGGTCCCCTGTGCGGAATACTTACTAAGAAAATCTTCCACTGATTAGGACAGTGGAGTTACCTGGTTCCGCTCGTGGCACCCAGATTCAAGAGTAGTGTTGTTCACTGCGGCGAACCGCATGGTGTGTTGTGGAGCTAGACGTCATGACCACAATGGATCAGGGCCTTACGTGGAAACAACATATTAACACAGTAAGAGCTAAAGAAAATGCCCAATTAAATAAACTATACCCAATTATTAATACAAACAGCTCACTAAAATTAGAGATGGGAAAAACACTATATAAAACACTTATTAGACCCACCCTAACTTACGCTGGCCACGCATGGGGACATGCAGCCAAAACGCATATTAAAAGATTGCAAACAATGCAAAATACAATACTTCGGATTATTACCAGGCTACCACCACTCGCACCGGCTTACCAACTCCACGAGGAGTTAAAAATGCATTCCATCGAGCAATTCATAAAAATGCTCAGCTTCAACCTATTCGAGAAAAAGAACCTAAACCACAATCAACTAATACGGGCACTAGGGGAATATGACACAACACATGATAAACACGCAAGGCCACTGTCTATTTTTGAAAGAACAATTAATCTCGGGGAGCCAGAGGTAGACATACAACAGTATCTAGAAAACCTTGTTAACGTCCCAGATGTTTTACATCGCTGAACGGAGATAAAACACACTCCCATACACGTACACCAACACACACACACACACACACACACACACACACACACACACACACACACACACACACACACACACACACACACACACACACCTTCCATAGCCCTCAAGTCCCTGCGCCAATCATTCGCCAAGGCGGCCCTGGAGAAAGAGGGTCCCCCGTGAGTGGCACAGGCTCGCACCTACAATTGATAGGTAGGCCGCCCGCCGAGTGTGCACTCCAAGATATCGACCAAGCAGACACATGGAACATGAGAAGGTATTTTCCCACAACTAACGATGCTGACGGCAGATAATTACAACTGACAATTAAAGGCAAATGCCGATAATGCAAACTAGAGTTATATTTAGGTTTAGCAAGATAGCAATAAGTACATTAGACCACAATTAGGTCAGGTGGTGGTATCCCTCGGGTGCGGGTGTCTCTTAAGGGCCCCTTGCATGGGTGCCAGTGCTCTTGTCAGTTATGGAGTTCTGATGCATTCGGAGAGCTCCGTCGAGCTTAGATGGCGTGAAGAGGCGTGTGTCGTTATTGTAGCCTACAATTTTTCCAGCTTGGCCTTGCAGTAGTCAAGCGCGTCCATTTGTTGAGAATAAAGATCTGCATCAATCGCCTGCCCGTTTGGAACAAACTCCCAGTAAATCACATCTTCAAACCACCAGACACACAACATTGATTTGCGATGTTTTTTTTTTTTCTGTTCTTTTTTTTAACGATGACTTTGGCTGGTTGGCTGGGATCAAGCTAATGTTTCGAGGCATGAGGGTTTCGGTAATATATCCATTTTTCATTAGAAGCTACAATTCTCTTGACAAATCTATCATCCATGTGATTACGGATAAGCTGACCTAAGATATCCACCCTACATTCAGCACGTTGAAGTGTCAGTTCATGAGGTACAGCTCTACAGCTTCTGTATTAAGATTATAAAGATTTTTTTTAATTAAAGTGTATTTTTAAGTCAAAACTTTAGTGAGAATATAATAAGGACATAATAATATATAATTATTTTATTGATTATAAGATCTTATAAAGAAAGATTTATATTACATTATTCGTATTAATTAACATCTTTATTTATACAAGTTTATTTTCCAAGTGTCTTAATGTGCCGATGTATGGTATCTTTTGATGCATCAAGTTCTTCTGAAAGCCTACGGTACCTTTTGCAGATTTTGTCACAAGGCCTTTCGTGTATCTTCAATATTCCATACTTTAGGTCTTCCAGAACGTGCTAAATCTTTAGTGTTTTCGTCTCCATTGTTCAATCGTTGCAACTATCGTTGTGCCACACGCTCATTAACGACACCTTCTCATTCCACTTCACATATTCTTCGAGTTGCGACAGCGACTTTATAATCTTGTTTCTAGTAGTGTTTTGTTATCTCCATTTCGTGATTGTTTATTAACAACTGAAGCCTGATACCTGATAGCAATGTACGCAACACTAGCCATAGTATCTTTAAAGCACTGGGAGGTTACTTTTACCCACACAAGGCTAATTTTTACCAATATTAAAATTTGAATATATAGAAAACTAAACATTATCAGAAATTGAAATTCGGTATGATTACTGTATAAGGATGTGTGCATTTAACTACTGTATAATATTTAAATTACGTTCACATAGGTCCATGCAAAAGGGGCATAAATCACACCGTGTGTCCTGAAAAAAATATTGCACTCTATACTTCAGGTGCACTTTACTTGTAGGAATTTAAAACTACATGCACCAAGTTTTATCCTAAATAACCTAAGATACAGTTTTATAATATCGACTAAATGAAAATCACATATAGTTTATACTATGCAAATGAAAAATTAATTAGTTTTGAGTAAACAAAGACAATATTTTCAAGGACTGAATATTTGTTTTCATCCATTTTATAAATCACATAAATATAAATGTTAGCCGAATGTGTTCAGGGAACATTGACAAATAACCACTACAAATTTGGTGTCAATATCTTTTATAGTTTTGGAGAAACATGTGCCTAAAGTATGAAAAATCAAGGTTTTGGGAAATCACGATCAAAGATTAAGCGCCATTATCAGGAAGTGGGCGTATCATTACGCCGCCAACTTTAAAATGATGAATTAAAGGACTTTAATACCAGCTGACAACCTCTGTTATATATGTATCATTTTAAAGCTGAAGAATTATATAACTTTTTAACATTAAAAACAAAAATTTAATTTTTTGAAATCTATCGACCTCTCAGTGCCCTTAAATAGCATTATCGAACCTGGGAAACCTGATAAATTTCCCAAAATAAAAAAATAAAAAAACGATATTACTCATGAGACACTGTAATGCTTCTTTTTCTATTAACTTGAAACAGATATAACAAAAATATCTGAAGTATTACACTCACATGACTTTCTGTACTCTGATTCGGTTCATCGGGAAAATACGATCATTTAGAGAATTTGATGTCTTACTGTCGCCATGGCAGCTCAGTGGCTAGAGCAATCAACAATGACCGGGATATCCGTGGTTCGAATCCCGGCAATGGTAATAAATTTTTGTCTGACCCTACGTATGCAAAACCTTGCTCTAAGTACGGCTAGTTAACTTCCCTTTTTTCAGTATTTCGTTTAAGGACTTTTGGAATGGAGGATATACCAACAATTTTCGTGCCCCACCCCTGAATAATACTGAAATTTGGCATTTAACTTACTTTTCTGTATGCTGTCAACAATCATACAGAGAACGTTTACTAAAAGTCATTTGTTTGGATAAAGAGAATTTGAAACCATGGGCAGCATGGTGGCCTACGTAATGAAATCCTAATAGGTATATTTCGGATAAAATATCTGCATCAAATTTTAAGTGGATCCGCTTTATTAACTTGCTGTACATAACCACATATTCAGTACCTGTGTCTATAAGGTGCAAATCTGAAATGCAACGCAAGGTTAACCAATAGAATGATCCAACACGCAATCCTCCAATGAGAGAGGTGTTTAAAAAACATTTTACGACTTCCTCAAGAGGAGGAGCAAGCACTAGATAGGAGTTGACAGTGTTTGATGTGCTAGGCCAGGGACTACCGACGTCATTTACTGACCTTCAACGCACACTCATAAGAAATTCCCTCAAGAATTTCTCTCCAGAAAAAGCTGCAAGCCTCGCAACTGGAGAAACAATAATACGTTGTTGCTAGTTGTAGAATTAACCACAGTGTGAAAAAGTCCAAAATACGTGATAAAATATTCCAGTATTACTGGACAGTATAAACCTTCTACTTTAATTATTCTATGTAGTAGATTTGTATGAACTTTTGAAGCATGTCATATGTTTTAATGTCTATCCAATGTTTCTTAAAATCCTGCTACGCTGGCGTCAATGACGAAGGGTGCAGTGAAGCGCTGGGAGCGTCTCTTGCCCAAAAAATTCAGGAGAAAAAGAAGAAAGTTCGTGCCAAACAATATTTTATTTGCTCTGGATACATTTTCGAAATTTATTGGCGAACATCTGCGGCGCTAGGGACAATTTTACAGCTGCTTAGCTTAGAGCGACCACTTCCGCCAGTTCATTCAATACTCAATATTTCTGTATTTACACAGTCGTTATCTTGAACACCATGCTTCGTAGTTGTCGGTAGCGTAGATGGCAGCATGTCTGCTTCACGTTCAAGAGGTCCCGAGTTCCAATCTCGGTAAGGGTGAGTTACCTGGATAAGGTCTTTTCCGAGGGGCTCCCTTATCCTGATAGACGCATGTCGGGTAACTGTAAGCTCCATGGATCCCGGACTCATTTGAGCGCCATTTCACCAATATCAACCATCGTCCGATATGACTTAACGTTGCAGGATGTAAATTAAAGCAAAAACAAAAAGCAATCGCAACTTTTCCATAGTTAGGAAGCACTGACAGATATTGTCACGTGAAATCTCTATAGAGTGTAAAGAAAAGTTTATTTATTTATGTATTTATTTTTATGTGGCGCTTTTAAATACAACTGTTAACAATAGTATTTTACGTAGATTGGAATTAGTGGTGACAAATAGGATATTGTTGTGAAGTTTTAAGCTATTAGCAGAAGTGTGTTAATTGCATACTTTCTCCATTTAGTCCTCGTAGTGTGGGTCAGCTGCAGGAAAAAAAAGGGATCTGTGAGTGGAGAGGGGAAGCAGGAACATATCTGCTTGCAGTGTGATCAGTCTTCCAATACAAGTGGGCCTACGTGTGACTGTACAATAGAAAGGGTACTGAAGAGTAGCGTTAGTTCTTTGAGTCATTATTCTCTCTTATTTTAATGAAAATTATTATTTGGAGCTTCCCTCGCTTTAAAAGTCACACCTCGCTACTGGACCTACGTGTGACTGTACAATAGAAAGAGTACTGAAGAATAGCCTTGGTTCTTTGAGTCATTATTCTCTCTTATTTTAATGAAAATTATTATTTGGAGCTTCTCTCGCTTTGAAAGTCACACCTCGCCACGACGTACAATAAAAAGGTTACTGAAGAATAGCCTTAGTTCTTTGTGTCATTATTCTCTCTTATTTTAATGAAAATTATTATTTGGAGCTTCTCTCGCTTTGAAAGTCACGCCTCGCCACTGGACCTACATGTGAGTGTACAATAGAAAGGGTGCTGAAGAGTAGCCATAGTTCTTCAAGTCATTATTCTCTCTTATTTTAATGAAAATTATTATTTGGAGCTTCTCTCGCTTTGAAAGTCACGCCTCGCTACTCGACCTACGTGTGACTGTACAATAGAAAGAGTAGCCTTAGTTCTTCAAGTCATTATTCTCTCTTATTTTATTGAAAATTATTATTTGGAGCTTCTCTCGCTTTGAAAGTCACGCCTCGCCACTGGACCTACGTGTGACTGTACAATAGAAAGAGTACTGAGGAGTAGCCTTAGTTCTTTCAGTCATTATGCTCTCTTATTTTAATGAAAATTATTATTTGGTGCTTCCCTCGGTTTGAAAGTCACGCTTCGTCGCTGGATCTACGTGTGACTGTACAATAGAAAGGGTACTGAAGAGTAGCGTTAGTTCTTTGAGTCATTATTCTCTCTTATTTTAATGAAAATTATTATTTGGAGCTTCCTTCGCTTTGAAAGTCACACCTCGCTACTGGACCTACTTGTGACTGTACAATAGAAAGAGTACTGAAGAGTAGCCTTAGTTCTTTGGGTCATTATTCTCTCTTACTTTAATGAAAATTATTATTTGGAGGTCTCCTCGCTTTTAACGTCACCCCTCGCCACTGAACCTACGTGTGACTGTACAATAGAAAGGGTACTGAAGAGTAGACTTAGTTCTTTGAGTCATTATTCTCTCTTATTTTGATGAAAATTATTATTTGAAGCTTCCCTCGCTTTGAAAGTCACACCTCGCCATTGGACCTACGTGTGACTGTACAATAGAAAGGGTACTGAAGAGTAGACTTAGTTCTTTGAGTCATTATTCTCTCTTATTTTAATGGAAATTATTATTTGGAGTTTCCCTCGCTTTGAAAGTCACACCTCGCCACTGGACCTACGTGTGACTGTACAATAGAAAGAGTACTGAAGGGTAGCCTTAGTTCTTTGAGTCATTATTCTCTCTTATTTTAATGAAAATTATTATTTGGAGCTTCCATCGCTTTGAAAGTCACACCTCGCTACTGGAACTACGTGCAACTGTACAATAGAAAGAGTACTGAGGAGTACCCTTAGTTCTTTGAGTCATTATTCTCTCTTATTTTAATGAAAACTATTATTTGGAGCTTCCCTCGCTTTGAAACGCACGCCTCGTCACTGGACCTACGTGTGACTGTACAATAGAAAGAGTACTGAAGAGTAGCCTTAGTTCTTTGAGTCATTATTTTCTCTTATTTTAATGAAAATTATTATTTGGAGCGTCCCTCACTTTGAGTCACGACTCGCTACTGGACCTACGTGTGACTGTACAATAGAAAGAGTACTGAAGTGTAGCCTTAGTTCTTTGAGTCATTATTCTCTCTTATTTAAGTAGACTCCAATTATTAACGCTTAAGTACAAGTTATTCCAAAGTCTTGTAGATGTATATAGATAAGCCACCGCTATGAGCGGCATGACGACCCTGGTTTATAAGATCGAGCGTGACCCCCGAAAGGACCCAAACTTTGAACTCATTTGAACATCATTTCACTCATTTCATTCATCGTCCAATATGAATAATAATGATACCATTGATGTCCGACAATGATATCGTCGTCATCATCAGGGTACGAACCACCTGTTGGTCCGTTTGCTCATCCAGAAAACTGACGTCATTCTGGGCCCACCCATATTCTTCCTTCCAGTAAGGTTATAAAAGTGGTTGGACTTTTTATTACCAAGTTTTCTTAGGACCTTTTATAATGGTTGAATATTCAATCGTACTTTTTATATATTAATAAAAATATTAACTTAAAACGTAGTTTAACGTTTTTTTGATTCTATCAAAATCCTGAAATATTCCGCTTTTTGTACGCCTCTCTCAGTCTTCACCTATGGTGAAGATAGTCACCAGAATTAATATTATTTTTAACGCTCTCCGAGTAATTTACTTTATTCATAATTGCAATGTACCGAATAATCTTAAGTTTATGTAATCAGTAGTTTTACATAAGGTAGAGAATGTATTGCATTATAACAAGAAGTCTATACTCATGTGAAGATTTCACCGGAAAGATGTGATATAAGTCGTCTAAATCCGAAGAGAGCATATTAAGGGAAACATTCATGTGCGCGTAACTCTAAAACAACAGTCGACAAGGTTTTTTTCACAAGAGATCTGAATAGTGAATCTAGTGGCGTTTTCCATCCTGAATTCAGATATGTAGTCAGAATTTTCCCATTAGGCATAGTTTTTCTGTAAAAGCTACTTTTTAAAATATGCTGCTACATACTGGCAATAAACTTCCATCAATACCGGTAGCGCATGCCGCTGATATGAAAGAGACATATGAAAATATGAAACTAGTTTTAGAGAAAATACAATATGGAAAATATGAAAGGAATATCTGTGGTGATTTAAAGGTCATTGCTTTATTGCTTGGTTTGCAACTTGGGTTCACCAAATTTTGCTGTTTTTTGTGCGAGTGGGACAGCAGAGATAAGAAGTCTCACTACGTTAGAAAGTCATGGCCAAAACGTGAATCTCTTATCCCTGGCCAGCAAAATGTGGCATGTGTCCCTTTAGTAAGGCCTGAAAAAATATTTTTACCTCCATTGCATCATATTAAGTTAGAAGTTATGAAAAATTTCGTCAAAGCTATGGATAAACTTTCTGATGGATTCTTGTACTTGAAATCGAAATTCCCCAAAGTCAGTGATGCTAAATTGAAAGAAGTTTTTATAGGACCACAAATCCGATCATTAATGTTTGATGAACATTTCGAGGAACTGTTAAATCCACTGGAGAAAGCAGCCTGACAGTCTTTCAAAAGTTTGTGTTGCAATTTTCTTGGAAACCATAAGACAGAAAACTATCGTGACATAGTGGCTGATCTGCATTCTTATAAAGCTATGGGATGCAACATGTCTTTAAAAATTCACTTCTTGGACTCTCACTTGGACTTCTTCCCCGAAAACCTTGGAGCTGTCAGCGATGAACACGGTGAGCGTTTTCATGAGCAAATTTCTACAATAGAGAAGAGGTACCAAGGCAAGTGGAGTTCCAATATGCTGGCTGACTACTGTTGGACTAAAATGAGAGACGTTCCAGATGCAAAATATACCCGAAAATCACTATCTACCATTTTCTAGGTAAGTCAGTAGTTATATAATTTTGAGTTAGATAGCTAGTTACGGATTTTTTGGAATATTATAAAAAATTCAAATGAATATCACACAAAACTCCTGCCGATGGGGAAAAACTGTAATTATATTTGAATTCAGCACGAAAAATACTTTTAGAATCTGTTATTTTAATTCTTGTGAAAGAAAAAATGTTAAATTTTGTCGAGCAGTGTAAGGAGCAAACTTGGAAATTAAGCTCATACCAAAATTATTGATAGGTAGTATTAAAAATTTTATAAAAATAGGTTAGGGGATAAATAAATAATTACAATAAATAATTTCTATATTGTGGCTTTGCGGGTTCGTAGGATTAAAAGTTTTGTTTGCAGAAATTTTAAATTCTCTGTATTTCAGTAAAAAGACGTTTTGTACACCCCTTACAGCAGTGAAACGACGTAACATACACAAACGCAGTCTTTAAGGTCGTCTCGTTCCACCACACGTCAACAAACAAAAGAATGCACTGCGATACACTTTAAATGTCCACACAGCTGCAAGCTCAATTAATAGCTCACTAGCAAACTAACACGTGTGAGCTTTTATACCTCCAATCATTGTTCTAGAAAGCCACCGACGTTTCAAGGTCTTTCGTGGCGAAAAGATAAAGAAAGATCTATCCAAACATCTCTCTGTCTCTTTCTTCCTCTGTTTCTCTCTCTCTCTCTCTCGGCAAGAGTCCAGCGCGTGATCCACTATCTGTCTCTCCCCCCACCCCCTAGAGACCTACTTCGGTAGGTACGGGTTTGGCGCACCCGGGGTCCCGAGCCAAGTCTCCCTCGTGTGGGCTCCTCTTCGTGGTTGAGGGAGACGGTCAACAGGCCCACCCATGTGTATGCCGTGCGTGGAGACCCGTGGAGAAGGTATTTAGATTCTTGTCTAGTTTAGAGTTTAGGATTTAGTGAACGAAATTTTTAGTAGGTTTTGATTGATCTTTTTTATGTACGTGTATTTTTAATAGGTTTTGTTACACTTGTATAGTTTTTAGAAAGTTTTATATCTGGCTTTTTCCATGACTAGTTTTTTAAAGGGCACTGGTGACCGCCGTAGTTGAGCGCCCTTATATATATAATCATCAAATCTCATTTTGCAATCGTCTGGGATTGAACCCAGGCTGCTTTGGTGAGAATCGAGTGGTGTAACCACTCAGCTACGGCGCGGCCTGAGATACTGACATCACCTCTCCCAGTCGGTTGGATGCTCTCCCGCCTCTGCCTTACGTATGTAGGCTGGAGACCGGCTTTGACCACACTCGCCGGCTGTTACGTCGTGGGTATACGTTTTACTTTTTTTTCTTACTGTTTTTACTGGAGCTAATTATTTCTGAGAAATCATTTTCATTGATTTATATTTAGAAAGCTTATACTTTTCTCAAATGAAGAGGCGTTATTCATTTTTTCTTGGTCATGCAATGAAAGCAAAATTTCAAAGTCATCACCCAGTGAACAGATCTTAAAAGAATTGACTATCCCTTACTAAGCCTACTCTCTTCGCGTACTGGAATTATACTCTCCAGCAACACAAAGAAAGTCCCTGAAAGGAATGTGTGAGCCAGTGCTACCCTTGGTCAGTGGGAAAAGGACAGCGAATGTGTGAGACACAGAAGGCCTGCTACACAAGGAGCAGAACCGTTAAAAATACATTCGCCCTATTCACTCTGTAATCAGATTCATTCACAAAAGTAGAACCCATCAGAATGTTTTTGAATGATCTGTAACTAAACTGACATGGGGTGTGATAAGTCTGTCCAGGGAGGGTGTGGGAACCTTCGCCAACACCCCTGCGTCTCATGCTCCGGAGACTTTATCTCCTGTAGTATACTGTACCTATAAGAGAATTAACAAAATGATGATTCCCCAGGAAGAAGGATGAGGCGAGAGCAGACAGAGGGAGGCAGTCTTAAAAAGACACGACAGTGTAGAGGGCAGGGTCCCAACATTTTACTAGTTGGAAACTCCCCGGTAGGCCAGAACAACGGGCACTTCACCCTACTACAGTCCGGAAACGGTCTACCAGACCAGGCTTGGAGATTCTTCTGGCAAAGGAGAAAGTTTTACTCAAAGCATATCATACTGTCATGCAACGCCGAGATATCCGTCGACACTTCTACCCTGAAAGAGAGCGCCAGAGGAAACATAATGTGAAATGATGGCAATGGAAGCACAGAAAATTCGGGGGATGTATGAGGGCTGTTAAGTAATAATATATCACCATCATCATCATCATCATCACATCTGTCTCTCTTTTTCCTGCCCACGCGTGACCGGCACTGGTTTGTCGCAGCTCCAACGAAACAATGCAATCGGTGACAGTATGTGCGTACTGTAAGACGACGAGTTACAATTATATGAGTAAACCAAAATTAAGTAGCCAAGTTCAGTGTTAAAGAAAGGCAATTAGCTATGTCAAAATGACTAAGGCGGTTAGAGTTGAGATGAAATCAAGAAATACATTACCTTAAGGGTATGTATGACTGAAATTTTCAAATTCTGAACTAATAATGCTAGCTTTTTCAAATTTACACCATAGGTGTAGTATAATGTAAACATGTTACAAGCTAAATTTAAACCATTTTGCTTCAGCAGTTTAGAAATTATGATAAATATTGTATGTTTTTTGTTACGTCACTAAAAAGTCCCTTGCGACAAAATATTTTGAATTTTGGTCTGATATTTTAACCCTATGTTCATAATACACATAATTTTAAAATTGCTCTGGGTTTTTCTGTGTCTCCTTTAGTTTAGGTCACAAAAATGTTTTAATTTACAAATATTCTTTTTTTGTCTAAAAAACTGTAAGTTTTGTGTTTGAACATTAAAAATATATGCTTATATACATTTCACAATAAAACCCAGGGCAATTTCCATTCCTCATGATATTCTGAACTTGTGTAGGAAATTTCATGAATGTAGTACAAAAACTGCATCGCAAGGAGCATTTTACAGGAAGAAAAATGCTGAAAATATGAACATTGAGAAAACAGCGATTAAAGATTTGATTGCATAACTCACATTAAAATCCACCAGGCTGATAGGTTGGACCCTCAGATTTCTTTTTCCTCTCCTCTGTTGCTGCTTTTTCCACCTTTTTCTTATTTAGATGTTGCTTTTCTTCTGCACAACTTCTCTTCTTGCTTTGCAGGATACGTGTCTGATCTCGCTGCACTGAAGTTTTCCTTGCTGAGTCTACTACACTTTCACCTCTGATATTTTGCTGCAGCTCCAATGACTTAAGACTACCCATGTTAAACTCACTGATGCTTTTAATAACAGCAAGATCCAATTTTTGTTTTGATATGAAAACTTCCTTTGGGCACTTATTCCATATGACATGATGCAAAGATTCATTGGCATTCTGTGTTTTTCCTGTTTTGCACCTCTCTAGTAATGTTGTAGAAGCCAGCCTCTGATATATTGGCAAAATTTTAGGAACTATTTTGTCTGAAAGCCTTATTTTTCTGTTCTTGAAATGAAAATTTAAGAACGGAAAACAGACAAAGAATGTGGATGTAGACAAAAGAGGGCGTGACTCTGACAGAGTTTAAAGGCCAGCGACATTTAAATAAGCATTTGAAAATGGCATTCGGAGGCAAATTATGCATTTTTCACATTCGGGAATGTCTAAATTATTTTATAGAATTAAAATAAAAAAGTCGTTATTTTCACGATTTTCATGAAATTTCAGTCATACATACCCTTAAGACTCAATCTAGAGCTCAGCAGATTCAACAAATGCACCTAGAAAGTTATGAAAATTACAAAGCAAAAGCAGTTCATATAAATTAGAGACTCACAAAGTATTAATCATGTTCCAGACACAAATAAACAGTTTAATATTTGTCAACTTAGGTAGGATAGACAAAGGAAGGATTTTTGTAGATCAAACATGAGTATTTCTAAACTTTTTTTCTTTTGTCTTATCCAAATATATCAACAGGTGCAAATGTAAATTTGACGATCACCGAAAGGAACATTTCCACTTAAAATTGTACTTACTCTTCTCATCTGTATTACGAAAAGTTATTTTAAACAGTAAAGTCATTGATATTTCTATAGTTACAGTGCAATTCTATAATCTCAAATAGCAACTCATTTACTAGTCTTCATCAAATATAAATGCATCGGGCAGGCAGCCAATGGCAAACAAAATAAAGTGAACTTGATGGAAATTTAATCCTTTTCTCCACTAGCCGTGTATAGGCTAGTTGGATGGATACTGTGACTTTGTAGGTTCGCGAAATTAAAAGTCCGATTGCACCACTCAAATATGTTCTTTATTTCCACCGACTTACAGTTGAACACTTGCCAATTACACAGAATTACGTAATGCACACAATTACGTTTCACCAGTTCGTCTGTTACAGTTCCACTGCCGCTCACAGTTACGCACACTCTTCCGATGCACGTACACAAGTCTCCTCGTCCGTACACTAGCAAGGCGCCGGTTCGCTGCTCGCCAAGAACTAACTCAATTCACTCACTGCAGCCCTTTTTATAGGAATATCGCCGTTTTCTCGAAGCCTCTAGTTTCAGTGAATCACCGCGAAGGTTCCAGACGGCAGAGGAGGGGGGAAGAGGCGGCTCGGATGTCTCTGGTCCCTTCTCAGCTGTCATTGGTCGGGCTTTCCGATAATTGGGTGACAATACATAGAGATAAACTCAAAAATTCATTGCCATAGCCGAGATTAGAATCATGGATCTCCAGGTCTCCATCCGGTCGCTCTTAACCCTGCGCGACCATGGCCAACGTGCCGTCAAGACATTAAACTCTCCAATGACTCGTATGTTTACTGGTAAACTAGGAGCTATTTATAGGAGGTGCGTTCAAGTTATAATAATTATTTTTTTCTCACAAAGTAATCACAAGGAAAATGTGAAACTAGTGTCACTTCTCAGCGTAATCTCCCTTTAACGGTACACATTTTTCACAACGTCAACGTCATGATTCTATGGCTGCTGCGAACGCTTCTTTAGGAGTGTGTTTTGACGACTGGAAAATTGCTGAGGTAATGGTGGCACGACTAGTGAATCTGCGACCACGGAGAGTGTCTTACATCGTGGGAAACAGCCAAAAGTTGCTAGGAGCCAGCAGTATGATCAATCACTTCAAAGCTTTTGTCACGAAAAAAACTCCTGCGTCGCGTTTGCCCGATGCGTTGGTGCGTTGTCTTGATGAAGGAGCACACGTGCAACCTTTTCGGCCCGTTTTCACGCAATGCTGGCAGCGTTCATTCTTCAAAACATTTTGGTAGAATGCAGCTGTCACTGTAATGCCCTTTGGAATGCAATAAGTAAGGATTGCACACTGTTGTCCCAGAAGATGGCCACCATCATTTTGTCAGCCCTGGCGCTCACCCGAAAATATTTTGGTGGCGGTGAGTCTGTGTGCTTGCAATGAGCTGACTGGCGCTTCGTTTGAAGGTTGAAAAAGGGCCCACATCTAATCCATTATCACAATCGATTGAAAGAAAGTAACTTCATGCCGTCATCACGCGTCAACATCACCTGACAATTTGCCACGCGCGCAACCTTGTGATCATCCGTCAGCATTCGTGGCACCCACCTGGAAGACACGTTTCACGTTTTCAGATCTTCATGCAGGATTATGTGCACAGATCCCACGGAAATGCCAAATTTGGAGGCGAAGCCGTGACTGTCTTGGTCTGTTGTCACACGATATTCTGTCTTCATTGAACTGTCACACCCAGGAACGTACATTAGACACATCCATGGTACCATCACCACATGTCTCACTTAACTGTCTTGGTTTGTTGTCACACGATGTTCTGTCTTCATTGAACTGTCACACCCAGGAACGTACATTAGACACATCCATGGTACCATCACCACATGCCTCACTTAACTGTCTTGGTTTGCTGTCACACGATGTTCTGTCTTCATTGAACTGTCGCACCCAGGAACGTACATTAGACACATCCATGGTACCATCACCACATGCCTCACTTAACTGTCTTGGTTTGTTGTCACACGATGTTCTGTCTTCATTGAACTGTCACACTCAGGAACGTACATTAGACACATCCATGGTACCATCACCACATGCCTCACTCAACTGTCTTGGTTTGTTGTCACACGATGTTCTGTCTTCATTGAAATGTCACACCTAGGAACGTACATTAGACACATCCATGGTACCATCACCACATGCCTCACTTAACTGTCTTGGTTTGCTGTCACACGATGTTCTGTCTTCATTGAACTGTCGCACCCAGGAACGTACATTAGACACATCCATGGTACCATCACCACATGCCTCACTTAACTGTCTTGGTTTGTTGTCACACGATGTTCTGTCTTCATTGAACTGTCACACTCAGGAACGTACATTAGACACATCCATGGTACCATCACCACATGCCTCACTCAACTGTCTTGGTTTGTTGTCACACGATGTTCTGTCTTCATTGAAATGTCACACCTAGGAACGTACATTAGACACATCCATGGTACCATCACAACATGCCTCACTTAACTGTCTTGGTCTGTTGTCACACGATGTTCTGTCTTCATTGAACTGTCGCACCCAGGAACGTACATTAGACACATCCATGGTACCATCACCACATGCCTCACTTAACTGTCTTGGTTTGTTGTCACACGATGTTCTGTCTTCATTGAACTGTCGCACCCAGGAACGTACATTAGACACATCCATGGTACCATCACAACATGCCTCACTTAACTGTCTTGGTTTGTTGTCACACGATGTTCTGTCTTCATTGAACTGTCGCACCCAGGAACGTACATTAGACACATCCATGGTACCATCACCACATACCTCACTTAACTGTCTTGGTTTGTTGTCACACGATGTTCTGTCTTCATTGAACTGTCATACCCAGGAACGTACATTAGACACATCCATGGTACCATCACCACATACCTCACTTAACTGTCTTGGTTTGTTGTCACACGATGTTCTGTCTTCATTGAACTGTCGCACCCAGGAAAGTACATTAGACACATCCATGGTACCATCACCACATGCCTCACTTAACTGCCTTGGTCTGTTGTCACACGATGTTCTGTCTTCATTGAACTGTCGCACCCAGGAACGTACATTAGACACATCCATGGTACCATCACCACATGTCTCACTTAACTGTCTTGGTTTGTTGTCACACGATGTTCTGCCTTCATTGAACTGTCGCACTCAGGAACGTACATTAGACACATCCATGATACCATCACCACATACCTCACTTAACTGCCTTGGTTTGTTGTCACACGATGTTCTGTCTTCATTGAACTATCGCACCCAGGAACGTACATTAGACACATCCATGGTACCATCACCACATACCTCACTTAACTGTCTTGGTTTGTTGTCACACGATGTTCTGCCTTCATTGAACTGTCGCACACAGGAACGTACATTAGACACATCCATGGTACCATCACCACATGCCTCACTTAACTGTCTTGGTTTGTTTTCACACGATGTTCTGTCTTCATTGAACTGTCGCACCCAGGAACGTACATTAGACACATCCATGGTACCATCACCACATGCCTCACTTAACTGTCTTGGTTTGTTGTCACACGATGTTCTGTCTTCATTGAACTGTCACACCCAGGAACGTACATTAGACTCATCCATGGTACCATCACCACATGCCTCATTTAACTGTCTTGGTTTGTTATCACACGATGTTCTGTCTTCATTGAACTGTCATACCCAGGAACGTACATTAGACACATCCATGATATAATCACCACATGCCTCACTCAACTGTCTTGGGTTGTTGTCACACGATGTTCTGTCTTCATTGAACTGTCACACCCAGGAACGTACATTAGACACATCCATGGTACCATCACCACATGCCTCACTTAACTGTCTTGGTTTGTTGTCACACGATGTTCTGTCTTCATTGAACTGTCACACCCAGGAACGTACATTAGACACATCCATGGTACCATCACCACATTCCTCACTTAACTGTCTTGGTTTGTTGTCACACGATGTTCTGTCTTCATTGAACTGTCGCACCCAGGAACGTACATTAGACACATCCATGGTACCATCACCACATGCCTCACTTAACTGTCTTGGTTTGTTGTCACACGATGTTCTGTCTTCATTGAACTGTCACCCAGGAACGTACATTAGACACATCCATGATATAATCACCACATGCCTCACTCAACTGTCTTGGGTTGTTGTCACACGATGTTCTGTCTTCATTGAACTGTCACACCCAGGAACGTACATTAGACACATCCATGGTACCATCACCACATGCCTCACTTAACTGTCTTGGTTTGTTGTCACACGATGTTCTGTCTTCATTGAACTGTCACACCCAGGAACGTACATTAGACACATCCATGGTACCATCACCACATGCCTCACTTAACTGTCTTGGTTTGTTGTCACACGATGTTCTGTCTTCATTAAACTGTCGCACCCAGGAACGTACATTAGACACATCCATGGTACCATCACCACATGCCTCACTTAACTGTCTTGGTTTGTTGTCACACGATGTTCTGTCTTCATTGAACTGTCACCCAGGAACGTACATTAGACACATCCATGGTAACATCACCACATGCCTCACTTAACTGTCTTGGTTTGTTGTCACACGATGTTCTGTCTTCATTGAACTGTCACCCAGGAACGTACATTAGACACATCCATGGTACCATCACTACATGCCTCACTTAACTGTCTTGGTTTGTTGTCACACGATGTTCTGTCTTCATTGAACTGTCACACCCAGAAACGTACATTAGACACATCCATGGTACCATCACTACATACCTCACTTAACTGTCTTGGTTTTTTGTCACACGATGTTCTGTCTTCATTGAACTGTCACACCCAGGAACGTACATTAGACACATCCATGGTATCATCACTACATGCCTCACTTAACTGTCTTGGTTTTTTGTCACAGGATGTTCTGTCTTCATTGAACTGTCACACCCAGGAACGTACATTAGACACATCCATTGTACCATCACCACATGCCTCACTCAACTGTCTTGGTTTGTTGTCACCCAATATTCTGCCTTCATTGAACTGTCGCACCCAGGAACGTACATTAGATACATCCATGGTACCATCACTACATGCCTCACTCAACTGGCGATGAATTTCCATAGGTGTCACACCACGAAAATGGAGAAAACGAATGATTACACGATGTTCTTGCAGTGAAAACGTCGTCATTTTAAGTATTAAAAGCAGTTCTAAGTCTCATCGCTGCCAATAGAGTTCAATGCACTGTACTGTATTGCCATCTCTGTCACTCATTCACGAAGAGTCCACGTGTATTTCCTATCTGGTCTCAGTCCTGGGAAACAAGGTGTTATAATTTGAACCTCACCTCGTATACATTGAGATACACATCTTATGTGCCGAGTTACTAACTCTGTAAGTACTTATAGTTACCACTATCAGGTTAATTGATGGAGTTTTAATCTCTTTTCAAACTAGCCGGTGTACTAAGATTTGATTAGGTAACAACATACGAGTCAGTTGGAGAATTTAATGTCATGAAGGCACGCTGGCTATGGTAGCTCAATGGTTAAGAGTGACCGGACGGAGACCGGGAGATTCGTGGTTCAAATCCCGGCCGTGGCATTAAATTGTTCAATTTGACTCTATCTAATCAAAAGTGATCTTATATAAACATATTTTGGATACTTTCAGGAAGTGCAAAAAGTTTAAATCTAGACACTTTACAGACACCACATAGAATATAATTGGAAACACATTACGTACATTATTGTACCTATACCCCAATTGAGGCATCCCCGGAAGGAAAGATGGGGCGAAAGGTCTCAGAGGGTGGTCGTCCCAAGGAATCACGACAAGCAGAGTGCGGAGTCCCTACAATTGACCAGTAGGAGACTCCCCCAGCCGGCCAGCACAAAGCGCAACCCACCCACAATGGTCCTGAAACGGCCTACAGGTCGGTCCGAAGACCGGAGGTCGTCCTACCGGAGGAGGAAGTGGTTTTCCTCAGAGCCTCTCCTCATAAAGAGACCATCAGATGAGAGATGATGTGAAATGATAGTGGAGATTAAATGGTGGGACAGGAAATTTGGGGGACGTAATTAGCCCACCCAGCATTCGCCCGGCCACCCGGGAAACCTCCCCATGAATCAGTTAGGTCAGCCACGGAAATCGAACCCGGACCTCCCGCATGCCTTGAGAAAAGTATATCGTAATTCACCACTGTAGCGGCAGGATTGTTTTGTTTTTGTAATTTAAGTCCTCCAACGTTAAGTCATATCGGACGATGAATGGAATGGGTGAAATGATGCTCAAATGAGCTCAGGGTCCATAGAGCTTAGAGTTACCCAACATTCGTCTTCCAGGATAACGGAAACCCCCAGAAGAAACCTTATCCAGGTAACTCACCCTGACCGAGATTCGAACTCGGGACCTCTTGAACGTGAGGTAGACACGGTACCGAGGCTGGCTAGCAGCAGTATCATTAAAGCCTGAAGATATTGCAGGTGGTATCAGATGTCACACAGTGAACGGCGTTATAAAACTTGAGCATCTTCCAAAATGACACAAAGAGTTTCAAAACAAAACAAAACCTTGCCTGAAATATTTACGAGTATATAAATTGTAAACTTAAAATTGTATTTTAAACTGTATTACTTTGACTTACGGCCCAAACCACAGTTTCTTGTAGTTTTTATAACGTGAAATAAAATATGAATTAAAATGAATATTAGTTTTATATTTAATATATCTCACATAGGTAAGTTTTCCAGCTAGTCTAACATCCTGAACATCGGAATTTTGTGATTACACCCCTCACATGAAAACTTGAAGACAGGAACTACAAGGTGGTGGTTCCCACCCCATCAACCTTTATCCCCTCCCACATTAATTATTATAACAGTTCTTACTCGTAGGCCACCTACCCTGTCGAGGTGAAAGAAAAGGCCAAAATTAATGGGAAGGAAATATTTCTCTTTGTTATCCTTATTTTGTTATGTGCTGAGAAGGAAGAGGGAGGGCAGGGGAGGGGGAGAGAGGCGCCCCCACTCTCATCTCCGCTGGAAAGACTAATCACAGGGCGGCTAAAGGTGCACCATACAACGGCCTCACTTTATAGCTCTGTCGCGGAAATGAACAAAAACATGAGATTCCAGTGTCTTCGTGTGTACGTGATCCGAGGTGATTTGTGCAGTGAGCAAAATGTTGCGGATTTAGTGTCAAACCAACTCATGGTATTTATTTTCCTCGAAAACGTTCATTTCTACTGTGAAAATTAAATTGTAATACAGTGATGTGAAGAAAATTTTTGTAAATTAACGTACTTGTACAAGTGTTGACATAAAAAGCATCTTAAAAGTAACTAATAATCGCAAAACTACTAAATGACATTAAAAAGTGTGAATAAATTTAATTCTGAGAATGACGGATTGGAGAGTGTTGTAAAATGATCACACGGTGTAAAACACACCAAAGCAAAACACTGTGGTAATAACTTACGACACGGACCCTCGAAAAACAAAATTCGAGTCGGGTGTTTCCATAAAAGAGCGCCTTTCATGATCCTGGTTCGTTAATCAGCAAGTGACAAACGAGAATCGCAGCCTTGGTTTTCGTTTTACAACATATT
Source organism: Mantis religiosa (assembly GCA_030765055.1). Lineage (NCBI taxonomy): Eukaryota > Metazoa > Arthropoda > Insecta > Mantodea > Mantidae > Mantis > Mantis religiosa. The sequence goes on from CM060958.1 coordinate 8,659,886, forward strand.
TCAATTAGGAATGAACAGCCAAGATCCTACTTGGGAGGAAAGAAACGTTATCACGCGATAGAGCTGCAATAAACATTCTGCAACAGCTAATAATTCAACAAGTCAACCCACGTTAATATACGGGGCAAAGTGCCATCGATTGTGCTGCTACGCCACCGTCATTTGTTCTTGCATCCGCACTGCTCCGGTTCGAACATCGCGATTAGAGATTGTTTAATTGCAGATGATAACTTTCTTAGACCTCTTTGGCACTTAAAAATGTTCTTAAATGCTTTGTTGGCGCTTTATGTTATTAAGTTCACAATTTAAATAATCTATTTCCTCCTGAGTAAACACCAAAACGAAACAGAACCGTTTTCCCACATAGTTTAATCGATTTAAATATGTAAATATGGTAATGACTTAAAATGTTATAATATAGACGTAGATTTTTCGCTAAAATCACTTATAAAGTTACAAAAAGTACTCTGGGAAAATACTGCTTCAAAAGTAACATGTTTTTTTAAGTGTACTGCTTTAAATAAAACTCCTTTGTTTTCTTGGATTATAAATTTGTAACGTTTATATTTTCATTCGCAGCACATGAATATTCTTAATTTATGATTAGAAGTTTTTGTTTTAATATAATTATGCCGTAGTAGTTAACAATACAATTTAACTTGATGCTATTTTTAATCAAAGAAATGAAAATCAAGAAGTGCACTTGAAGAAAATCATTCGAGCATGTTTTTGTGGTGATACTGGAAGGTTAGCGTTTCTTTTTTCAGGTGACGTAATGTCTGGTAATAGCATTAAATATACTGATTTCTATAACAATGCTGGTGGGTAGTGTGAAAGCAACAGAAAATCTGTTTGTTTGGCAGTGTGGTGCTTGCTGTTTTATTGATGGGTGTTAATTCCTCGATTGGCTATTGTTTCTGTGTTCATAAAATACGAATATGAAATACGCTGGTTAAGGTGTGTGTGTTGTCAGAAACATGGGGCGGAATCGATCAATCGAAAAGTGAGCGAGTGAGACATGCAGCAATGAGAAGAGAAATCTGTGCTCTGCTAGTGGCCTTCCTTTGCTGGAGTAGTTCCTTGGATACTGCTTACTCCATACGCTGGCTGTAAGTAATTATTTACCTTCAAGTGTGTTTTATTTTACTGTTTAAGCTATCTAGGAAGGGAAACATAAAATGTAGTGATGTTTAACCCTTTCTCTATTTACAACGTTGTTCTGTAAGAAATGCAGGCTCTCTTCTGAATGATCTGTGATCTAGTACCTATTTTGTACTAGTAGGAAAATAAATATTAGTGGTAATCAAATATTTTTTCTTTATTTTGTTATATTTACAGAATCTTATTTTTGCCGTATAGTTCTGAATATGTAATCTCCAAAAATCATGCAACCGTTTTTTACGATTCTTTCGCCATTAAAAAGTCCAATTTGTTCCGACGGATAAGGAGCTAAAAGGCACCTAATTTCATCTTATAAGTTACTAAATGATTCAAAAAAATCTTTGTACTTTAATGGAACACATTGTGAGAGAAAGGCCTTTATTTTTAGTTAATAACAGCAAAGAGTACAACATAAATATTGTTACTCCACAGAATTACTATAAAAACAAAAGCCGGTAACACTTTATTAGAATATACACAGATGCCCACGATGCAATGCTTCAGAAAAAAGAAAATCAGGATTAAGAAAGTGACAGTTGATCCTGTTATAACGGTATTTACATCTTTTTTGAACTGACTACATTAAATATTATAGATATGTGTGTAATAAAACAGTGTCAGAAGCTCTGTAAGAACTGAAGCTACTGGATGCCAAATCCTAATAACCTCACATAACAATGCTTTTTATGTATTTATGTTGTAATCAAGTTCGTTAGCAAAACATATTAAGTAACTGCATAAAAGAGAAAATGTTAACATAATTTATTATCCAATTTTGTGATTCCGATTTTACCCAAAGGTAAGATATATTAGGAATACAGTTTAAAAATTTTAAAATGAATGTAATAAAATTACAAAACATAACCAAATACAATATCAAGTTAACAAACAGTAAACATCAAGATTAATCCTTTAGCTTAAGAAATATTTTGGTCAAGAAAGTCATGGAATATTGATAAGGTTTGTAATTCATCAAAATATGTGTAAGTGGGCTTGAAAAAAGTGTAACCTAAGGATTGAAGCAATAATTCAAGTTCGTATCTTACAAAACAGAAAAAAGGGCAATCAAATAAGATGGAGGGGCATCTTGAAGATGATTTCCACAAATACAACCACATGTGGATTTGATTTTGAATCGAAATAAGCAAACTGAAAATTTTCCATGTCCAGTTAAGAATTGAGTAAGAATGTTAACATTTGAAATCAGAAAAACGGTACTTAATTTTAAGTGAAATAATTATTTTTAAAAACGTTACTTGGCCTAGGAGTGGGAATTTTATTTCAAGTGTTTCTGAGTTATTTGGAAACTATATAGTATTTATGTTAATGGAACCAATTATAAGATCTAAAATTTTACCTCCATAATTATCTAAAAAACTACTTGACCACTATGGCTCAGGACAATTTCATTTGGATAAGGTATTTACTGGTTACGTAGCATTTTTCAAACTCGGGAGTCTGTTCAGATAGATTAAGGAAGTGCAACCTTTTATGTTCAAGATCAGGGGAGTATTATACGAGTATGTTATTCGGAATAGTCATAAAGAATAAAGAGGAGAAGTCGCTATCAAAAGCGTGTATGTAGATTACTGTATAATAATTTCATACAGAACGGAGGATGCAAATCAAATTAATTCGTTATTAGACTTTAAAAAAGCTAACATGCAACGTAGGTTAAGTCAGCCAGCTTGTTGTCATAATGTATATACATAGGTGGTCCGAAAAGTTTCCGACCTAATAAACATACAAAACATTTTTTCGAAATATGCTTTTTCTTCAACATAGTCTCCTTGTAACTCTACACACTTCTCCCAGCGATGTTCCCATCTCTATAACCCGTCCAAATAGTACTCGGCGTTTTTCAACATAGTCTCGTTGTAACTCTACACACTTCTCCCAGCGATGCTCTCATCTCTGTAACCCATCCAAATAGTACTCGACGTTTTTCAACATATTCTCCTTGTAACTCTACACAATTCTCCCAGTGATGTTCACATCTCTGTAATCCGTCCAAATAGTACTCGGCATTTTTCAACATAGTCTCCTTGTGACTCTACACACTTCTGTCAGCGATACTCCCATCTCTGTGACCCGTCCAAATAGTACTCGGCGTTTTTCAACATAGTCTCCTTGTGACTCTACACACTTCTGTCAGCGATACTCCCATCTCTGTAACCCGTCCAAATAGTACTCGGCGTTTTTCAACATATTCTCCTTGTAACTCTACACACTTCTCCCAGCGATGCTGCCATCTCTGTAACCCGTCCAAATAGTACTCGACGTTTTTCAACATAGTCTCCTTGTAACTCTACACACTTCTCCCAGTGATGTTCACATCTCTGTAATCCGTCCAAATAGTACTCGGCATTTTTCAACATAGTCTCCTTGTGACTCTACACACTTCTGTCAGCGATACTCCCATCTCTGTGACCCGTCCAAATAGTACTCGGCGTTTTTCAACATAGTCTCCTTGTTACTCTACACACTTCTCCCAGCGATGCTGCCATCTCTGTAACCCGTCCAGATAGTACTCGGCGTTTTTCAACATAGTCTCCTTGTAACTCTACACACTTCTCCCAACGATGCTCTCATCTCTGTAACACGTCCAAATAGTACTCGGCGTTTTTCAACATAGTCTCCTTATAACTCCACACACTTCTCCCAGCGATGCTCCCATCTCTGTAACCGTACAAATAGTAATCGGCGTTCTTCTCTGCAAAATAATTGTTCACGAAGGTGATTGCCTCTTCAATTGACGAAAAATCTCTGTCCTCCGAGCGCAATGTTCAGATGAGGGGTTATATTTGGTGAGTTAAGCAGTTCAAACCGTAATTCGTGAATTTTCGCCATTGCAACCGCTGAAGTGTGAGATGGTGCGTGATCTTGGTGAAACAGAATTTTCTTTTTCTGCAAATGTAGCCGTTTTTCCGCAAGCTCTACCTTCAGCTGGTCAAGTAAGGATGCGTAGTATACTCTTCTAATGGTTTTTCTTTTTTTTTTTAAGATATTCGATTAAAATAACTCCATGACTATCAGAAAAAACAGTCGCCGTCACTTTCCCAGCCGGAAAAAGCAGTTTCCGCTGTTTTTGGAGCCGGTTCTCCCTTTGCAGTCCACTGATTGCACTGTATTTTTGTTTCGGCGTATAATGGTGTATCCAAGTTTCATCTACAGTAACTAATTTGCGCCAAAACTCGGATTTATTGCGCTTAAACTGCGCCAACAGAGCGTTGAAAATGTTCATTTCGAACACTTTTTGGTCTAACGTGAGCAAACGCTGCGCAAAACGCACGGACAGCTTTCTCATGTCTAAATGTTGATTTAATTTGTGACAAACACGTTGTTTTGACATGTTCATAGCCTCTGCTATCTTTCTCACTTTAATTCGGCGGTCGCCTAGCACCATTTGGTGAACTTAGGCGATGTTTCTGTCGGTAGTTTCAGTTTTTGGACGTCTTGAACGTTCTTCATCTCCCAAGCTCTTACGGTCACGTTTAAATTCAGCTGCCCAAAATTTCACTGTGCTAAATGATGGTGCAGAGTCCCCATATACAGAATCCAACTCATCTTTGATTTGCGTAGGCGTATTGCCTTTCAAAAACAAATATTTAATGACAGTTCGATACTCGATTTTGTCAATTTTCATAAAAACATTTACATTAACTCACTCAAACGACTTTTACATAGCAACTGAGCATCCAAAATGGCTAAAACTTTGGTGAGTAACTGTCAACAGATTAGTAAACGAAATTACTAGCTTTTATTTACGAGTGCTGCCATCTTCATGTTGGGTTCGGAAACTTTTCACCCCTCGTACTTTAAAATTTAGCCCAGGGTTATGTCTAGTTTAGTCCTGAAATATTTATAATTGGTTAATTCTAGGGATAGAGAGAATCCTCATGTTCAAAGAAAAATGTCTGAGCCCAACCGAGAATCATTAAGCAGGCCCAGTGATAGAGCATTTCTGTACGCAACTTATGATGGCACTGTACAAAAGCTAGTTATATATTTAGAGAAGAATTCTTATTTTGTAATATAAGCTGCAATGTACTGTGTATAATAATGTAAGAACTTTAACTACTGGGTACTGTTTCTTCACTTTTCCTGCAAGTTGATAAGTAGTATTATTGTTTTCTCGGTTGGATAACAACAATGACATACTTTGAGTTTCATTTAGTGACTACGCAATTTCATTATTTCAAAATCCGTATTACGTCATGCTCCGACTATGACACAAAACTCCCCATACTTGATCTAGAACAGTTGCTAAGAGGTTTAACCTATTTCCCTGTCCAAAAAGCTTACCACTGTCTCGCCGTGAAGTCCGACCACTCCCAATACAGTACTTGGCGGGAGAAATATGGAGAATCACGCCGTGTGTCACAAAATGACATGTCGTGTCTTACAGATAGGGACTTTTCTCAGTATAAGTAAGGATATTGTTATTTAAAGTCACGTGGTCACGTTTGGTGAGAGCTACCTTGTGTAACACTTTTCTTTGCCGTCTCGATTAATCTGCTGGCAGCTGCTAGAATGAGGAACTGCTAGAATGAGGAATGGTGGATACATTTAATGTTGAATTGTTTGAAGTGGGTTGTCAACTGTTGTTGGATGCAGGGTTAAACTGCTTCTCAGTTTTCTCTTGAGAGAAGGTTACTTCCAGCAAGATGGAGCAACATGCCATACGTCTAATGACACCATGGAGCTTGTAACCAGTGATACCGAAATTATGGTTTGCCAGAAGCAAAGAATCATGATAGATGTCAAAGGAATGTTGGTTCTTTGCCAAGAAAGGGCAAGACCAGTTCAGTTGGGGAAAGTGTCTAACAAAGCCGTGTAAGAAACCGTGTCCTTAAAAGATTTCTAAAGGAATTGTCACTCGACCTGTATGAATAGGGAATTCTTTGGATCATTTACAATGGCGACCAAAACAGCCACAAAGGGACTTTGTTTAAAAGAGTTTTGAGAGGGAAAGTTAGAGATATATACACGCGTGCAGCTGTGGTTAGGAGCAGTCTTCGGCGTGTAGCCGATTTGGCTAGTTCGCGGCTAGGAAGCCATTATAAACTCTTCGGCGTGCAGCTAAGAGGGGAGTCTGAGACGTGAAGCCTATTAGAGCGCTCAACTTGTTCTGTCTTGAATATTTGTCGGGTCATAAAAATTTATCGAGTAATAAACGATTAGCATTCAGTAATTCTAAACCGAGATTGGTAACCCTCGGTCGGCAGCTTCCATTTCTAGGTTTGAAAAGAAGAAGCAGTGAATAAATAATTTGGAGACGGGCATTCCAGTGCTGTAAAATTTCCTTCTCACACCCATCCACGCATACCCTGAGAGAAACCTCATTGCTCGCCAATCATATTTGTCATCGTTCACCAATTATATTTGCTTCACCAGTTTCTTTGATAATCGAATAATCTCAAACGGTCTATGGCTTCCCAGTATCCCCTGACCTAACCTCACCGGATCTTTTCTTGTGGGGATATCTAAAAACAGAGTGTAAAAGAATAGGCCACGGACAATTTATGTTCTCATGGAATCCATTCGAACCGAAATAAGTAACATTTGCGAGGATACTCTCCGTAAAACTTCAGAGAATATGGTGAGACGAGTACAAACATGTATACATGCTGATGGAGGACACCTCCAGCATTTTCTCTAAGATGTAAATAGTGTAATGTAATCTACCAATTGTGTATTATATTCTCTCAGAGTTGTACATGTGTCCTATTATTGCTCCAAAAGTTATGGCGTGTTGAAATGGTTCAGGTGTATATGGATCGCGTTGTACAAACTATAACTATTATATCGGCTAACTTCTGACGTAACGATCGTTTCGTAATAACAGTGTGAGACGTAAGTTGCCGCGAATAGCTGAAAATGCTAAGCGGGAAGTTCCCTCACGGTAACCGCTACATCTAACACGACTTTTCAGCACAGTGAACTACTAATAAATGATAACAATAACTTCTTTAAGACTATAAAAGATACAAAATATCACGCTTTTGTCAACTTAACTCCCAATCAAAGTTCCTATATTGTGTTTCAGATGAGCTTCACGTTTGCCTTTCAAACTCAATTTTTGTGCACGTGGCTTACTAGATTCTAAAAATTTCATTCACATTCCAAGAATTTTCAGGACTTTACATAAAGTATCTGCGGGACCTGAATCTTGAGATAATAATTTATTATCGACTAAATTCACCAAATTCCTCATTATCTTAGCTACATTCACTTTTCCTTAATATAAAAGTTGACTAACGAACATTTCTCTGTTTATTAACTTTTAACTGATATTACACATTTATTTTAACATAACTAAACTCTTTATTGCAACTATTTCTTTAACTTCCCACCATTTCTTTATAAAATCGTATATCATACAAATTAATAATTCTAATGCTAAGCTTTTCTATAACTATATTAAAGGTGGATAATGAGAGAGTTTGTCCATGAGTAGAACATTTTAAAACATAACCAGAAGGGGAGCCTTTAAGTTCTACCAGTGGATTAAAGAAGCTTTTCCACTGGTAAAATACATTATTTTATCCTATATATGCCGTAAATTAATATATGACAAATATTTAGTTAATGATTTTACAACAGATAGTAATAAATTAAATAAGGAATAAGGCAACGAATTGCGGTGAACTTATAAAATATGGTAGGCTATGTATGAATACTAATTTTTGTATGTGGAAACGAGTATTCCTATTTGCACGGATATAAATACTGGTGATGTCACTGCTTCTAATCCATTCGGAGGTATTGACTTGTATGGTAATGTACAACAAGTTCACTTTCATATAGTTAAAGAATAAAAATGCTTGATGCTGCTGTTAAAAGGTTATAGAATATTTGTAGTTATCAACAATTTATTTAATTTATGCCACCCGTTGCCGGAGCAACAAGTGAATTTTGTTTACTTTGTCCCACTTGTTGCCCTAATACGAGGGTGGTATTAAAAGTTTCCAAATTCAACATGAAGATTGCAGCACTCGTGAATAAGGGCTAGTCAATTACGTTGTTCATCTGTTGACAGTTCCTCACCAAACTTTCAGCCATTTTGTACGCTCAGTTACTTGTTGAAAAAAGGCTCTATGTCTGTTAATTGTATAAAAGTGGTGGGGGAGGAGGGGGAAATTATTTTCACGTATGTACTAGCATCAACTTTTTACTCTAAAAAGTTTTATCTGTGGCTCTCTCCAGTTATGGTACAGCAATTTTTCCTTCATGAAGGGGTACTTCATGAACAAATTTACGTTTCTCAGTACTCCAACAATTCCCGCCCGCCTTGGTAGGGTAGAAGGAAGCGTGTTTACCTCACGTTCAAAAGGTCCCGAGTTCGAATTTCGGTCAGGGTTATCTCGATAAGGTTTTTTTCTGAAGTTTTCTCTTATTCTGAAATATGAATATCTCGTAATTCTAAGCTCCATGGAACTTTGGCTCATTTTACCATCATTTCATTCATTATCTGATATGACTTAACGTTGGATGACGGAAACTAAAAGGAAATGGCCATGACCATGACGTGCTGGCTGTATATAGCCAGAAGAGTTTTGCTGCGTGCCCACCCGTTAGGGTTTTACCGCAGGTAAGGTATTTGAACGGGATTTTGTAGGATGGATGTGGTGTAGGTTTTCAGATTAGAAGAATTTTGTGAGGTTACAGTGATTGTACCTTCGGGATGAAAGGACAGGATGCAATTCCCTGCCCCCTGGTGTTTTTAATTTTGTTTTGGGTTGGGGAGAATTTTGTTGCCAAACAACTTAGGAGATTATGTGGAGCTCAGATTTAGCTGCTGATAGGATTAGCTCCTGGGTTATCTTGGATTGCAGCAAGCCATGCGGGGTACCCGATGTTGTCTAGAACGGCGTCTGGTGGGGTCGTAATCTCCCAGTTTTCCAACGAGGGCGCTTCTGAGAGTTGGTAAAGTTGCGTAGAATTTTGATGCCCGGCGCCTAACTTCGTCCTCCACATATGGAAGTCCCGAGGCTTCGTGAAGCAACCTGCTAGGAAAATAGCGACCCACAGAATAGATAGACTGTAGCCCTCTATTCCGTGCACGTTGAAGCCATGCCAACCAGCTATCTGCGGCCATGCCCCAGATCTCGCAGGCATATAGCATCACTGGGATTACCAGCGCTCGGAAGAGGTTTAACCACAGGACAAGCGGTATCGAGCTCGACCCCAGCATAGGATACAGGGAAGCGATAGCTCCCTGTACCCTTGACGCTAGGTCTCTGATGTGTTGGTGAAAGGTTAGGCCTCTATCCAATGTTACTCCAAGGTATCGGACAGAGTTAGTCCACTCTATCCTTCGACCTCGGAAGCTGAAGTTGGGGCACTCTGCGGGGATGTGACGCTTTGTGAAAAGTATAGCGTGGCTTTTGTCCGGATTTACGGATATCCGCCAACGCCGACACCACTGCTGTGTGAGACGGAGGTGTCTCTGTATGGGGTTGAAGGCTCTGAGTATGTGGACTAACTAAAAAGAAAGAAAGCAAGCTCAAATAATTATCTTTTATACACACATATCTATGAAGGTGAAATCAACCCTCGTCCGTGAAAATACCTCTGAGGTAACTTCAGTGGTTTAGTTGGACCGGAACGGGCCGGAACGCCGTTCCGGGAAATATTTTCCTGCTTTAGAATGACGTAACATTTTCGCATTCAGTAAGAGAATCTTATGTAATCTACCATAGCACTGAAACGTCATGGGTGTACTCTAGCGGACTAATATCGAACCTTGTGGTTCTATGTTCATAAAATACGGTCGCTTTTACACTCCTGGGCAGTTTTCTGGTTCTCTAAGGTTGGCTACACTGGGGAAGTGAGCATAACTTTCCTCCACTAGTTATCTTTGTGTCAATCTGTGTGAATCCAATTTTATTTCATACAACATATGACTACGAAAGCGGAGACACTCATCTGATGAAACAGCTTGTCGGAAACACAACCCCACTGATTTTGACACCCAGTACGAGTCCATTTAGAAATTGCTGAATAAATAAGATGAGTTCCTGTAAATATTTTGTTCCAGCTAAATCACTGGGTAACTTAAAGCATAAAGTGTACAAGGAAAATCCACACACCCTGGATGAATTAAAACAATACACCCGCCATGAAATGGCCAGCATTCGTCAACGTGGGCTGTTCAATAAAGAATTATCATAACTTTTTACGGTCATAATTTTTCGCACTAAAATTCAATCTTATTATATTCTGTTAGCTTAATGTGAAGCAAACACGCCGTAGTAGTTGCATTGTTGGTACTCCTGGTTCCCGCCTGTGAGAACCAGGCAAGTTCAAACATGTTCAGCATCGCCTACCGCTGCAATGGAGGTATCACGCGAGGAACAATATGCGGCTTTGAAATTCTGCTTTCGTCTCGACAAATCTTCAGTTGCGGCCTATACAATGTTACAGGAGGCCTATGGAGAGTCTGTTCTTCTCTACAGCACAGCTCGAAGGTGGTTTAAAAAGGGGAGACAATCAATTTCAAAGAAAGGTGAACCCGGTGCTCCAGTTACTGCTCTTACGAAAGGAAACATCAACACTGCTGCTACCATTGTGAGAGAGGATCGACGAATTACCTAAAGATCACTTTCTGAAATACTGAACATTTCATTGGGTGCCACCCACACGTTGGTGACAGAAACATTACACATGAGACGTGTTTGTGCGTGATGGGTTCCAAAACTGTTGATTCCCGAACAAAAGGACATTCGCATGCAGGTCTGCATACAGTTAAAGTTGATGTTAGAGGAAGATCCGGAGTTTCTTTCAAACTTAATCACTGCTGATGAAACTTGGCTACATCATTTTGATCCTGAGAGCAAACAGCAAAGCTCAGTGTGGAAATCTCCTTCATCACCAACCCCCAAAAAAGCAAAAGTGGTTGCTTCTGCTGGAAAAGTTATGCTCATCTCATTCTTTGATATTCATGGAATGGTTTATCAGCATGTTGTACCTGCACACACATCAGTAACTGGATAATACTACAGGGATGTCCTTAAAACATTGCAAGCCCATATCAGGTGCAAAAGACCACATTTATGTGAAACAGGCTGGATGCTGCACCACGATAATGTGCGGCCGCATTTTGCCAATGTTGTTGCTGAATATCTTGCAAAAATTAACGTGAAGTGCATTCATCACCCTCCCTATAGTCCGGAGTTAGCCCCATGTGACTTTTTTCTATTCCCTAACTTGAAGAAACGCCTTCGTGGGAGGCCTTATCCATCATCAGAAGCAGTTGTGAAGGCTGCGGAGGTGATTTTAAAGGATCTCTCAAAAATGGTTTCCAGCATGTCTTTGAAGACTGGCAGAAACGCTGGGACAAGTGTATCGCATTCAGGGGAGACTATTTTGAGAAGAACCATCAAAATTATGAGGATGAATAAAGGTACGTTACCAAAAAAAGTTGTGAACAGCCCTCGTACGGCGAGTGATGGAGGTGCCAAACATATATGATCAACGGTGGTTGCTAGTTTCAGCATCTCCTTTAATAACATGTGTAGGTAAAGCCTTTAAAAGAAGTTTTAACAATGTATCATCTGCGCCTTTCAGTGATAGCGAAGACGGTAATGAACGCCGAGAACGCTGACAGGCAAAACATCGCGTAGCCGGTTCGGAAATATCTGACTCTCCCTTTACTTGACGGTAGGTATATTATAAATGACATTAACAGTTCAGCTACCTCATACGTAATTAGTGCGGCCGATCAGAAGATAAGGAGATAATACGCCACAGATGTTAGTCCTTGTATGTACCGTTATCTAGGAAGTATCGCTGTATTTTAGCGTCAATTTTATGCATGTAAATCCAAAGGAGGAGCCGTTTAAAAGCAAAAATAAAAAAGGAACTCTTTTATGTACGTTGAAGCAAGCATTCGTTGCCTTATTTATTCTGGCCATCTTTATGAATACTTAATGTATTCGTTATGCAAATAAGAAACATGCACGCATTACTGTTTATTCAAATGTACTTCTTATGATATTTTAACAGGTTGTCATTTTGTTCCTTTCACGGCAGCTAACAAATAATGAAGTCTCTTGGATAATAATTAGAATGGTTGATTTAAAACAGCTGCATCTCGTGTTAAAGGCGTGAGGTTGTGAATTTTCAGAAAACGTCTTGCCACACTATTGTATTCAATACCGAAACATATTGACGTTAGGACTGCTTTACATCATAACACATCTACTTTCACAAGAGTTTCTCTACCTATTCTTCAAAACAAACTAACCTTATTTTCCTATCTACTACATTTGTGGAACAGGGTGCCGGGGTAGCACAGTGGTTTCGTTCGCAGCTCCCGTACTAAGGGTCCCAAGTTCGATTCCCATCTCGGGGTTGGTGATTATCCACGCCGCCACCTTTGTCCAGCACATGTGAAGTGTCCCCTATGCCCAACGTGGTTCGGAATCCACGGTATAAGCCGTAGGTCCTCTCGCCTCACCGATTTTTGGCTTTAATGGTTCTTACATCATCAGTTTCTTGCACGCCTCGGTAGCGTAGATGGCAGGGTATCTGCCTCACGTTCAAGAGGTCCCGAGTTCGAATCTCGGTCAGGATGAGTTACCTGGATAAGGTTTTTCCGGGGTTTTCCCTTATCCTGAAAGACGAATGTCGGGTAACTCTAAGCTCTAAGGACCCTGGGCTCATTTGAGCATCATTTCACCTATTCCATTCATCGTCCGGTATGACTTAACTTTGGAAGACGTAAAATTAAAAAAAAAAAAAAACAGTTTCTTTTGCCATAATGGAGTTTAATTTATTCAAAGTCATACGGCAGCAAACTTTTAGATTTTCTTCTACTGCTTCTGTAACACTGCGATCCATGATATGATCTATAAGTGCAGTTACTCTGTTTCCATAGTGACCACTTTCTAATATTTCACATTTGGCTCTCAGTGAGTTAATTTGGGATAAAACAAAATGAGCCACAATTTTTTTATTGAAATTCTAATATTGGATCCGTTATCGATCTGCAATTTTCAGAAACAAATGTTGGCTGTACCTTTACCATATTGCAGCACTTATCATCGCAAAAATGATCATTTAACAAATTTTGCGTAGGAATTGAAAGCTTTTCTTTTAGAAAACAAATCGACAATTGCATCAAAATAGCTGGCAATGTAAACTACAATAGTTAAAACAAAAATTGAATTTCACCAACAAGTGTAAGCGTAACACACGTGTTAAATCTCATGTTAAACTAACAAGCCGAATTTCTGATGTTAAGTCCTTAACAATTATAAACAGTCAAGATGGAGAGCATGAACTCAGTTGTTGTTGTCGATTTGCTATATTTAAGACCGTCTAAATAGCATTCATAATAGAGTACGGCCTGTGAGGAGAAATGATTTTGAGGAACTATCCGAAGAAAAATTTTTTACGGAGGTATAGACTGTCGAAACATGTTGCTATGAAGGTTATTGCGGAAGTACAAGAGAGCTTAGAACATGGATCGAAAGGAATATGGCGATCTCGCCTTTGCTTCAAGAGTTAATAACTTTGTGATTTTATAATTCACTGAATTATGTAGATAATACATTGTCCACCTCCCGTCTTGAAACGTTCAAGTCACTTGTCCTTCTTCGCTCCTCGTTTTAAATTTACGTAATACTGAGTTAGAACATGCATCGAAAGGAGTATGCCGATCTCGCCTTTGCTTCAAGAGTTAATAACTTTGTGATTTTATAATTCACTGAATTATATGGATAATACATTGTCCACCTCCCGTCTTGAAACGTTCAAGTCACTTGTCCTTCTTCGCTCCTCGTTTTAAATTTACGTAATACTGAGTTAGAACATGCATCGAAAGGAGTATGCCGATCTCGCCTTTGCTTCAAGAGTTAATAACTTTGTGATTTTATAATTCACTGAATTATATGGATAATACATTGTTCACCTCCCGTCTTGAAACGTTCAAGTCACTTGTCCTTCGCACCTCGTTTTAAATTTACGTAATACTGACAAGTTGTTTGGGGCTTGTAGTAATGACACATGCATTTGAATTAAATTCGTTTCCAATATTTTCCCCGCGACATCTTTCTCTTTTACATTTACTGCATCCGTCCTCTTATTTTCTACGATATCCTTACACTTCGTCACTATTTCAATTAACAATTCTTTCTCCGTCGATGAGAAATTTGTCTCACGGCTTTATTTATGATTTTGTTCATCCGCCATTTGTGCAGACGAAAATGAAAACATAAGCGCATCGGAGCGTTTAGAAAATCATCCATAGCCTTCTATAACTGTGATATTTACAAATTTCTTGGCGTTAACACAGGTTTGTTAACATTTTCAGAAAACAGGTTGGTGAAATGCAAGAAATTTAACATTAGTTCTAGCGCTGTGACAATTGTTACGTTACATTTGTTAACGTCGATTTTAACATCTGTTGGTGAAATGGGGCATTAGGTGCTAAATCTGGGTGGTTTACAGTGAAGTATTGTTTGTATTTGTTTTTTAACTTTCGGGCATTTTGGAACACATTCTTTAGTCCTGAGGGCCAATATTTTCATGTTAATGTAATGTCTGAGAGTAGCTTCCTGGAAGTTCAGTACCTTCTCAGTACCTTTAATCAGCATAATAGTAGTTTTTGCTGTGCACGGTGTGATATCCAATAAATAACATTTCCAGTTAACATACGACAAACAGTTCTTAGTATCACGGATCAGTCGGATGCTGTAGTGTCAGTTTATTGTTGCACCGCTTAGCTATTGATGTCACTGTAATGGCTTTGTTAAGTGTTGAATTTTATCTTGCTTTCGTTAAATTTGCAAACATTTTTTCATGACCTGTAGCTTCATGCTATAAAGACATGAATGTTAAATTAAAGTTATAGTTATGCAATTTGAAATAAATGTAAAATTTTATGCAGACTAAAAGTAATAGAAATTTTCTCATTTATCGCTAAAAAAATATTATTCTCGAAATAAGCAAAAATTCCCGAAAATTCGCGAAAAAAGTCGTTAAAACAAAAACTCTTGCCTCTGGTTTTACTGTTTGTTCAGAAGCGATTGTCGTTTGTTTTCCTAAACTACCTCATATATTCACAATACCTTCAGTAGTATAATGTGCTACAGGATGTTAAAAAATGTCGATATGTGTGTGTAATAAAATAATTTATGCTAATGTTTACTTGGATAACCTAAATTAAATAGACAAATAAGTGCTCAAACAAATTGTATGTGCAAGAGTGAATAGCAAAGGTCACGTGAGTGCAATACGATGTGAGTGCATTATGAAGCTCTAAATACTTTTAATTTACTGAAATAGTTTGTTGCGTGAGTTATGATATTTGGAGATATATAACTTATACAACTATGAGGCTACCAAGAAAACCAATTGGTTATTATTATCGCTACATGGAGCTTATTGTACAAGTGCAACAAAGGAGTGAACTTACACTAGTTTATCTCTGAACGCACGCAATATAACCTATAAATAACGTGCACTCAGGATTGAAATCCAGATCTCGTCTCTAGGCAATTATAAAGCCAACAATTACCAACAATAAAGTACACACGCAACAGCTGAGTGCAACAAATGGCTGATAATAACAGTTCGAGGGTATGTAATTAATATTTATTACGTTGTAAAGTATTTATATTGATTAGAGTAGTCTACATTGCGTTATAATGCTGTAATAAACTACTAGATCATGCCACCTGTAATAATAATAAGCATGATTGCATGATGTCACCACAGAGCTGCAGATAATTTTGAACTAGGTATTTCAGCAAAGTATCTACTATCGACGTAGGCATAAGTTTTAAGTAAGGTATCCTAAATATATTAGTTTGTGAAGATTAATGATAATTAGATAATAATAATCATCGTAATAATACGTGAGACCTATTGCAACAACTACTCCGAGGAAGATAAGAAGGAACAAGAACAGGCTACAGGCCACACAATCAACCCGCCGAAGTCGGGACTCAAAGATCCGTTTCATTGTTAGACATGACAATGAACGAGCCTCAACTAAACACCCTCAAGTGCCCCCAAGGAATATTCTTTCCTTTGAGCTAACATCCTCGTCATCTGTCCGGAACCGCCATGCGCCACTAGAAGTATACCTAGAAGTATACGTAAAACATGGGAAGGATACGGAACAAAAATAAAGCCGTGGTACATGATAAACCATCTGAAAATTCGCTTTACGAGAGTGAAAATCATGAGAAACGTAAGTGGAAACCAGGACTTCTCGATTGCGAGCCTTACACATTACGGTGCAGCCATCTCTCAATAATAGTAGTAGTAGTAGTAGTAGTAGTAGTAGTAATAATAATAATAATAATAATAATAATAATAATAATAATAATAATAATAATAATAATAATAATAATAATAATAATAATAATAATAATAATAATAATAATAATAATAATAATAATAATAATAATAATAATAATAATAATAATAATAATAATAATAATAATAATAATAATAATAATAATAATAATAATAATAATAATAATAATAATAATAATAATAATAATAATAATAATAATAATAATAATAATAATAATAATAATAATAATAATAATAATAATAATAATAATAATAATAATAATAATAATAATAATAATAATAATAATAATAATAATAATAATAATAATAATAATAATAATAATAATAATAATAATAATAATAATAATAATAATAATAATAATAATAATAATAATAATAATAATAATAATAATAATAATAATAATAATAATAATAATAATAATAATAATAATAATAATAATACTCTGATCTTATTTCAACCTGTAATCAAGTATACCATAAATACATAGTATAGACTTCGTTCGAATGGGTGGCCGGCCTAACCAGAATTTAGTTGACACTGGGAAGCACGCTATTTGCCGGCTAAGTGCGATATTCATAGCCCCTTGAAGTAAAGTTCATATATTCATGTGTTCTTTGAGGACTTTTTGGAAAAGGTGTGTAGCTCAGGGATGATACGTAAATTTTCTGTATGAGGTTTCATTGCTAATTGGGGAAAGAGTAGTTGCTTGTTTGCATCTTAGTTGTCTTTTGAATTTATCTATTTTCTTGTTGACCAATTCAGCACTGTATCCATTGTATTTTGCAATGTGAATGATATTATTGTACTCTTTGTTATATTCTATCTTGTTTAAAGGTACATTAACCAGCCTGTAAGTTCAGCTGTTGATAACAGCATGCCTGTGTTGTCTTGGGTTATATCCATCTTCAAAGAACACAATATTACTTTGGCCCCACAGAACAAATTTAGTGTGTAACACCTTTTGAAATCATATAATACAAAGGAGATACCCACAGGCAGAAAATCAGGAGTGTACCGGATAAATTGCAAGGACTGTGACAAATTCTACATTAGAAAAACAAAAAGGAACGTGAACATCAGGCTTAAAGAGCACTTTAGGAACATCAGGAATAAAGAAATAGATAAATCGGCGGTAGCGTACCATTTTTGGAAGGAAAATCATGACATAGAACAAGAAATTCACTTACTAAAAAGTGTCCAAGGTCCAGCTGCATTAACCACGTGGGAAAAAATCTTTATAATGAAATATGAAAGTAAATTGTTTAATTTCGATACTACCTTTGAAGAAAATCCAAATGTCAAGTTCATCAAGATACCGACAGAGACGCACCTATCACCTCCGAGGAGTTCACTGAACCGACATACATTAGTCGACAACAGCTGATGATGTTAAGAAGATCCTAACGAAACGCGTTCTAGGTAAATACTAGCAATAAATGGAGCATTGAGTATTAGTTCGACTCAAAATTGTATTAATTTTTTGCTTCATTGTATCATAGTCCTTACACAAAGGAATTCTCTTATTAATACTTATTTCTTTCGTTTTAAGGTTATTTAATTACAATCCAGCACTGGATGCAAAAATATCCGGAAATATCTGGAGTGATCGATTATTTGCTATTCCAGCGTTTAAAAATCGCGTTCGAGTTATGTGGAATTAACGGTAACTTCAGCTTTATATTTCTCTGACAGCATAATCGTAATTATCACAGAAAAAGTTTCTTTTAAACCGTAAAGTCAAAATAAGTCGGACGTCAGCAGATATAGTTCAATACTTATCATTTCAATCGCTAAGATACTTCAACCACAATACCAATAACTCAGTTCAAACAGATCATTGTTTCCTTATATTAAATATGACTAGCGCTGTGTACGACCGCCCACATATACCAGAGATAAAGATTTCACAGTTGAATATTAAAGCAGTTGATAGCTAATACACACCGGAAAACGGCAGTGAAGGTGACCAGCATCCTCGCCGTCATTGTCAAGGAGCTGACGGTAAACACACAGCTCTTTACAGGTAGCTGTTGAAGATTACGACTTAGGTATTTCTTTTTAAAGTTTCTTGTATAGAGGTTTTGGGAAGGCCTGCCCGATGCTAAAAGTGTGGATATTTACTCAGAAGAAAGTTATGGCATGCAACGGAATGCTTTCACGATGAACCATTTTCTGCATGGTACACCTGCAGCTAGCCAGTTAGCCCACAGTGTTTACCTAGCTGGAATGATTTAAATAGGCATCTCCACAGCATGCCAAATACAAAAGTGCCGGCTGCCAAGGAACACCTGTTTTATGAGCATGCTAATTAATAATTGTGTGAAAGGCGTTAAGAGTGACACCTGTGCGTGACAGAGAGAGAGACAAACTTGCGATTGCACATGCAATTTGCCTATTTTGCATTTCCTGTCAACGCCACAATTTTATTATCTGCGTTTAAATAATCAAGAGATTTATTATGATGTTAAAGTTTCATGCGGTGTGGCAATTGGCAGCAGGGGCGTTAGTAAATTATTATTACTGGTAATGTAGTTTCAGGTAAACATCCCAGTGACGCACACAAACTTCAGTGATCCACTTCACGTAATGATCCAGTTCAACTATCAGTTAACTCACACCGTCACTTCACTTCCTTTGCGTTATTCACTCTTTGGGGAGCGTAATGTCTCCCAACACTCAAACCTAGCCACCAAGTCGTCATAACCTCACTCGGAGAAGAGCACTTTTCATCGCAACAGAAACGATCTCACTATACACTCACTCACTTACTTCAAGACTCGCTGACATGCTCCGCGAGAGGGCGCGCTGTGGACACAGCTCCAGAAATTTGAGAAGGAGAAACATCCTGAAGGTTCCAGCTACCTGGCGATAGTTCTTATCATGGTAACTTTTCTTGTTACCATTTCAACTAGCCGAAGCCCACCTCCCAGTAACCTTGGGTCATAGTCACTCCGTCACAATATTATTCCAAATTTAAATATGCTGATATATTACCTTTTCTAATGCATATAGTAAGCAGTGAAAGTGTTGTAATACACTCAAAAATTTGAAACTTCACTGCAAATGTACGTCTTGGAACTTCCAGGATTCAAAAAAAAAGTTATATTTTAAAAATTACATTTGTGTGTCTATGAACAATATAATCTCAAAAATGAAAAGTTGGTCAAAACCCAATATCCTCCAAATATCCGATAGGGAGTCATTCATTAAAATTCCACCCATCCTTGGAACAATATTTTAAAACTTATATTTTGTCAAAAATACCTAATAATTTATATTCAAATGTTATATGTTTTAGATGTTTTCTAGAAAAATTACATATACAAACTGAATTCCGTGGTAATAACTCTTAAGTTCTCTTCATTCTGAACGAGTATTGTATATCTGGTAAAGTTTAGGGTATAAAGAACAACTTACTAAACAAAAATAATTGTATCTCATTAAAACAATAGTTTTGGTCAAATGCATTGTGAAGTTAAACATTTCCAGATCTTCCTTGTTATTGCTTTGCATTTGAAAGTACTGATACTTTTATCAAATATAAAGTCGTTATTCATTTTTTTCTCTTGGACATGCAAATAAATCGGAATTTCAAAACTTTGAAGAGTCGAATATCCCTTTCGCCCAGTATATTCCTCTATTCCCATTGCACTGCTAGGAAATATATAAAATAAGTATTCATAAGAATAGTTTGAAAAACAGTGAGTTAAAAAAGCCCTGGGATTTCAGCACATCAGAGTTTTTTTGTACTATACACTAATTTCAGTATTAATTATCCTACAGTATTAAACGAGTAAATTTGTATGTGTTTTTATTAAAGTAATATATAAGATATCTTCAACACAATTGAAGTGAATATTTCGAATTTTCTGGGATTCTCCTCGGAAGTCCCCATCGTTCTGAATAATTTTGGATGACTAGTGAACCGGAATAAATCGTCAAAATCATACTGAAAGAAGAATATGGATTTCGTTAAAACGTCAAATAAAGTATTTTTTGTGGAAGTAAACATTCCTAGATATTCTTTCATTAGTTTGAATTTTCATTAAAAAATGTATTACCGCTTAAGCCTACTGTACTTTCTAGTTCCATTGTACCTACAAGAAAATGTGTGATAAAACCATTTCTATACTTCTTTATGTCGTTTAATGAAGTAGATAAGAAAATAAACGTTTTAAAACAACGGCACAGGACATACCTATGTTGATGTACACATCAAATTTCTTTATATGTACCTGCATCACAGCACTGTTAAATCTGCAAAATAAACAAACACCAAATCCACATGTTTATTATATTCAATGTAATCTTGCTATAGATATTTATTAAAATGTATACTGGAATAAATTATTAGCACTAAACCACTGTTATTGCTAAAAACATGTGACCATAATTACTTTGCATAAAAACATGTTGCATGAAATAATATATTGCACCAAGTAACCCACAACTTTAATAAAGGAAAGGTTAGGTTATTAATGTTTGAGAACATAACATATTTGTCTGTCCCCCATCTCTGTGTTGTTCAACTCTGATTGGCAGCATCTCATCTCCAAGATTGGTGCAACTCTTAATGTTTTACGCAGTATCGCTCATTCATGGTGGGGTGGGGACGCTTCTATATTACTTTTGCTATATCGTTCCCTAATTCGGTCAGTGCTGGACTATGGCTGTATCTTCTTTGGCTCTGCTTCCACATCGGTCTTGCGCAAGTTGGATATTGCTCAGTACCGTGCTCTTAGATTTTGCCTTGGTGCTATGCTTTCTACACCATCGAATGCACTTTTGGTTGAGGCCTCAGAACCACCATTGGAGATCCGACGACAGCTCTTAACCCAGCGCTTTCTATTGCGAGTTTTCTCCGTGGATGCCCACC
The DNA here is from genome assembly GCA_030765055.1 of Mantis religiosa. NCBI lineage: Eukaryota > Metazoa > Arthropoda > Insecta > Mantodea > Mantidae > Mantis > Mantis religiosa. The sequence goes on from CM060958.1 coordinate 8,681,257, forward strand.
CAGTATTGCGGACGTTGCAGTATCTCACTGCTAATTATATCAACGCGGATTTTCCAGCTGTACGACGATTGCCCTTACTCTTACTGGATTTTCGGTATCTATACCACGCTTTTCCCTTAATTTTCAAAAGTCCCTCTCTTCCGGGGTTTCAATATCCATAGGACTTACACTTCTTGAATGTTTCGGTGCATTATCTTCCTGATCACATCATTCGGAGCCCTGTCATGAACGTCACCCTCTCTCATTTCTTGCAGGTTACATGGCCAGATTTCACCACGATTTACACCGACGGTTCTAAATCTGCTGATGGAGTAGGTTATGCATACGTCTGTCCTTCTACTAATGCCCTGGCTCGATACCGCCTACCTATGGAGGCTTCCACCTACACTGCGGAGGTTCTGGCCATTCGTGACGCTTTGCAATATGGGATTTCTCAGGGCTTCCCCAAACTGCTGATCTTAACCGATGCGCAGAGTGTGCTGCAGAGACTCTCATCTCCCCGCTGGACGAGAGATATGCACTGTTATCTTTACGAGATACTGACGTTGGTGAACAACGCTACAATAGCTGGACATCAAATTCACTTCCTTTGGATCAGAGGGCATGTCGGAATTCGATACAATGAAGTCGCCGATCGCCTGGCAAAAGAGGGACTCACCCAAGGCACCTTTCAAGGCCTCCAACTGCCCTACACGGATTTCTTCCCGGTCCTTCATCGTGACGCCTATTGTCGCTGGAATGACGCCTGGATTCGTTCGCAGTCCATCAAAGGCAAACACCACGCCGCCGTTCAGACGCATCTATCCACGACCCCTTGGTTCTCCAGCTTCAGGATTGCACGTCGACATCTCACCTCCATCATTAGAATGCGACTTGGACATGGATGTTACCCTGCGCATCTACACCGACTACGTCTCATTGATTCCCCAGTATGTCCTGATGACCCAGGCGAAACCGCTGACCTCAATCATCTCCTTTTCAGTTGCTCTCGCTACCGAGCCCACCGTTCTTCCTTCCTCCGTCGCCTACTTCAGCAGTCTGTTCCTTTTCCCGCTAGCGTCAACACCATATTACAGTTATGCCACAAACCTGTATACCAAGCTCTTCTGCAATTTCTTAAAGAAAGTGATCTACAGATCTAGTCTCCTCCCATCCTCTTAACCTTCCTTACATTATTTTTCTTATTTTTCCCTACGATGGCCATATGGGACTTTACCGAAGGCAAAAAAAAAAAAAAAAAAAAAAAAAAAAAAAAAAAAAAACTCTGATTGGCAAGCTGTCATAATTTCAAAATAGAAGTGCGATGTGTACTTCAACTAAATTATGCATTAAGATCAGTAAGAAGTGTAAAAACTTAAATATGTATTATATCAAACATGTACAGTAAGTGGGGGAAGTATTGTATTCTACCTAAAAAAAAATCAATACGAAATTTTACCGGATACATATGTTTTTTCCTGAATTGAAAAGAATATATTTTTTTTATAAAAATGTTACGTGTGGTGTGTGTATGTGTGTATCTGCGCGTGCGTGATTATCTATGAACAGCATTACTCAAAACGAAAAATCGCTTAGGGATAGATACCTATGACAGAACATTTGAAATCCTGAACTAATAACGCTAGCTTTTTAAGATTTATACCACAAATGTAGCTTAGTGCAATAATGATAGAGCTCCAATTTTGTCAATTTCACTTTGATAGTTTGGAAAAATGGTCAAATTTATTTATTTTTGGTTACGTCACCTAAAAAGTCCCTTGCGACAAAATAACTTAAATTTTGATATAATTAATACATCCACTTTTTGAATTTACCCTCGATTTCTCTCTATTTCAATAACTTTAGGATCCAGAAATTTTTAAAACTGAATATTGTAACTCTGTGGGTTCGTGAAATTAAAAGTCTAGGTTAGAAACGCCAAAAATCACCCTTTATTTCCGTAGAAACACACTTTTCAACCTTTACAGTCGCTGAATCACGTCACATACACAATACAACTTGCAAGGTCAACGACCACAACACAGCTGTTCACACAGCTGTTCTCGCACGCGAGTTCAGTTAACAACTGACTGACTGGCAGGCGGCGGCTCCCTTTTTATAGATTACTCACTATCCGGAATGTTCTCAAACAATCAAGACGGCGCTCGAAGAAAGACGAACTCTCCAAAAATCCGCCTCCTTGCCCCCACCGTTGCGGCGAGCTTTCATCTCTGCACTACACTGCCCATCTCTTTGAATTCTTTGTCCTGCGCCGCCTCGAATCAACAATGCGCTCGCGACAATATGGCTTTTTTGCCAAGAAATTATAATTTTTGTGTTTTGAAGTAAATAAAGTGTACTTAAATACATCTCACAATAAAGCCCAGGAGAGTTTCTATTCACTGTATCTCTATGAACGTGTGTAGCAAGTTTCATTAGTCTAACACTAAAACTGCAACTCGAGGAGCATCTTAAATGATGAAAACTGCTGAAATTGTCAATAGCAAGAAACCAAAGATAAAGAATTAGAATTCATATCTAAACACTAGAATTCACGTAACTTTCAAACTAAATTAGATCATTTAAAATGGCTTGATGTGGGTATTTAAGCATTCTTTGGATTCAGGAAAACTTACAAGGTGATTTTTTGAAAATGTTCATGAAATTTCAATCATACGTATTGTCACGGCAGCAGGCATAAATGTTTCGGCACAAATAAAAAAAAGACAGTCGGCGGATAAAGTTTCATGGTAATAATGAGCCTTGCTAAGCAGTTAATGATAGCGCGGCTATTGTAAACAAACGCCGGCAAGCAGAGATAGAGTAGCCGTACTCCCATAAAAGCCCTGGGTGTTCAGCGGGCGAGCCTGTTTTCAATATCCGCTTGGCGCCTCATGTATGCCAGTTGCTCCCTCTCTCCCTCCCACCCAGCCGTATGCGTCATCATGTATGCGCAAAGGTCAGTGTGTATCCTCATCTAGACGAGTGAACTTGGTTATCACGTGCTTTGTTGGGAACACTAAATCTGTGAAACTTATCAGTTAGAATACAGTTAAAGAAAAACTAAAGCCCAATCTTCCAGAAAAGTCTGTTCTTGTGATAGACAACGCTTCATATCACAATGTGACCAGAGAAAAATGCCCCACAGCGAACACAAAAAAGCAGGATATGCAAGACTGGTTGGTTAAGCATAGGATTCCGTTCGGAAGCCATATGCTGAAAGCGGAACTATGTGATCTTATAAAGTTGCATAAGCCAAAACATTAGAAATATATTGTGGATGCAATTTTAGAAGATGATGGGCACGTAGTTCTCCCGTTACCACCGTACCATCCCGACCTGAATGCCATAGAAAAAGTTTGGGCAAATGTAAAAGAATGGGTTGCACTTTGCAATGTGAGCTTCAACATGGGAGATGTGTGGCGTTTGTGCGAACAGCGATTTGGTGAAATAGGAGAAGCAGAATGGGGTCCAGTTTGCCAGCATGTTCACCAAGTGGAAGAGAAATATATAAAAACTGAGGATCTCCTAGAAACAGAGGTGGAAAAGCTAACGATCACTGTTAATGACGACAGTAGCAGCAGTGATTCGGAAAGTGATTACTCAGCAACGTCTGAATATGAGTGCAGCAGCAGAGCCGAGAGCTACGGTTTCGAGGGATGTGCAGACGACATGCTGGACGGCATCGAGGAACTTCCCCAATCACCTCACGCCTAAGCCACGCCCAACGGTGGTGAGAGTCGCTCCTAAGGTAAGCAATTAATTATGCCAGGGTTTTTACGGAAGAAATCTAACTCTGTGGTAAAGGCCTCGCCGGCATAAATTAAGTTACGCCTCTAGAATGTGATAGAATATTCGGATTACGTCATTAGACGCTTTGTTTTCCAGAAACATCTAGTGATTAACAGAACAGTCTGGGTGTATAAAAAGAAGCCATGGATAGTGATGAGTCAGTTGTGTAGCAAGAGTTGTGTGTAAAACGAGAGTGAGCTATGAAGTGTTGTAACGAAAGCTAATGTTTGTTATTGTCAACGACCTTGGTGCTGTAGATTGTGATATGTGATGCAAAGTTGTTACGTTGGTGAACAACGCTATCATAGCCGGACATCAAATTCACTTCCTTTGGATCAGAGGGCATGTCGGAATTCGATACAATGAAGTCGCCGATCGCCTGGCAAAAGAGGGACTCACCCAAGGCACCATCCAAGGCATCCAACTGCCCTACACGGATTTCTTCCCGGTCCTTCATCGTGACGCCTATTGTCGCTGGAATGACGCCTGGATTCGTTCGCAGTCCATCAAAAGCAAACACTACGCCGCCGTTCAGACGCATCTATCCACGACCCCTTGGTTCTCCAGCTTCAGGATTGCACGTCGACATCTCACCTCCATCATTAGAATACAACTTGGACATGGATGTTACCCTGCGCATCTACACCGTCTACGTCTCATCGATTCCCCTGTATGTCCTGATGACCCAGATGAAACCACTGACCTCAATCATCTCCTGTACAGTTGCTCTCGCTACCGAGCCCACCGTTCTTCCTTCCTCCGCCGCCTACTTCAGCAGTCTATTCCTTTTCCCGGTAGCGTCAACACCATATTACAGTTATGCCACAAACCTGTATACCAAGCTCTTCTGCAATTTCTTAAAGAAAGTGATCTACAGATCTAGTCTCCCCCATCATCTTAATTTTCCTTACATTATCTTTCTTATTTTTCCCTACGATGGCCATATGGGATTTTACCGAAGGCAAAAAAAAAAAAAAAAAAAAAAAAAAAAAAAAAAAAAAGTTGTTACGTGAGAGTTGAACCGTGTATTTCTACGAAAATAAAGGAGATTTTTAATTTCTGCAACTCGGCCTTTTAATTCTACGAACCCACAAAATCACAGTATACTTAAATACAAAACTTTACGTTCGTAGCCTCAGAATGTAAAATTGAACATTTTCAAAAAATCCCGTCACCTATCCCTTTTTATGTTACGTTAACATTACCTTAACATTAAGTCATATTTGACGATGAATGAAACGGGTGAAATGATGCTCAAATGAGCGCAAGGTCTATAAATCTTAAGAGTTACCCAGCATTCGTATTACAGCATAAGGGAAAACTCCGGAAAAATCCTTGTCACGGTAAATGAACTGACGAAAATCGAATTCGGGAGATCTTGAACGTGAAACAGACACTCCACCATCTCCGCTACCGAGGAGGGTATCTATCCCTTATAGGTATAAGAAGTTTATCATTTTTATGTAATCAAACCTGTCGCTACCGATTTAATTTACGTATTATTTATCTATAATTAGTTATGGTACTAGTAAATCAAAACGTATTTTATTAACGAGTGGAAAGTTTGTTAATTTCCGCGAGTGTATAAATAAGTCTTGTACCATACAATGTTTCATCCAACCTTACCCTAATCATTAAAAAGGATTACGAAATTTTTAATTAAATTGTAATGAAATAGTAAAATTATTTGTAATGTTATGTTGTGGAATATAGGTCTATTTAGAGCAAGGCCGGCTGTTGGCTAATACCAATCGATGTTGGCTAGTCGTTTCTATTTCAGAAAGCTACATTGACGAATGTATTGTCAGTAGAATGTGAACATATAGCAAAATATTTGTTAATTACTGAATGAATACAAGTTGTAGCTGTACATTTCATTACTAAATGTTAAAACTACAATAAATTTAGACCTAGTGATTGTGTTTTATTGATACAGTGGTTAAAGTGACATTTTATCCAAACTTAACATTAAAGTGTTACTTTATTAGGTTAGTTTACGATTAAAGTACAAGAGTATAACAATTTTAGCTGCCAAAAGAGTTTTCATCTTCAAACATAAAATAATTTATTCTGAGAAGTTCATAAGGTATGAATAAACCTCGCTTCCCTCAAATTAGAATTAGCGTAAAACGAAAAACATTTAACTGCAAGCAACGTTTTATAGCCTTTTGGTTAAGTGAATTCACAATCTTCATCTTATTTCACCGCAACTAAATACTCTTTGGTAGACCTGCCAGCTTAGAGAAAAAAGTTAATGTTCTGAAACAATGGCCAATCGCGATGAAAATTAAGGTTAACAGTTCAGCGTTAAATTAACGTGACGGACTACAAAAAGTAATAATGTTTACAGTATGGCATTTTGTTTGTAGTATAGTCTTACGTACACTCACTTGGCTCTACGTATTACAATTTACTTCCACATATATTTTACAAACTGTTCAACAAAACTAGTTTTTCTATCTACTATAGTGCGATCCATATAGATCTGAACCACTTCAATAGGCCATAACATTTGAACCAATAATAGGACACACGTACAACTTTGGGAGAATATAATACACAATTGGGAGATTACGTTACACTATTTACATCTCAGAGAAAATGTTGGAAGAGTCCTCCACCAGCATCTATACATGTTTGTACTCGTCTCACCATATTCTCTGAAGTTTTACGGAGATAATATCGAATTGATATTTACAGCAAGATGGAGCAACGTGCCATACATCTAATGACACATGGAACTTGTAACCAGTTTCTTTGATATTCGAATAATTTCAAAATTTCTGTGGCCCCCCAGATCCCCTGACCTAACCTCACCAGATTTTTTTCTTGTAGTGTATCTAAAAAACAAAAGTGTACAAGAATAGACCACGGACAATTGATGTTCTCAAGGAATCCATTCGAACCGAAATAAGTAACAATGGCGAGGATACTCTCCGTAAAACTTGAGAGAATATGGTAAGACGAGTACAAACATGTATAGATGCTGGTGGAGGACCCTTCCAACATTTTCTCTGAGATGCAAATAGTGTAATGTAATCTCCCAATTGTGTATTACGTTCTCCCAAAGTTGTACGTGTATCCTATTATTGGTTCAAAAGTTATGGCATATTGAAATGGTTCAGGTTTATATGGATCACACTGTATAAAGCTAATTATGACCTAAATAGAATATATTCTGACAGTGACAGGCAATTATGGATTGCAGAAGCTTGTACCGTATATTTACATGATGTATAGATTAATCAAGTTACATGGTCCTAGGTTTTGGTTAACATTTATTTTCCAATAAAATGGTGTTAATTTAATATAAATTTAATAATAAAGTGTATGACTTTACAGCATAAAGTTGCAGTAAATCTGGTTTCGAGTTTAACCTAATAAGGTTAGGACTGTCTAAAATTGTTTAAAAGTTCATGGTCTTCCTATGTACGAGGACGGTTCAATATGTAGCTGTGTTAGGAATGAAGATGCCAGTAATTTTAAACATAAACTATTTATTTTTCAACAGAGTCCTCTTTCAGGGACTTCTCCCAAAGGACCTGCCACTTTAGCCTCTCCAAAAATATTGTCAAGCTATGCAAAATATGCCTCTGTCTCCATAATGACTTCATTTGATCTAAATTTTACTCCTGAGAGCGATTTCTTTATTTTTGGGAACCGGGGAATATGGGAGGTGTGACGATAATTCATAACCCAATTCATCTAGTTTGGCAGCGGCGACTACGTAAGAATGTGCTGGGGCATTATCGTGGCGAAACAGAACTTTTTTCTTCGCCATATGAGAGTTGCAAGTTGAGCTGTTAATTGTGTGTGCAGCGGTTTGAAGTGTGCCGCAAGTGAATTCTTTTGTTTGTTTACGTGTGGTGAAGCAACGAGAGACCTTCAAGACTGCGTTTTGTGTATGTCACGTAATTTTTAGAGCCTTTAACGGGTGTACAAAGTGTCTTTTTGCTGAAATAAAGAGCATTTTAAGTGTCTGCAAACTGGACTTTTAATTTTATGAACCCAGCAGTCTAGTATGATACCCTTCGCACCTCAAATAAATCGTCGCCATTACTTTTCCGATCAATGAGACCGCCTTTGCCTTCTTTGGATCAGATTCTCCGGAAGTAACCCATTGTTCTGATTGTTGCTTGTTTCCGGAGTATAATATATTTAGACTGCAGAAAAGGGCTATTCGTTATATAGTAAATATTCCTTTCACCACCAGCTGTAAACCATATTTTAAACTACTAAAAATACTTCCATTACCCTGTGTGTGTATATATATATGAAGCTCTAGTTAGGACAAGAATTGTACTTGCTCAATTTGAAACAAATTCGCAGATACATACACATAATACAAGAAGTAAATCAGATCTACGCATTATAAGCCACAATACAACTTTATTCACACATAGCTTCGAACATAAAGCAGTATTATTATATAACAAACTACCCGATGGCATTAAAAGTATAACATCAGAAAAAAAGGTTTAAACTGACTGTAAAATCATTTTTAAGAGAAGGTTGCTATTATTCAGTGGAAGAATACTTAAAACATGGTCAACATATCGAATGATGTTTGTGAATAAATACCTGTGCAACTTCGGAGGTGATACTTGTAATATTCAGAAAAGCTGTAAAAAAAAATCCTACTAACAGTAATGTCACAGACAACTGATGAGTTTCAAACAGGTAAAATTAAATAATAAAGTAAATATTTTTTTTTGGTAAAAATTATGTCTCTTACAGCCTAGTTCTTAAAAATGTAATACATTAAACTATTATGTGACCCAAGTTGCATTATTCTTAATTACTATTTGTATTCTTATTCTGTTAATTACTACTGCATTACTTTAATTGCTATTGTGTTATTTAACTACTATTGTATTATTTAATTACTATTGTATTATTCATAATTGTATTACTCATAAGAAATGTATTATTCTTATGGGTAAAAATTTGACGAAGCCATGAATATTGTATATTCCTAAGGTGAATAAAACTATCTATCTATCTAATGATGAACTCAGGTCTCATTGGCAGTGACAACTTGACGCAAAACGTCATTCGGATTTCGCTCAAACATCTTCGAAGTTGAAAGCTGCACCCGCTTATTCTCCACTGTGAGAAAACGCGACAACCTCGGGCCGATAGCTTTCTTATCTCCAATTTATAGTGCAAAATATAAATTGCCGTTTCCGCCAATATATCTATGGCCTCTGCCACTTCAGGAACTCATGTTCCATAGTCGGCTAGAATCATACCGTGGACTTTTTCTATGACGTCCACATCTGCAGAGCGTTCTGGGAGCTCCTACATCTAATGTTGTAATAGAAGGCCACACTTAGTATCGTTTCACCTCACCCCTCCCTCCTTTGGGCACCTTGACATAGGTCAAAATATCTTCCATAGGTCGAGGTGCTCCGGATCTTGTGTATCTCAAAATTAAACTGAAGTTCTCCTGAGCATTATCTTCAGTAAAACTTAAAACTAAGTTTAATCATAACCAAGAGTTTAAAATTCTTTATAGTACCATACGTTGACACTTTCATAATTTTCAGTCACTGGAATATTTACCCTAATCGTGTGACGCAATATTTTCCGGAACTACTTTGTATTCGCAAATCATATTTTAGAATAAATAAAAAGTCCGTTGGTGATAAATAATGAGCATGCAACGACTCCAGCAAGCGAACCTTTTATGTAGATATTCCCAGTTGAAGAGGAATGCATGAAAACATCACGCAGACACAAACGTGAGCTAATTCGCTACAGTACATTTATTCAGCCGTCCATCGCCGTGAAAAAACGAAATTCACGTATGTACTCGTCCTTTTTTAGCGCTGTTTGGGGAAGGGCGGTCAAAATGTTGTTTACTGCTTCATTTCCACGAAGGCACTCGCAATAAACAAATCTTTTAAAATAAAAGGCTTCATTAAAAGACAAATATATTACTACACAATCAAAACTAAGAACAAGAATACTCAATGGAAAATATTGACAGATAATCCTAAATAGATATGATTGGCTGGTAAAACACCAAGGTATATAAACATCGTATCTATAGCCATAAGCACTTGTTTCTATACAATTTCTACTCATTATACTTAATAAAGCTTTCTTTCTCTCTCAACTTCATGTTAAATGAAACAAATATTTCCAGAAATAGTTAAGTGTTATTACATATTTCGTTGCAACTACAAGGGGTGTAGTATTTTTGTCTCTCTTTTGATATCCATTAATACTCAAACAGTTCCTTTTTTATTTTTAATATACGAGGGCTGTTCAATAAAGAATAATCACAATTTCTTTTTTGACAACGTACCTTTACTCATCCTCATAATTTTGATGGTTCTTCTCAAAATAGTCTCCCCTGAATGCGATGCACTTGTCTCAACGTTTCTGTCAGTCTTCAAAGACATGCTGGAAACAATTTTTGAGAGATCCTTCAAAATCGCCTCCGCAGCCTTCACCACTGCTTCTGATGATGGATAATGTCTCCCACGAAGGCGTTTCTTCAAGATAGGGAATAGAAAAAGTCACATGGGGCTAAATCCGGACTATATGGAGGGTGAGGGATGCACTTCACGTTGATTTTTGCAAGATATTCAGCAACAACATTGGCAATATGCAGCCGCGCATTATCGTGATGCAGCATCCAGCCTGCTTCACGGAAATATGGTTTTTTTTCGCCTTCAATGGGCTTGCAATGTTTTCAGGACATCCCTGTAGTATTGTCCAGTTACTGATGTGTGTGCAGGTACAACCTGCTGATAAACCATTCCATGAATATCAAAGAACGAGATGCCCATAACCTTCCCAGCAGAAACAACCACTTCTGCTTTTGGTGATGAAGGAGATTTCCACATTGAGCTTTGCTGTTTGCTCTCAGGATCAAAATGATGTAGCCAAGTTTCATCAGCAGTGATTACGTTTGAAAGAAACTCCGGATCTTCCTCTAACATCAACTTTAACTGCATATTACCTCCATTGTAGCGGTAGGCGATACTGAACATGTCTGAACTTGCCTGGTTCTCACAGGCGGGAAACAGGAGTACCAACAATGAATCTACTATGGCGTGTTTGCTTCAAATTAAGCTAACAGAATATAATAAGATTGAATTTTAGTGCAAGAAATTATGTCCGTAAAAAATATGATCATTCTTTATTGAACAGCGCTCGTATTATATTATTCATATCTTTCTTTAACTCTTGTATACTTTTCCTCGTTTTAAAATGTAGAGTATTGTGTCTTTTTTTAACTTAACTCTTTGTAAAAGTGTTTTAAGCAGAGGCGTCTCGTCCTGATATGCTGCAGTACTCTCTTTTCTGTTTTGTAAATCACATTGTAGTCATTTTAAAAGATTATGTAAATAACAATGCACTATTGTAAGTATAAGAAATCGAGTATGACCAATAACGAAATGTTAATGCATGGAAAACACCTGCAAAACTAATGGTACGTATCCGTGACGTCAACGTGCTGAAAGCCAGAACGCTCGGCAATCATTTATGCGCATGCGTACAACCTTCCCCTCTTGCCTCCCTGATGTCGTAAGTTCCCTATATTTTCGCACAAATGCGTGCTGTTGCTGATTGTTGCGTGGTGATCATTCGCTGCATGGTGAAGCAGGGCCACCGACACTTATAGCTGTAGAACTTGAATATGCATTGAAGATCAATTAACAATCTATCATTGCTTTATATTTTAGTTCTAGAAACTAATTCCATTCTTCTTACATAAATAGATCCAATGCCTAATGACTATTAAATCGCAGGACAGATTGTTTGTGATGCAGCTATCATGTTGGCACGATACTCCACTCCCACGACCAAACAAGTGAATGTGATTCCCTTGCTCACATTGTATCCAAGTATTCCTTTGTGTAACGTTACTTAGTGGTTAATATCAATTTCTTTATTTTGTGTGAGAGTGTAAAACGTGTTATAAATTCACTTTATTCAGTGTATGAGTTATTTAATATTACAAAAACTGTAACCAATCAATAATGAACTCGGTTAATGCACTTCTGAAAACTGCCTTTTGAAGGCGAGTGTTGAAAGAAATGGTTAGTATAAAAATGCAAGGGCGACCAATACCCGATCTAAAAATTGAGTAAAAAGTGAAAGGAAGTATAAATTCTGTTTATATCATGAAGAAACATCGGCGCATTGATTTCATTTTTCGAATCATCTTCCCGCAGCACGCTGTTATTTTTCGGCACGAGCCGCCACTGGTCTTAAGTAATCATTTTAAATGTCTCTAAGGATAGAAAGGCTATTGAACAAGTGCATCGTAGTTTATTTTTTAAAATGACAAGAACGGATACAGGCTAAGGCGTTTAGAGAAATTCTGGTTTTATTGGCTTGTATTGTGGGACAATAGAAAGGATTCTATTTGCTTAAATGGGTTTTAGAACTGCAGTTGGTCAAAGTGAAAAATATATGGCTCTAGAGAACGCAAGTCCATCTCTGCTCCTGTAAAAATATATGTAAGTGCTTTCCTAGCACAGTCCCTCCTCGCCGTACTTTCAGCAGCCAATGCAATGTACCAGAAACCAACCACACTGCAAAATTATGTAACTTCGTCTCTTTGAAGCGAAACTTCAGTTGTACCAACTGTGGCACCGAACGTAAGCTTTCTTCCGGACGAAGTTTATGTAATACGTCTCGGAGGGAGGTCCAAATCAAGTCAGCCCGCTGACAGTTGTACAAGCGATGCTCAAGTCTATCCTCTGCCTCAGATACGCCACAGAACTTCGCATTTACCCTCCCGTGACACCACATCTTCTCTGAATTTGGAAGCGTTACATTAAGAACTTCATAAACAGTTTCTCTCCAGATCGATGGAAGATTACAATTGGTTGCATTGGCCCAAATACAATTTCAATCCTGACGGTGTTTTGTTTCCACATTAGCCATTGAATACCTGGCTCCATCAGGGGACGGTAGAAGTTCTTGGTGGTCAGAAATCTCTCCAGTGGCTCCTCGGAATTTGCAAGAACACGAAGCTTGGCGGCCAAACGTTGAAATTCCCGTGTTGGTCTCACCACAGTATGTAACTGGTCATACCAAAATCGGAGACTCGCTACCAAGTAACGAAGACAATCCTATGTTTCCCAACAGCGCCAGACACTTGTCAACATCTACTAAACCACAACCACCTTTCTTTAGAGGAAGACACAATTGCGGGGGAGCAACTCGATATGCTTTCCCCGTCAACAGGAAGTACCCAAGTAGGGTCTCAAAACGTTGGGCGAACTGCTTAGGGAGCAGCAAAATCTGCGCCACATACCACAGTTTACTCAGGGCATAGGTATGAATATACCAGACGCGTTGCAACAATGTCAGATATCATGAGCGATCTTCATGTAAGTTGAAACTTAGCGCGTTGAGCCTCTGGGTCCAAGAGAAATCATCTCTGTTATGGTAGAGGTAAATATAACCCCTGGTACAACTACCTTCATGTGCACCAGTGTTGGCGGATGTTCCCAGGTGCCAAGAAGAAGGATTCTGATTTGTGGGTGTTGATCCGAGCTCCCGAATTGCGACTATAAGTCATAATCGCCGTAGCTATCTCCTCCATATCGTATCGTAGGCCACGCCGTGGCTCAGTGGTTAGACCGCTTGGCTCTCACCAAGGCAGCCCGGGTTCGATCCCAGGTGACCGCAAAGTGAGATTTGTGGTGGACAACACGGCGTTGGGGTGGGTTTTCTCCGGGACCTCCGGTTTCCCCCGCCATCTCATTCCACCGGTGCTCCATCTTCATCTCATGCATCATGAGTGTCACCGCCTGCGGTGCCGTATGTAGTAAAAGCGGGAGTTAAACACTACACATTTCATTTCATTTTCCTCCATATCGTGGTGATCTTCGGCCAAGATCGTCACGTTATCCGCGGAAGTCGTTACTTTAAGGCATTCCCCAGCCCTGCAGTCTATCTTGTAGCATCTGGAGTAACGGATTGAGTACAAGATGAACAGTCCCATATATAAGGGACACCCCTGCCTGGATGTTTCTGACCTAAAGGAGGCGATAATAAACACTGAGCTGAGAAAGCAACAACATTTCGTTAGTTAATTGATGGAAATTAATAATCTCTCCACACTAGCCGTATATAGGCTAAGATTTTTGATGGATAGAGTCAACATGAAACATTCAATGCCATAGCCGGGATTTGAACCACGGATCTACTGGTTTCCGTCCAGTCGCTCTTAACCTTTGAGCTACCATGGCCAACTTACCGTCCTGACATCAAATTCTCCAGTTGACTCATATATTTCCCCAGTATACTACTAGGGGCTCTCGCCTCCGAGATACACCGTTTGTGGCGACTTACTGTCGTAAGTACTTGAGTCCCAGGCTTCATCATTTAACTTTTATTATTTTAGTTAAACCAGTAGATCCGTGGTTCAAATCCCGGCCATGGCATTCAATTTTTCATGTTGACTCTATCCATCAACATTCCTTTAACGTGACTGGCCAGATTGGTCACTGGTCTCCCATTTGGGGCATCAGTGAAATACTTGTAGTTATGCAAGTAAAGACTCTTCTTGCCCTCCTCGTATGGGCTACTTGCACTCCCAATTGGGCCCCTGATGTCAGACAAACTCTACTTCAGAGAGAGAACCCAGGATGAGTGATGAGCTTAAAACCTGGTATGAGAATGAGGAAGTAGGTGGCATGAAATTAGGGTGAAACAGATGAAAGTTAAGGTGATGATGGAGTAGCTACGGAATGAATGGCGGGAGAAACCGGAGAAACACCGCCTAGACGTTGCTTTGTCCACCCTATATCTGACTTACGTTACCCTGAGGGGTGAGTGTTCAGTAAAGACTCACTGAGAACAAATTTTCAGAGAATATACATATATTTAAATTGAGTACTATATCTTTGTGTGGTAAGCTAGACAATAGGTGCAGAAGAGAAAGTTTGTAGATGTCTGCAGGCAATTTATTTGATGTTGCTCATTAGGAATGCCTGCCACGTACGTCACAAGGTACTCATAATTGTCGGCTGCTGCGTTTGTTAAGGAAATGAGCATCGGCTTATAAAGAGGCGGAGGGGAAAGACATGGGCGCGGTTACTATGACAACTTACTCATTGCCTCCTGCTAATTCCCGTGTGGTTGCTGGCTATTAAATAAGCCGCCCAGGGGAAACACCAACTTCCTGTCAAGTGCAACATTGACGCATGTCTTACCAGGGGTGCTTCATACAATCTACCTCTTGATTACACACTTACCTACACTGAGGCAAAAAGAAGTTTGATGTGTTACATATGCACACCTGAACAAATGTTGTCTCAAACGCGTATCCCCTACTGCATGTTAATCAAGATAAACATTATCTTGTTGCTAATTTTCCTGTAGATGCAAGAAGAAAACCACTTTAAGCGGTAATCAAATCGTTTAAAGCTGGTCGCTACGTGATGACTTCGAAATCTCGTTCTTTTTGTATGACCAAGAGATAAAACAATGAATAACAACTTGCCATTTGAGTAAAGGATAAGTATTGTAAAATTAAAACAAACACGAGGGCTGTACAACCAAGAATGATCATAATTTTTTACGGTCATAATTTTTCGCACTAAAATTTAATCTTATTATATTCTGTTACCTTAATGTGAAACAAACACGCCATAGTAGTTTCATTGTTGGTACTCCTGTTTCCTGCCTATGAGAACCAGGTAAGTTCAGACATGTTCAGTATCGCCTACCACTGCAATGGAGGTAACACGCAGTTAAAGTTGATGTTACAGGAAGATCCGCAGTTTCTTTCAAACGTAATCGCTGCTGATGTAACTTGACTATATCATTTTGATCCTGAGAGCAAACAGCAATGCTCAGTGTGGAAATCTCCTTCATCACCAACCACCAAAAAAGCAAAAGTGATTGCTTATGCTGGGAAAGTTATGGTCATCTCTTTCTTTGATATTCATGGAATGGTTTATCAGCATGTTGTACCTGCACACACATCAGTAACTGGACAATACTACAGGGATGTCCTGAAAACATTGCAAGTCCATATCAGGCGCCAAAGACCACATTTCCATGAAGCAGGCTGGATGCTGCTCCACGATAATGCGCGGCCGCATATTGCCAATGTTGTTGCTAAATATCTTGCAAAACTCAACGTGAAGTGCATCCCTCACCCTCCCTATAGTCCGGATTTAGCCCCATGTGACCTTTTCTACTCCCTAACTTGAGGAAACGCCTTCGCGGGAGGCTTTATTCATAATCAGAAGCAGTGGTGAAGGCTGCGGAGGCGATTTTGAAGGATCTCTCAAAAATGTTTTCCAGTATGTCTTAGAAGACTGACAGAAACGCTGGGACAAGTATATCGCATTCAGGGGAGACTATTTTGAGAAGGACCATCAAAATTATGAGGATAAATAAAGGAACGTTGTCAAAAAACATTGTGATCATTGTTTATTGAACAGCCCTCGTAACAAGGAATATGTATTTATCATAAATTGTACTACATGGCAAAGCGAGAAGACGTATCGGAAAACATTCGCAACACAGAGATGTTTACCTCAGCTTATCGCGAGTCCAGTGTATGTATAGTCTGTTCAGATATAATCATGTCTTCTGTACAGCAATGTGTCATACATCAGCAGGCGCAACACAGAGATGTTTACCTCAGCTTATCGCACATACACGACAAGTCCAGTGTATGTATAGTCTGTTCAGATATAATCATGTCTTCTGTACAGCAATGTGTCATACATCAGCAGGCGCAACACAGAGATGTTTACCTCAGCTTATCGCACATACACGGCGAGTCCAGTGTATGTATAGTCTGTTCAGATATAATCATGTCTTCTGTACAGCAATGTGTCATACATCGGCAGGCGTAACACAGAGATGTTTACCTCAGCTTATCGCACATACACGACAAGTCCAGTGTATGTATAGTCTGTTCAGATATAATCATGTCTTCTGTACAGCAATGTGTCATACATCAGCAGGCGCAACACAGAGATGTGTACCTCAGCTTATCGCACATACACGACAAGTCCAGTGTATGTATAGTCTGTTCAGATATAATCATGTCTTCTGTACAGCAATGTGTCATACATCGGCAGGCGCAACACAGAGATGTTTACCTCAGCTTATCGCGAGTCCAGTGTATGTATAGTCTGTTCAGATATAATCATGTCTTCTGTACAGCAATGTGTCATACATCGACAGACGCAACACAGAGATGTTTACGTCAGCTCATCGCACATACACGGCGAGTCCAGTGTATGTATAGTCTGTTCAGATATAATCATGTCTTCTGTACAGCAATGTGTCATACATCGGCAGACGAAACACAGAGATGTTTACGTCAGCTTATCGCACATACACGGCGAGTCCAGTGTATCTATAGTCTGTTCAGATATAATCATGTCTTCTGTACAGCAATGTGTCATACATCGGCAGGCGCAACACAGAGATGTTTACCTCAGCTTATCACACATACACGGCGAGTCCAGTGTATCTATAGTCTGTTCAGATATAATCATGTCTTCTGTACAGCAATGTGTCATACATCGGCAGGCGCAACACAGAGATGTTTACGTCAGCTTATCGCACATACACGGCGAGTCCAGTGTATGTATAGTCTGTTCAGATATAATCATGTCTTCTGTACAGCAATGTGTCATACATCGGCAGGCGCAACACAGAGATGTTTACCTCAGCTTATCACACATACACGGCGAGTCCAGTGTATCTATAGTCTGTTCAGATATAATCATGTCTTCTGTACAGCAATGTGTCATACATCGGCAGACGCAACACAGAGATGTTTACCTCAGCTTATCGCACATACACGGCGAGTCCAGTGTATGTATAGTCTGCTCAGATATAATCATGTCTTCTGTACAGTAATGTGTCATACATCGGCAGGCATAACACAGAGATGTTTACCTCAGCTTATCACACATACACGGCGAGTCCAGTGTATGTATAGTCTGTTCAGATATAATCATGTCTTCTGTACAGCAATGTGTCATACATCGGCAGACGTAACACAGAGATGTTTACCTCAGCTTATCGCACATACACGGCGAGTCCAGTGTATGTATAGTCTGTTCAGATATAATCATGTCTTCTGTACAGCAATGTGTCATACATCGGCAGACGTAACACAGAGATGTTTACCTAAGCTTATCGCACATACACGACGAGTCCAGTATATGTATAGTCTGTTCAGATATAATCATGTCTTCTGTACAGCAATGTGTCATACATCGACAGGCGTAACACAGAGATGTTTACCTAAGCTTATCACACATACACGGCGAGTCCAGTGTATGTATAGTCTGTTCAGATATAATCATGTCTTCTGTACAGCAATGTGTCATACATCGGCAGACGTAACACAGAGATGTTTACCTAAGCTTATCACACATACACGGCGAGTCCAGTGTATGTATAGTCTGTTCAGATATAATCATGTCTTCTGTACAGCAATGTGTCATACATCGGCAGACGTAACACAGAGATGTTTACCTAAGCTTATCACACATACACGGCGAGTCCAGTGTATGTATAGTCTGTTCAGATATAATCATGTCTTCTGTACAGCAATGTGTCATACATCGACAGGCGCAACACAGAGATGTTTACCTCAGCTTATCGCACATACACGGTGAGTCCAGTGTATGTATAGTCTGCTCAGATATAATCATGTCTTCTGTACAGCAATGTGTCATACATCGGCAGGCGCAACACAGAGATGTTTACCTCAGCTTATCGCACATACACGACGAGTCCAGTGTATGTATAGTCTGTTCAGATATAATCATGTCTTCTGTACAGCAATGTGTCATACATCGGCAGACGTAACACAGAGATGTTTACCTCAGCTTATCGCACATACACGACGAGTCCAGTGTATGTATAGTCTGTTCAGATGTAATCATGTCTTCTGTACAGCAATGTGTCATACATCGACAGACGCAACACAGAGATGTTTACCTCAGCTTATCGCACATACACGGTGAGTCCAGTGTATGTATATTCTGTTCAGATATAATCATGTCTTCTGTACAGCAATGTGTCATACATCGGCAGACGTAACACAGAGATGTTTACCTCAGCTTATCGCACATACACGACGAGTCCAGTGTATGTATAGTCTGTTCAGATGTAATCATGTCTTCTGTACAGCAATGTGTCATACATCGGCAGACGTAACACAGAAATGTTTACCTCAGCTTATCGCACATACACGGTGAGTCCAGTGTATGTATATTCTGTTCAGATATAATCATGTCTTCTGTACAGCAATGTGTCATACATCGGCAGGCGTAACACAGAGATGTTTACCTCAGCTTATCGCACATACACGGCGAGTCCAGTGTATGTATAGTCTGTTCAGATGTAATCATGTCTTCTGTACAGCAATGTGTCATACATCGGCAGGCACAACACAGAGATGTTTACCTCAGCTTATCGCACATACACGACGAGTCCAGTGTATGTATAGTCTGTTCAGATGTAATCATGTCTTCTGGACAGCAATGTGTCATTCATCGGCAGGCACAACACAGAGATGTTTACCTCAGCTTATCGCACATACACGGCGAGTCCAGTGTATGTATAGTCTGTTCA
The DNA here is from genome assembly GCA_030765055.1 of Mantis religiosa. NCBI lineage: Eukaryota > Metazoa > Arthropoda > Insecta > Mantodea > Mantidae > Mantis > Mantis religiosa. The sequence continues at coordinate 8,700,622 of CM060958.1, forward strand.
GATGTAATCATGTCTTCTGGACAGCAATGTGTCATACATCGGCAGGCACAACACAGAGATGTTTACCTCAGCTTATCGCACATACACGGCGAGTCCAGTGTATGTATAGTCTGTTCAGATGTAATCATGTCTTCTGGACAGCAACGTGTCATACATCGGCAGGCATAACACAGAAATGTTTACCTCAGCTTATCGCACATACACGGCGAGTCCAGTGTATGTATAGTCTGTTCAGATGTAATCATGTCTTCTGGACAGCAACGTGTCATATATCGGCAGACGTAACACAGAGATGTTTACCTCAGCTTATCGCACATACACGGCGAGTCCAGTGTATGTATAGTCTGTTCAGATATAATCATGTCTTCTGTACAGCAATGTGTCATACATCGGCAGACGTAACACAGAGATGTTTAACTCAGCTTATCGCACATACACGGCGAGTCCAGTGTATGTATAGTCTGTTCAGATATAATCATGTCTTCTGTACAGCAATGTGTCATACATCGGCAGGCGCAACACAGAGATGTTTACCTCAGCTTATCGCACATACACGGCGAGTCCAGTGTATGTATAGTCTGTTCAGATATAATCATGTCTTCTGTACAGCAATGTGTCATACATCGGCAGACGTAACACAGAGATGTTTAACTCAGCTTATCGCACATACACGGCGAGTCCAGTGTATGTATAGTCTGTTCAGATATAATCATGTCTTCTGTACAGCAATGTGTCATACATCGGCAGACGTAACACAGAGATGTTTACCTCAGCTTATCGCACATACACGGCGAGTCCAGTGTATGTATAGTCTGTTCAGATATAATCATGTCTTCTGTACAGCAATGTGTCATACATCGACAGGCGTAACACAGAGATGTTTACCTCAGCTTATCGCACATACACGACGAGTCCAGTGTATGTATAGTCTGTTCAGATATAATCATGTCTTTTGTACAGCAATGTGTCATACATCGGCAGGCGTAACACAGAGATGTTTACCTCAGCTTATCGCGAGTCCAGTGTATGTATAGTCTGTTCAGATATAATCATGTCTTCTGTACAGCAATGTGTCATACATCGGCAGACGTAACACAGAGATGTTTACCTCAGCTTATCGCACATACACGGCGAGTCCAGTGTATGTATAGTCTGTTCAGATATAATCATGTCTTCTGTACAGCAATGTGTCATACATCGACAGGCGTAACACAGAGATGTTTACCTCAGCTTATCGCACATACACGACGAGTCCAGTGTATGTATAGTCTGTTCAGATATAATCATGTCTTTTGTACAGCAATGTGTCATACATCGGCAGGCGTAACACAGAGATGTTTACCTCAGCTTATCGCACATACACGGCGAGTCCAGTGTATGTATAGTCTGTTCAGATATAATCATGTCTTCTGTACAGCAATGTGTCATACATCGGCAGGCGCAACACAGAGATGTTTACCTCAGCTTATCGCGAGTCCAGTGTATGTATAGTCTGTTCAGATATAATCATGTCTTCTGTACAGCAATGTGTCATACATCGGCAGACGTAACACAGAGATGTTTACCTCAGCTTATCGCACATACACGGCGAGTCCAGTGTATGTATAGTCTGTTCAGATATAATCATGACTTCTGTACAGCAATGTGTCATATATCGGCAGGCGCAACACAGAGATGTTTACCTCAGCTTATCGCACATACACGACAAGTCCAGTGTATGTATAGTCTGTTCAGATATAATCATGTCTTCTGTACAGCAATGTGTCATACATCGGCAGGCGTAACACAGAGATGTTTACCTCAGCTTATCGCACATACACGGCGAGTCCAGTGTATGTATAGTCTGTTCAGATATAATCATGTCTTCTGTACAGCAATGTGTCATATATCGGCAGGCGCAACACAGAGATGTTTACCTCAGCTTATCGCACATACACGACAAGTCCAGTGTATGTATAGTCTGTTCAGATATAATCATGTCTTCTGTACAGCAATGTGTCATACATCGGCAGGCGTAACACAGAGATGTTTACCTCAGCTTATCGCACATACACGGCGAGTCCAGTGTATGTATAGTCTGTTCAGATATAATCATGTCTTCTGTACAGCAATGTGTCATACATCGACAGGCGTAACACAGAGATGTTTACCTCAGCTTATCGCACATACACGACGAGTCCAGTGTATGTATAGTCTGTTCAGATATAATCATGTCTTTTGTACAGCAATGTGTCATACATCGGCAGGCGTAACACAGAGATGTTTACCTCAGCTTATCGCGAGTCCAGTGTATGTATAGTCTGTTCAGATATAATCATGTCTTCTGTACAGCAATGTGTCATACATCGGCAGACGTAACACAGAGATGTTTACCTCAGCTTATCGCACATACACGGCGAGTCCAGTGTATGTATAGTCTGTTCAGATATAATCATGTCTTCTGTACAGCAATGTGTCATACATCGACAGGCGTAACACAGAGATGTTTACCTCAGCTTATCGCACATACACGACGAGTCCAGTGTATGTATAGTCTGTTCAGATATAATCATGTCTTTTGTACAGCAATGTGTCATACATCGGCAGGCGTAACACAGAGATGTTTACCTCAGCTTATCGCGAGTCCAGTGTATGTATAGTCTGTTCAGATATAATCATGTCTTCTGTACAGCAATGTGTCATACATCGGCAGGCGTAACACAGAGATGTTTACCTCAGCTTATCGCGAGTCCAGTGTATGTATAGTCTGTTCAGATATAATCATGTCTTCTGTACAGCAATGTGTCATACATCGGCAGGCGTAACACAGAGATGTTTACCTCAGCTTATCACACATACACGGCGAGTCCAGTGTATGTATAGTCTGTTCAGATATAATCATGTCTTTTGTACAGCAATGTGTCATACATCGGCAGACGTAACACAGAGATGTTTACCTCAGCTTATCGCACATACACGACGAGTCCAGTGTATGTATAGTCTGTTCAGATATAATCATGTCTTCTGTACAGCAATGTGTCATACATCGGCAGGCGTAACACAGAGATGTTTACCTCAGCTTATCGCGAGTCCAGTGTATGTATAGTCTGTTCAGATATAATCATGTCTTCTGTACAGCAATGTGTCATACATCGGCAGACGTAACACAGAGATGTTTACCTCAGCTTATCGCACATACACGGTGAGTCCAGTGTATGTATAGTCTGTTCAGATATAATCATGTCTTTTGTACAGCAATGTGTCATACATCGGCAGGCGTAACACAGAGATGTTTACCTCAGCTTATCGCACATACACGACGAGTCCAGTGTATGTATAGTCTGTTCAGATATAATCATGTCTTTTGTACAGCAATGTGTCATACATCGGCAGGCGTAACACAGAGATGTTTACCTCAGCTTATCGCGAGTCCAGTGTATGTATAGTCTGTTCAGATATAATCATGTCTTCTGTACAGCAATGTGTCATACATCGGCAGGCGTAACACAGAGATGTTTACCTCAGCTTATCACACATACACGGCGAGTCCAGTGTATGTATAGTCTGTTCAGATATAATCATGTCTTTTGTACAGCAATGTGTCATACATCGGCAGACGTAACACAGAGATGTTTACCTCAGCTTATCGCACATACACGACAAGTCCAGTGTATGTATAGTCTGTTCAGATATAATCATGTCTTCTGTACAGCAATGTGTCATACATCGGCAGAAGTAACACAGAGATGTTTACCTCAGCTTATCGCACATACACGACGAGTCCAGTGTATGTATAGTCTGTTCAGATATAATCATGTCTTCTGTACAGCAATGTGTCATACATCGGCAGGCGTAACACAGAGATGTTTACCTCAGCTTATCGCGAGTCCAGTGTATGTATAGTCTGTTCAGATATAATCATGTCTTCTGTACAGCAATGTGTCATATATCGGCAGACGTAACACAGAGATGTTTACCTCAGCTTATCGCGAGTCCAGTGTATGTATAGTCTGTTCAGATATAATCATGTCTTCTGTACAGCAATGTGTCATATATCGGCAGACGTAACACAGAGATGTTTACCTCAGCTTATCGCGAGTCCAGTGTATGTATAGTCTGTTCAGATATAATCATGTCTTCTGTACAGCAATGTGTCATACATCGGCAGACGTAACACAGAGATGTTTACCTCAGCTTATCGCACATACACGGTGACTTCAGTGTATGTATAGTCTGTTCAGATACAATCATGTCTTCTGTACAGCAATGTGTCATACATCGGCAGACGTAACACAGAGATGTTTACCTCAGCTTATCGCACATACACGGTGAGTCCAGTGTATGTATAGTCTGTTCAGATACAATCATGTCTTCTGTACAGCAATGTGTCATACATCGACAGGCGCAACACAGAGATGTTTACCTCAGCTTATCGCACATACACGGTGAGTTCAGTGTATCTATAGTCTGTTCAGATATAATCATGTCTTCTGTACAGCAATGTGTCATACATCCGCAGGCGCAACACAGAGATGTTTACCTCAGCTTATCGCACATACACAGTGAGTCCAGTGTATGTATAGTCTGTTCAGATGTAATCATGTCTTCTGGACAGCAATGTGTCATACATCGGCAGGCGCAACACAGAGATGTTTACCTCAGCTTATCGCGAGTCCAGTGTATGTATAGTCTGATCAGATATAATCATGTCTTCTGTACAGCAATGTGTCATACATCGACAGACGTAACACAGAGATGTTTACCTCAGCTTATCGCGAGTCCAGTGTATGTATAGTCTGTTCAGATACAATCATGTCTTCTGTACAGCAATGTGTTATACATCGGCAGGCGTAACACAGAGATGTTTACCTCAGCTTATCGCACATACACGACGAGTCCAGTGTATGTATAGTCTGTTCAGATACAATCATGTCTTCTGCACAGCAATGTGTCATACATCGGCAGGCGCAACACAGAGATGTTTACCTCAGCTTATAACACATACACGGCGAGTCCAGTGTATGTATAGTCTGTTCAGATATAATCATGTCTTCTGTACAGCAACGTGTCATATATCGGCAGACGCAACACAGAGATGTTTACCTCAGCTTATCGCACATACACGACGAGTCCAGTGTATGTATAGTCTGTTCAGATACAATCATGTCTTCTGCACAGCAATGTGTCATACATCGGCAGGCGCAACACAGAGATGTTTACCTCAGCTTATAACACATACACGGCGAGTCCAGTGTATGTATAGTCTGTTCAGATATAATCATGTCTTCTGTACAGCAACGTGTCATATATCGGCAGACGTAACACAGAGATGTTTACCTCAGCTTATCGCACATACACGGCGAGTCCAGTGTATGTGTAGTCTGTTCAGATATAATCATGTCTTCTGTACAGCAATGTGTCATACATCGGCAGATGCAACACAGAGATGTTTACCTCAGCTTATCGCACATACACGGCGAGTCCAGTGTATGTATAGTCTGTTCAGATATAATCATGTTTTCTGGACAGCAATGTGTCATACATCGGCAGGCGCAACACAGAGATGTTTACCTCAGCTTATCTCACATACACGGCGAGTCCAGTGTGTGTATACTCTGTTCAGATATAATCATGTCTTCTGTACAGCAATGTGTCATACATAGGCAGGCGTAACACAGAGATGTTTACCTCAGCTTATCACACATACACGGCGAGTCCAGTGTATGTATACTCTGTTCAGATATAATCATGTCTTCTGTACAGCAATGTGTCATACATCGGCAGGCGTAACACAGAGATGTTTACCTCAGCTTATCGCACATACACGGCGAGTCCAGTGTATGTATACTCTGTTCAGATATAATCATGTCTTCTGGACAGCAATGTGTCATACATCAGCAGGCGCAACACAGAGATGTTTACCTCAGCTTATCGCACATACACGGCGAGTCCAGTGTATGTATAGTCTGTTCAGATATAATCATGTCTTCTGTACAGCAATGTGTCATACATCGGCAGGCGCAACACAGAGATGTTTACCTCAGCTTATCGCACATACACGGCGAGTCCAGTGTATGTATAGTCTGTTCAGATATAATCATGTCTTCTGTACAGCAATGTGTCATACATCGGCAGCCGTAACACAGAGATGTTTACCTCAGCTTATCGCACATACACGGCGAGTCCAGTGTATGTATAGTCTGTTCAGATATAACCATGTCTTCTGTACAGCAATGTGTCATACATCGGCAGACGTAACACAGAGATGTTTACCTCAGCTTATCGCACATACACGGCGAGTCCAGTGTATGTATAGTCTGCTCAGATATAATCATGTCTTCTGTACAGCAATGTGTCATACATCGGCAGGTGCAACACAGAGATGTTTACCTCAGCTTATCGCACATACACGGTGAGTCAAGTGTATGTATAGTCTGTTCAGATATAATCATGTCTTCTGTACAGTAATGTGTCATACATCGGCAGGCGCAACACAGAGATGTTTACCTCAGCTTATCGCACATACACGGCGAGTCCAGTGTATGTATAGTCTGTTCAGATATAATCATGTCTTCTGTACAGCAACGTGTCATACATCGGCAGACGCAACACAAGATGTTTACGTCAGCTTATCGCACATACACGGCGAGTCCAGTGTATCTATAGTCTGTTCAGATATAATCATGTCTTCTGTACAGCAATGTGTCATACATCGGCAGACGAAACACAGAGATGTTTACGTCAGCTTATCGCACATACACGGCGAGTCCAGTGTATCTATAGTCTGTTCAGATATAATCATGTCTTCTGTACAGCAACGTGTCATACATCGGCAGACGCAACACAGAGATGTTTACCTCAGCTTATCGCACATACACGGCGAGTCCAGTGTATCTATAGTCTGTTCAGATATAATCATGTCTTCTGTACAGCAACGTGTCATACATCGGCAGACGTAACACAGAGATGTTTACCTCAGCTTATCGCACATACACGGCGAGTCCAGTGTATCTATAGTCTGTTCAGATATAATCATGTCTTCTGTACAGCAATGTGTCATACATCGGTAGGCGCAACACAGAGATGTTTACCTCAGCTTATCGCACATACACGGCGAGTCCAGTGTATGTATAGTCTGTTCAGATATAATCATGTCTTCTGGACAGCAAAGTGTCATACATCGGCAGGCGTAACACAGAGATGTTTACCTCAGCTTATCGCACATACACGGCGAGTCCAGTGTATGTATAGTCTGTTCAGATATAATCATGTCTTCTGTACAGCAATGTGTCATACATCGACAGACGCAACACAGAGATGTTTACCCCAGCTTATCGCACATACACGGCGAGTCCAGTGTATGTATAGTCTGTTCAGATATAATCATGTCTTCTGGACAGCAAAGTGTCATACATCGGCAGGCGTAACACAGAGATGTTTACCTCAGCTTATCGCACATACACGGCGAGTCCAGTGTATGTATAGTCTGTTCAGATATAATCATGTCTTCTGTACAGCAATGTGTTATACATCGGCAGGCGCAACACAGAGATGTTTACCTCAACTTATCGTACATACACGGCGAGTCCAGTGTATGTATAGTCTGTTCAGATATAATCATGTCTTCTGTACAGCAGTGTGTCATACATCGGAAGGCGTAACACAGAGATGTTTACCTCAGCTTATCGCACATACACAACAAGTCCAGTGTATGTATAGTCTGTTCAGATATAATCATGTCTTCTGTACAGCAATGTGTCATACATCGGCAGGCGCAACACAGAGATGTTTACCTCAGCTTATCGCACATACACGGCGAGTCCAGTGTATGTATAGTCTGTTCAGATATAATCATGTCTTCTGTACAGCAATGTGTCATACATCGGCAGCCGTAACACAGAGATGTTTACCTCAGCTTATCGCACATACACGGCGAGTCCAGTGTATGTATAGTCTGTTAAGATATAACCATGTCTTCTGTACAGCAATGTGTCATACATCGGCAGACGTAACACAGAGATGTTTACCTCAGCTTATCGCACATACACGGCGAGTCCAGTGTATGTATAGTCTGCTCAGATATAATCATGTCTTCTGTACAGCAATGTGTCATACATCGGCAGGTGCAACACAGAGATGTTTACCTCAGCTTATCGCACATACACGGTGAGTCAAGTGTATGTATAGTCTGTTCAGATATAATCATGTCTTCTGTACAGTAATGTGTCATACATCGGCAGGCGCAACACAGAGATGTTTACCTCAGCTTATCGCACATACACGGCGAGTCCAGTGTATGTATAGTCTGTTCAGATATAATCATGTCTTCTGTACAGCAACGTGTCATACATCGGCAGACGCAACACAAGATGTTTACGTCAGCTTATCGCACATACACGGCGAGTCCAGTGTATCTATAGTCTGTTCAGATATAATCATGTCTTCTGTACAGCAATGTGTCATACATCGGCAGACGAAACACAGAGATGTTTACGTCAGCTTATCGCACATACACGGCGAGTCCAGTGTATCTATAGTCTGTTCAGATATAATCATGTCTTCTGTACAGCAACGTGTCATACATCGGCAGACGCAACACAGAGATGTTTACCTCAGCTTATCGCACATACACGGCGAGTCCAGTGTATCTATAGTCTGTTCAGATATAATCATGTCTTCTGTACAGCAACGTGTCTTACATCGGCAGACGTAACACAGAGATGTTTACCTCAGCTTATCGCACATACACGGCGAGTCCAGTGTATCTATAGTCTGTTCAGATATAATCATGTCTTCTGTACAGCAATGTGTCATACATCGGTAGGCGCAACACAGAGATGTTTACCTCAGCTTATCGCACATACACGGCGAGTCCAGTGTATGTATAGTCTGTTCAGATATAATCATGTCTTCTGGACAGCAAAGTGTCATACATCGGCAGGCGTAACACAGAGATGTTTACCTCAGCTTATCGCACATACACGGCGAGTCCAGTGTATGTATAGTCTGTTCAGATATAATCATGTCTTCTGTACAGCAATGTGTCATACATCGACAGACGCAACACAGAGATGTTTACCCCAGCTTACGCACATACACGGCGAGTCCAGTGTATGTATAGTCTGTTCAGATATAATCATGTCTTCTGGACAGCAAAGTGTCATACATCGGCAGGCGTAACACAGAGATGTTTACCTCAGCTTATCGCACATACACGGCGAGTCCAGTGTATGTATAGTCTGTTCAGATATAATCATGTCTTCTGTACAGCAATGTGTTATACATCGGCAGGCGCAACACAGAGATGTTTACCTCAACTTATCGTACATACACGGCGAGTCCAGTGTATGTATAGTCTGTTCAGATATAATCATGTCTTCTGTACAGCAGTGTGTCATACATCGACAGACGCAACACAGAGATGTTTACCTCAGCTTATCGCACATACACGGCGAGTCCAGTGTATGTATAGTCTGTTCAGATATAATCATATCTTCTGTACAGCAATGTGTCATACATCGGCAGGCGTAACACAGAGATGTTTACCTCAGCTTATCGCACATACACGGCGAGTCCAGTGTATGTATAGTCTGTTCAGATATAATCATGTCTTCTGTACAGCAATGTGTTATACATCGGCAGGCGCAACACAGAGATGTTTACCTCAGCTTATCGTACATACACGGCGAGTTCAGTGTATGTATAATCTGTTCAGATATAATCATGTCTTCTGGACAGCAAAGTGTCATACATCGGCAGGCGCAACACAGAGATGTTTACCTCAGTTTATCGCACATACACGGCGAGTCCAGTGTATGTATAGTCTGTTCAGATATAATCGTGTCTTCTGTACAGCAGTGTGTCATACATCGACAGACGCAACACAGAGATGTTTACCTCAGCTTATCGCACATACACGGCGAGTCCAGTGTATGTATAGTCTGTTCAGATATAATCATGTCTTCTGGACAGCAAAGTGTCATACATCGGCAGGCGTAACACAGAGATGTTTACCTCAGCTTATCGCACATACACGGCGAGTCCAGTGTATGTATAGTCTGTTCAGATATAATCATGTCTTCTGTACAGCAATGTGTTATACATCGGCAGGCGCAACACAGAGATGTTTACCTCAGCTTATCGTACATACACGGCGAGTTCAGTGTATGTATAATCTGTTCAGATATAATCATGTCTTCTGTACAGCAATGTGTCATACATCGGCAGACGTAACACAGAGATGTTTACCTCAGCTTATCACACATACACGGTGAGTCCAGTGTATGTATAGTCTGTTCAGATATAATCATGTCTTCTGTACAGCAATGTGTCATACATCGGCAGACGTAACACAGAGATGTTTACCTCAGCTTATCGCACATACACGGTGAGTCCAGTGTATGTATAGTCTGTTCAGATATAATCATGTGTTCTGTACAGCAATGTGTCATACATCGGCAGACGTAACACAGAGATGTTTACCTCAGCTTATCACACATACACGGCGAGTCCAGTGTATGTATAGTCTGTTCAAATATAATCATGTCTTCTGTACAGCAATGTGTCATACATCGGCAGGCGTAACACAGAGATGTTTACCTCAGCTTATCGCACATACACGGCGAGTTCAGTGTATGTATAATCTGTTCAGATATAATAATGTCTTCTGAACAGCAAAGTGTCATACATCGGCAGGCGCAACACAGAGATGTTTACCTCAGCTTATCGCACATACACGGCGAGTTCAGTGTATGTATAATCTGTTCAGATATAATCATGACTCTGTACAGCAATGTGTCATACATCGGCAGACGCGAGAAAACATATCATATAGACACACGCAGCTTCCAGTCGCTCTATTTGTGTTTAGTAACTTACTGTACGTCAACTTACTAATATTTCATTCCTGTAATCGACCAGATAAGACCCGATAGTGGACTATCGCAGCGCTGGTCACCTGCAGGTCAATATGCCTTAACTTCTGTCGAGTAATATGCTATAAAGAGACCTATAGATGTTTGTATACAACCTGTCTGAAGAACGATTATGGACGGCGACAGTGGAAACTTACGTAAACACAAACAGATAAGTGGTATTGCGTCACTATTCCTTGTACCGTTCGGTAATACAGTGTGTTTTAATTTTGTAGAAAAGATAAACATAAAGATCTAATTATTCCGTTAAATAATACTACAGCAACGCAATAAACGAACTGCGCATAATATACTGAAATAAGTTCAAAATTCAAAGCTTATGGGAGTAAAACTTTCAACATTGCCCATATCCAAAAAGATTCGAACTAGATGTGTGTTGTGCGCAGAACTTTTCTCGAGTTTTACGAACAGAGAAAAGAAATTCCTACAGTACGTAAACTTATGAATGCTGTTAAAGAAACGATCCCTTTTGAAGTTAGAAGGACACATTCTGGAAAATACTTAAAGACGTGTGATGTCAGATATGCGTCGTGTTACGAACGTCGTTCTGATGTTCTGGGGGTCAGACTGTATTCTCGCCTTCTCTGACCACTCTAAACGGAGCGACCTCCCATAACAACTGCACTCATTCGTCAAAGAGTTAGTAGTAAGATTTCGTTTATCTCTTACGGTTTGCCAACTATCAAGAAGTCGTCCAGAAGGAAGAGGAATTCTGAGGACTTCCTAGAAAATTCAAGAAGTGCATTTCATTTGTTACGACGATAACTTAAGCCTATGGTATTTTAATGTAAATGTTAGAGTTATTTTAAAGAAAATCAGAAATAACCAGGCGTGAGAAAACAATGATGGAAATTAGGAGATTGTATGGAAATAGATCGGAGTGGAAGAGTTGGACAGAACCAGGTACCCCGACGCTTGACGGCATAAAGGATATGAAGAAGAAATAACCGAAGATACTTGTCTATAAAGGGTAGTTGGAGGCGGGTAAATATTCTTATAAATCTTCTTTTCCCATCTTTGGAAGATGCTGGTTAGTGTTTAGCAAAAACGTTTTAGGTCATATTGTTAACATATATGTGACGACTTTAGCGTCCTTCGGCATGTTACAGCAGCCATACATGGTTGGACGTGTACATAGTTCGTTATTGCTCTAAAGATAACCGATCCTACTTGAATCTTCAACACCAATCCTGGTATAAAAGGGGAGGTGACTTCGATTGATTGATTGAAACACTAGATCTTCATTCTCTGTGAAGGAACAATGAATATTAAAGGAAAGATTTAGTGTTGGAGAGGACATTTATAACGTGTGGTTTGAGAAAGACAATAAATGATTTGTTAAGTGGAATAACAGGGCGGTACTATGTCTTTGTGAATATAATGATCATCTATGAACCTGCAAGGTTTACTCCATTACCATGCATCGGTATACCTCGAAAATCTAAAGAGTGTAGCAGCAATACGTTGATAGCTGATATTAAAAGCGGGTCTTCTAGTTCACTACTGCGTTAAAAGTAGACAATTCTTTCGCTCAGAGCTCAAAAGATTTTAACACGTCGGTAATGTCAACTTTGATTTATTGTGACAATCGGCTCATTCAAAAAGGCCGTGAACTTGAATTAACCTTTTATAGGGTATGCGGAGCCTTAGTTTCGCTATACCCGATGATGGGGTCCTCGATGACTATCCCTCTTAAGCTACGCCTTTTCAAGGCTATAGTGCTTTACGCGTGCGACGTCTGGGCTATGACTGCGGACTCGAACATACTGCTCTTATAATGGATACAGAATAGATATCTTCGGAGCATCTATTCTGTATACAGGCACTTAACCGTCAGACTACTCCATGAAACTTCATCTCTCCCCTATGTGGAGGGGAGTGAGATGTGGAGGATGGCCATTAGCCCCGAGAAAAGCTCTACACTTCTCCTGGCTAAGGTCCGAGCTAGGCGACCGGATTGGTCGCTGAGGTTAAGGCAGAGGCGAATCGCTTGGGTTCCCACTGCCAAATACCTTGGTGTCCACCTCGATCGCGGTCTCACCTACGCACCTCACGTCCGGGTCAAAGCCGGACATGGGCATGCAGCGCTAACACTGTTATACCCTATTCTCAAATCCACCATGCCAACGCACCTCAAACTACGCCTGTATCGGTCGATTATACCGCCCCTGATTCTGTACGGCTGCGAAGTCTGGGGATCAGCGGCTACGACCACTATTCGCAGACTCCAGCGCGTCCAGAACAGGGCACTGAGCATGATCTACGATACCGGGCGTAGATTCCCGTCCCACATCCTACACACATACTCTGGGGTCCCGTATACCGTGGACGTGGTGCGGGAGAGGTCCCGCACCATCTACGATAAGCTGGACTCCCATCCGAACATACTGGTGAACACCTTTGGCCGTTACGACCACAGGGTTCCTTGCCGCCGACCGAGCTACCGGTTGTCCAAAGATGCCTTGGGTAACTAGTACTGAACAGGGCCACATTCCCCTGACTCCAACCCCTTAAGCCCAGTAATGGGCTTGGTAAACTCAATACCTTAACACTGTTCCTTTCCCTCTAGCCTGTTAAGCGGACTGTGCTCAGATGCCTCCCAGGCAGGCGAAAGAGCGCAGCCAGCACTGGCGCATCCCCCTCACGGGGCGACTGCGCGCACAAGGCTAGATATGTCCACTACCGAAAACAACCGCCTGAGACAAAAGATGACTCTATTATACTGCCCAGATAAGGACGCAATAAGCGGCTAGGTGCTGGGCAGCAAACATTCCGTCCAGGTAAACCTGGATGAGTCGACTCTTCTGCTGTTCTGCTGGTCTGCTGGGATTATCATCCCAATGAACGCCGCCTAAAGCGGTACCGGCTTCCCCACATGGCTTGTGGGTATAAATGAATGAATGAATGAGAACTATACTAAACCTGTTAACATTTTAAAAGCAGCAGAGACAGTTAAATTAGAATTCTTATCCAAAAATCAAGAAACCTATACGATATTGCATACAACAATTTCCTGGACTGGTAAAGAACATACAAAATCATGATACTGAAATGTGTTGTTAGCATTCTTTGAATAAAAAGCTAAAATATGGACATCTTCAACAAACTACTCGATGATAAAGCTGTCTTAATGTAAACAAGAACCAGGACATCAGTAAATACTACAAACTTACAGCATTTTCGAAAGGTACGTCTGAAAATGAGCAGCCAAAAGATTCCAAAATTCTAAGTAAAAAACAATAGTCAGCTCATTAATACAGCACCAGACGAAAACAATCAAGATTTCAGTTTTTTCAAAAGATGAGTCAGTTTGGAAAAAGTTGTAATCTATTAATTAGGGAGTTCTTGCCCATATTCTTGGCAGTTACCATAAACGTTAGTGTCACGTGAGCGATGCTCTGTGCATGCGCACGTTTACTGTAAACAGATAACCGATAACCGGACACGTTATAGTTCATTTAACGTGAGGCTTCACCGTTAGCATTTCTCTTACAAAATGACCCAAAAAAGATTACGCTTTACTATTAATGATGATCTAATATTGATAAGGGAGGTAATTTCAACCAACTCATGTAAACATCCAACTGTATGGAAAGAAATAGTTACAAGTATGGTGGCTGGCACCGTAGCTCAGCCGGTAGAGCACCTGCCTGCCGTGCTAGGGGTCCCGGGTTCGATTCCCGGCGGTGGGGATGGGGATTTTTCTCCGGCCAAGAAAATTCCCCATCTTCCCCAGAGTAGTCTGGAAGTATGAATGAGAGTGTGAATGTGTGTGTGATGTAATGATTAAAACCTAACGAATACGAGTTAACACCTTCGATATGTTCCAAAGGAGAACGACCGACGATATGACCATTGCAGTTAAAGGCGGGGTATAAATGTGTACGTGATCTAATGATTAAAATCCAACGAATACGAGTTAACACCTTCGATATGTTACAAAGGAGAACGGCCGCCGATATGACCATTGTAGTTAAAGGCGAGGTATAAATGTGTACGTGACCTAATGATTAAAACCCAACGAATACAAGTTAACACCTTCGATATGTTCCAAAGGAGAACGGCCGCCGATATGACCATTGTAGTTAAAGGCGAAGTATAAATGGAACAACTTAAAAAAAATGGTAGCTGCAACTGGAAAAGATATTTCCTTCCGTACAATAAAGGAGCACATGGATCACCTTCTCAAGCTGTAGCATATACCTAAAATACCCAACAATTTCTTATTGATACAGCTTGTGTATAATATGGCAATTTATTTCTGTCAAATCATGTTAGGTTAATAAGTGATTATATAATAAGGTTAATAAGTATTATTCTATATATTATATTGGCTATTGCTGACAAATATAAAGAAGATACGCCAAAAACTGCTTCCACATCAGACAGCCTGTTAGTACAAAACTTCCAGTCCTGAAATAGTAAATGTACTGTCAGTACATAACCTAAAATATAATCATACGAACGATGTAAATTGTTTATTCAAAATTACCTCTAGAACAATATCGTTCTTGTTACAATTCTAGAAGGTAAAGGTAAAGCGTCTACTATCCATCGAAGAGCCATTTTATCAAAACGAAAATAGAGTCGGCATTCTTCATCTGTAAATTGATTTAAATCTAGTCTCCGAATTGTCGCGTGTCCTTGGGGGATATTTCTTTGTCTGTTAATATTATGAGTTATCATATCTTCCAGTAACTCGTCATCAATGCCACCGAACGCTGGATATCAAGTAATTGCTCCATTTTCTGTTGTCATTAATGTTGTATTCAATGACTCTCTCAGCAACATATGCTACAATATATACGCTGTGATAAGAACTATCAATAACACTAGGGAACACGTTTTTTGTACCCGAAACAAAATAGGCTAATTCTTATGCAAAATGACTCGCTGATTCCAAAAATGCCTCTGAAAATGCTGTATCCCGTAACATTTTTGAGATATCCTTATTCTTTTATATAAAATTACAGAAATGAGGTATGATACCAACTCATATTGACTTAATTTAAAATAATAGCCATTGACTCTTCTAAATACAGCTTAAAGGCAGTGTTGCTTCATAATGGCAATTTACTACCTTCAATACCTTTATTTCATGCCATAGGAATGAAGGAGACAAACGATTCCATGTCCATAATTTTAGATGCTATTAGTTATCAAAACCTTGGCTGGGAAATTTGTAGTGACCTCAAGGTAGTTGCATTGCTAACGGGACTGCAGGGAGGTTTCACAAAATATTACTGTTTTTTGTGCTTATGGGACAGTAGGGCTACTGAAAAGCATTTTATAGTGAAATAATGGGGGAAAAGGGAAGACTATACCCCTGGAGCAAGCAATGTTAAGTATGTGCCTCTAGTAGACCCAAACAAAGTTCTTCTCCCCCCACTTTACATAAAGCTCGGGTTAATGAAGAATTTTGTTAAAGGTTTGGACAAAAGTGGAAGTGCATTTGAGTATTTAAGAAGTATCTTATCCCAAAATAAGTGAATCTAAATTGAAGGAAGGTATATTTGTCGGTCCTCAAATAAGACTACTTCTTAAAGACAGTGTTTTTGAATCAAAGCTTAAACGTGTTGAACTGGCAGCATGGAAATCATTTAAATCAGTGGTGGAAGGCTTCCTGGGCAATAACAAAGAAGAAAATTATGAAACTTTAGTCTCAGAACTAATAAAGGAGCTACAAAGAAATGGGTTGGCGTATGTCACTTAAAATCCACTTTTTGCACTCTCACCGTGATAGTTTCCCTACAAACCTAGGAGCTGTAGTAAGTGATGAGCAAGGTGAGCGTTTTCACCAGGACATTTCTGAGATGGAAAGACGTTACCAGGGTATCGCTGGGATTCAGCCATGTTGGGAGACTATTGTTGGTTCCTCAAACGGGAGAGTCAATACAAAAAAAAATCAACAGTGAAACACTTCTGAGATAATTCAGGTATTGGTTTTCATCATTATCTTGTGTTCATTTATTTTAATAATAATAATTAATAATAATAATTATTTTCAATGTTTTTTTGGCAATAAAATACCTATTATTTTCATGTAATCAAATATGAGTTATCACATCACATTTCTGTAAGTTTTCATAAAAGAATATGAATACCTAAAAAACGTTACGTGATACAGCATTTTGAGGGGCATTTTTGGAATCAGCAGATCAGTTTACATAAGAATTTGCCTATTTTGTTTCGGGTATATAAAAATAATTTTTTTGTTCCCCAGTGAAATTAAATTTTTGTTACGTTATTTCGATCGTCTATTATTTCCACTGCCTCCCTTATGTAGAATGTTGTGGTGTTCTAAAAGTCATGATGGCTACGCTGATGCTACGCAAGTTCAGGCCTAATGTCAGTTGTTCATCAGCTACAGGAGATGTAGGATAATTTTGGGGAACTTGTTAGAGAGATCTTTGTTCCTTTTTTGACTAAGAAGTCTGTCATTTCATTCCCATGCATTCCTGTACGGGATGGTATCCACTGAAAGGTTATTTCAATTCCAGCATCGGTAATTGAACAAATGAAGGATTTCATTTCATTTATGCAGGCACTTCTAAGTGTTACAGATGTTATCGCTTGTATTGGAGAAATTGAATCACAAAATATAACATCCTTTTTGTGATCTTTGAAGCAGAATAAGACTTGTTTTAGTGCCAGGTTTATTATCTCAAACTCTCCATCAAAATGGGAACGACACTGTCCGGCAGACTTGTAAAAGCAAAATACTTCACTATATACTCCAGCACCAGAGACATCATCGACCTCACTCAAGGATCCATCTATATGTATATATAGCCACTCTGTTGATAGTTTGTATTTACAGTCTCTAAAGCCATGTTTTTAGGACTTCTTTATCCATTTTTTTATTTTAAAACCCTTTAACTGCGCGTAATTTAAGAGGGCAGATTGGTGCGGTTATCACATCTAATCCACAGTTTCCTCTACGACCGCAGCTTTTCAGTACGCATTGGTGGAAAGCTTTCATCCCCACGTAATATTACCGCAGGTGTCCCACAGGGTTCTATCTTGGCCCCGACTCTATTTAATATATACATTTCTGATATTCCTGATTTAGCTCCGAATTCTTTAGCTCTTTACGCTGATGACACAGTACTATATTATTCTCATGCACGCACAAGTAGTACAGCTTTCTTTAGATCGCCTAACTCATTGGTTCACCACTTGGCGGATCGCATTGAACCCTCAGAAAACCGAAGCTAAAATCTTCACTCTTCGCCGATATACTCCGCTTACTCCGTTGCGTCTCTACAGAAACAATGTCCCTTGGCTCCCCACTACAACTCCCGTTAAATACCTTGGAGTGCTTTTGGACTCTCGACTGACTTGGCGTGCTCATGTCGATCGTCTTATATCACTGGCCTCCGGGCGACTGTCAAAACTCTCACCTCTGTTGCATCGTCGATCCAGCCTCGGCCTACAGTCTTCATTATTACTCTACAAATCACTCGTTCGTCCGCTCATTACATATGCCTGCCAAGTGTGGGGGGCCGCACACACATGTCATCTGCGTCGTCTTCAGGTCATACAGAATCGCTTCATGCGCATCGCTACCGACGCTCCATTGTTCATCCGTAATCAGCATCTCCATCACGAACTAGGACTGTTACCTCTTCACGACTACATTCGCAGGATCGCCCGTCGTTTCTTTTCCACGCTGCAAGAAGTTCCAGGAGCTGTGCATTATAACATCGGCGTCCGCACGCGCCAGCCCTCACGCTTGAAGAAGAGACTACCACAGGACCTACTTCTGAGTGATACATCTGATTCGAGTGATTCTAGTACTTGATGTCTGTCTTACATCTTCAATATTGACATAATTTCTCAGAGAGTATTATTGGAGTTCTAACTTAATGTAGTTAGGGGGCGGCCCGTTAGCCTACCCCTGAGTGTTATTGTTCTTATTGTACTGTTACCTTCTTTTCACTCTGATCTGTAAAGCATTGTACTGCTGATCGATCAATAAAAAATTATATATAAAAAAAGATTGGTGCGGCGAAGTCTTTTTCACTGGTGGACAGTGAAAATGCATCAATACATTATATAAAACCATTCTGTGTTTTCAGCCGGTTCGCATGACGTTGATAATTTTCCCAGTATGTCTCTTTCGGTAATTGATTAATTTTTCACTTTGTTGAAGTGCCAATTTCATAATGTCCTATGTTAGAAGCGGAGTGTCAGTAGCTGCTTGAAGAGCTGCAATAGGTGGTGCTTTTACTGCTCCTGTAATAAGGCGTAGAGCTTGATTTTGGAGAACCTCTAATTTAGATATATTCGTTGAGAGTAATACTTCACATCCCTAAGTGCTCTTCAGGCCTTGCAACAACACACTGCCGCTCACACCCGTGTTTTAAAAATACAGGCCCAGATCTCACAAATGCTCAGTCGCGGATACCATTTTGTTCTTACTTGGACCCCAGGTCATGTGGGGATTTCCGGGAACGAGGAGGCGGACGCGGCTGCTAAGTCCGCTTGCCGTTTGCCCCGGAGTTTAACAACTACGGTGCCATACCAGGATGTGCAACGTTTTTTCCGTCACCAACTCCTATTTGCTTGGCAGCAATCCTGGACAGCTTTGGAAGGCACACAACTGCGGGCAATAAAGGAGAGCGTACAACCCTGGCCAACTTCCTGCAGGGATAACCGGCGAGCCGAGGTGATACTCACCCGGCTGAGAATTGGGCACACGCGAGGGACTCATGGCCATCTGTTAAGAGGGGAACCGGCCCCTGTGTGTGCTCCGTGTGCAGTACGCCTCACTGTGCGGCATATGTTACTCGATTGCCCGCAGTACGCCCGCGTTCGCCAGTCTTTGGGCTTGGGGACTAACTTGCTCGGTGTTTCAGGGGACGACCCAGTGGCCGTGGTCAAGGCACTGCGTTTTGTTGCGGAAATTTGTTTTAATAAACAAGTCTGACTTGGATTTTATATTTATTAAATTTAGAGATTTTAAAATATTAGTACTGGAATGAGTTTTTTATGTACTTTTAATAGTTGAGTTTTTATTTTATCCTTTTAACTTAGTTTGTGTTGCTTTTAGTTCTTAGAGTTAACTACGGGCCCTAATGACCTTGTTGTCGACGGGCCCTAAAACACCACACACTCACTCACTCACTCCATACAATATTCTGGGTTTTATATACATTTTGTAAGTACAGTTTAATACTTCCATGGAGCTAACCCACTTTTTCCAGCTAATCTCTTAATGATGTCAAGCTTTTTCTCGACCTTATTAACAGTATTTTCTCTAAACTCTTTGAAAAGGTTCTCCTTCGCCGTCTCCTTAAATATACCTCTGAAAACCATATCATTCCACCCTTCCAATTTGGATTTCGTTCTAGACATTCTACCTCTCACCAACTACTACGTTTAACACAAACAGTAATTCATGGTTTTGAGCAACGAAAGCACACAACCGCCCTGTTCCTCGACGTAGCACAGGCCTTTGATAAACTTTGGCATGAGGGATTAATCTTCAAACTGTATAGCATTGGACTTCCACAGTATCTGCTCACTACCATTTGTAGTTTTCTATCAGATCGCACATTTACTGTTCGCATTGGTGGCATGGAGTCATCTCAGCGCCATATTACAGCAGGAGTTCCTCAGGGATCCATATTGGCGCCAATCTTATTTAGTATCTATAACTATGATCTTCCTGACTTGGCCCCTACCTCCATAGCCTTATACGCTGATGATACTGTTTTATATCATTCCGGCACAGATCTCCCTGCAACTATTCACACGCTACAAACCTCTCTTGACTGCCTCGTTGAATGGTTTGATACTTGGTGCATACGTCTAAACACTCAAAAGACCGCAGCTAAGATTTTTAGCTTACGTCGCATCTCCAACTCTCCCGAATTGCATATTAAGCATGAATCAATTCCCTGGCTACCTCCTACCACCTCCGTCAAATACCTTGGAGTAATGCTGGACACTAGACTTACTTGGCGAGCCCATAGTGATCGACTTATCTCGTTGGCATCAGGACGACTTTCAAAACTCGGCCCGCTACTTCACAGACACACTCCTCTTGGGATTGAATGCTCTCTGCTTCTCTACAAATCTCTTGTCCGGCCACTTATCACATATGCTTCCCAGGTATGGGGTACGGCTAGCAACACTCATCTCCGTAGGCTACAGGTCCTACAAAATCGATTTTTGCGCATCGCCAGAAATCAACAACTGCATAAAGAACTTGGTCTCCTTCCTCTTCACCAGTACATACGTCAGATCGCCTCTCGCTTCTTCTCAAACCTGCCAGATGTTCCAGGAGCTGTGATGTACTACATCGGCGTACGAACCCGCCAGCCCACGCGCCTGAAGAGACAACTCCCACAGGATCTCCTCCTTAGTGACTCTGATTGAAGAAAAAAAACTATGAATATTGTTTCACAATGACTGTTGTTCTTATCTCTTTGATTACTTGTTTGTTTTAATTAACTTATTTTTCTCTCGTTTCACAGTATTAAGAAGATAATAGGAGCCAACTTGGTTTTCCTTACATTTTATTATATAGTTCATAGAGATTCAATTAGCCAACAAGGATCTGTAAAGCATTTACTGCTGATCGATCATTGAATAAAAAAAATTAAAATTAAAAAAAAAAAAGTATTTTCTCTATGATTTACCCACGTCATTTTTCGGTCCCAAGATACTTCGGATCGTCACTCTGGGTTAACTATTTATTCTCGTATCGTAAATTTATAGTGGGGATTGAGTGAACCAGAAAGAAAACTTGGAAGAATGTATTTTCGATGTTAAGTCTAACTTTACTTTGATATCGTTAAAATTATTTCGAGCAATACACATTGATTGTAACTCTTTCTCTGATTTGAATTTCAAAATGAACTATCTTGCGTACACCGCGCAAATAACACCACACGTATCTTGTATCTTGCATTAATTAGGGCATCATAAAAGTGAGTTACAACATAAGGCGTGGCTACTAGTATGAGGGATGCCAATTCTCCTTTGTCTAAACGGACAGAAGCACGCAATTTTGTTTATTGTATGTATAATACGTTCTTCCACTAAAAACTACACTAATTGTGCTGTTACGACTTTACTGACATTGCCTGCATTCCGTATAAGACATCATTAGTACGGCTTTGTAACCGCATTATTCTTACATAATAAGTACTACTAAAACATTGTCTATAATTCTCATGTGTATTTCTATTGTTACTCATCTTAAGCGTATTCTGGACACCAGCTATGCATTTTAGTTTGTAGTCCGTTTCAAAATTAGACTGTCATTGCTACTAAAGCGGAACCAGCTTTAAGTTAAATCATATCGGACGATGAAAGAAATGATGTTCAAATGAGTACAGGGTACACAGAGCTTAGAGTTACCAGACATTCATTTTTCAGGATAAGAGAAAACCTCCAACGTTAAGTCATATCGGATGATGAATGAAATGATGTTCAAATGAGTACAGGGTCCATAGAGCTTAGAGTTACCAGACATTCATCTTTCAGGATAAGAGAAAACCTCCAACGTTAAGTCATATCGGACGATGAATGAAATGATGTTCAAATGAGTACAGGGTACATAGAGCTTAGAGTTACCAGACATTCATCTTTCAGGATAAGAGAAAACCTCCAACGTTAAGTCATATCGGACGATGAATGAAATGATGTTCAAATGAGTACAGGGTACATAGAGCTTAGAGTTACCAGACATTCATCTTTCAGGATAAGAGAAAACCTCCAACGTTAAGTCATATCGGACGATGAATGAAATGATGTTCAAATGACTACAGGGTACATAGAGCTTAGAGTTACCAGACATTCATCTTTCAGTATAAGAGAAAACCTCCAACGTTAAGTCATACCGGACGATGAATGAAATGATGTTCAAATAAGTACAGGGTCCATAGAGCTTAGAGTTATCAGACATTCATCTTTCAGGATAAGAGAAAACCTCCAACGTTAAGTCATATCGGACGATGAATGAAATGATGTTCAAACGAGCCCATGGTCCATAGAGCTTCGAGTGTATGTGCGTGTACTTTAGACAGTAGGATTACCATTAGGATTACGTACAGAGAGGATGCGACCAGTCTTGATCTATTGTACTTATGCACCAAGTGGGGCATCCCCGAGATGAAGAATGAGGCAAGAGCAGACAGAGGGTGGCGCTCCAAGGAGCCACGACAATGTTACTACAATTTACCAGTTGGAAACTCCCCGGCGGGCTAGTACAACCGGTATCTCATCCACCGTAGACGTGAAACGACCCACTAGGGCTGCCCGAAGACCGGAGACCATTGTAGCGAAGGAGGAAATCTTACCAAGAGAATATCATCCTGCCATGCAGCGCCGAGACACCCGCCGACACTTCTACCCTGAAACAGACCACTAGATGAGGTGATGGGGAATGACAGTGGAGAAGAAATGGAGGGAGAAGAAATTAGGGGAATGTAACTGATTTACCGAGCATTCGCCTGGCGACCTGAGAAACCTCCCCCAAAAATCCTATGAGTCAGGTAGGCCAGCCAAGGGAATCGAACCCGGACCTCCGGAATGTAGACTACAGACAAAACCGCCTGAGTCATTCCACTCGATTTTTAAACAGTAAGTTAACAGTTGCCAAAAAATGTCATCGGATATGTTATAAAAAAAGATTCTCTCCTTTAAATGCCACGTATTGCTAAAGGTAGCATTGTTTTTATTACAAATAAGTTAATACAATTGGTGATTTACAGAACCACAGCTCTGTTTCTCTGTCTTCGAGAGATGCCCAGCACTCGACGGCAACAACAGACGGTACAAAAGCAGCAGGGTGCCCTCTAATCGCCCCGGAGTAATGGAGGACCTCCCGGGAAGATTATTAACACTGAGTTTGCAGGAGCACAAGACAGCTTCATCTTTTGATCCGCATGACAGGCCGCCGACAACATCGCAGCAGCAACAAAAACCGCTCCTGAACAACTCAGTAATAAAAAGTTAATTTTTCGTGGAAAAGCGTGAAGTACAAAGGCAAGAGAAAAGGTGTGGATGATGAAACAACTGCCGACCGCCGTTTGTTCCTCTCAGGGGTGAACACAACGAGAAGCCATTACTTGTCACCGTAAATTGATCACTAGAAGATTGTAATCGAAATAAACTTTTTGATATGGCGATCATTTTGCAACAGTATAATTTGTGCAAAAGGCGCGTGGAACAGATTGAGTAATTACTCTTACCTTTTGTGTCGAACTTGAAGATTCTATGGAGCAATGAGTCTTATCTCTGGCCGTAGTATCGGAGTGAGATAAAAGAAAGTGATGACATACCAGAAAGCTGGAAAATAAGCATGATTGTGCCTATTTATAAGGGGAAGGGAGGTGCAAATAAACCAGAAAACTACAGGAGAATAAGTCTGTTATCTATATTAGGAAAAACATACACCGGAATATTAGCAGAAAGGCTAAGAATATGGGTAGAACAAGAAAGGAAGCTGTCTGAATTTCAAGCAGGTTTCAGCAAAGGAAAACGGACAATAGATAATCTGTTCATAGTTAAGACCATAATAGACAAATACCTCAGGAAGAAGAGAGAAAGGGTATATATGTTCTTTCTGGATTTTGAGAAAGCTTTTGATACGATAAACAGAAAAGCTTTAGTTTGAAAATTGAGGAAGAAAGGGGTAAGTAGAAAATGTACAAAAGAGGTAGAGAAAATCTATGAAGGGGTAAAGTTTTGCATAAGGTGGGGAAAAAATGTAATTACGGAGATGACAGAACAAAAAATAGGCCCAAGACAGGGATGAAATATGAATCTTATTTTATTTAACTTATTTATAGATGAGATAATAGACAAGGTTAAAGAAGGAAATCAGCACTGTCTAGTAATAGCAAACAAAGAAACTCCTGGACTGCTATATGAGGATGACTTAATGGTAGGATCTATAACAGTAGTAGGATTGCAGAGGGCAACAAATGAAATCCAGAAATTCTGTGAAGAGTGGGGAATAAAAATAAACCTAAGTCAAAAGTTATGGTCTTCAAGAAGGGAGTGAAACTTAAAAAAGATGAAAAGTGGGTATTAAATTGCAAAAGGGTAGAAGTGGTCAATGAATTTGAATACTTATGAGTGAGGTTGAATAACAATGGAAAGTGGGGAGAACACAGGAGAAAAATTGAAGCAAAAGGAAGGACGACAATGAATGGAATAAGAATATGCAAATATAAACTAGAAATGACAACCAAGTGGTTAGAAAGAATGTATGAAGCATCAGTTGAATCCAAGATGTTATATGCAGTGGATATCTGAGGAGGAGCACAGAGGTAAACAGGCCGCGCCGTGGCTCAGTGGTTAGACCGCTTGGCTCTCACCAAGGCGGTCCGGGTTCGATCCCAGGCGACCGCAAAGTGGGATTGGTGGTGGACAACACGGTGCTGGGGCGGGTTTTCTCCGGGATCTCCGGTTTCCCCCGCCATCTCATTCCACCGGTGCTCCATCTTCATATCATGTATCAGTGTCATCGCCTGCGGTGCCGTATGTAGTAAAATCGGGCGTTAAACACTACACATTTCATTTTACAGAGGTAAACAAAACGGTGGACCAAAACTACAGAAGGTTTTGTAAAGAGCTGCTAGGCTTACCAAGATCAGCAACTAGGGAAGTAGCTTTAGTAGAATTAGGAAATACAAGAAGACATGGAATAATAATGGAAAGAATAATAACCTTTTGGTATAGGTGCTTGGTCAAAGGAGAAATTATGAAATTATGCATGAGACAGCAAAAAAGATTAGAGAACTCAAATAGTTGGTGGGTAGATATAGGAGGAATTATGGAAAAAATAGGAATGGGAGATATATGAGATTAGAGGAAAGGAATACAAGCGATGTGGGTAAATTGGTAAAATGCAGAATAGAAGATATAGAAAGACAGGAAATATGGGGAAGTCTAGAAAATATGAAATCATTACAATTTTACAAACAAATAAAAAGAAATTGGGGACGAGAAGCATACGTAGATTACTGCAATAGGCAAGAGAGAAGGGCTAGCTTGGATGAGAACAGGAACAATATTTCTAAGAGGGATAAGAGGAAGGGAAAAGGGAATTTGTGAATTGTGTGGGGGGAAAGAAAGCATAGAACACTATGTAACAGAATGCGAGGAGGTTGCAATGTAGAGAGAAAAGGTTTGGGAAGTAAAATGGGAGAAAGTAGAGAAGAAGATAGTAGCTATAAAAATGTTAACAGGAAAGGAGGAAAGGAAGGTAAGAACTATTGGTGAGTTCTTACAGAAAGTAAAAGAAAAATGGGTAAGAAATGTAAAGAATATAATAAAGGAAGAGGAAGAGGAAGAGAGGGACTAATTAAGTAACAAGGAGGTATGGAGGTTAAGAGCTACCTGGCAGAGCAGAAGACCATGGTGTCATGTAAGACAAGATAGCAACAAGGTAAACACAAATAAATGTAGCCAAAAATTGTAAATTGTAACATTTTTTAATATCCACAGTGAATCTAATCTATAGTAGAAAATGACAACTCTTCTCTTCTTTAAAAATCTTGGAATTTATTCCGCAAAAACCATTAATATATCTTATCACAATTATAACTTTGTAGATTATATCGAGATTTAACTGTATTGGAACAACACAGTGAAGCGAAAAATTACTAAATTTTAGATGAGTCGTATTTTTTACACATCTGCTTCACTTTCGTACCTAAGTGAAGCAGATGTACGAAAGTGAAGCAGATGTGTAAAAAATACGACTCATCTAAAATTTGTAGATTATGTCCATTTATAAAATTATTAATACTGCCTCGTTGCACTTTAAGTTTCTGCAACTTTTAGATAGACACCACAGAAAACACGTCTTTACATGTCGATGATCGACACCAAATTATTTACATATTGTCGCGTGGCATTGCAGACGAGCGACGAGAGAGAGAGAGATACGGAGAGTGAAAGAGACAGATAGTGCCCAAGCCATGCCCAGAGAGAGAGCAACAGAGGGAGAAAGAGACAGAGACAGTTCCATGGTGTTCTCGCTACATCACGAAAGATGGTGCTAGTTCGGTAGCTTTCGAGAAACTTCGCCAACCCTTGAGAAACAGCGGCTCGTGTATAAATGCAGGTGAGCTGGAGCCTGCTAGTCAGTGAATGGAGTTGAAGCTGTACTGTGTCGGCAGGGAGCTGCTAGAAAGTATTTAACGGTCATTTTTCGAGCAGTGTGTGTGTTTGTGTGTGTGTGTGTGTGTGTGTGTGTGTGTGTGTGTGTGTGTGTGTGTGTGTGTGTGTGTGTGTGTGTGTGTGTGTGTGTGTGGACACGTAAACTGTATCGAGTTGCGAGTTGAGAACTGATAAACGTGTAATGATTTGAAAGTGAATTCAAATTTACGTGTGCAGAAGCCACGAGAGACTGTGTTGGTGTATGTTACGTCATTCTGCTACTCAAGGCTGTACAAAAGTGTATTTCCACGGAAATGAAGAGCATTTTGAATTCCTGCAAATTTGACTTTTAATTTTACGAACCCACAAAGTCACAATTGGTGTCATGAGTGGGATACGATGATGGAAGCTTGCATTTATACACGAGCCGCTGTTTCTCAAAGGTTGCCGAAGATTCTCGAAAGCTACCGAACTAGCACCAGCTTTCGTGATGTAGCGAGAACTCCATGGAACTGACTCTGTCTCTCCCTCCCTCTGTTGCTCTCTCTCTCTCTCTCTCTCTCTCTCTCTCTCTCTCTCTCTCTCTCTCTCTCTCTCTCTCTCTCTCTCTCTCTCTCTCTCTCTCTCTCTGGGCGTGGCTTGGACACTATCTGTCTCTTTCACTCCCCACTTCTCTGCTCTCGTCGCTTGTCTACAACGCCTCGCGACAATATTCTCGAATCTCTGCGCACGGGGTTTCTAGAAAATCTAAATTACTTATATCCTATTGGTCCACGTCACAACATTACGCCATCACATTATTATAACAACCAATAGCAACCTATTACGTAAGTTTGTCATTCTGTGGTCTGCCCAGTATTACATTCTATTTTATACAAATCACATTTTCTAGAGTAATCCAGGACAAACTCCCAAATGTATAAAAAAAATATGAAATAACCGTTACAAACTTGAAAAAAGTACACAAGTGTAAAAATTCAAAGCAATAACAAAGAATGCATGAGAAGTGATTAAAGATACAAACACTTCTGTTTTTCATCAATGATGCTATTTAGTGAAATCTCTATTTTTATTAATGCCGCGAACCGTTGTTGCCAGGAGGCGCGGCCGGTGCGCACAAAGGGACAGACAGTGCGGCACGGAGATAAAAGCTTGCCGAAACAGAGAAGGAAAGAGACAGATAGATGTATGGAATGTTAGCTTTCTTGATTTTTACAGAAAATTCCGGTAATTTCTCGAACTATAGGTGGACCTGTAAAAGAAAGCCGCGGCTCGTCAGTGAAAACAGACGTAATTGGACTCGTGCGCGTGCTGCTGTGTTTTGAAAGTGAACTCTTTTGTTTGTGGTCGACGAACCTTGAAGATTGTATTTGTATATGTTACGTAATTCTGCTACTGTAAGGGTTGACCAAAGTGTGTTTCAACAGAACTAAAGAGCATTTTGGAATTTATGCAAACTTGTCTTTTAATTCACGAACCCACAACGTCACATTAAACAAACACAAAACTTACATAAAAGTATAGTCATACAATGGATTCCTGCACACTCTCGTGTTTTTGGAAATGAAAATGCTGATATTTTAGCAAAGAAAGGATCTAAACTCAATTTAGTAGTAAAAGAAAATGTCTTCTATGAATCAAAAGATTTTATAGTTCTCGATTCACCAAGAGAATCCCCTGTTGCTGCATTTCGACTGGTCATGGGATATGATTGCTTCATTAAACATCTTTTCAATACCGGAATGGTGGCATCTCCAAATTGTTTATTGCGCTCCAAAATGGACATGGAACATTTAACCAATAGTGAAACATTTGCGCTTTTGAAATTTTGACGCAAAAATATTGGGAAGCAAAAAGGAGAATTATTTTATTATTAACTCCTGAGCATTGCATACACATATACTTGTATGCAGTAATAATTTGTCTCTTTCTTACGGTTTACAAATTATACAATAGTCGTTTAGAAAACAGAGGCTGTTCACAATAAAATAAATATAAGTTTTATTTACAATTTTGCTGCATTCCTATATAGCCTCAAGGAAGTAAAATATAATAAAATTACTTCTACAATTGTTTATTACTATTTGCATGAAGTAGATAAATAAATAAGTTACTTAAAAGAGTTTGTTGAACATTTAATATGCAGCATTTGTTTCGATGTATTACAGAGCCCTGAGGAAGGCAGTGGGTCTACATTGGAACTCCACAAATGCAGTATCAGCGGTGTGTAGGAAGGCGCGACTCCATTTTGGTCTAGTGCGCCGCCAAGCCAAAATATGCCGAACATCTGCGGAGGTCATGCCCCACATAGTGAAGGCGGCCACGCAGACGGTCCTCACCTGCCAGTCCGTATTCGCTGATCGCAGATGGAACTGCTCTTCTATAGAGACAGCTCCTAGCTTTACTCCAGATTTAAACAGCGGTAAGTAAAGTACTATTACGTGTTTGGGAAGAGTTCTCGCCTGTAGCGAATCAGATGCGTTAAAGCCTTCAGCGTTGCCACCTCGTCACCCCCACCCTTTTTATATGTCCCTCTCTGTCGCACATTTCTTGGCGCTAGACGTAAGGGAACGTAAGCTGAATTTTCCAAAGTTTTATAATAATGCAGCTGTTGAAATCACAAATGCAACATGGATATTCGTATATTACGCAAATGGTATAAATGTTTAGTTTAAAATTAATTATAATTTATGAATTACTTATTTTTTTAATCCAACGAAAATACCAGCGGTGCATCCGTATAGCTGTGAATGTTACTTACGTTAAGAGATAATTCGTCATTGTCATTGTCTTCATCGTCTGAGTACTGCAAATTTATGATGATAGGTTCAAAAGTCTCATTACATGCTATTTCTTTCTAAAAGACGGCTGCAACTTTCCCAGTCTTGTGTTCCTTGTCAGTTTCTTCGTGAATAAGGCATTCAACGACAGTCACTTTAAAAATATTATTTCTTTTGCAACATAACACATTAACTCAATTGGATTGTTGTAGCAGTAGTAAGGGAGAAGGTGGATCGTATCTCATTGATCCAGCTGATACACTTTTTCATGGAAGAGTAACTGACTAATACTGCTTTGAACTTCTAGAGTAAATAGAGATTACGAACCATTCATAAACAAAGATATAATGTGACCAGACACGTTCTCCCAGACCAGCAAGAAGTGTATTATTTCCTCTCATTGAATTTAACAAACACCTTGGCTTATTCAAAGTACATATTTCTTTTATCACATCATGTCAAATGTTTATGTTTCAGTTCTGAGTAGTTTCAAATATACGTTCACGCATACATGCCAACCAATAATGATATTCATTACAGTGCTTACGTCGCAATGCATTGTTATAATATAATGGTATATACCTTATTTATTTGTATTAGGAAAACTATTTGAGCTAATAATATGGGGTTTTATGGTTATGTTAAATACATTACTCTCTCCTTCCTCGTGGATCAGTTTTTGCAAAATCTGAATTTTTGTCTTAGCATGGATGGTATTTATCAGAGGTTGATTAGGTTGGCGTTCCTCACACACCACTTAGGGGGAATGCAATATGACAACACCGCAGTACTCCGATTGGTTGCCCACCTAGTAGCGCTCAAGGACAAACACCATCCCATTTGAAACATATAATAATACAGTATGCGCCAAAATATACACTACTCATTTTCGCACAGTGCGTATGTGCACGCCTGAGCATCTGAGTGTTGTTACATGTTAGTTGTGTAGAGAACGTGCTCTGTGATTGGATGTAACAATGGGTCTCGCAATGGAGGAAAGAGTGTTTATAGTGGACTATTATTTTGCCTCGTCCGGAAACAGTTATCAAGGCCGGCCGAGTTTAAAGTTAGTGGTGGAATAATATCGTGAATACTTCAATAAGCCAGCACCTAGCAACACAGTTATGCTATCTGTTAAAAAAAAATACTTCGTACGGGTAGTGTACTGTGTCAACGCAAGGAAAGGTCTGGTAGGCTAGTAACTATGTCCACAACTGAAATTCATGGACATGTCCTCAGTCAGGCGTTGCAGTCTCCAGAGCGAAATCTTCGGTGAACATCCCTGAAATTAAACATCAGCAATACGTCACTTCGACGATTGTTTAAAGAAATAGGTGGATATCCGTACCGAAAACAGGTTAGGCAATGACTGACGAAGCACTATAAGCCTATCAGGGTAGAATAAGCACGACTTTTGGCCATGATGTAAAAGAATCCAGATTTCTTGTTCAACGTGTGGTTCTCCGACGAAAGTCACATTCACTTGGACGGTTTTATCAATCGCCAAACAACTCGCTTTCTTGGTTTGGAGATGCCAGATCCACCCAAAACTGTGTCTGCATTACGTCAGAAGATCGTCTAGTACTTTGGGACTCTGCAGCGTTCCGGAAAATGTTGGAAAACCTGTGTGATCGTTATGAACACTGCCTACAGCATAATGGAGCACATTTTGAACACTACACTATCATCTCGAAACGTATGACAATGACAATAAGAGTAACACAACTCCCAGTGATGTAGAACATGCTGTATTATACATCCTGTACAAATACATGTAATTGCTGACCTAAGATTTACTTGCTGACTGAGGTCACCTGGTCATAAGCCTTTGGTTTTCCTGAGCAGCTTGGTGTCATGTCTTCTTGACCTTCGCTTCTTTTACCCTAATCCACTTTTATCTTAACTTATACAAGAATACTCTTATACATCTATTTTTCTTTTCACTCATCCCCGTTAACATACGTAACGTCACTACCTCTTTGCTCACACTGTCCCGTTTCTTATCTCATATTTTTCTCCTGTAATTTGTTAACTCCTTACATTCTATCAGGTAATGAACAGTGCTCTCTTCATCTCCACAAAATTCACATATCCCTACGTCATTACTTCTCAACCCTTTGAAGCAATTATGTGTGGCGAACAAAGAGTTCCACGTTGCGGTGCCAATTTGTGACTAAAATGTTTATGGGTTCACACAATTCCACGTTGTGGTCGCCAATTTGAAGCAATTATTTAATGGCGAGCAAATAAGTTGGCGAGCAATGAGGTTTATCTCAGGGTATGCGTGGATGTGTGTGAGAAGGAGATTTTAATAACACTGGAATGCCAGTTTCCAACTTATTTATTTACTGCTTCTTCTTTGAAAACATCGAAATGAAAGTTGCCGACCAAGGGTTACCAATCTCTGTTTAGAGTTACTGAATGCAGAATGATTATTACTCGATAACTTTATTCGTTCCTCATATATACGAACCGACAAATATCAAACACAGAACAGGTTGACCGCCCTAATAGGCTTCACGCCTCGGACTGCTCTCATCGGCCTGACGCCGAAGACTCCTCTGATCGGCTTCACGCCGAAGACTGTTCTGCCTCACCACAGCTGCGCCTGTGTGTATATCTAACTTTCACTCTCAGGAAGCTCCTTTTCAACCAAAATCCCTTTGTGGCTGTTTTGTCGCTGTTGTAAATGATCCAAAGGCTTCCCTATTCATACTAGTCAGTGAGCCCCTTTAGAAACTTCTAAGGACACTGTTTCAACATTGATTTTGTTATAACACTTTCCCCCAACTCAACTGGCCTTGCCCTTGTCGTAACAAAGAACCAACATTCCTTTGACATCCATCATGATTCTTTACTTCTGGCAAACCTTAATTTCGGTATCACCTTTTAGATATAATATTCCTACTCTCATCCATGCTATGCCTTCTCTTCCAGTTTTGTCACATTGATCTATATATTTTTTCTCTACCCCATTCTGTCTTTAATTGCTTATAAAATTTCAAAGTTTTCCTTTCTTCTATACTTTTCCACATCTCCGGTCTATCTATATCTTGTAGCCTAGTTCTCACTTCCTTCCAAAAACCGTTATAATTTGTCTCCTCTACTCTCCATAGATCAACCATGCCTATCTTTAATATCATTCTTTCCAATTCCAACCACCAACTATTCAGTGCTATATATTTTGGCGCATACTGTATATCTATTGTTGAAGGTAATGTGCAGAAAGCAATGTGACAGTCCTCCCTTTATTGTTTAGTATTCGATATAGCAATACCAAATTCACTACACAACTCAGATTCGATGGAATCGTGCAAGAAAGTTCTGAATATTAAAACAATTGAAATGAGATGGGTTTACTTGTGTAACTAGAATTAGGATGTCGGGGATTCGACGCCCACTCTGACCTTATGTTTCCTGGCTTCCCGATATCTTCTACCACGACTTTCTTGTCCCTCGTTTCCTTCATTAGGATTGAGGGACTAGGCGGTGATATTTTATGTCTTGCGGCTGGACGATGAAGATACGCTTTGGCGTCGGTCTGACAGCTCAGCTGGGCCCACCCTTGTGGTGCTTCCCTTGATGAGACTTCCGGGTGTCAGGGGCTTGAGCGGTGTCGGATAGGACAAAACTGGAAATATTAGGGACCCGTCCAGGCTTATGCATGTCTTCACCGGATTTGGTCGTTCTTCGAGTGTCTGCCTTATATACCTTCCTTCTAGGAGTCAAGTTAGAAGTACCAAGAACAACACGATTTACTTGTGGTGCTCTGTTCTGGTTGTGGGGCCTCCCCTATAACCTTACCTTTCGTGAAATGGATACCAATTTAACATTTTCTCAGATAAATCTACTTTGAAAGTCTTGCTACAACTTCTTATTTAGATCTTTGCATGCAATTTGTTCCCACTAGTAACATAGTAATCAAAACAGTAATATGATCAAAATAGTAGCATAATCTGTCCTTGCAGTTAAAAGGCACCTTTCCAATAAGCAACTCTTTTTAAAATAACAGTTTCAACTCAGTTTTACCTTTAAAATCTTGATTTTAAGAACCATGTATATTATTGTAAAATAAGACCTGAAGCTTTTCTGGTGACGAATATGCTCAATTTCTTCTCGGGAAGCAAGCCAGGTGAAAAGACGATTAGAAATTGACGTTTCGGGAATGTGCATCTCTCCCATTATCACAATATTTATTAAATTTTATAACTACAAATGAATCACTGGATATAACACAAATATAAACAAAGACAAAACACTATCAAAATTCGCATTACTGAACAAAAGACTGTTTTCAGTAAATTAAACGCCAAGTCAGGAGATGGCGCAAGTATAGAAAATTGTGTCAAAGAAACGTAACTACTTAACTTGATTATCAAGCTGTATTGATCTGTGCTTCTTAAGTCGACGGATTTCCGTTTTAAGGCCTGTTTACAAGGGGAGCATCCACCATCACGATTAAGTGTGCTTATTATTATTATTATTATTATTATTATTATTATTATTATTATTATTATTATTATTATTATTATTATTATTATTATTATTATTATTATTATTATTATTATTATTATTATTATTATTATTATTATTATTATTATTATTATTATTATTATTATTATTATTATTATTATTATTATTATTATTATTATTATTATTATTATTATTATTATTATTATTATTATTATTATTATTATTATTATTATTATTATTATTATTATTATTATTATTATTATTATTATTATTATTATTATTATTATTATTATTATTATTATTATTATTATTATTATTATTATTATTATTATTATTATTATTATTATTATTATTATTATTATTATTATTATTATTATTATTATTATTATTATTATTATTATTATTATTATTATTATTATTATTATTATTATTATTATTATTATTATTATTATTATTATTATTATTATTATTATTATTATTATTATTATTATTATTATTATTATTATTATTATTATTATTATTATTATTATTATTATTATTATTATTATTATTATTATTATTATTATTATTATTATTATTATTATTATCATCATCATTATTATTATTAAAATGCAAATAAATTGCATATTGTGGTTATTCTTCTGTATTTTGAAACTCTGCAGCCGATTCTGACAGAAGTATTTTTAATAATTTAAGGATACTGTAAAATTTAATGAGAATTAAATGTATTATTTTAATAGAAATAATACTTTTGTATAAAACAATATAAGGTTGTAATTTGTTAAGTATTCTTTTAATAATAAGTAATAATAGATATTTATGTTGTGGGTATAGAAGCTGTATTTTGCCCGCCTCGGTAGCGTAGATGGTAGCGTGTCTGCCTCGCGTTCAAGAGGGGGCCGGCCCTCGTAGCCATGGTCGTTAGAACGTATGTTCCACGGCGTAGAGGGTTGCGGGTTCGAGTCGCGCCCTGGGCATGGGTGTTTATGTGTATAGTGTATATGTGTGAAACTACAGAAAACAGAGTGGTAAATAAACGGAAACAATACAAATGGTTAAATAAGGATAAGAAAAATATATATCTATATATATACATAGATATATATTTATTACAAAAACAAAGAGGTCCCGAATTCGAATTTCGGTCAGAGTGAGTTACCTGAATGAGGCTTTTTCGGGGTTTTCCTTATCCTGATAGACGAATGTCGGGTAACTCTAAGCTCCATGGAGCCCGGACTCATTTGAGCATCATTTCAACCATTTTATTCATTCGTCCGATATGACGAAATGACGAATATGACGAAATATGATGAAAGAAAGAAAGAAAGAAAGAAAGAAAGAAAGAAAGAAAGAAAGAAAGAAAGAAAGAAAGAAAGAAAGAAAGAAAGAAAGAAAGGAAAGGAAAAGAAAAGAAAAGAAAGCTGAATTTTAAAGTTTAAATTTTTAGCCTTTCATTAAATTAGCTATTTTTAAAAGAATAATTTCACTCATAAAATTTAAACAAATCGATTATCTTGAAGTTTGGGGATAATAAATTTGGAGTCATTAAAATGTTTAGAATAATGAAACAATAAATTATACAATGATTACACTAAGCAACATAAATGCAATTCGATTTTGTAGTTGGAAACATCTGTATACTACCTAATCAAAATAAATGAAGTTAGATGATTAAAGCAAAATAAAACTAAAGTTACATACAATATAACACCTAAATTTTATATATGACTAAGACTTTTTTAAGTTCTATTAAATGTTTAATTGTGAATTAGGGTGGTTTAGTTTAATTTTAAGTACTGAATTGTGAAACAATGCATGTTAGGTTGTGAGGATACATTATAAATATTTGGAACATATGCAGGTACCCGTGAGCAGGCGTACGTGTACGCGCTAAGTTCCGCTGCCGTGGTGTGGACAGTATCTCGAGCGTGTTCTGCAGGAGCGCTGTTTCACTGTTCTTGTTCCCCACCTCCGAGGGATCCGCCAAACGGAAACTTCAAGTGGGGCGGCTGTGGCGACAACGTTCGCTGGGGTACCCAGTTCGGCAAGCAGTTCACGGACTCGGCAGAGAAACGAGCGCTAGGCGCCAGTCGATCAAAGATAGCTCATAACAGGTGAGTCATTTATGTCTTCATATTTATTAATGACAAGACCGGTAGAGCACTTAAACCTAGGTGATCGTGATCTACAGGCAGAAATAGCAACGACCGGTTTGGTATAAAATATTACACACATTCTTTCACTGCTACAGTAGTGATGTATGGGGTACAAAGTCTGGAGAACGTGACAGATAAATGTGATACATAGGGTGCTTTGTAGAAGAGTTTTGGGTTTACCAAAGTTTGGTAAAACTAGAAAAAGTAATAAGGAAATATATAGCTTACATCGAGGGTGTCTCTAAAGTCACTATCCATTTTAATGAAGGAAGACAGTGATTGAAAAATCAATATTATTTTGAAGGCACATATTGCAGTGCCCTTCTACATGACCTCCATCTAGCTCAAAACACATACGCCATCTTTCAGTAGTGGAACGAAATGTAGACTGTAACATGTCAACCGTAATTCGACCTGCTGCTTCCCTGATACGATTCCGTAACTCAGGCAGATCATACACTTATCTAGTGTACACTTTAGATTTGATGTACCCCCAAGCAAAAAAAGTCTAAAGGAGTAAGGTCCGGTGAACGGGAAGCCCACAGCAGAGGTGAACCTCTACCTATCCATCTCCCTGGAAAGGTTCTGTTCAGGTAATTACGGACGATGTTTGCAAAATGTGGAGGCGCACCATCTTGCTGAAACACAACTCTATCCAGTATGCCATCCTCTTGAAGCTGCGGTTCAAGGAACAGTTCTAACATGTTGAGGTAGATGTTACCTGTTATTGACCTTTCGGCAAAGAAAAATGGGTCATACTGTTTTGCGTTTGTGATACCCAACCAAACATTGACTTTCGGTGTATCACGTTCCCACTCCGATACCTCACGTGGTTGTTCATATGCCCATATTCGGCTGTGTGTCTCTGCACTTTCCCACAAACATGGAAAGTGCCTTCATCGGAGAATAAAATGTTGTCCATTAAATTCTCTGCACATTCCAGGAGGTCATAACACATTGCCCAACGACAGGCGAAATCCTCGTCCTCAAGATGGTGCAGAACTTGAATGCGATACGGACGTTTCCGTAGAGTAAAACGTAGAATTTTCCACACTGTGTTGCGAGAGACGTTCAATTCCCTCCTATCACTGGCAATTTGAACCTGCTGCACTGTTTCTGCCAAGACGTGTGGTCGTCCAGGACGTGTCTCATCACACACACTGCCGGTACGCTTAAATTTGTTCACAAGCAGACGAATGTTTGCTCTTGATGGGGCTGGTTTGTAGAAATTACGGGTAATTTCCGCTCTGGGGTCTTCATAAGACAATCCGCGTGCCCGTGCACAAACAATGGCAACCCGTTCTTCTGTGCTAAACACCTTGCACTAAGATACCAGCATCTGAAAAGAAAAGAAACAAAATATTGCGTTTTCATTGAAATGGACAGTGACTTTAGAGACACTGTATACAAATGAAATGAAATGTGTAGTGTTTAACGCCCGCTTTTACTACATACGGCACCGCAGGCGGTGACACTGATGATACATGAGATGAAGATGGAGCACCGGTGGAATGAGATGGCGGGGGAAACCGGAGGTCCCGGAGAAAACCCGCCCCAACGCCGTTTTGTCCACCACAAATCTCACTTTTCGGTCGCCTGGGATCGAACCCGGGCCGCCTTGGTGAGAGCCAAGCGGTCTAACCACTGAGCCACGGCGTGGCCTACTTGTATACAATGTATGGGAATACTTCGCCCACAGCAATAGATCTATTGTAACCAACAACCCTCTAAGGAGAAGGCATGCAATGGAGCTACCACAGAAAGCTACAAGCCACACGCAATAAGACCGAGTGAAATGGCACAGGTGATTTCGTCTGTGGTCCGGATTCGATTCCCGTGGCTGAACTACTAAACATTTAAACAATATGATAAATATAATCAAATGCTTTGAAGTTGATATAACATATCAGTGTGCCAAACTCGTTCGATAGCTTGTTTAAAGTCCAGCAAGACTACGCTCTCTGTTGTAAGCGCTGCGAGCTATCGCCTTAGGTAATCGCAGAAGCTAATAGGTTGTACACTGATGCCTGGAAACCAATGTAGAGAAAATGTACAAGTGTTTGTGAAGGACTTTCCAGAGGTTCTCAAAACATATAACTCCATATCGAAGGTGTATGTCTCCATGTCTAAATGCATCACTGATATTTTAATTTTTTGTCAACAGTCACCGACAGCTCACGACTCCCAAACAACAAGAGAGACAAAAGAGGGTTAGAAGAAAAAAGAAGGGAGAT
The DNA here is from genome assembly GCA_030765055.1 of Mantis religiosa. Lineage (NCBI taxonomy): Eukaryota > Metazoa > Arthropoda > Insecta > Mantodea > Mantidae > Mantis > Mantis religiosa. The sequence continues at coordinate 8,739,306 of CM060958.1, forward strand.
GAAGGAAACTTAGTTCTGGAAACAGTAGCAGTAACGACGACATCTCCGGCTTATTTCGGCAGAGGTCGACTCAAGTCCAATCTTGCAGCAGTGAATCTCCATAACAACCGTGCAGGACGAAAGGTAAGTTATTGTTCTGTTTGTCTCAGAATACAGAGAGCAAAGGTAAGGCAGAGGCCAAACAACTGGAGGGAAGGCCTCGCCCACAATCTAGCCTGCAGTAGCAAGGGAACAAATGAACTACAGTCGGTTGTTACAGGATTCACCTTGGGTACCGGGTCTTGATATATATATATATATATATATATATATATATATATATATATATATATATGTTTGGTTCAGAATACAGAGAGCAAAGGTAAGGCAGAGGCTAAACAACTGAAGGGAAGGCCTCGCCCACAATCTAGCCTGCAGTAGCAAGGGAACAAATGAACTACAGTCGGTTGTTACAGGATTCACCTTGGGTACCGGGTCTTGATATATATATATATGTGTGTGTGTGTGTGTGTGTGTGTGTGTGTGTGTGTGTGTGTGTGTGTGTGTGTGTGTGTGTGTGTGTGTGTGTGTTTGGTTCAGAATACAGAGAGCAAAGGTAAGGCAGAGGCTAAACAACTGAAGGGAAGGCCTCGCCCACAATCTAGCCTGCAGTAGCAAGGGAACAAATGAACTACAGTCGGTTGTTACAGGATTCACCTTGGGTACCGGGTCTTGATATATATATATATATATATATATATATATATATGTTTGGTTCAGAATACAGAGAGCAAAGGTAAGGCAGAGGCTAAACAACTGAAGGGAAGGCCTCGCCCACAATAGGGAAGGCTACCGATATGACCTCGGTGGGGCCGTCTGGTGATCTAGTACACCTTCTACAGTGTATTATTTTATCTTGACAGGAATCCTGCGCGGTAGGGATGAGTAGCAACTGTGGTGTGGATAGTGCACCTATCGCCACAGTGCGTCAACGCGTAAGATTACGAGAGGGGAGGGCGGTGCATAAGGTGTCTAAAAATAAATTTCACTCTCCAAGCCAGTTTTGCAGCTGTTATAAACTAAGTTATAATTCTTACTATGGTAGTAATCTCCACGTTTTTGTTGGATCTTAAATAGTACATAGGCATTTGGAACAAAACCCTGTTCTCCTCCAGCAGGCATGATAAACAACTGTCGGCCTTTCAATATCGCTGCAGAGTCCCTGTAACGTATTTCACTCCAGGCATATGGTCCAGTATGGGCTGTATTTATATAAGTTTCATCCACATAAACTATATAAACTTCACTTCGATATGTCCGAATATTTCGTAAATACTTAAGCCTTTTTGCACGTATGGTGCGATGTTCGATTAAAATTTGTCTGTCACGCTTAGTGTTTTTTTTTTTTTTTTCAAATAATCCTAGCTTCAAAAGAACTCTTCTTAATGTTCAGACACTGCCTTGGAAGTCAGTAGAATTTTTAGCTTCATGAGTACTTTCTTCAAAGTTGATCTTTGTTTTTCTGTGCTTTAAAAGTTATTCATAGTTCACCTAACTACTTCTGAATTAAAACATCCAAATTAGATTCTGTGCACGTTCTTAATCTTTGTTTACTGGGCATAGAGAGGGACGTAGTTGCAGTAGCACCAATGGCTTTTCTTTCGTTTATAACTCTCCTATACTGCTTTCAGACAACTGTTGCCTCAGATACCCTTCCCCAGATTTTTATAGCTGACCCAGATCATTGTTCCTTTTTTATAAATCTATGGATATTGGTTATTACTTCTCGTGTTTTTAAATGTAGCACTTTATTTCCTAATGTGCTGCTAGGAGGCGTAATTTATAAATGCTCTCTTGGAACCAGGAGACAAGCACATTTTGAAACAAGCTGTAGTGTTACCGAGTAGCTCTGCACGTGTTTAGTTGCTCGCAACTGGTACGCGACTGACCTGCCCTCCCCTCCAGTTGCAACCGTTTTGAGGTGGACTCGTCCAGATACCACTGTGCATCGTTCTCCACTTTTCAAGATAAAAAATACATCTGTACTAGCTATGCAGACTAGTACGCGGGAATATTGGCTTCCCTCAACCCCGTCCAGAGACGTACCCGATCTCCCACAGGTATCGGGAGCCACTCCCCCGAGTCCAACCCAATCCGAAGCTCGAATATTTGGCCCGAGGTTCCTCTAGTAACGTCAGAGACACCACGAGTGATAGGGGTCCGCAGCGCCCGCACCACGGCAGATGAAGAGGATGGATTCCCTCCCCTATGCTAACCAGGTATCTTCAGATGTGCTTCTAGGCTTGTGGTCTATAGCGTGCTGAATAAATGGCGCGGATGTAAATGTTGTTCAGTTAGAACTGTGTTGAGATCCCTGTCCTCGCGGAGGGGAGACGTTTACCAGGTCTTTGATAACCGTCTCCCGTCCCCCTCCACGCGATATTCGTCTCCCCCCTCCGCGCGAGGATAGAGCCCAGGGTCCTACTTCGGTAGGTACGGGTTTGGCGCACCCGCGGTCCCGAGTCAACAGTCTCCCTCGTGTGGGCTCCTCTTCGTGGTTGAGGGAGACGGTCAACAGGCCCACCCACGTGTAGGCCGTGCGTGGAGACCCGTGGAGAAGGTTTTTAGATTCTTGTCTAGCTTAGAGTTTAGGATTTAGTGAACGAAATTTTTAGTAGGTTTTGATTGATGTTTTTTATGTACGTGTATTTTTAATAGGTTTTGTTACACTTGTATATATATATATAGGTATATATATCATCTCAACACAGCCCTAACTGAACAACATTTACATCCACGCCATTTGTACGGCACGCCATAGACCGCGAGCCTAGAAGCACATCCGAAATAACGGAGTGCAAATTGTGGTATGAAATTAAGTAGTCCTAAGTGACAAGGGTAAGCTTTGAAAACCCAAGTCGAACCCCCAACCATCTGAATGCGAGTCATCATTGCTCGATATGTAGATACCAACTGTTAAAGCGTGAGTACGCAGAGTTGGAAGAGCTCTGCTTACTGTGCTCTGATGTCAACATTTGGTGTGAAAATACTAATAGCATTCTATTCAGATCTTTACAGAAGAGCTGTCACTTCCTCCCATTCACAAAGTCCTTGACACATTTGTCAGTGATATACTGTTGGTCTCTTCTCTCCAGTTAGATTTAGTTTTGTAAGTTACCCAAGTTATCTATTCATGAATGTATACAGGTTAGAAGGTATAGAAATTTACATAGTTTAAAGCTGTAATATGCCTGATATTTCTACTCTCTCACACATACACAGATAAATAGACATCAGGTTTTTCTTAAGGGTATGTATGACTGAAATTTTCAAATTCTGAACTAATAATGCTAGCTTTTTAAAATTTACACCATAGGTGTAGTATAATGTAAACATGTTACAACCTAAATTTAAACCATTTTTCTCCAGCAGTTTAGAAATTATGATAAATTTTGTATGTTCTTTGTTACGTCACTAAAAAAGTCCCTTGCGTCAAAATATTTTGAATTTTGGTCTAATATTTTAACCCTATGTTCATAATACACATACTTTTTGAAATTGCTCTGGGTTTTTCTGTGTCTGCTTTAGTTTAGGTCACAAAAAATTTTTAATTTACAAATATTCTTTTTTTGTCTAAAAAAACTGTAAGTTTTGTGTTTGAAAATTAAAAATATATCCTTATATACATTTCACGATAAAACCTAGGGCAATTTCCATTCCTTGTGATATTCTGAACCTGTGTAGGAAATTTCATGAATGTAGTACAAAAACTGCATCGCAAGGAGCATTTTACAGGAAGAAAAATGCTGAAAATATGAACATTGAGAAAACAGCGATTAAAGATTTGATTGCATAACTCACATTAAAATCCATCAGGCTGATAGGTTGGACCCTCAGATTTCTTTTTCCTCTCCTCTGTTGCTCCTTTTCCCACCTTTTTCTTCTTTAGATGTTGCTTTTCTTCTGCACAACTTAGCTTCTTGCTTTGCAGGATACGAGTCTGATCTCGCTGCACTGAAGTTTTCCTTGCTGAGTCTACTACACTTTCACCTCTGATATTTCGCTGCAGCTCCAATGACTTAAGACTACCTATGTTAAACTCACTGATGCTTTTAATAACAGCAAGATCCAATTTTTGTTTTGATATGAAAACTTCCTTTGGGCACTTATTCCATATGACATGATGCAAAGATTCATTGGCATTCTGTGTTTTTCCTGTTTTGCACCTCTCTAGTAATGTTGTAGAAGCCAGCCTCTGATATATTGGCAACATTTTAGGAACTATTTTGTCTGAAAGCCTTATTTTTCTTTTATTGAATTGAAAATTTAAGAACGGAAAACAGACAAAGAATGTGGATGTAGGCAAAAGAGGGCGTGACTCTGACAGAGTTTAAAGGCCACCGACATTTAAATAAGCATTTAAAAATGGCGTCCGGAGGCAAATTATGCATTTTTCACATTCGGGAATGTCTAAATTATTTTATAGAATTAAAATAAAAAAAAGTCGTTATTTTCACGATTTTCATGAAATTTCAGTCATACATACCCTTAAATAATTTTAATTCAGAAGGAACTTCATGTGTGCTTCCCGTGAAATCCCCATATCAAAATTTGAATAGAGCGTTCAATTCTTCCTCTACCAGCCGTAAGAGGTAGGGAAAATTAAATAAGATTACATGTTGACCTCCCTCAGAATTACAGAACATTACTCCTGATTACTCTCCATAACCCGATTCTTAGTTAAAAGAAAAATTAAATTGGTAACATTGTGTACGATCGCACTGAGCGATATGGCTGAGGCGGTTTCCATGGCTCATGGGTTGCTAGGCGAATGCTGGGTAGGTTAATTACATCCCCCGAATTTCCTGTCCCTTCATTTCATCTCCATTATCATTTCACATCATCTGGTGGTCTGTTTCAGGGTACAAATATCGCGGGAGTCGAGGAAAAAAAACTACTTCCTCCTCCGGTAGGTTGGTTGCCGGTCTCCGCGCCTCTATTGGGATCATTTGGGACCGCAAGCCAAACACCTTTAGGGCTCGGATCGCCTGCCTGGGACCTCTAGGGCTCGGCTGATGGGCTCGTTGCCGTCTCGCTGTAGGGGAGCGTGTTCGTTGTCTTGGTCTGTCGCGGGAAGTCTCTATCTAAGTAAACTGTATGGAAACCTGCCCTAAGTACTGTCATAGCTCCTTGGGTCAGCCGCCCTCTGTCTCCTTCACCTCAACCTTCCTCCTGGGTGTGCCCCACTTGGGGGCAGAGGAACAATGTGCCCAGCATGGTGGAATACGTACCAAATCCCGTCCGTAATGAAATCCTAATCTAGGATTAGGATTCATCAAAGTTTCAGCCATTTTGGACGCTCAGTTGTTATGTAACAGTCATTTGAGTAAGTTGATGTGAGAGTTTCTATGAAAATGGACAAAATCGAGTATCGAGCTGTCATTAAATATTTGTTTTTGAAACACAATACGTCTACGTAAACCAAAGATGAGTTGGGTTCTGTATATGGCGACTGTACACCCTCATTTACCACAGTGAAATTTGGAGCAGCTGAATTTAAACGTGACCATAAGAGCTTGGAAGTCATAGAACGTTTGAGACGTCCAAAAACTGCAACTACCGATGACAACATCGTCAAAGTTCAACAAATGACGCTAGACGACCACTGAATTAAAGTGAGAGAGATAGCAGAGGCTATGGACATGACAAAAGAACGTGTTTGTCACATATTAAATCAACATTTAGACATGAGAAAGCTGTCCGAGCGTTGGGTGCCGCGTTTGCTCACGTTAGACCAAAAACGTGTTCGAATAAACATTTCCAACGCACTGTTGGCGCAGTTTAGGCGCAAAAAATCCGAGTTTTGGCGCCAATTAATTACTGTAGATGAAACTTGGATACATCATTATACGCCCGAAACAAAAATACAGTCCAAACATTAGACTGCAAAGGGTGGAACCGGTTTCAAACAAAACTGTTTTGTTTTTCGGCTGCGAAATTGGTGGCCACTGGTTTTTGGGAGTTATATTCATCGATTACTTCCAAAAAGGAAAAACGACTACAGGAGCATACTATGCATCATTACTTTACAAGCTGAAGGCAGAGATTGCGGAAGAACGGCCACATTTGCAGGAAAAGAAAATCCCGTTTCACCAAGACAACGCACCGTCTCACATCTCAGCGGCTAGAATGGCGAAAATCCACGAATTACAGTGTAACCTGCTTGACTAACCAGATCTAGCCCCAAGCGACTTCTTTTTGTTCCCTCATCTGAAAATTGCCCTCGGAGGACAGAGATTTTCGTCAAATAAGGGAGGCAATCACCTTCGTGAACAATTACTTGACAGAGAAAAACACCGAGTACTATTTGAACGGGTCACAGAGATGGGAGCATCACTGGGAGAAGTGTGTAGAGTTACAAGGAGACTATGGTGAAAAACGCCGAGTACTATTTGGACGGGTTACAGAGATGGGAGCAACGCTGGGAAAAGTGTGTAGAGTTACAAGGAGCCTATGTTGAAAAACGCCGAGTACTATTTGGACGGGTTACAGAGATGGGAGCATCGCTAGGAGAAGTGTGTAGAGTTACAAGCAGGCTATGTTCAAAAACGCCGAGTACTATTCGGACGGGTTACAGAGATGGGAACATCGCTAGGAGAAGTGCGTAGAGTTACAAGGAGGCTATGTTGAAAAACGCCGAGTACTATTTGGACGGGTTACAGAGATGGGAACGTCGCTAGGAGAAGTGCGTAGAGTTACAAGGAGACTATGTTGAAAAACGCCGAGTACTATTTGGACGGGTTACAGAGATGAGAGCATCGCTGGGAGAAGTGTGTTGAGTTACAAGGAGACTATGTTAAAAACGCCGAGTACTATTTGGACGGGTTACAGAGATGAGAGCATCGCTCGGAGAAGTTTGTAGAGTTACAAGGAGACTATGTTATAAACGCCGAGTACTATTTGGACGGGTTACAGAGATGAGAGCATCGCTGGGAGAAGTGTGTAGAGTTACATGGAGACTATGTTGAAAACGTCGAGTACTATTTGGACGGGTTACAGAGATGGGAACATCGCTGGGAGAAGTGTGTAGAGTTACAAGGAGACTATGTTAAAAACGCTGAGTACTATTTGGACGGGTTACAGAGATAGGAACATCGCTGGGAGAAGTGTGTAGAGTTACAGGGAGACTATGTTGAAAAACGCCGAGTACTATTTGGACGGGTTACAGAGATGAGAGCATCGTTGGGAGAAGTGTGTAGAGTTACAAGGAGACTATGTTGAAAAACATCGAGTACTATTTTGACGGGTAATAGAGATGGGATAATCGCTGGGAGAAGTGTGTAGAGTTACAAGGAGACTATGTTGAAAAACGCCGAGTACTATTTGGACGGGTTACAGAGATGAGAGCATCGTTGGGAGAAGTGTGTAGAGTTACAAGGAGACTATGTTGAAAAACGCCGAGTATTATTTGGACGGGTTACAGAGATGGGAACATCGCTGAGAGAAGTGTGTAGAGTTACAAGGAGACTATGTTGAAAAACGCCGAGTATTATTTGGACGGCTTACAGGGATGGGAGCATCGCTGAGAGAAGTGTGTAGAGTTACAAGGAGACTATGTTGAAAAACGCCGAGTACTACTTGGACGGGTTACAGAGATGGGAACATCGCTGGGAGAAGTGTGTAGAGTTACAAGGAGACTATGTTGAAAAACGCTGAGTACTATTTGGACGGGTTACAGAGATGGGAACATCGCTGAGAGAAGTGTGTAGAGTTACAAGGAGACTATGTTGAAAAACGCCGAGTACTACTTGGACGGACTACAGAGATGGAAACATCGCTGAGAGAAGTGTGTAGAGTTACAAGGAGACTATGTTTAAAAACGCTGAGTACTATTTGGACGGGTTACAGAGATGGAAACATCGCTGGGAGAAGTGTGTAGAGTTACAAGGAGACTATGTTGAAAAACGCCGAGTATTATTTGGACGGCTTACAGGGATGGGAGCATCGCTGAGAGAAGTGTGTAGAGTTACAAGGAGACTATGTTGAAAAACGCCGAGTACTATTTGGACGGGTTACAGAGATGGGAACATCGCTGGGAGAAGTGTGTAGAGTTACAAGGAGACTATGTTGAAAAACGCCGAGTACTATTTGGATGGTTTACAGAGATGGGAACATCGCTGGGAGAAGTGTGTAGAGTTACAAGGAGACTATGTTGAAAAATGCCGAGTACTATTTGGACGGGTTACAGAGATGGGAACATCGCTGGGAGAAGTGTGTAGAGTTACAAGGAGACTATGTTGAAAAACGCCGAGTACTACTTGGACGGGTTACAGAGATGGGAACATCGCTGAGAGAAGTGTGTAGAGTTACAAGGAGACTATGTTGAAAAACGCCGAGTACTACTTGGACGGATTACAGAGATGGAAACATCGCTGGGAGAAGTGTGTAGAGTTACAAGGAGACTATGTTGAAAAACGCCGAGTACTACTTGGACGGATTACAGAGATGGAAACATCGCTGGGAGAAGTGTGTAGAGTTACAAGGAGACTATGTTTAAAAACGCTGAGTACTATTTGGACGGGTTACAGAGATGGAAACATCGCTGGAAGAAGTGTGTAGAGTTACAAGGAGACTATGTTGAAAAACGCCGAGTACTACTTGGACGGGTTACAGAGATGAAAACATCGCTGGGAGAAGTGTGTAGAGTTACAAGGAGACTATGTTGAAAAACGCTGAGTACTATTTGGACGGGTTACAGAGATGCGAACATCGCTGAGAGAAGTGTGTAGAGCTACAAGGAGACTATGTTGAAAAACGCCGAGTACTATTTGGACGGGTTACAGAGATGAGAGCATCGCTGAGAGAAGTGTGTAGAGTTACAAGGAGACTATGTTGAAAAACGTCGAGTACTATTTGGACGGGTTACAGAGATGAGAGCATCGTTGGGAGAAGTGTGTAGAGTTACAAGGAGACTATGTTGAAAAACGCCGAGTATTATTTGGACGGGTTACAGAGATGGGAACATCGCTGAGAGAAGTGTGTGGAGTTACAAGGAGACTATGTTGAAAAATGGCGAGTACTATTTGGACGGGTTACAGAGATGGGAACATCGCTGGGAGAAGTGTGTAGAGTTACAAGGAGACTATGTTGAAAAACGCCGAGTACTACTTGGACGGGTTACAGAGATGGAAACATCGCTGGGAGAAGTGTGTAGAGTTACAAGGAGACTATGTTGAAAAACGCTGAGTACTATTTGGACGGGTTACAGAGATGGGAACATCGCTGAGAGAAGTGTGTAGAGTTACAAGGAGACTATGTTGAAAAACGCTGAGTACTATTTGGACGGGTTACAGAGATGGGAACATTGCTGAGAGAAGTGTGTAGAGTTACAAGGAGACTATGTTGAAAAACGCCGAGTACTACTTGGACGGATTACAGAGATGGAAACATCGCTGGGAGAAGTGTGTAGAGTTACAAGGAGACTATGTTGAAAAACGCTGAGTACTATTTGGACGGGTTACAGAGATGCGAACATCGCTGAGAGAAGTGTGTAGAGCTACAAGGAGACTATGTTGAAAAACGCCGAGTACTATTTGGACGGGTTACAGAGATGAGAGCATCGCTGAGAGAAGTGTGTAGAGTTACAAGGAGACTATGTTGAAAAACGTCGAGTACTATTTGGACGGGTTACAGAGATGAGAGCATCGTTGGGAGAAGTGTGTAGAGTTACAAGGAGACTATGTTGAAAAACGCCGAGTATTATTTGGACGGGTTACAGAGATGGGAACATCGCTGAGAGAAGTGTGTAGAGTTACAAGGAGACTATGTTGAAAAACGCCGAGTATTATTTGGACGGCTTACAGGGATGGGAGCATCGCTGAGAGAAGTGTGTAGAGTTACAAGGAGACTATGTTGAAAAACGCCGAGTACTACTTGGACGGGTTACAGAGATGGAAACATCGCTGGGAGAAGTGTGTAGAGTTACAAGGAGACTATGTTGAAAAACGCTGAGTACTATTTGGACGGGTTACAGAGATGGGAACATCGCTGAGAGAAGTGTGTAGAGTTACAAGGAGACTATGTTGAAAAACGCCGAGTACTACTTGGACGGATTACAGAGATGGAAACATCGCTGGGAGAAGTGTGTAGAGTTACAAGGAGACTATGTTTAAAAACGCTGAGTACTATTTGGACGGGTTACAGAGATGGAAACATCGCTGGGAGAAGTGTGTAGAGTTACAAGGAGACTATGTTGAAAAACGCCGAGTATTATTTGGACGGCTTACAGGGATGGGAGCATCGCTGAGAGAAGTGTGTACAGTTACAAGGAGACTATGTTGAAAAACGCCGAGTACTATTTGGACGGGTTACAGAGATGGGAACATCGCTGGGAGAAGTGTGTAGAGTTACAAGGAGACTATGTTGAAAAACGCCGAGTACTATTTGGATGGTTTACAGAGATGGGAACATCGCTGGGAGAAGTGTGTAGAGTTACAAGGAGACTATGTTGAAAAATGCCGAGTACTATTTGGACGGGTTACAGAGATGGGAACATCGCTGGGAGAAGTGTGTAGAGTTACAAGGAGACTATGTTGAAAAACGCCGAGTACTACTTGGACGGGTTACAGAGATGGGAACATCGCTGAGAGAAGTGTGTAGAGTTACAAGGAGACTATGTTGAAAAATGCCGAGTACTATTTGGACGGGTTACAGAGATGGGAACATCGCTGGGAGAAGTGTGTAGAGTTACAAGGAGACTATGTTGAAAAACGCCGAGTACTACTTGGACGGGTTACAGAGATGGAAACATCGCTGGGAGAAGTGTGTAGAGTTACAAGGAGACTATGTTGAAAAACGCTGAGTACTATTTGGACGGGTTACAGAGATGGGAACATCGCTGAGAGAAGTGTGTAGAGTTACAAGGAGACTATGTTGAAAAACGCTGAGTACTATTTGGACGGGTTACAGAGATGGGAACATCGCTGGGAGAAGTGTGTAGAGTTACAAGGAGACTATGTTGAAAAACGCCGAGTACTATTTGGACGGGTTACAGAGATGGGAACATCGCTGAGAGAAGTGTGTAGAGTTACAAGGAGACTATGTTGAAAAACGCTGAGTACTATTTGGACGGGTTACAGAGATGGGAACATCGCTGGGAGAAGTGTGTAGAGTTACAAGGAGACTATGTTGAAAAACGCCGAGTACTATTTGGATGGGTTACAGAGATGGGAACATCGCTGAGAGAAGTGTGTAGAGTTACAAGGAGACTATGTTGAAAAATGCCGAGTACTATTTGGACGGGTTACAGAGATGGGAACATCGCTGGGAGAAGTGTGTAGAGTTACAAGGAGACTATGTTGAAAAACGCTGAGTACTATTTGGACGGGTTACAGAGATGGGAACATCGCTGAGAGAAGTGTGTAGAGTTACAAGGAGACTATGTTGAAAAACGCCGAGTACTACTTGGACGGATTACAGAGATGGAAACATCGCTGGGAGAAGTGTGTAGAGTTACAAGGAGACTATGTTTAAAAACGCTGAGTACTATTTGGACGGGTTACAGAGATGGAAACATCGCTGGGAGAAGTGTGTAGAGTTACAAGGAGACTATGTTGAAAAACGCCGAGTACTACTTGGACGGGTTACAGAGATGAAAACATCGCTGGGAGAAGTGTGTAGAGTTACAAGGAGACTATGTTGAAAAACGCTGAGTACTATTTGGACGGGTTACAGAGATGCGAACATCGCTGAGAGAAGTGTGTAGAGCTACAAGGAGACTATGTTGAAAAACGCCGAGTACTATTTGGACGGGTTACAGAGATGAGAGCATCGCTGAGAGAAGTGTGTAGAGTTACAAGGAGACTATGTTGAAAAACGTCGAGTACTATTTGGACGGGTTACAGAGATGGGAACATCGCTGAGAGAAGTGTGTAGAGTTACAAGGAGACTATGTTGAAAAACGCCGAGTATTATTTGGACGGGTTACAGAGATGAGAGCATCGCTGGGAGAAGTGTGTAGAGTTACAAGGAGACTATGTTGAAAAACGCCGAGTACTATTTGGACGGGTTACAGAGATGCGAACATCGCTGGGAGAAGTGTGTAGAGTTACAAGAAGACTATGTTGAAAAATAAAAAAAAAAAATAAAAAATATAAAAAAATCTGAATAAATATCTTGTATCTTTATTGGGTCGGAAACTTTTCAGACCACCTATGTATTACAGCACTGCAGGCCGTATATCTTGCATGTTCAAATAGCTCATCACTGGCTTCCAAATACGTTACTCAAGAATCATGACAATTAATAAAAGAACTTTACAAAATAAATGAGTTAATATGATAGAAAATGTGTTGCAGACAGTTTCAGAGATCAGGTTATAAAATGTCGATCCACTTGAATGGATCCAGTAGGATGTACATGTCTTAAATCACGCTCAAGAACTGCTGCTGATGTTTCTAGATAGTATATTTCAAATTGAAAATATTTATATCAGATGTTACTTTAATAACGTGGACTGCAATTCACCTTCCTCAAATTTCCAACAATTGATTTCAACTCTGCTTATTTTTTGTTTTAGGTGAAATAATAAAATTGGGTGTATAACATTTAATTCTGGGATGGAATGAGGTAGAAAACAATTTCAAAATTATGGCTGGCTATAAAAATGTTTTGTGCTGCGATCGAGATAGAATGAACGTATTACTGACTACATGTAATATAGGAGTGGAGGCCAAACCCACCAACAGCTGCTGGTAGCGCTTTAGTTTTCTTTACTACACTCATGTACTAACTGGAAGTGTTGTACTCCATATAAAAAGTCGATACCGAAACTTCTCCTGAGTCCAAAAAGAATGTATTTTAAGCATCCTGTAAGTGCGTGAACAGCATAACTCATAAACGAAAATTGTTAAATACCAAACTTGCCATATACGTTCAGCATCCTCCAAATAAACTACGATTTTTAAGAAAATTTTTCACCCCACATCACCGTTTATATGGAAACTTTTATTTTCTGGAAAACTCTCTAACGATTTCTACGGTAATATGATATATTTAAGATATCCTCGTGTCTAATGAAACGTAGGTATATGTTAAATTAACTGGGAATAGCCTCTGAGTCCTGTTTATTCTGAAGGACTTTTGCATAATTGGTAATCCTAAAAGAATAAGGCAAAATCTTACTTTACAGAAGATGAAGATCTCGTTAAAGCGACAGTTTACGCCAAATAACACTTTTTTGTGGTTCCGAGATAAATTCTTTGCATTTTTAGTATTTTGAAATATGAAGCGCAGAGAAGAAGTTGATGTTGACAACTGTTATTAGTAAATTTCTCATTGTTCACAAAAATTGCACCTGGAAGTTAAATAAAAGATGCATATATACCTTTATTGTGTCAAAGACGAAAATACTTTATCTTGAAGCGTCTTTATTTTCACCAAAATCTGTAGCTCAATGCTAACGTACGCTCAGCCTTTGTTTTACATAAATACAAAATGTCTCTACAATATTTCTTTAAGTCTCTGTTCCACGTAGCCTTTTTACACACGGGTCCACCTCTAACACGGAGCTACACACCATCACTCCGATATTTACACGTAAACTACGTCAACAGTTCCGCGATTTCTCACCGGGAGCCGCTCTTACTGACTCATGAACTGCTTCCTGTCCGTTCCATGGTCTACCGACTCCGTATCACGTGCCAGACTCAGCTTGAAGCACTACACTGCTCCCACTGCTATCCACTGTACCACTCTTTATTACTCCTGGGCTTTGTATCGCCTTTTATAGATCTGCCGATCGCGATAAATATTTCTGAAATCGGATGCTTCTTGAAAAATGTCGAGAAAGGTCTTTTTCTTCACAGCAATACGGTGCTTACCCAGCTCAATTACGTCAGCTCATGGCTGGCCTTGAAGACGTGCCACTACCACTCCGCCAGCCAATAAGCAACGAGAAGATTCCTCTACTTCCGCTTTTTCGTGATGCGGCTGTTTCCCAACTCGATTCCTTCCCTCCAAAACAGATAGAAATGGTGAATATATAGAATATATAAAACTGCACTTAAAGGAGAATTTTTAATTTCAAATTTTAATTCTCCATGCAAAGGTGCTTATCAGTCACATACTTCCATGTAAGAAAATTTGCTACTTTAGAGCACTGTAATTACACGGAAACATTTTCGCTGTTCCACAATTGTCGAATTTTGCGATGTGAGCGCCAGGATGTCCTCACACAAATAGCTGCGTCAATTGGAACTCACAACTGTCTGCTTCTCTCCTGCATCATGTGCGGGGCCCGCGCATGCGCACAACCAGAGCGGACACTACATTTGTGTCATTAGATGTCTCCCTACGTTATCTCAAAGCGGCATACTTAAACTTCAACCGGTGTGGTTGTTAAGATGTTTCGTACCTTTTCATTTGAACACCCCTCGTACCTTGTTTACTTCCGCTTTTGATGACAAATTGCATTTATTTTTAACTTTATATAAAAACTTTCCAGTTTTCATATAATCTTTACTAAAAATTTTAGTTACCTAATACAACCTTCCTATTTTGAGCCATTACTCGTTTACACATTCTTCTTTCTTTTTTTTTTTTCATAACTTAGTCCCTTTAGCTATTATGTGCTCTATGTCTTCTTTTCTCCTACCTCTTGTGATCGTTCCCTCCGGGTGCTCAAGACTTTATCTGGTGTATCTGGGGGGGGGGGGGCGATCGGACAGTGATGTTGAGGCTGTATCGCTCCCTGGTCCGATCCAAGTTGGACTACGGCAGTTTTATTTATGGCGCAGCGACCGCCTCTAAACTTCGCCTTTTAGACACCGTACATCATACAGGTATTCGACTTGCCACAGGAGCTTTCCGCACAAGTCGCGTCGACTGCTTGTATGCCGACTCCGGCGAGCCTCCTCTTTCTATTCGTCACTCGACGCTACTCTGTTCCTACGTTGCCAAGTTGGCAAGTTACCCAAACCATCCATGTTTTAAACCAGTTCTGCATCCCGACTTAGCCCACCGTTATACGCACCCTAGTTCTCGGACACGCCCAACCGGAGTAAGATTCCGGGAACTCTCCCGTACACACGACCTCCGAATGCCTCGCGTGGAGCGGTCGTCCCTGGGTCGTTATCCCGCATGGCAGCTCCAGCGTGCGCGGTTCGATCTTGCTCTTTCCACCAACTCGAGACCAGCTACCCCACATTCGGTATTCCAACAACTTTTTGCCGAACTACTGGACCGTTACCCTAATTATGTTCCGGGCTTTACAGATGGTTCCCAGTTGGGTAGCACTACGGGTTGCGCATTCGTCATTAACGGCGAGGCTCATAAATTTCGCCTTCTGGACTTCACCTCTGTTTTTTCTGCAGAACTGTATGCCATCCTCTATCTGCTCCTTTTTATTTGTAAGTTAGTTTCTGGCAATTTTATTGTCTGCACTGACTCTCTGAGTGCTCTTCAGGCCTTGCAACAGCACATTGCAGCTCACACGCTAGTTTTAAAAATTCAGGCCTTGATCTCGCAAATGCTCAGTCGCGGGTACAATTTTGTTTTTACTTGGACCCCAGGCCATGTGGGCATTTCCGGGAACGAGGAGGCGGACGCGGCTGTTAAGTCCGCTTGCCGTTTGCCCCGGAGTTTAACAACTACGGTGCCATACCAGGATGTGCAACGTTTCTTCCGTCGCCAACTCCTATCTGCTTGGCAGCAATCCTGGACAGCTTTGGAAGGCACACAACTCCGGGCAATAAAGGAGAGCGTACAACACTGGCTAACTTCATGCAGGGATAACCGGCGAGCCGAGGTGATACTCACCCGGCTGAGAATTGGGCACACACGAGCGACTCATGGCCATCTGTTAAGAGGGGAACCGGCCCCTGTGTGTGCTCCGTGTGCAGTACGCCTCACTGTGCGGCATATATTACTCGAGTGCCCGCAGTACGCCCGCGTTCGCCAGTCAGTAGGCTTGGGGACTAACTTGATGGATGTTTTAGGGGACGACCCAGTGGCCGTGGTTAAGGCACTGCGGTTTGTTGCCGAAATCGATTTTAACAAACAAGTCTGACTTGGATTTTATATTTGTTATTTTTTAGAGATTTTAACTTATTAGTCTTTGGATGGTTTTTTTATGTACTTTTAATAGTGGCGTGATTTTATTTTATTTTACCTTTTTAGCCTAATTTGTATAACTTTTAGGTTTTAGTGTTGACTTCGGGCCCAAATGACCTTGCTGTCGACGGGCCCTAAAACACCACACACTCACTCACTCACTTTTCTCCTGCATATTGGGCACCGTTTTTATGCGAAACCTTTTCTCGTCCCTTTCTCGTCTCCATACAGCCACTATACCCTCTCTTTGTTCTTTATTTAGTTTGTCTATATATTATTCTTTCCTCATATACAGTAATGTACGATTCTAATGTTATTTTTCCAACTATATCAACAGTATTTGTATTTCTGCGTCTTCAAATCTTCTCCTAACTCCTTTCCGAAAGCCTTTACATTGTCTTCCCTTATACTCCAAATTTCTCCCACGCTATAATTAAGATATTTTTATTACACAAATGCTGGTATAGAGTTGAATGGTGCAGGTATATTAAGTTTGATGTAAGTTTGATGTTTGTGGACAAACAGGCGGTGGAATCCAGCCTGGTGACGCAGTGCAAGTGTCATGGAGTATCAGGCTCCTGCAATATCAAGACCTGCTGGAGAGCCTTGCCGTCTCTACATGAAATTGGCGTACGTCTGAAGCGCAAGTTCGCGATTGCTACCGAGGTGGTCAGCAGAAGGGTCGGTGCTGGCAGAAAACTTCTTCCAGCTAGAGCTGCCATAGGTCTGTTCAGCGAGGAGGACCTCATCTACGTCACAAAGTCTCCAGATTACTGCCTCAGAGACACCCGAGTAGGCAGCTACGGTACGGCAGGAAGGTAGGTACTTGCACGTTCTGGAAAATACTGTTATATACTTCCTATTTTTAACAAAATTCCGATGTTATGCACTTCATGACTTTCCCTAATTACCTTTATACAAATTATTCAAAGAAACGCTTACGGTATTTTATCGTATAAGACCCCCCCCCCCACCCTCGTATATTTCCCTCCTCTAAATTTTTTCATCACTAAAAATGATTTACCTATTTAACATCGCATAATTCTCTCTCCTGGTTCGTTGGTATTTGAGAATTATTTGATAATGGACAACAATCGACGCAGCGGTGCTTGTCACGGACAACAATGGACACAGCGCTTGCCATAAAAATACTCATTGTGCCATTGTCACAACGCATCGTAAAATTGAAATGTGAAGTTACAGACATGTTTCTAAGTCAGTTTGTTACAAGTTGCCATGATGTCGAAATATTCAAACTACATGGCAAAATTTAAATTAAATGTACTATCTTACGCCGATGCAAATGGGGTGAAAGCTGCCGGAAGACGTCTCTCCGTTGATCCTAATTCAGTACGATATTGGCGGAGAAAAAAAGATAACTCAAGGCTGCAAAGACAAGCTCCAAACCTTTCCATGGACCTAAACCAGGAAAATACCCTGAAATTGATGGTGGCGGGATCTTATCAGCTGACTCCAGGAGGCAAGATAAGGAAGTCATCAATACCGACGAATGTGCGAGTGGATAATCCGTGCGCGGGAGAAAATTAGTGTCGATATTCTTACGAAGATTTTAAAAAACTGGAATTTCCTGTGCCATTGATGGTTCTGAGGACGACATGTTTTGGAATAGTAAAACTGAATATTATGAGTTGTTTGAGCCAGAAATAAATGAAAATAGTGATGACAGTGATGAAAGTAAGACCGCAGAATAATCAGAGAAAAGAAACAATGAAACAATATACTGTAGGCCCAATGAAACCGTGGTCCGTATCCAGTTCATTCACATATATAACTTTTACATAATACTACATGGTTTCCTTTACTTTCTGAATTCCTAGAAGCATCACTTGCATAATTCCCTCCCCAGTGTATTCAATAAAAAAATTCGAGGCGAAAAGGAAGAATTGCGCGATATCTACTCAATATAACAATTGCATAAACCGTTTTATTATATATTTTCTTTAGATACAATGAGAATAGGCTTGAGCGATAGTCAAATCTTTTAAGAGCTGGTCACTATGTGAAGACATTGAAATTCCATTATCTTTCATGCCCATGAGAAAATAAGAACTGGAATTTTTCTCATTTGAGAAAAGAATAATTATTTTAAAATTCAAACCAGTAACAAAGTATATATAAGATATAGCTAACTCTACAAAGAGTGTATAACTCTATGATAAAGACGCAAAAAAGTTCGCTTCAAAGCTTCACTTCCACTAAAATTGTTAGGTCAATACTAACTTTCAATCAACCTATATTTTACAGAAATACAACACTTCAAAACGTCTATACTATGTTCCTTTAAGTCTCTGTAGCACGTACTCTTTGTACACACAGGTTTACTCCTAACATGGAGCTACACAACACAACTCCGATATTTACACAAAAACTGCTTCGCTGCCGGATCCACAGCTCGGCCATCCTTAACTCGCAATCGCACTTAGCTCGTAAACTGCTTCCTGCCCGTTCCACGGTCTGACGACTCCTTATTATGGAGCTTATAACGTACCACACTGAGCTCTAAGCACCACTTGTACAACTCGCTGCCTCTGGTCAACTCATTGCTGACTGACTAAATCTCTGACGGTCCTGCACCGGCTTTTATATATCTGACAGTCGAATTAGATCCTTCTAGAATTGGAAGCCTCTGGAATTACGATCCTGAATCGTATTTTCTGTAGTAATAATAGGAGTCACTGCCTGATGTGGGCTATCCTTGACGCATGCTTATTTCTCACGACAGCTTGCTTACTCCGTGACGTCAGCCAGCAGTATACTTTGAGCGCATGTTACTTTCTCACGCGATCGCCGATGTGACAACATATTTTGTTTGCTTCAAGAACATGTACATTTTTGTGTAGTAAGATTATATCTATCTCTTGGTTATATAAAATGATTCAGAATGAAGTCTGCCTCACGTTCAAGAGGTCCCGAGTTCGAATCTCAGTCAGGGGAGTTACCTGGATAAGGTTTTTCCGGGGTTTCCCTTATCCTGAAAGACGAATGTCGGGTAACTCTAAGCTCTATGGACCCTGGGCTCATTTGAATATCGTTTTATTCATCGTCCGATATGACTTAACGTTGTAGGTTTTCTCTTATCCTGAAAGACGAATGTCGGGTAACTCTAAGCTCTATGTACCCTGTACTCATTTGAATATCATTTCATTCATCGTCCGATATGACTTAACGTTGTAGGTTTTCTCTTATCCTGAAAGACGAATGTCTGGTAACTCTAAGCTCTATGTACCCTGTACTCATTTGAACATCATTTCATTCATCGTCCGATATGACTTAACGTTGGAGGACGTAAAATTAAAAAAAAAAAATAAAGAAAAATCCAGTATGAAGGAGGTTATTGCAAGAAAATTTAAGATACGCATTCTATTCTATATGAAAATATCTTAAATATGTATACAAGATTTTAATTAAACTCATTAGTCATTTTTTCCAGAAATATTTAGAAAACGTTTCATGTAAGAGGAAGTTTCGTTTGGAGGTTTCCTTGGAAATTTTAATCTTTGCCTCGCATCCTTGGAAGAGTATGTGTATCTGTGTGTAGGAGGGATGAAGGACACGATGGCAACTACATCATTTGGATCCGCATCTTTAAAAGATGAAGAGATTTTCAAGTCTGTCATTTAAGATACTTTTTTTAACTATGTCGTTCACAGGCATACGGACACATAAAGATAAATCTCTAAAAATACTTTTCTTATTCAGGGAGCTCACAACGTGTATTTCCATTGAAATCACAGTGTCAAATTTGCATGCTGAAGGCAATATCTTCTGTATTTAAATATGTGCATTCTGTTCAACCCAAGTATACGTAAGTAAATTTGAACCAATTTTAAATGCATTACTCTAATACTCAACTAATGGTACAAACCATAAAGGCTGGCAAAACTAAAGCACATATTTGACAAGTAATAATTTATATACATCGATCTAGTACGGAAACTCCGTGTCATTGTTGTACACATTTCACTTGTCAGTTTAGACAGGAGGCCGCGACTGTGTAAGAGGGTTGTATACTATATAGAATCTATGGGCAATTTGTTTTACTGGGATTTGTAAAGGTTGTTCTATTAAAATAATGTTCAGTCCGTTTTTGCGAGCAACCTTTTCAATTTAACACAAGGTGATAGGATCATACAAGCTGCGTTCTAACACTAAAAGTTTATTAGCTTACCTCCAAAGCAGATCTCATACTGTTCGTGTAGACTTGATGGGACAACCTGTCCACGGATATTGCAGCAATGTTAATCTCATCATCTTGTCTTTACAAGTCGTTTTACACATTCCGTTCAGCACACCTAGAAGAGACCACAATAAATATGTTTACTCCATCTAAAACGTACCTAGCAGGTAGACAACTAACTCTGGGTATCTACCAAGCATTCTTTGACGAAATTTCATAGGAAGACAAGTTATGTGGTCCAAAATAAATAAAAAACGTATGATATGTGGCACTCGCTTGATTTTCTCTGCTCACTTTACCCACAAAAACTCCTTCTATTTGTTCATTGCTTGTTAATACAGTTAATACTTCGTTATACATTTTTATTTACGTCCCCCAACGTTAAGAGATATCGTATGATTGATGAAATAGGAGAAATTATGAAAGGGCAATAGAGCTCAGAGTTACCACACATTCATCTTTCAAAATAAGGCAAAATCCCGGAAAAACAATTTTCATATAATTCACCCTGACCGAGGTTCGAACTCGAAATCTCTTGAACTGAGGCAGATACGCTACCAACTATACTACAGAGGCGAACACACATATTTTGTTGTATATAAGCAAAATAAAATAAGGTTAACTTAAAGTCAAATGTTCACATATCCGGAAGCTATGTGAGAGTTTGAATTTCCTTTTATTTTTTTCCTCGGCCAAGAGACCATAAAATTAAATCTTTTCTTATTTGATAAAAGTACAAAAGTAACTTAAAATGCAATCCAGTAACAAGGAATAACTGGTAAATAATTAATTCCTCACAAAAGATGGTATGACACAAATTTCGTGATTTTTGTATAGTTAAGCTTTGTTTATTTCTTTCTATTTGTCGGTTATCAAAAATTAATTCAGAATGAAAAGTACTCTAGGGCTATTGCCAAGAAAATTTACCATACGCCTTTCTTTTGGTATAGAAATACGAGTATATTAGACATAGTGGTATTTTAATAAACATCATCAGAGCTCTTTTTGAAAGAAAAAAAAAGAAAAGCGATATTCAGTGTAAAGGTTAGTCAGTCGAAAATATGGAAATTTTTCTTGAAAATCTTTGAGTCACATGAATGTAAATACCAAGTTTGTCATTTAGCCGCTATTTTGTTTCCTAGTTCACAGCCACAATTCTCCCACACATACATAAGATGTTTCACAGTTTTTCACAAATTTTGGATTCAAGGAATCTACAAAATGTATATTTTCAAAGAAATCTTGGTATCAAAAATAATAATTCCTGTATTTACTGCAAATACGTAGTAGTGAAAGAAAAAAGGGACATGTTTTGAAAAATGTCCGCATCTGATGCGTTTGTGAACAGTATAGCTCCAAAACGAAAAACGAAGCCCTACCTCAAACTACCCTTTATACGGAAAACGTTTCGAAAATGTGGAATTTCTTTAAAAATGTCCAAGAGTTATATGTCCCAGGCTTCAAAGTTACACCGCTATTATGTCTCATTGTGTATAAGATCTCCTAGCGGTTTACCGGGAAAAGCACGAGTCAGTTGGAGAATTTAATGTCATGTTGACATGTTGGTATGGTAGCTCAGTGGTTAAGAGCAGCCGCTCGAGGACCGAAAGATCGTGGTTCAAATCCTGGCTTTGACACTGAATGTTTAAGTCTGATACAGTAGCGAGGCGTGACTTTCAAAGCGAGGGAAGGTCCAAATAATAATTTTATTTAAAATAAGAGAGAATAATGACTCAAGGAACTAAGGCTACTCTTCAGTACGCTTTCTATTGTACAGTCACACGTAGATCCAGTGGCGAGGCGTGACTTTCAAAGTGAGGGAACCTCCAAATAATAATTTTAATTAAAATAAGAGAGAATAATGACTCAAAGAACTAAGGCTACTCTTCAGTAATCCTTCACACATAGGTCCAGTAGCGAGGTGTGGCTTTCTAAGCGAGGAAAGCTGCAAATAATTATTTTCATTAAAATAAGAGAGAATATGACTCAGAGAACTAAGGCTACTCTTCAGTACTCTTTCTATTGTACAGTCACACGTAGGTCCAGTAGCGAGGCGTGACTTTCAAAGCGAGGGAAGCTCCAAATAATAATGTTAATTAAAATAAGAGAGAATAATGACTCAAAGAACTAAGGCTACTCTTCAGTACTCTTTCTAATGTAGAGTCACACGTAGGTCCAGTGGCGAGACGTGACTTTCTAAGCGAGGAAAGCTGCAAATAATTATTTTCATTAAAATAAGAGAGAATATGACTCAAAGAACTAAGGCTACTCTTCAGTACTCTTTCTAATATAGAGTCACACGTAGGTCCAGTGGCGAGACGTGACTTTCTAAGCGAGGAAAGCTCCAAATAATTATTTTCATTAAAATAAGAGAGAATATGACTCAGAGAACTAAGGCTACTGTTCAGTACTCTTTCTATTGTACAGTCACACGTAGGTCCAGTAGCGAGACGTGACTTTCAAAGCGAGGGAAGCTCCAAATAATTATTTTCATTAAAATAAGAGAGAATATGACTCAGAGAACTAAGGCTACTCTTCAGTACTCTTTCTAATGTAGAGTCACACGTAGGTCCAGTGGCGAGACGTGACTTTCTAAGCGAGGAAAGCTCCAAATAATTATTTTCATTAAAATAAGAGAGAATATGACTCAGAGAACTAAGGCTACTGTTTAGTACTCTTTCTACTGTGCAGTCACACGTAGGTCCAGTAGCGAGGTGTGACTTTCAAAGCGAGGGAAGCTCCAAGTGATAATTTTCATTAAAATAAGAGAGAATAATGACTCAAACAACTTAGGCTACTCTTTAGTACCCTTTCTATTGTACAATCACTCCTAGACCCCTCTTGCATTGCAAGACTGCTCACACTACAAGCAGATATATTCCTGCTTCCCCTCTCCATTCAGATGTCCCAATTTTTGCTACAGCTGGCCCATACCGCGTAAATTAAATGGAGAAAGTATGCAGTTCACACACTTTTGCTAATAACTTAAAACTTGACAATAATTTCCTATTTGTCACCACCAACAATAAATTTACGTAAAACATTATGGAAAATGCAATTGAAATGTACTTACCGTTGCTTTTAAAAGTCACATAAAACAAAAACGAAATAAATGTTTCTTCACACGCTACAGAGAACGTGACAATCTGTAAGTGCTGTCCAACTATCGAAGGGTGGCCATTACTTTCGGAAACCTACGAAACAATGGTATTCAAGGTTACGAAAGCGTAACTAACAAATTTTCAGTATTGAATGAGCTCATGGAATTGGTCACTCTAATCTAGCACTGTAGATGTTCGCGAAT
Source organism: Mantis religiosa (assembly GCA_030765055.1). Lineage (NCBI taxonomy): Eukaryota > Metazoa > Arthropoda > Insecta > Mantodea > Mantidae > Mantis > Mantis religiosa. The sequence continues at coordinate 8,762,897 of CM060958.1, forward strand.
AAATTTTGAAAATGTATCCAGAGCAAATAAAGTATTGTTTGGCATGAATTTTCTTGTGTTTCTTCTTTTTCGCCTAAAATTCTTGGAGACTTCATGTATACTTCGCCATTGGTCTGACCCTACCTGTCCAAAAGTTACCCTACACTCATCTGGTGTGAAAGAACGATTTCCTCATAATACCGTATTGTTTTCATGGAAAATGAAAACAGTTTTATATGTACAATAAGTCTCTAGTCATTTTCGTTCGTAATTATTTTGAAAAACTGGTAAACCCTAAGAGATAGACAAGAACATACTATTCAAAAATATATCTATTTTTTGTAGATTTGACTATTTTCACGATATTACCTGTCATTCAGGTGAATTTTTAAATACTCATAGTTTTCTCCAATGAGAAATCATTATAATTTCGGCCCTTGGTCATGTAAAGAGAATGGTATTTCAAAGTCATCAGAGAGGTAACAGATCTGAAAGCTTTTAACTGTCGTTTAAGATAACTGTATTCACCTATTCTCGCTGCACATACGTGGGTATTTCTACATGTTTATCTGGATTAAGCTAAAGTAGACAGTCGCAGGAGCGGCCGCTGTTTAGGAGCACGAGAGCACGTGAACACCCAATACTTGTCTTGTAGAAGCCCTTTTCCTCTTTTCATTCGTTATTTTTATTCACCGCGATCATTCCTTTAGAATGTTTATACATTGTTTCACGTAAGCTTGTCCAGGATCTCTTAACGGTCACGTGACCTAATCACCTCTCATTGGCTGCTGTTGTGGTAATGACTGTCGTGCGGTAAAAATTAGTTCGTTATTTAACATGGTGATATATCCTTATATGTTGGAAGAGAATTGTCAAATTTATATTTTCGTAACTGTTTTAATTAAATATATTACGCAACAGAGTTGATTTATCTAAAATGCATGTTAATTCTTAAACGAAGTAAAGAGCAGGTTCCTTTGCTCTCAAGCACATGACACGATAGCACGTGATTTAGCGGTAGTGATGACATATTTTTTATATGACTTTTATACCAACCTTGTTTTGAACTGGATTAGAAATGCATCGCCATTCTAGAGTGCGGGAGCTAAATTATTTTATTGATCGTTTATTGCGCATGTACTTATAATATGTATAATGGCAGAGTCTACCGCCAGTTTTTCGCTGAAGTATCGCAAGGATAATTATTTACAAACAGGCTAAAAAAGAATTGTGGTGCAGGTGTTTAATGCACTCACAGAGAAGAATCCGTCTTTGTCAGTGAGAGAAGTCGAACAGCTGTGCTCTGAAGTTACAGGTGTGAGTGTTAGATCCGTAGGAACATCGCGACATGAAATTGAGGAAACAGGAAAACTTACCACTCCAGGCAAAAGCAGGAATAAACAAAAGTGCGTGCTCGGAGAAAATACGTGAAAAGTGTTGTGCGTCGTCATGTGTGTAGTTTTTTCTTTAGAAACGAACTCCCTAACATAAGTAACATTTCGTCTGCTGTAAATGAGGATACAGATTTACCAAATTTCAGCAGATTGCTTATACAGCTGGGATTTGTGAATGAAAAAAGAGGCAAGAGAAATGTGCTAAAAGACAGAGGCGATACTGCTGTGTGGCGAAGACGCTATTTAAGGACAACCACACTGCACCGAGATACAAATCGCTAAATATACACGAAGAACATACGAAAAGTAAAGTATGGTGTGACACGACTTTTAAGACTGAAAGACAAGCATTTTTGAAAGGTATGCGTGCTGGTTTAAAAATCTCAGTGGAAAAGGCCAAAGGCCTTTCATTATAAACCCTTTCAGTTTCATTGCTCAGTCATTCTGTTTCAATTTGCTCAGTTCATTATAAACTTGTATTTTTGCATGCCTTCATATCCTTATTTGTATGATTTTTTATGATGTTATTTATCTTACCGGCAATTATTACGACATTTACTGCATGTTTAAATGTGACGGGAAGGCACCGCCTATGGCCTATGACGCGAAAGCATTAGCCAATTAGGGCGAGGGGGAGGGTTGTTGAACGCGGAGTGATACATTTCAGCGGGGCAAGGTTCAATGAAACAGAGATTAGTAAATAGACGGCGATAGCTTGAGTATATGGCAACGTTGCAGCTAGCACACGTCCCTTGTGCTAGCACCTCATGTAACGCTTAAAGCTCTGCACTTGCATAGACGACAAATGCTACAGACAGGTTTTAGTTGGTTGGGTATGCCCAGATCATAGCACAATTACATTGTGCACGTTAATTCATATTGGCAACGCCAGAGTTCTTGCTCATCTCTAGGAAGTGCTGCTATCTACAAACACAAATAATGTTTACAACTCCTGGCGCTATCAGCTATTTTTGCTTTGAATACGGAGTGTTCTTACGGTCCAGTTTATAAACAGATGTTTTGTTTTAAACACTGTGATAAACTCGGAATTTGTAGGTGTTCAGCTGGTGAGACACTTGTGAATTTCCTAGTACATTGCGGCATAATTCAGTGCCATTAAGTTGCAAAACCGCATATTATTTAAATTGTTTGGGTTCTAGATGTTGAAATTTGGAGCTATGAGTTCTCTTCTCAGGTGAATGGTTATAGGAAAATGGGTTTGTAGATGTTGGTTGCCCAGTAGAATCAATAATTCTCAGATGACTGTGAAATTTTGTTTAATTTTCTTGTAGTGTGTTTGTTTCATTAAGACTGAGTTGCAACGGTGACCACTTCCAGTTAAATTCTACCAACGTATTACATTTTCTTCTCCCGACTAATACGTCTGACTTCTTCAAGTATGATGTAGCAAGTCTTTTACTAAATGTTACATTTTCTTCTCCCGACCGACACTAACACGTCTCACCTCTTGAAGGACGATCTAGCAAGTCTTTTACTAAATGTTACATTTTCTTCTCCCAGCCGACACTAACACGTCTCACCTCTTGACGGACGATATAGCAAGTCTTTTACTAAATGTTACATTTTCTTCTCCCGACCGACACTAACACGTCTCACCTCTTGAAGGACGATATAGCAAGTAAGTTTTACTAAGTAAGTTTTACTAAGTGTTACACTTTCTTCTCCCGACCGACACTAACACGTCTCAACTCTTGAAGGACGATCTAGCAAGTCTTTTACTAAATGTTACATTTTCTTCTCCCGGCCGACACTAACACGTCTCACCTCTTGAAGGACGATCTAGCAAGTCTTTTACTAAATGTTACATTTTCTTCTCCCGACCGACAATAACACGTCTCAACTCTTGAAGGACGATCTAGCAAGTCTTTTACTAAATGTTACATTTTCTTCTCCCGACCGACACTAACACGTCTCAACTCTTGAAGGACGATCTAGCAAGTCTTTTACTAAATGTTACATTTTCTTCTCCCGGCCGACACTAACACGTCTCAACTCTTGAAGCACGATCTAGCAAGTCTTTTACTAAATGTTACATTTTCTTCTCCCGACCGACACTAACACGTCTCACCTCTTGAAGCACGATCTAGCAAGTCTTTTACTAAATGTTACATTTTCTTCTCCCGACCGACACTAACACGTCTCACCTCTTGAAGAACGATCTAGCAAGTCTTTTACTAAATGTTACATTTTCTTCTCCCGACCGACACTAACACGTCTCAACTCTTGAAGGACGATCTAGCAAGTCTTTTACTAAATGTTACATTTTCTTCTCCCGGCCGACACTAACACGTCTCACCTCTTGAAGGACGATCTAACAAGTAAGTTTCCTCGACTTCGCGATTCAGTTCGAACCTAATTCTGCTCCTCACTCTCACTTATCACATGACCAAAATAGCTCACCCTTCTCTCCATTTTATAAATCTTACATTATTAGTGGTTTCTGATTTATTTCGATTTATTTTTCATTGGTTTGCAAAACTCATCTCTCCTTTTCTGACACAAAGAAGATAACGGTCCTCTTTCCTGTCGCTTACAGCGTGTAGATTTTACCCGAGTATTCTTCCTACCTTGCCTTGATGCTGACAAGACTTGCTATATTAAATTATGTTCTTTCGTCCTCATTCTTTAACTAAACCGCTATTTTATTCATCATCCTAACCATTCTAATTTCATATTAATATAATAAGATTTTTTATATTGGTTTATCAAAGCATTTTTATTAATTAATATTCCTTTCTTCAATATAGAGATTTCTATTAATTTGTTGCCTCCTAATCCCTGTCTGATACTGACTGCGTTTACAACATCAAGTACAACTAGTGCTTTAGCACAAAACAGTTATTCTTTGTTGTGTGCGGCGACCGACCACGAGGTTTTCGAATCTTTGTGACTATTGAACTTCTCTCAAGAGGCAGCTATGTACTCGGTGGATTCCATTTTAAGAAGTAAAACAGATAAAGTGACCTACGAAGAAAAAGTACGAGCTACAAAGCTCGTAATAAAGCAACTAGGACGTTCGCAGCACAATTTAACAGTTTGAGCGTGTTACAAAAATCAGACACGGGACTACAGGCGCAAATTTAACAACAATGTATACGCAACCTATTAATGGCTATGCGGTTGAAGTATTAGAAACATGCTTTTTTGCTCTCCGTGCCATATGTTCAGATCTGAAGTGAGTAATTGCACAAATGTAGGATGCGCCGACTTGGTACATCTCAGTAAAATGATATTCACACTCACATAAGACTGCATGTATACAGTTTGCCATGTTTGGTTATGTGAATATTAGTGCTCAGCTGGACATCACTTACAGACTGTCAGTAGAGCGACAGATAGAGCAAGTAGATAGAGTCTAATAGATTGTATAACATTTTGTGGCGCTTTAGAACTTGCAGTCACTAGTAGTAGTGATGGTAGCAGTAGCAGATAGTGCTAGCGTGCATTTTAAGTGTAGGTTTTGTGAACACTCACGTTTTTATTACAGAGCTGCCATTGTGCAGACCTGTAAGTTTTCTAAGAGCAGTTTGCCTATGAAAATGTATTTTGACTAAACTATTTTCTCCAGTGTCACTGAGTTTGAAGGTAGAAACACAAACGTTGAACTATTTTAGCCATGGGGCGCCACTTGGGTGAGCAGGTAGATCGGTTTCTGCCCAAAGGTGGAGGAGAGACGTTAGAAAATAAAGAAATGCGGCTGTGGACAACAAAAAATGAAGGAGGTGCTGGGTGACCAGTTGAGTGGGTTTTTATTAGCGGGTGCTTGCGTATGGCTCCCGGCATTGCTGTGTACATACGAGTCTTTCAAGTTGGCCGACACCTACCGTGTCTAAACGACAGGGCACAATACACAGATGTGAAAAGGGTGGAGCCTAATTATGGACACAGGACCATAGTTGCAGACGACGCTCCTCAAGAAATGAGTGTCTTTACCACAAAATTACACCTCTACGTTTAATTAATCTTTCAATATGCGAGCATCTACTCTGTGATTTCGTAGGTCATACTAGAGATAATAATCTGTGTTCCGTAGGCTTTCTGGCATCTTTATCGGCCTTAATACAGGTCGTCCGGGGACTCTGCGTGCCTATCCTTACGTTCTCTACTACGTAGAGTAGGTACACAGCAAGTTCTGTATTTATTCCATTATAATAGGAAGTAAAGTTCGTTCTTTATAAGTAAAATTTCCTCCGGGTTGTAGGGAATGGTCGAAAAGTAGGAATTACTCCTGACATTTAGCTCAAATCTATGTTGAGCATCATCAGAAGACCCAACGAAAATTTCTATATTTTTACACTCCCTGAATCATTAAACAGATCTGCATATTTATGTGTAGTTAAATTTCTGTCAGTATTTTATGGCTAGTGTGAAAGGAATGATTATTTTCATCAATTTACCTAATAACATAGTGGTTCAACTATGAAACCTGGGACTTAAGTACTTACAGCATAGAAAGTCGCCACAAAAGGTGTATGTCTTATACCATATGAGAACCCCTAGTGGTCTACCGGGACACATACGAGTCAGTTGGAGAACTTAATGTCATGTCGGCATGTTGGCCATACTAGCTCAAGGGTTAGAGCAACCTCACGGAGAGCGGGAGATCCGTGATTCAAATCCCTGTTATGGCATTGAATTTTTCAGTCTAGCTCTACTCATTCAAACCTTAGCCTACACACGGCTAGAGTGAAAGAAATGATTATATCCAGTTTTTTTATGGTTTACTAGCTACAAAAAATAATACAATATTATTTCCAAATGGAGGGGACGTCGAAGGCTGCTCATATTAAGTTTTGAATGTACATTTTATTTACCATATGATGGTATTTTAATCAAAGTAGTCGGAGCCAATTTTGAAGTAATAAAATAGTTCCAAGTAATAGTTCCATTTTGGGCTGAAAGGATTTCTTTGAAAATATTCATGTCGGAATTCCGAACGAAACTTAATTACCAAGTTTTGTAAATAATAAGTAAAAACTGAAGAACTGATAGTGAAGTAATGCAAATATTATAATAAAATATAATAATTTGTGGCGGCTTCACTTATATTTTTTAAAAATTATAAATTCTTCACACAACTAGTCTGTTTTGCAATACATCCATTGCATCCTCACTTTAATTTACCTTTTCTATTTTATTTATTTACTTTTTCGTGGTTACCGCCGCTAGATTATTCCCTGTCTTACTACCCTCTACTGGAAGCAAAAGAATTTATGTATGGAATCGGTTTTCAGTATTTCAAAATTCATCACGCGATTTATATTTTTCATGGAAAAACTTTTCTCCCAAACCATTCAATTGTTTAAATAATTTAATTTCTGTATTTTTTTACTTGTTACTTGCCTTTAACTGCAATTGTCATATCGGTGGCCGTTTTCCTTTGGAACATACTGAAGGTGTTAGCTCATATTCGTTGGGTTTTAATCATTAGATCACGTACACATTTATACCTCGCCTTTAACTGTAATGGTCATATCGGCAGCCGTTTTCCTTTGGAACATATTGAAGGTGTTAACTCATATTCGTTGGGTTTTAATCATTAGATCACGTACACATTTATACCCCGCCTTTAACTACAATGGTCATATCGGCGGCCGTTTTCCTTTGGAACATATCGAAGGTGTTAACTCGTATTCGTTGGGTTTTAATCATTAGATCACGTACACATTTATACCTCGCCTTTAACTCCAAAGGTCATATCGGCGACCGTTTTCCTTTGGAACATATCGAAGGTGTTAACTCGTATTCGTTGGGTTTTAATCATTAGATCACGTACACATTTATACCTTGCCTTTAACTACAATGGTCATATCGGTGGTCGTTCTCCTTTGGAACATATCGAAGGTGTTTACTCGTATTCGTTGGGTTTTAATATTTAGATCACGTACACATTTATACCTTGCCTTTAACTACAATGGTCATATCGGTGGTCGTTCTCCTTTGGAACATATCGAAGGTGTTAACTCGTATTCGTTGGGTTTTAATCATTAGATCACGTACACATTTATACCTCGCTTTTAACTGCAATGGTCATATCGAGGCCGTTCTTCTTTGTAACATATCGAAGGTGTTAACTCGTATTCGTTGGGTTTTAATCATTACATCACGTACACATTCGTACTCTCATTCATACTTCCAAACTCTGGGGAAGATAAGGAATTATCTTGGTTGGAGAAAAATCCCCAACCCCACGGCCGGGAATCGAACCCGGGACTTATAGCACGGCAATGGAGTGCTCTATCGACTGAGCTACGGAGCTGGATTTATTTCATAGTTAAATGACCAAAACTTTATGATAAATTACTCATTTATCACTCTGTTGGTACCTAATGTTTTAAAAATATTCCTTCACTCTGTTTTGGTCCTTCCAATGTCAAGTCGGTTGCAATCTAAACAGTTAAATCGAAAATTGACAGATTTCTTTTACTATCGGAAATTCTGCATTTTTTTTAGAAAAAACCTTAGTAAACTTTCATATTATATTTATTTCGAGAAACCAAGATTATTCCGAATTATTTAAAAAAGAATTTTGTTTTTATTAGCACAAGGGTAGTAAGTAATTTTTAAATTACATTCGTGTTTCATTTTGTAAAGGGTCGAAATATAATTTATATTTTTTGAGATTTAAATTTTTCAATCACTTTAAGTAGGTATAAAATCTTTCTTAAAATCATTGATTAAAGTAGTGTTAATAATGTGTTTACATTATATATTAAATTCCTCTTTATTTTGCTGTACATTTATTAATCCGTAAATTAAATATAAAAAACAACCAATTATGTGCAAAAAGTCAAAACTTTTTTTTGTAATTATCAATACTAAATGATTTCCTATAAATTCCAAGGTTTAGTTTATTATTTTGTATCATCTTTAGATCTAGAAAGGGTAGGTAACCATTAGTTTCAGTTTGTCAGGTGAACTTGATAGCTATATGTTGTGTATTTAGACGTTTTAAAGCCAAGTTTTGTATTTATCCTACATACGTTTTAGAGATACCATGCATAGATACATGTACACCACACAAACTTTTTAATTGCTGCTTTTTTGATTCAGGGAGTTTGAAAAATTTCATATCAAACTTTTGAAGTGGAAATACACTAAATACTTCGTCTTAAGTAACAGAAAAGGCGAAAAAGGATGGGCCTGCCATCTCTTGTTTAGCAGTAAATGCATGACACACGTTCTTTGATTTACCACCTTTAGAGGGTGTTATCTTTAATGTGGAGGGGTCGAATATAAATTAATCTAAACATAGATCAGATTCGCCAAATTGGACTGCCTATTGAGACAGGGCTATTACAGCCAAGCACACTAAGATGTATAGTGACTGGGATCTAGACCATAATCTTGGCCAACAACGTGATTATTAAGAATAATTTAGCTTCCTCGATAAATCCAGAGAGCCCCGCCCTCCGCAGCACCATTGTAATAAAGTGTTTGTTCATGCTACAACTTCTGACACCTCAACTGACCTCCTCCCACAAATCTCGTGCCTGGCGTCTCGGGGAGATTTCAATGGCAGGATAAGACACTATCTTCACCCGCTAAGTAAAATGATGCAATTGTACGTGCATATCTTCACATCAACAGACCTTTATTTGCTATTTAAAGTTTAACTGCTGCATAAGTCACATTTATTAAGCATAACGAAGCAAAATATACTAACAGCTACAGGGAAAACAATAATTTAAAGGCAGTTTCCAAGAATTCAAAGTAGCCAACTTTACACTAAATTGAAATGCGTTCAATCTAGAACGCGAATTACTGTAGTTATGCCCGCCTCTGTAGCAGAGGTGGTACAGTGTCTGCCTCACGTTCAAGACGTCCCGAGTTCGAATCTCGGTAAGGGTGAGTTACCTGGATAACGATTTTCCCGGATTTTTTTCTTATCCTAAAACATGAATCAGGTGACTCCAAATTCTATAGACCCTGCACTGATTTTAACATCAATTTATTCATCATTCAATATGACTTAACGTTGGAGGTTTTCCCTTATCCTGAAAGATGAATGTCTGATAGCTCTAAGCTCTATGTACCCTGTACTCATTTGAACATCATTTCATTCATCGTCCGATATGACTTAACGTTGGAGGTTTTCTCTAATCCTGAAAGATGAATGTCTGGTAACTCTAAGCTCTATGTACCCTGTAATCATTTGAACATCATTTCATTCGTCATCCGATATGACTTAACGTTGGAGGTTTTCTCTTATCCTGAAAGATGAATGTCTGGTAACTCTAAGCTCTATGTACCCTGTAATCATTTGAACATCATTTCATTCATCGTCCGATATGACTTAACTTTGGAGGTTTTCTCTAATCCTGAAAGATGAATGTCTGGTAACTCTAAGCTCTATGTACCCTGTAATCATTTGAACATCATTTCATTCATCGTCCGATATGACTTAACGTTGGAGGTTTTCTCTTATCCTGAAAGATGAATGTCTGGTAACTCTAAGCTCTATGTACCCTGTGCGCATATGAATATCATTTCATTCATCATCCGATATGACTTAACGTTGGAGGTTTTCTCTTATCCTGAAAGATGAATGTCTGGTAACTCTAAGCTCTATGTACCCTGTACTCATTTGAACATCATTTCATTCATCGTCCGATATGACTTAAGGTTGGAGGTTTTCTCTTATCCTGAAAGATGAATGTCTGGTAACTCTAAGCTCTATGTACCCTGTACTCATTTGAACATCATTTCATTCATCGTCCGATATGACTTAACGTTGAAGGTTTTCCCTTATCCTGAAAGATGAATGTCTGGTAACTCTAAGCTCTATGTACCCTGTACTCATTTGAACATCATTTCATTCATCGTCCGATATGACTTAAGGTTGGAGGTTTTCTCTTATCCTGAAAGATGAATGTCTGGTAACTCTAAGCTCTATGTACCCTGTACTCATTTGAACATCATTTCATTCATTGTCCGATATAACTTAACGTTGGAGGTTTTCTCTTATCCTGAAAGATGAATGTCTGGTAACTCTAAGCTCTATGTACCCTGTACTCATTTGAACATCATTTCATTCATCGTCCGATATGACTTAAGGTTGGAGGTTTTCTCTTATCCTGAAAGATGAATGTCTGGTAACTCTAAGCTCTATGTACCCTGTACTCATTTGAACATCATTTCATTCATCGTCCGATATGACTTAACGTTGGAGGTTTTCTCTTATCCTGAAAGATGAATGGTAACTCTAAGCTCTATGTACCTGTACTGATTTTAACATCATTTCATTCATCATTCAATATGACTTAACGTTGGAGGTTTTCGCTTATCCTGAAAGATGAATGTCTGGTAACTCTAAGCTCTATGTACCCTGTACTTATTTGAACATCACTTCATTCGTCGTCCGATATGACTTAACGTTGGACGTTTTCCCTTATCCTGAAAGATGAATGTCTGGTAACTCTAAGATCTATGCACCCTGTACTTATTTGAACATCACTTCATTCGTCGTCCGATATGTCTTAAAGGTTGAGGACGTGACTTAAAAGAAACTGTGGTTACAAATCAGTCAGTAATATAAATCTTGCTTTGAATTAACACAAGTTGATTAAATTACTTTTCAGCGATTAATATCACATCCTGTAGTATTTAATGGGAAATTGTGTTAAAAAAACAATTAAAAAAGTGATGTGTTGCATCTACATGACTTTTCTTCTACTTCATTTTAATGAAGATAAAACTTTACAGTAATGACTTTTTACATATTTCCTGTAGTACGATGGGGAAAGAGGAATGCAGCATGTTTTAAGCGATACTGAAATGGTTCAAAACCTAGTTGCTATGAATGAACAATAATTAAAAACAAATGACTTCCAATTTCATATAAGTGTATTTTAAAACGTAAACCAGCAACAAGCAATATGTTGGAAATTGTTAACTCTGAAAAGAAAATATATTTGGCACACTGAGTGCTTTAATGAAATGTGCAGTAATATTTTGTCTATCTCTTACGATTTAACAATTATACAAAATTTATTCATTATTAGCAGACTTCTGAGGCTATTCCCAGAAAATTCAAGATATATATTTCATTTTTCATGAAAATATTTTAACGTGATATTTTAGTCTAAATTTTTAGGGTCATGTCTGGAAAAAAGTGTGCGAAAATTTGTCTGGGTAAACATAGTTTGTCCCGCACCGTGACGTAGTGGACTAAACCGTTGTGTTTTGGTTCTCTGCGACAGAACGCGCCCGGGATCGATTCCATCCCTGGAGGTGGTGGATTTTAAGTCCCTGCTATAGGACCGGTGTTCACTGGTGCAGGAACGGTGGGTGCGGTTCTGGTTCCGGAGGGGTCAGAACCCTTTTGATATAGGATGTGAAGACGGAACAACAGAATATTTTCCGGACTTTCTGGTTATTCTCCGTCGTCGGTAAAGGTGAGCAGGAAGGTTCTGTTTCTCAGGGTCCAGCGTTTGACTGAAAGTAACAATGCTTCCTCCACGGTTTCTCTCCCAAATTTATTGATTTAAGGTTTAAGTTGTACAGTTGCTCTCTTCCTCACTCACTCGCCACAACAATTATATCGCATCTTCCTTTACGCTGCCCGGTTTGGCGTTCCTACACCTACTCTTAAGTCTGACTCTACACCGCCATATAACAGTACAAATTCCCACGCGAAGTATCGGGTCTCTCACGGTTAAGTCCTTCTTAGCCGCTGAACTCTCTCCGGTGAAGTCTCAAGTGAAGTCGCTCGCTCGCTCGTGCTGGCTGGCTGTATACAGCCAGAAGGTTTTTGCTGCGTGCCCACCCGTTAAGGTTTTACCGCAGGTAGGATTAGAATTGAAATTTGTAGGATGGAGGTGGTGTAGGTCTTTTGGTTGGGAGTTAATTTAGAGGTTACCGAAGTACATTCGGTTTGACGGGGAGGATGCAGTACTTTGCACCCTAATCTTTATGTTTGTTTAATTTTTAGTTGGTCAAGTGAAGTGCCGCGACTTACCTCGCTTTATCGCACCCTTGCCCTCGCTGGCTGATCTATCAACGCCTTTCTAGTTCAAGTCTATTTCACGCCTATCACGTGATATACACTAAATTTTATTGGAAGTTCTGTTTTTCTTACTTTAACCTGATTGGTCTTGCATCCCTTCTTTATCTATGCAGCAGTTCTACTCCACCTCCCTGGGGTGTATGACTCTTGGCGTCCTAACGGTATACTTCCTGTGTTTTCTTCATGTAGCGCATTCCTAGTGACGTCGATCTGGCGGCAGACTTTTGCCTTCTTTTGTTTCTATATTTCCACATCTTGTCTCAAACAGCCCTTTCCATCTGAAGCTATGTTTGCGTTGCTTTACTTGTGTTAAATATTCTACTTTATGATTAAATATTTGTTCTTATATTACTTCCAATATACTTGTTAATAATTTCTAGTCTTATCGTCCCTCTCTTATATTCTAATATTGGAAACCTGTGGTTTCTGCTTCACCACTCAGCTTCGTGATGAAACTGAGTAGCTGCGCTAGGTAGCGAACCCTGGTATAGAAAGCCAACTTTCAGGCTGTGGGTGCTGAGATGCTACCCGTATCGGTTAGATGATCGCCCACCTCTGTCTTGCGTAAAGTCTGTCTAGTGAACGCGACTGCAGTTGCCCCTCAAAGGAAACTCACCCTCCCGCCCACTAATGACCGTCATAAATCTATCTCCACACTTCAGAAATGGAACACTGTCGTTGAGGACCAATAGCAACCCTGATTTTCTCGAAGTGACAGTCGCATGTCTACTCCACGTGGAGTCTCATTTGCCAAAGTTCCAACTTCCAGTTGATCTGTTTCATTACGTGCAGAAATTCGTTGTGTGTCACGATGTGGAGACCGTGGGAGAGAAATGCACTGGTAAATGCAAATTAAGTAGCAGATAACTTTCAGTCAAGTGAAAATAATCAAGGTGACGACAATAGTGTGAATAACTGGGCCGAGTTATGTTACTGGAAAAGCCTAGAAAAAAACTGTTTCTAAGCAAATTCAAGCGCTTGTTTTGAACACATATAAATATGTGCTGACAAATAATCTTGGTAAGGGGTCGTGCAATGAACCTGATGATAAATTCTGGGTATTCACAGAAATACAGTAAGAAATATTGTGACGAAAGGAATAACAGAGACACCGATCAAGTGTGAAAACAAAAGGAAACGTTTCTCTAAAGTAGATAATTTCACACGCGATTTAATTCGTCGAGAAATTTATAGATTCTATGGAAAAGGGAGAGCGCCCACCTTAGACGAATTGGTTGCACATTTGCAAGAAATTTGTGATTTTCCTTATGGGCGCTTCACCTTGCGCGGTCTCCTAAAGGAGCTGGGTTTCAAATACCGCACCTCGAATAAGATAAGGGTTATTATGGAATCCAGTAGAATTGTACCCTGGCGACACACACACACACACACACACACACACACACACACACACACACACACACATATATATATATATATATATATATATATATATATATATAATTTGTCAAAACTAAGGAAGTTTTGCAGTAATGGACATAAGATAATTTATTTAGACGAAACCTCGTACAATACCCATGACGTATCGAGAAAGGTGGCAACCTTACATAAATGACTGGCAGAAGGAGGGTCGCTGTTGTAAAACGATTATAAGGGTTCGTCAAAGGCAGCGGCCGACGTGCACATGAGTTAACTAAACAGACTCTACGTGGGACTGAGGCCGGCAGTCAGGTTGACAGGTTGGTTTTGTAATTTACGTCCTCCAACGTTAAGTCATATCGGACGATGAGTGGAATGGATGAAATAATGCTCAAATGAGTCCGGGGTCCATGGAGCTTAGAGTTACCCGACATTCGTCTTACAGGATAAGGGAAAACCCCGGAAAAACCTTATCCAGGTAACTCACCCTGACCGAGATCCGAACTCGGGACCTCTTGAACGTGAGGCAGACATGCTACCACCACGCTACCAAGGCGGGCACAGGTTGACAGGCTTTGGCCCATGTGGGCTGTTACGCCATGGGTTGATTTTGATTTGAAAGATAGTTTTTGTGTGGAGAGATATTTTATAAATTTTTCTGTCGTGTCCTCGGAAGATCCGTAATTTATACTAATAATGAAACTCCAATAACTCAAAATTATATAGGGTTTGTATTTGACCGACTTTTCTTTTGGAGTTTGCTGCCTAAAACCAACACTACACACGCGAGCGTGTGCGCATCTTTCTTCTAAAAATGCTTGTTGGGATCCAGAGGACTACAAAACAGATACTTCCAGCGAAATCTCGATATAAGTTATCGATAGAATGCAATACCTTCTGTATCAGAAATGTACGTGAAGAGCACATAAGTTTGGAACACTAACACGTGTTAACATTTTTTAACTTGACAAAATATGTACACACGGATCTTTTATCGTATAAAACCAATTTATTACTCACTTCACTTCTTAAAGGTCTACCCTTTCATTGTTTTCTAGCTGAAAGAGTAAATAACTGGCATTGACATGATGGGACACAAATCTTTGAGCACGTGGCAGACGTGGTATCAAAAGACGAAAAAGATTTATAAATTCTGTAGTACTTTGGGCTGCTAATGTTTCTCTGTAATTACATTTATACTCTTATATTTTGTAATTAAATTAGATTGATATTTTTTAACAAAGTATGTCAAGTTTTACAAACACACTATCGGTCTTGCAGTTAATAATACAGGGCTGCGACAGTCACGTGTTTTATAGATACGAGGATCAACTAACTGTACAGCATGGCAAAGCACTGAGGCGTATTGAACTTCAGTGACACAGTGCTGCATTCCTTTGTTTACTAGAAGAGCCCGACCTACAGTAGCTGGCGAAACACGATAGAACTGTGTGTCTGATATGAAAGATTACCCAATTAGTTATACACAAATGTAAATTACCATTGGATTCTGTCGTTTTATCGCTTGACACAAAGGGATTTTGATTCCCTCTTCTTTCTCATTGTTACAATATTCAATCACCTAAGATTTGTGAGCCTGTTGAAAAGTGCAGAACCTGTCTGAAGAATGAATACAGACGGTCGACACTGAAAGCTTGAGTAAAAACAGATAAGCTGTATTACGTCACCATTCCCTGTACCGTTCGGCAATACAGTAGTTGAGTCTCTCACAGTGTACGAGTTTGAATCAAGTCAAAATGTAAACACCGTCATACGCTCACAAAGTATAGCGCGATCCATATAAACCTGAACCATTTCAATAAGCCATAACTTTTGAACCAATAATAGAACACACATGCAACTTAGTGAGAACATAATACACAATTGGGAGATTACATTACACTATTTACATCTCAGAGAAAATGTTGGAAGTGTCCTCCACCAGCATCTATACATGTTTGTACTCGTCTCACCATATTCTCTCAAGTTTTAAGGAGAGTATCCTCGCCAATGTTACTTATTTCGGTTCAAATGGATTCCTTGAGAACATCAATTGTCCGTGGCATATTCTTGTACACTCTATTTTCAGATACCCCACAAGAAAATACCCGGTGAGTTTAGGTCAGGGGATCTGGGGATCTGTAATTATTCGATTATCAAAGAAACTGGTTACAGTTCCATGGTGTCATTAGATGTGTGGCAAGTTGCTCCATATTGCTGGAAATAACCTTCTCTCAATTCAATATCATCCAGTTGCTCTACAAATGTATTGAAGATTCCCATATAAACTTCAGTGTCTACAGTCATAACAAAGAAAATGGGGCCAAGGATCCATAGATTCTGGTGGAGGATACTTCTAACATTTTCTCTGAGATGTAAATAGTGTAATGTAATCTCCCAATTGTGTATTATATTCTCTCAAAGTTGCACGTGTGTACTATTATTAGTTCAAAAGTTATGGCTTATTGAAATGGTTCAATATGTGTGTGAGAAGGATATTTAATAACACTGGAATGCCCGTTTCCAACTTATTTATTCACTGCTTTTTTTTAGAACATCGAAATGAAAGTTGCCGACCACGGGTTACCAATCTCTGTTTAGAGTTACTGACGGCAGAATGTTTATTACTCGATAAACTTTATTCGTTCCTCATATACAGAATGTTACTAAAAGGTACGGCCAAACTTTCAGGAAACATTCCTCACACACAAAGAAAGAAAATATATTATGTGGACATGTAACCGGAAACGCTAAATTTCCATGTTAGAGCTCATTTTAGTATTTCTCTTAAAATGTAAATTGAAATCATTCGTGCAGACAAATGTCAAAATACCCATTGTGGTTCATGCACGATGGAGCTCCTGCACATTTCAGTTGAAGTGTTCGTACGCTTCTCAACAACAGATTCGGTGACCAATAGATTGGTAGAGGCGGACCAATTCCATAGCCTCCACGCTCTCCTGACCTCAACCCTCTTGACTTTCATTTATGGGGGCATTTGAAAGCTCTTGTCTACACAACCCAGGTACCAAATGTAGAGACTCTTCGTGCTCGTATTGTAGACGGCTGTGATACAATACGCCATTCTCCAGGGCTGCATCAGCGCATCAGGGATTCCATGCGACGGAGGATGGATGCATGTAACCTCGCTAACGGAGGACATTTTGAACATTTCCTGTAATAAAGTGTTTGAAGTCACGCTGGTACGTTCTGTTGTCGTGTGTTTCCATTCTATGATTAATGTGATTTGAAGAGAAGTAATAAAATGAGCTCTAACATGGAAATTAAGCGTTTCCGGACACATGTCCGCATAACATATTTTCTTTCTTTGTGTGTGAGGAATGTTTCCTGAAAGTTTGGTCGTACCTTTTTGTAACATCCTGTATATATGAACTGACAAATATCCAAGACAGAACAAGAGGACTGCCTCTAATCCCCCTCACGCCTCAGACTGCTCTCATCGGCCTCACGCCGAAGACTGTTCTGATGGCTTGCAAGCCACGGAGTGCTCTTCTCCACAGCTGCGCGTGGGTGTATCACTTTCAGTCTGAAAACTCCTTTTCAACCAAAATCCCTTTGTGGCTGTTTTGTCGCCATTATGAATGGTTCAAAGAATACCCTATTCTTACGAGTCAAGTGAGCCCCTTTAGAAAACTGCTAAGGACACTGTTTCTTACATTGCTTTTGTTATAACAACTTTCCCCCCAACTCAGCTGGCCTTGCCCTTATTGTCACAAAGAACCAACATTCCTTTGACATCCATCATGATTCTTTACTTCTGGCAAACCTTAATTTCGGTATCAATATTTATTTCGAATCATTTCGTTTTATTGCAAAATATTTTAAACCTGTAACTTAAGCTCTATCTACACAAAATGTACCGAGCATACTAAAGCATTATTCGTCACGTAGACAAACATGAGGGGACAACACAAAGACGATAATGTTCTAGTAATTTATCCACGAACCCCCATTCAATATAACTCACCCCTTGTCCTCCCCGCTTCCCGAGTTATGACATCAAACCAATGAGCGACGGACACAGCAAGGAGGTGCTGTTGACAATCGTTCCACTAAGGTTAAATTCCTCCTTATCCCTGACCTTGCACTGCACACCAAGGCTACACGCCTTGTTCATCGGTCATTTTTTGTGTTATTGGATTTTGATATAAACCAATAAGAGATTGGCACAGCCAGGACTAGTGCAAAACACAAATGGTGAAACGCTTCTGCCAGCATTACATAAAGTAACACACCAAAGGATACCAACAGCATAGGAAAATTGCCGTGCACCGGACTGTACGTAAACTTATGAATGCTGTTAAAGAAAGGATCCCATTTGAAGGTAGAAGAACATAATCTGAAGAATACTTAAGCATATGGGATATCAAATATACGTCGTGTTACGTACGCTGTTCTGATGTTTTGATGGTCAGAATGTACTGTAGATACTATACTCCCACCTTCTCTGACCTCTGTAAACTGAGCGACGTCCCATGACAACTGCAATCATTAGTATTGCGGACGTTGCAGTATCTTGCTGCTAATTATCTCAACGCGGATTTTCCAGCTGTACGACGATTGCCCTTACTCTTACTGGGTTTTCGGTATCTATACCACGCTTTTCCCTTAATTTTCAAAAGTCCCTCTCTTCCGGGGTTTCAATATCCATATGACTTACACTTCTTGAATGTTTCGGTGCATTATCTTCCTGATCACATCATTCGGAACCCTGACGTGAACGTCGCCCTCTCTCATTTCTTGCAGGTTACATGGCCAGATTTCACCACGATTTACACCGACGGTTCTAAATCTGCTGATGGAGTAGGTTATGCACACGTCTGTCCTTCTACTAATGCCCTGGCTCGATACCGCCTACCTATGGAGGCTTCCACCTACACTGCGGAGGTTCTGGCCATTCGTGACGCTTTGCAATATGGGATTTCTCAGGGCTTCCCCAAACTGCTGATCTTAATCGATGCGCAGAGTGTGCTGCAGAGACTCTCATCTCCCCGCTGGACGAGAGATATGCACTGTTATCTTTACGAGATACTGACGTTGGTGAACAACGCTACCATAGCTGGACATCAAATTCACTTCCTTTGGATCAGAGGGCATGTCGGAATTCGATACAATGAAGTCGCCGATCGCCTGGCAAAAGAGGGACTCACCCAAGGCACTTTATAAGGCATCCAACTGCCCTACACGGATTTCTTCCCGGTCCTTCATCGTGACGCCTATTGTCGCTGGAATGACGCCTGGATTCGTTCGCAGTCCATCAAAGGCAAACACTACGCCGCCGTTCAGACGCATCTATCCACGACCCCTTGGTTCTCCAGCTTCAGGATTGAACGTCGACATCTCACCTCCATCATTAGAATGCGACTTGGACATGGATGTTACCCTGCGCATCTACACCGTCTACGTCTCATCGATTCCCCTGTATGTCCTGATGACCCAGGCGAAACCGCTGACCTCAATCATCTCCTGTTCAGTTGCTCTCGCTACCGAGCCCACCGTTCTTCCTTCCTCCGCCGCCTACTTCAGCAGTCTGTTCCTTTTACCGCTAGCGTCAACACCATATTACAGTTATGCCACAAACCTGTATACCAAGCTCTTCTACAATTTCTTAAAGAAAGTGATCTACAGATCTAGTCTCCTCCCATCCTCTTAATTTTCCTTACATATGGCCATATGGGATTTTACCGAAGGCCAAAAAAAACTGCAATCATTCGTCAGGTACACTGACTGGCCGTGTACGTGCGATAGGCTCGCGTAAACGATCCCGTTGTTTCACATTCTTTTCGATACACCTCTACGCTTTGCCATATAGGAGATAAAATATATTTACTGGACACAGCACAGGAAAAAATAATAATTTGTAATAGCTGCAGGACGGCATGAAACCTTCAGAACAAGATAGACTTACACTCATTGTTCTAGATGATCTAAACATATCGCGAATAAACAACTGCTCTTAGACAGCAAATAAACCCTGCAATTTACTGTAAAACCAGACTGCACAACAGAAATACAATTAGCAACACGCATTCAAAAGACTTCCGAAGAGCAAATTCCCCGCCCTCGAAGGACATTCATAATTTGTGGTGATAATTTAAAGCTCCAGGTTTGGCAAAGTGGGACTACTTGGCACCACATGAACCATTAAACAAAAATATTGCCTTCAAATTTCACGATACATTGATTGCGATCCTTATCTGCAGTCGACTTGCAATCGATTGGATGAAGTAAATCACAATCAAATGACACTGGTCCAGTAGCAAAGTCACACATTCATTCTTTGGGCGTGGCCTAATAATTCATCAGTATCAGCAACGCTAGAGGTTCATTATTGGCGTGTAAGGTACGACAGATAGCAACGTCCCACATATTAACACAAGTATAAGCAAATGAACAATGGAAAATACAAAAGCCAAAGTGAAAGTAATGAATAAAATGAGTCCAGATTTTGATTATAATACAGGAGTAAAACAAGGTGACGGACTGTCTGCAACTCTATTCAACCTAGCCCTGCACAGAGCAATAGAAAAACTTGATTCTAAAGGTACGATATTCTTTAAGTCCAGTCAAATATGTGCATATGCAGATGACGTAGTGATCGTGACAAGAGACAAAAGACGTTAGTTGAAGTTTATGAAGAATTAGAAAGAAGGTCTAAAGAAATAGGATTAGAAGTAAGCGATAAAAAAACTAAATACATAAAAATGACAGCAGATAAAAGCAAAAGAATAATTTCAAAACTAGTAGTTAGAGCCAAAACATTTGAAGGGGTATCCAAATTTAGATATTTAGGAGCACTTGTAAACAATGATAATAATTTAAACGAGTGCATAAAAGAAAGAATCCAAAGTGGAAATGCAGCATATTATGCAAATTTATCACTATTAAAAAATAGGTTTATTAGTAGAGGGACAAAATACAATGTGTAGTGTTTAACGCCCGCTTTTACTACATATGGCACCGCAGGCGGTGACACTGATAATGCATGATATGAAGATGGAGCACCGGTGGAATGAGATGGCGGGGGAAACCGTAACCACTGAACCACGGTGTGGCCGACAAAATACAAGATTTATAAAACCCTGATAAGACCAATAGTAACATACGCTGCTGAAACTTGGACCCTAAACAATGCAGATGAAGAAATACTTCGAAGATTTGAAAGGAAAACATTAAGACGAATCTTTGGACCTGTAAAAGATAAAGATCAATGGAGAATAAGATATAATCATGAAATAGAAGAATTAATAAATAAGCAAGATATTGTGAAATTTATAAAAGCACAAAGGATAAGATGGCTAGGGCATATAGAGAGAATGACGGAAGATAGAATGCCAAAAAAAAAAAAATATTGAAAGGAAGATTGTATAATAGAAGAAAAAAAGGAAGACCGAGAACAAGGTGGTTAGATGATGTAATGGAGGACCTAAGAACGATTGGAATCAGAGGCTGGAAAAGTAAAGCGGAAAACAGAGATGTGTGGAGGAGGATCGTGCAGGAGGCCAAAGGCCACCAAGGGCTGTAGAGCCAGTAGAGAAGAAGAAGAATGAGCAAATGAAGCTAACGTGCGTAATGGGTTCTATTAAACAAAAAATGCATTACTGTTAATTAAATACAACACAATGAAAATTAGTTCAATGTTCTACATTTCGGTATAAAATTCGATATTTTTCAGACGTTACTCACTTCTTTTTCACTTGTGGTCGCCCTACCTTTGGCCTATCTCGGTTTACTTTCTTTGTAATGATAAATGGTTTGAGTTCAGATAATCTGAAGCCAACTGCTTAAGAATTCCTACACCTCATCATAACAAAGCAATCCGTATTTTAAAAAGGCAGAATATTTATTCAGCCCTACTGTATGCTTCTCATACCCAAACTAAATTTATAAATTCCCAATGAAATGCACAAATTTGATTAATAAAAAACAGTAAGAAAACACAATCAAGAATCACAATTACTGCAGATTCTTTTAAAGAATGCTGACAGTTTTACCAGCCCAAGAATTAAAACTGAATTTAAAAAAAAAATTATAATCATACTTTATTTTTAAGCGTAGAAGCAGTAAGTGAGTGTGTGGTGTTTTAGGGCCCGTCGACAACAAGGTCATTTGGGCCCGAAGTTAACTCTAAGAACTAAAATCTACACAAACTAAGTTAAAAAGTAAGATAAAATAAACACTCAACTATTAAAAGCGCATAAAAAGCTCATCCCAGTACTAAAAATTTAAAATCTCTAAAATTAATAAATATAAAATACAAGTCAGACTTGTTTATTAAAACCGATTTGGGCAACAAACCGCAGTGCCTTAACCACGGCCACTGGGTCGTTCCCTAAAACACCGAGCAAGTTAGTCCCCAAGCCCAAAGACTGGCGAACGCGGGCGTACTGCGGGCAATCCAGCAATACATGCCGCACAGTGAGGCGTACTGCACACGGAGCACACACAGGGGCCGGTTCCCCTCTTAACAAATGGCCATGAGTCGCTCGTGTGTGTCCAATTCTCAGCCGGGTGAGTATCACCTCGGCTCGCCGGTTGTCCCTGCAGGAAGTTAGCCAGGGTTGTACGCTCTCCTTTATTGCCCGGAGTTGTGTGCCTTCCAAAGCTGTCCAGGAGTGCTGCCAAGCAGATAGGAGTTGGCGACGGAAAAAACGTTGCACATCCTGGTATGGCACCGTAGTTGTTAAACTCCGGGGCAAACGGCAAGCGGACTAAGCAGCCGCGTCCGCCTCCTCGTTCCCGGAAATCCCCACATGACCTGGGGTCCAAGTAAGAACAAAATGGTATCCGCGACTGAGCATTTGTGAGATCTGGGCCTGTATTTTTAAAACAAGGGTGTGAACACCTTTCTGATATTTCAATTCTTCAATATTTTTATTATAAAATCTTTATTAAAACCATTTATTAAAGCAGTATTATTAATGCGTTTATATGCTCTTCAAATTAGTCATTATTTAGTCTCCCGAGTTCTGTGAAGAAATTGCCGATTTTCTTAAAAATATAAATGATGTTCGTAAGAAATTATTATATTTTATTGTAATATTTGTATTGCTGTACTGTTATTAGCTTCAGTTTTTTACGTATTACTTTATACTGTCGCGAACCCGTTATCTACGAGAGCGCGGCTTGTGTACACAAAGAGCCGATAGCCCGCCTCTGTAGCGTGGTGAGAGAGTGTCTGCCTCACGCTCAAGAGGTCCCGAGCTCGAATCTCGGTCAGGGTGAGTTACCTGTATAAGGTTTTTCCGGGGTTTTCCCTTATCCTGAAAGACGAATGTCGGGTAACTCTAAGCTCCATGGACCCCGGACTCATTTGAGCATCATTTTACCCATTCCATTCATCGTCCGATATGACTTAACGTTGAAGGACGTAAATTACACCAAAAAGTCGGCAAATAAAGATAGCGGAGATAAACGACTTACCGACACAGATAAGTGAAGTAAATGGAAATTTCTAGTGACGTTTTGATTGATAGAGATTATTCGGTTTCTGGTTTGTTTTAGAACAGTCTAGAAATTATCAATTAAGGTATATATAAGAGATTGTGACACGTCAGAGGAGTCGAAAACAGTAAACAGTCGAGAACAGATGAAACGAGAGCCGATGATGTAAACAGGTGTAATCAGAAGCTGTTGTGGTGGTCATCGACCTTGGTAGCTTGTGTATGTGATGTAATACTGCTACCGTGAGTGTATTTCTACATAAATAAAGAACTTTTAGAATTTCGGCAAATTGGACATCACATACTCAAATAGAAATCGGGATTAATGATATGTTATTAGAAGAAATTGACAGCATAAAGTTTCTGGACCTTCAAGTGGACAGATGTTTAGATTGGAAAGCTCACATAAATTATATCTTACCTAAACTCAGCTCTGCCTGTTATGCTATCCGAGAGTTGGATAATGTGAGTTCTATTGACATACTTAAATTAGTTTATTATGCATACTTTAACTCTATTATGGAATATGGAATATTATTTTGGGGCAACTCAGTAGAAAGTAAAAAAAAGTATATATTATGCAAAAGAAGGTTATAAGAATCATTACTAACACCCACATCAGATGCTCCTGTAAAGATCTTTTTACAAGATTGAAGATATTAACGCTTTCTTGCATGTATATATTCTCGATCCTAAAATTATTTGTATGCAATCGTGTCTTATTTGACAAATAATGTAATTCAAGGAATAAACACTAGACAAAAGTATAATATCCATTATCCCAGTGCTAAACTTTCTTGCTTCCAGAAAGGTGTGCATTATGAAACCATCAAAGCATTTCCCACACTTCCTAATGTTCTTAAAGAAAAAGTTGATAATTACGGTGCTTTTAAAAATGCTGTTAGAGAGTACCTTTGCTCAAAATCTTTTTATTCTGTACAAGTTTATCTGAATGACAAATTATCTTGATAATGCTTCTGTAGCTCTATAAGTAGTATCTAACTATTCCAATGACAAATCATTACTAATAAATATTTTATGTAATTTGAAAGTTTATTTTTAATGTATATGTATTTAATAAATAACAAGAATGGTATCCATTGCAAAAAGTTTGAGACATACTGGCATAAGCCAAGTGAAAGCTGGTTTAAAAAGTGTTTCATTTTTGTATCATATATAATTATCCATGCTTTGTTTTCCATATTGTTGTTCATATTGCCTGTATACTATAATATGTGTCTTATGTTAACTTTTGTACATATATATACTATTAAACTTTATACCTCTGGACATGTTCAATGTTCACAGCCTTCTCTGGCAACAAGTGAACCTACTGAACGCAAATCAATCTAATCTAAGAACCCACAAAGTCACAATTTGTTCAAGTTGTTCTCGGGAAGCAAGCCAGGTAAAATTACGATTAGAAATCGACGTTTCAGGAGCGTATATCTCTCAGGATATTTTAATAAATGTTATAACCACAAATATATCACTATAATAGATATAACACAAATATAAACAAAGACAAACACTGTCAATATTTGCATTACTGAACAAAAGACTGTTTGCAGTAAATTAAACGACAGGTCAGGAGATGGCGTGAGTATAGAAAATTAATTGGGTCCGAGAGGAGCAATCTTAATCGTGATGCTGGATTTCAGTTCAGCTCCTCGTTCGAATAAACGAACATGAACGGAGCATTCGTTTAATGCAACCTGAGAAGTCTGGGCTGGCAGAGCTTTGTTTTGATAACGACCATAGAGCTAACTTTCGGGAGATGACCATCTTGGTAAAATGCTACAGTTACTGGGAGGGGAGAGTTAAGAAGGCTTTGTCCATTTCCTCCGAGAGGAGCACACTTAATCGTGATGATCGATTTCATTTCAGCTCCTCTTGGAAACCGTCCTTAAAAATGGGAATCCATCGACTTAAGGAGCACAGATCTATACAGCTTGATCATCAGGTTAAGCAGTTACGTTTCTTTGACCCAATTAATTTTCTATACTCACGCCATCTCCTGACCTGGCATTTAATTTACTGCAAACAGCCTTTTGTTCAGTAATGCGAATTTTGATAGTGTTTTGTCTTTGTTTATATTTGTGTTACATCCAGTGATTCATTTGTGGTTATAACTTTTTTTTTTTTTTTTTTTTTTTTTTGTAATTTACGTCATTCAGCGTTGAGTCATATCGGACGATAGATGAAATTGGTGAAATGATGCTCCAGTGACTCCGGGTTCCATGTAGCTTAGAGTTACCCGACATACGTCTTTCAGGATAAGGGAAAAATCCAGAGAAAACCTTATCCAGGTATTTCACCCTGACCGAGTTTCAAGCTCAGGACCTCTTGAACGTGAGGCAGACACGCTACCATCTATGCTACCGAGGTGGGCAGTAATAACATTTAAACTGGTCGTCAAACTAGAATGTGATTGACAGTAAACACATGGAAAAACGCTGTAAATAAACGGGAGGGGATGAGTACGTCATAACAGTTGTTATAGTAATTATTAGAATGACCAATTACAGTCGAGACGTTTCCATGACAATGTTAGACGCTAAACTTTGGTTGCCGATATTCTAACACGTGGTTAGCATGACTTGCGGGCGAGCGAGTTAAGCAAACGCTGCAGTAAACACAATACCTTGGTGTTTGTTTCTCTTCTGTTAACGCTGCGTAAACAGAATGCCTTAACGTATATGTTGCTGTTATTTTATATAAGGGTACAACAGAGATCCTGTACTGGTAAGTTCCTTTGAATTTTGTGACAATTTCCCTTGGTTTACGTGTGTGTGAGTTCGTGTATCTGTGCGCGTGTTGTGATCATCTGCAATTGTGTTTTAATGAATGTTTAATTATGTCTAAAAATAGTGACAAGCGAAAACCTGAACGTGCTCGGGAACCAAATAAAACTATATTTGGTAAATTTATTCCAATTAAAGTACAGACACGGGAAATACGAATAATATGCTCCGTGAGAGAATACTTCGAAGAGGAGAAATTGAAAGGGGAGCCTATTAGTCCATTCTGTAATGTGCTTGATGAGACTTCACGTGCTGTAGTTATCAGTAAGAACATTGTGGTTAAGATTGGGGAAGAAAAGTATTTTAGAGAAGAAAGTCAGGCATCGGGGTCTAAATTAGAAACTCCCGGAAAAAAGAGTATGTAGGCGACTTTTCCCCACTTGAATAAGCATCAAAATGTGCCAGGTATGCCTCTTTGATCTTTACATTGATGTGTTCTTGCATGTTCTAAGCTTTGCATGTAGATCCACGACGTTTCTATTGTTTTTGTGTACAGTATTATAAAATAATAATAATAATAATAATAATAATAATAATAATAATAATAATAATAATAATAATAATAATAATAATAATAATAATAATAATAATAATAATAATAATAATAATAATAATAATAATAATGAGGAGGAGGAGGAGGAGGAGGAGGAGGAGGAGGAGGAGGAGGAGGAGGAGGAGGAGGAGGAGGAGGAGGAGGAGGAGGAGGAGGAGGAGGAGGAGGAGGAGGAGGAGGAGGAGAAGGAGGAGGAGGAGGAGGAGGAGGAGAAGGAGGAGGAGGAGGAGGAGAAGGAGGAGGAGAAGAAGAAGGAGAAGAAGAAGGAGAAGAAGAAGAAGAAGGAGAAGAAGAAGAAGAAGGAGAAGAAGAAGAAGAAGAAGAAGAAGAAGAAGAAGAAGAAGAAGAAGAAGAAGAAGAAGAAGAAGAAGAAGAAGAAGAAGAAGAAGAAGAAGAAGAAGAAGAAGAAGAAGAAGAAGAAGAAGAAGAAGAAGAAGAAGAAGAAGAAGAAGAAGAAGAAGAAGAAGAAGAAGAAGAAGAAGAAGAAGAAGAAGAAGAAGAAGAAGAAGAAGAAGAAGAAGAAGAAGAAGAAGAAGAAGAAGAAGAAGAAGAAGAAGAAGAAGAAGAAGAAGAAGAAGAAGAAGAAGAAGAAGAAGAAGAAGAAGAAGAAGAAGAAGAAGAAGAAGAAGAAGAAGAAGAAGAAGAAGAAGAAGAAGAAGAAGAAGAAGAAGAAGAAGAAGAAGAAGAAGAAGAAGAAGAAGAAGAAGAAGAAATGCCTACTGCAATCGCAACTGAATCACCTTCTCACGGGTAATCCTATCGCGCTCTCCACGTGGCAGCAATAAGCCGCAACGTCGCCTCCCTCTCCCTACGAAATGTCAATCACTTTCTTGATTGGCGACCAGTCATAATAAATATCCTGATGATGGGAGAGATGTACGCTCCCGCAACGTCGATTTCTAATCGTCTTTTTACCTGGCTTGCTTCCCGAGAAGATCCACCACCAGGAAAGCTCCGGGTCTTATTTCATTACTTTATAGTTATTTCACAATGGTAAACCGATACATTTTATTTCTCGTGGTTGTGCAGAAAGCGTGGAATTTCAAACTCATTGCATAGCAACACAATCTTTAAAAATCTGATTATCAATTTACCAATTGTTTGTCTCACTTAACCTGAGTTAGATACAAGAATAAGGTTTTGTAGAAGACTAAAGTCATTTGAATGTAACAGAACAGATAACAAATGCAAATGTGCATGTGAGAAGCCTTGTGTAGTTTTGTTTGTCCGTTTCGTGACTGGTCAAAGGATCGTTACTCTCGTATATCTGCAGTTGAGAATCTCAGTTTCCATTTTATC